>CM033459.1:11643938-12338938 GCA_019425755.1 Amaranthus cruentus | reverse complement strand
TTCTTCCTCCAATCCAATTCTCTTTGTAAGTATCTTCAATCCTAAATTATTTAATCATGTTTTATATTAATTTCTCATTTTTTGATTCTTGAAAAAACAAAATCAATAATCATAAAAAAAAACTACTATAAAGTTAAGGTTGAATTAATTTAAGGGTTTTTGAAGAGGAAGAATCAAAATCATTGAAAAAATGACAAGTCTCATGAGGATAATCATAATAAGAAAAATGATCATTTACCAACTACAGCCTCTAAGTTTACTCAATTTCAAATAAACAACCGCGAACTTCGTTTATTACCAACTACAGCCTCCAACTTACTAAACATGATATCGAGACAGCCAAAACAGCCACAAAAAGGGTAAAAAAAATGGGGTTAAAATGGGGTGTTTTGGCTGTCTCGATGTCATGTTTGGTAAGTTGGAGGCTGTAGTTGGTAATAAACGAAGTTCGCGACTGTTTATTTGAAATTGAGTAAACTTAGAGGTTGTAGTTGGTAAATGATCCTAAGAAAAAACAAAAAATGACAAAAATCAAAAAAAAGAAATAAAATGGAGGAAAGAAGAGAATATTTAATTATGGAGAAAAAAATGGGAAATTGTGATAGAGAAGATGAAATAAAGAAGTGAAGGGAAATAAATTGGGCTGGCCCAAAATGACGGTCTCATAATAAGACCGTCTCGGCCAAGTTTTTGTGTATATATATATATATATATATATATATATATATATATATATATATATATATATATATATATATATATATATATATATATATATATATATATATATATTATATATATATATATATATATATATATATATATATATATATATATATATATATATATATATATATATATATATATATATATATATATATATATATATATATATATATATCACTAGTGGAAAAAACAAAATAGGTTGCGGTTTTTTTGCCAATATAGGCTGCGGTTTTGAACCGCAGCATTAGTAATAGCAGCAGATGTAAAAAACTTATTTGCTGCGGTTTTATAGTCCGTTTTCAAAAACCAAAAACACTTATTTGCTGCGGTTCTAAAAAACCGCAGCCTATACTTCCCCTTTTTTTTGTTTTTTTTTCATTTCGTTTTATGCCATTGATGAATGAAATCTATGAACTATGAACTATCAGCTAATGTTCAACACAAATCACCGCAAAGACCAAGTGCAACAAACAAAATTGAATCAACACAAGCTTCCATATTTTCCCAAAACCATTTCGTTTTTGCTAATGTTCAACACAAGCTAAATTGAAGCAACAAACAAAATTGAATCAACACAACCGTTTCATTTTGTTTTTGCTAATGTTCAACACAAGCTTCCATATTTTCCCAGAACCATTAGTAATAAACAAAATTGAATCAAAATTAGATTTACTTTTGAATAAAACTGCATAATTAGTATACAAGTAGCTGCAAATTCGAAAAACGTAGAACCCTAAATTACAATAATACAGACCCAGTTAAGAATGAAGTTTGAAGTTGATTATTTCTTCCTTTTTGATTATTTCTTCCTTTTTGTCTTCTTCTTCGAACATGGTATTATTTCTTCGTTTTTGGAAGCTTTAAGTTTGAAGTAGCTGCAAATAATAAAGACCTAGTTAATTCGAAAAAGTTGATTATTATTTCTTTCTTCTTCGAACAAGTAGCTGCAAATAATCATCTTCTTCGAAAAAATATGGAAGCTTTAAGTTTGAAGTTTGGAATGCGCCGCACAGAAAAAATAGGGTTTTAAGTTTGAAGGAGGGAAAGAGTAAATATAGACAATAGGGTTTTAATGGGCGCTGCATTGAAAAAAATTTTTGGAAGCTTTATTGGTTGCGGTCATGTAGGAAAACCGCAGCCTATAGTAGTGTAATTTTTTTATTAAGTTATTGGCTGCGGTTTTTCAAAAAACCGCAGCCTTTGTGGTATTTTTTTTTTTGCTTTTTTTTTCTTCTATTAAAGGCTGCGTTTAGGGTGAAAGGCAGCTAATGTTTAGCAGCCAATAATTTTTTTTCCACTAATGTATATATATATATATATATATATATATATATATATATATATGTATGTATGTATGTATGTATGTATGTATGTACGTACGTATGTACGTACGTACGTATGTACGTATGTATATACGTATGTATGTATGTATGTATGTATGTATGTATGTGTGAAATTTAATTAAATTGCATCACTCAGAATTTGTTATTTCTATTTGTAATTAAATGCTTGCAACTGGGGAGGTACCTATGTTATACTTTCAAGTGTAAAATAACAAATATAATATTTTTATTATGAATAATCTGCATGTCATAGTTTGAGACGTAAAGATTGAGTTATATATAAAGAAATCTCTAGTTTTGAGATGTTTTAAAAGTAATTATTTTTATAGTAAATGTACACTAAGAAAATACGATACCGTTAAATCAAATTTATTATTTATTTTCTGATATCAGAGCCGTAAGGTGTTTTCCGAGGCCGACGACACTTTTTTCGGTTCTCATCATCTACCTTAACTTTTTTTTCTATCCTTTATCAAATAATGTCAGATCAAGAAACCCAAAACAACCAACAATGAAATACCTCTATTCTTGAGGTTATCCCAAACGATGCTTCGTGGTATGGTATCAGACGCTTTCTCAAGGTCTATGAACACCAGATGCAAATCCTTCTTTCGCTTCCTATACTTTTCCATAAGTCCCCTCAAAAGATGAATTGCCTCGGTGGTTGATCTTCCCGACATGAATCCAAATTGGTTCTCTCTAATTACTGTATCTCGTGTAATTCTTTTCTCAATCACTCTTTGCCATAGTTTCATGGTATGGCTTAGAAGTTTGATCCCTCTATATTTCCCGCAAACTTGTGCATCACCCTTGTTTTTAAATAATGGGATAAGTGTGCTAACCCTCTATTTTTCTGGATATCAATCTCAATGATTATATAATGAGAACTGTGAGAACCAATCTACATGATAAAAAATTGTTACTTTTTTATAGAAAATGTGTTATTTTTGGGAGAAAAATTGTTACTTTTATTTTTAAAAAAGTTTTTACTTTTTAGCCAAATAGTGTTGCTGTTAAAAAATTTTAAAAAGTATCATATTTTTTTAACAAAAAAAAACTTTTCCATTCTTAAATAGATTGATTCTCATTAACAACAAAAGTATATATATATATATATATATATATATATATATATATATATAATATTATATATATATATATATATATATATATATAGGTTTAGGATCAAATAAGAAGGGGTGTGAAAATAGGAAGGATAGGAAGGAATTTCATCCATTAGATCTTAGATCAATGGTCCATCTTGCACGCGTTTTAGAACAGAAAAAACATTGTGATGCTTTCTTAATTATTATGTGATACTTTCTGTATAAACATGTGTCACTTGAAAGTGTGATGTTTTCTAAATTAATGTGTGATGCTTTCTTCATAAATATGTGTTACTAGATCTGACTGTGACAATTTTTTCAATGTAGATCTTAATCAATCAACGTAGTTACTCCTGCCTATCCTTTCTATTTTCACACCCCTTCTCATTGGATCTCTCCCCTATATATATATATATATATATATATATATATATATATGTATATATATATATATATATATATATATATATATATATATATATATATATATATATATATATATATATATATATATATATATATATAGGAAGAAGTTCCAGTGAGAACCATCCTTATATGAGAACCGTGAGAACCAATCAGCCTTACAAAAAAGTGTTACTTTTTACTAAAAAGGTGTTACTTATGCGCAAAAAGATGTTACTGTATTTTATGATACTATTGGGCAAAAAAGTGTTACTTTAAGAAAAAATTTCTGAAAAAAACACAGAAAAAGGTGTTACTTTTTACATTAAAATGTGTTACTTTTCAAAGAAAACGTGTTACTTTATTTTTTTGAAAAAAATATTTTTTTCTGAAAGTAACACTTTTTATGCTAAAAAGTAACAACTTTTTTTAAAAACAAAAGTAACATTTTTTTGTTCAAAAGTAACACATTTTCTATAAAAAAGTAACACATTTTTATCAAGGCGATTGGTTCTCACGGTTTTTTTGTTCAAAAGTAACTATATAGGGTAGAGATCCAATAAGAAGGGGTGTGAAAATAGGAAGGATAGGAAGGAGTAGCTACCGTTGATTGATTAAGATCTAACGGTCTAAAAAAATTTGTCATAACAGTAGATCTAGTAGCACATCTTTTTAAAGAAAGCATCACACATTAATTTAGAACCATCACACTTTCAAGTGACACATGTTTATACAAAAAGTATCACATATTAATTAAGAAAGCATCACAATTTTTTTCTATTTTTAAACGCATGCAAAATGGACCATTGATCTAAGATCTAATGGATGAAATTCCTTCCTGTCCTTCTTATTTTCAAATCTCTTCCCATTAGAAAATATAATATATATATATATATATATATATATATATATATATAATATATATATATATATATATATATATATATATATATATATATATATATATATAAGTCAAGTTCCAGTGAGAACCAAGCTTATATGAGAACCGTGAGAACCAATCGCCTTGATAAAAATGTGTTACTTTTTTATAGAAAATGTGTTACTTTTGAACAAAAAAATGTTACTTTTGTTTTAAAAAAAAGTTGTTACTTTTTAGCATAAAATGTGTTACTTTCAGAAAAAAATATTTTTTTCAAAACAATAAAGTAACACGTTTTTTTCAAAAAGTAACACATTTTTATGTAAAAAGTAACACCTTTTTCTGTGTTTTTTTCAGAATTTTTTTCTTAAAGTAACACTTTTTTCCCAATAGTATCATAAAATACAGTAACACCTTTTTTCCCATAAGTAACACCTTTTTAGTAAAAAGTAACACTTTTTTGTAAGCCTGATTGGTTCTCACGGTTCTCATATAAGGATGGTTCTCACTGGAACTTCTTCCTATATATATATATATATATATAATATATATATATATATATATATATATATATATATATATATATATATATATATATATATATATATATATATATATATATATATATATATATATATATATATTGAAAATTTGGAAATGTATAAACAACAGAAAAAACACCAACACTGAGACTTGGGAGCCCCGGCACCGCCGGCATAAAAAACCCCTCGAGGGGAAAAAGCCATTGGAACCGAGGACCAAGAACCAGGCCACCCAGAACAGCGCATAGGAGTGGACTATGCAAAAAACACCAGACAAAACAGTCTATCACCTTACACACCCGAAAATAACACCTAACACCTTACACACCATACTATAACAAAAGCATAGCAAGGGAAAACACACCCGATACAAGACCCAGAAAACCATAAAGTAAAAAGCTAAAAACAACACCAAAGAGATAGCCCACACAAACCAACAATATACATACAATACACTACCGCAAAATAGCATCGGGGTTGATTGCGAAAGTGTTGTATGACAACAAATCCAAACCAAGCATTTCTTTTGCCTAAATACCCACACGGATCTTCAAAGTGTATATAAAGTTCCCAGCATCACGAACTCCATTTTCGAACTTAACTTTGTTTCTCTCAAACCAAATTGACCAAATCACACACCCTAATATAAGATTCCAAAGCTTTCCTCTACACCGTCTAGGTACCAAGCTCATCCAAGCAAGTGAGAATGGAACACAACGATTATGAAGCACACCTGAAACACCCCACCAATCAAGGACTTGCATCTAAATACACCAAGAGAAATTGCAAGTGAAAAGGATGTGAGAATTTGATTCAACTACATTGTCACAAAAAGGGCACAACCTATTTGAGGGTTCGATCAATCCTCTATCCACAAGTGAATCCCCTGTTTTTAATTTCTCCAAATTTGCAAGCCAGATAACAAGATGAGCTCTAGGAGGGACCTTGATTTTCCAAATGAAATTAGAGACTGTCTTGGGGAGAATAGGAGTGTAGGATTCATATAATTTGTCAACAATCTCTTTAAGGGGAAATTTATTACCATCAGCTTTATCGCTTTGCGGAGTAACTTGGTCAACAAGAAGTGTTAATCTCTCAAGATCAGCAATTTCCCACTCATACAGGCGCCACCTCTAAGAGAAATTCCATACCCAATCTCCATCTTGCCACACGCCCATTTGACTAATCATAGCATCACACTGGTCAGATATAGAAAAAAGTCTAGGAAAAGCAAGCTTCATCGACCCCAAAGAGCACCATTTATCATGCCAGAAAAGGGTGGAGGTACCATCACCGATACTCACTTGCATGCCTCCTTCAACAATATCTCTGATTCTCTTTATATCTGTATCATTCTTCACCAACTAAGCCCAAGTGCCACTCTTAATTCCACCAAAAGATTCTGACGACGCTTCAAACCTTTAATAATATATATGGAAATAAGAATACGCTTCCAGAGCGTGCAATCACTCTCAGAGAACCTCCACCACCATTTGAAAAGTAAAATTAGGTTCTTATGCAAGACGTTTCCCACTCCCAGGCCGCCTAAGTATTTTGGTAGAGCAATTGAGGACTACTTCACCGTCGGGGTCGGCATATTCCCATTCACAGCCACACCCCAAAAAAATCTCCTTTGCATCTTCACGATTTTATGTGCAACTGATTTAGGCATTATGAACATGCTCATATAGTACATCAGAAGGCTATTAAGCACACTTTTAATCAAAGTGAGCCTACCGGCTCTCGAGAGTAACTTGGCCTTCCACGAAGAAAGTTTATTCTTAATCTTTGTTAACACAGGCTTCCAAGCATAGCATTTGTTCAAACTCGCACCAAGAGGTAAACCAAGATAAGTGATGGGGCACACAGCATGACTGCAACCATTTTCAAGCGCAATATTCTTTGCCCAATCATGATTAGCTGAACACCAGGAGATGATATTTGACTTACTGTAGTTCAAGCGCAACCCTAACATCAATGCAAAAACATCCAGAATACGGAAGTAATTTGTGACAACCGAATTGTTTCTTGGAACAAAGATCAATGTGTCATCCACGAACTGGAAATGTTTCAGTCGAACCATATCTTTACCAATGGTGACTCCTTCTATAAGCCTCAACTCCTCAGCTTTTCTCAACAGACACACAAGAGCTTCATTGACAAGGATAAATAGGTACGGTGATAACGGATCACCTTGTCGCAAACCTCTTTCCATCTTCACAGGTTTAAGGGGAGAACCATTAAGTAGGATTGATAAGGAGGCCGAACTAACACATGTCATAATCCACTTTATCCATTTCCCGCCAAAGCCCATCTTTACCATTACCTGCTTCAAAAAAGACCACTTCACTGAATCATTAACCTTCTGGAAATCGAGCTTAAGAAGAGCATCTGGAATTTTCTTTTTCTTTAACCAAGCAATAACTTCATTTGCGACCAACACTCCATCGAGAATTTGTAATCTATCCATAACAAAAGCACTCTGCGATTCATCAATAAGAAGAGCAATGACCTCCTTAAGCCTAATAGAGAGCAGCTTTGAGATAATTTTATATAACGCACCCACCATACTTATCGGCCTAAAAGCCTCAATAGAGGCAGGATTCAACACCTTTGGTATCAGGGTCACCCAAGTTATGTTGATGGCCCTAGCAACATCTCCACACTCCAAGAACTAAATCACAAACTTAAAAATGTCTTCGCCAATCAAGTCCCACATTTCTCTGATAAACTTGAAATTGAAACCATCAAAACCCGGTGCTTTATCTACACCACAAGCCCAAACAGCTTGTTTTACCTCATCTCTTGATGGCGAGCCCTCCAGAAACCGTACTTGATCTACACTCAACACTAAATGGTTGCCCAAATCGAAATCCAGATCAGGCAAATTATCCTGAGAGAATCTATCTGCAAAGTACCTATTTACTTCACTCTTGAGATTTGCAACACCACAAATCATCCTCCCCTCAATCTCCATATATATATACACACACACACACACACACACACACACACACACACACACACACACACACACACACACACACACCACCACACACACACCAACACACACAAATATATATATATATATATATATATATATATATATATATATATATATATATATATATATATATATATATATATATATATATATATATATATATATATATATAATAAATGTGTTGTTGTGTGAAATTTAATTAAATTGCATCACTAAGAATTTGTTATTTCTGTTTGTAATTAAATGCTTGCAACTGGGGAAGTACCTATATATACTTTCAAGTGTAAAATAACAAATATAATTTTTTTATTATGAATAATCTGCATGTCATAGTTTGAGACGTAAAGATTGAGTTATATATAAAGAAATCTCTAGTTTTGAGATGCTTTAAAAGTAAGGAAAAATTGACATTAATAATTCAACCTTTCACTCATCCGCTATTAATAATCTCACCTTTAGATTATTTTTTAATAACTCAACCTTTGTGATAAATTTTCCTACAACATACCTTATTACTAATAATGGGTAATAATAGGGTATGTTGCTAGCAAACTAAAATAAAAGTTGGACTATTCACAGCGAACTAAGGGAAAATCTTGGATTATTAGAAAATAATCAAAAGGTTGGATTATTCACAACGGATGAACAAAAGGTTGGATTATTAATATCAATTTTTCCTAAAAGTAATTATTTTTATAGTAAATGTACACTAAGAAAATACGACACCGTTATATATTTAGGATATAATAAATCAGAGAATATTAAGAAAATAATTATTAGAATATTTTGATTTTATTCTAGAATATTATTTTAAGTATTTAGGAAGTTAAGATAATTATATTATTTAGTTTCCTTATTTTATGTCATATTTCTTGTATTTATAGGGGGCATTTGCCTTACTTTGATGAATGAGAATTAAACCAAAACTGATTTAATCTTAGAACTAAATTAAAATTATTATTTATTTTCTGATATTAATTTCTACATGGTATCAGAGCCGTTAGATGTTTTCCAGGACCGACGACACTTTTTCGGCTCTCATCATCTACCTTAACTTTTTTTTCTATCCTTTAATAATGACAGATCAAGAAATTCAAAACAACCAACAAATGATTTCTGTTACTCAAATGCAACAAATTGTCGAGCAGATGTTCAAACAAATGAATATACAAACCAAACCCACAGTCACTGAATTTGGAGATTTCAAAGTATATGAAAAGTTGACATTTCATAACTACACAAAATTGTGTGGACTCATCTACATAGCTTTAGAGCCTCGGGGACGGCTCCACCATATCACAGCAAAACCCCTAAGCCCTACTGATCCAACATATGTTCAGTGGAAACAAAGTGATTCACTTGTATTTTCATGGATTATTTCCAAAATTGACTGAGATTTGGTGAATCAGTTCCTTGATTACACAACTTCTTGGGAATTACGGAAGGGTATTGAAACACTTTTAAGTAGTGGAAGAGATGAACTTTAGATCTTCGATCTAAGTTCTAAAGCATCATCATTAAAACAAAATCAAGAAACCATAGAAAACTTTTATTCGAAACTCAATACTCAATGGAAAGAAATTGATCGTTGTATGCCTAATCCGATGAAACGTGACAAAGGCATAACCATTTTTAATGGTTTTATTCAAAGGCAATGACTTTATCAATTTTTAGCCGGAATAAATGACACATATGATAAAGAACGAAGAGATATGCTCAATCAAGATGCTTTACTAACTGTTGAGAAGGCCTATGCTACCATTTGCCGGGAATTTAACCGATGTGGTATAATGACCGACGCATCATCATCGGGACCTAGTCCCTCAAAAATTGGAAGTGGGCTCATAGTCCAAAACCGGTTAGATTACTCTTCATTCTGGCGAGGCAAGGTAGATAAATCTCAACTCAGATGTGACCACTGTGGATGTTCTCGGCACACCAAAGAAGAGTGATTCAAAATCATTGGCTACCCAGATTGGTGGGAGGATCTAAAGCAACGAAAAGCCACTGCCGATGCACCGCGGTTACCCAGGTTGGTGGCAAGGCTCAGTTCGTCACTACCGTTCCATCTCCGGCAACACAACCACAACCAGAGGACACACATGAAGAGACAGGTTAAGGTACGTTAACTTGGGCGTGTATGGGTGTGGCTCATTCAAATAAATCATCACCACAAACACCACCAAAAACCCACTACCCTTTAATTAAAAAACCACAAAACAAACATGATTAAAACCAATATTACCTGTCTAGTCCAAAAACCAAAAGTAATTTAATCAAAAATTCTGAAATTTCCAGTAACCCATTTTTTTCGAAAAATCCGAAACAAAAAACCCAATATTCTACAACAAATACCTTTAATCATGAAAATCAAAAAAAAAATCCAAAAACAAATAACCAAGTGAGTCCAAGAACAAATCTAGAAACAATAAAACAAAGGGTCCACGTCCTTGACCCAGTTTCTTTTCCTCCATCCTTCTCTACAAACTCTAATATTATACCCAAATTAAATCCACAAATCAAAATAAATAATCAGAGTATTTCATATCTTTGGATTTCTGAATGCGGGGCGACCAAGTCTATGACCTTTGACCCTCGTGATCTTTCATCTCATAACCCCACCAGCTATACTCATATTAACCTTGCCAATGGTGATCGTGTTCGTGTGGATTGTGCAGGGCAGATTGATATTTCATCGTCTCTTAAATTTAAAAATGGTTTTTTGATTCCTAATTTGTCGCATAAATTATTGTTTATTAGACAGTTCACCAAGGAACTAAATTGTACTATTCTCATGACCGCTCATGGTTGTGTTGTACAGGATGCCCAGACCTAGAAGATTGATGTGCAAATTTGTTTAACCGCAAGCGCACGGTGTACGTGTAGCTGCGGGTCGAACACAAGGAAGTTAGGACAAGAAACTTGATGATTTTAGTTGATTATATTGCTTGAAGAGAAAAAGATGTTGATTGGTTGTTGCTAAAAACTACAAAAGCAATAATAAAAATGAGGTTTAACTATATGATGATGAGATCTAGGGTGTCGGGAATCCCCTAAAGTCTTATATGATTCAATTCTTATTAATGCCTATGAAGATTCGGATTAAATTCATGTTCAAACATGATCTTTTTAATCTCAAACTCTCGCTTTGTTGATTAACAATTAGATTTAGACCCTATTAATTCGATTCTCACATGCTAATTTTATTGAACGAATTAATAAGAATTTAACTAAAATTTACCCTAAAGCAAAGTCGATCCTAATCTCGCACGCTAGTTCTATTGACTAGTACGAAAAAGCATATATAATTTAGGGTTAATTAGTACAACTTAACCACATTAATCCTTAACCTCATAGACACATCCAAGAATCAAATCATATTCAACTAATAGGTTCAAAACTGTAACTCCTCAACCAGATGTTTGAGTTTTTAGCAGAGATGCTGCCGAAATTTCCACTCACCTCTTTTAAGTTTACTTTTTGACGTTTATCTAAATTCTTTTCTTTTTCCATTCCTTTTCTTTTTTTATGTAACACCTGAATTTCCTCCCATCCTTCATGATTTTGGTTTCGTTTAAGGGGTCGGAAATTCAGGGGTGTTACAAAAACTCTAACCCTAGAATATGGATCTACTCACTAATCATGATGAATGCAATAAATACTACTTCAAAACTAATGCTAGACATGAATGTCAATAAATTAAATGACAAATTAAAAGGAGCAATAATGGATTACTAAATGACAATAACAATAAATTCAAGAACAATAATGAAGAACTACACTTTTTATTGAAGGAAGATTAATAGATAAATCTAGAGTTCAATAGAGAAAGCTTAAAACTAAGGAAAATTTGCTCAAAATAATCTCAACTATCACCCGTTGGCCAAAAATAATCCCAACTATCAATTATTCTTTAATAATCCCAACTATTCTCATAATTTGTTGAAAACAAACCCACCCCTTGTTACCGGCTGGAACAAGTAACTTTTCTACTTTTTTTCTGTTTTTTAACTTAAGTGTTCAAATCTAACCCTACCCCTTTATGTATTAATCAAAAACGAAAGAAAAAAGTGGAAAAGTTACGTGTTGCAGCCGGTAAAAAGGGAGGTGGGTATTTTTTCAACAAATTATGAAAATAGTTAGGATTATTAAAAAATAATTGATAGTTGGGATTATTTTTGACCAATGAGTGATAGTTGGAATTATTTTGAGCAAATTTTTCTAAAACTAATACAATAATTCAAACGCAAAGAGATTTAAAAGACTAAAGAACACTTACAAACTTGAAGGAAGATTAACACTATGTTTGGATAGCAAGTTTGGATGGAAAAGAAAGGGAGGGAAGGGGGAGGGAGGGAGGGAAGGGAAAGGAAGGGAAGAGAAATGGAAGGAACTAATTCTTGTTTGTCTATGAGGGAATGGAAGAGAAAGGAAGGGAGATTATGCTTTCCTTCTAAATCTTTCCACTTTTGGAGGGATTACAACTCTTACAAAATTTATCCACATTTTCCTTCCAATTTCCTCCCCTCCAAATCCCTTCCCTCTTATTTTGCTATCCAAACAAGAGATTCTTCCTCCCTCTAAATCTCTTCCTTTCCTTTCCCTCCATTTCCTTCTATCCAAACACACCCTAAGTCTCAAAGGCTAAATTGAAAATGCATGAATTAAATCTAATGCTAGAGTCACTAAAAAGCTAATTAATGAAAAATAGAAGAAACGCTAAGCAAAAGTAAGGAAAGAGAAGAGAAACCCTAATCAGCTGTTAAGGGGATATTTATACTAATTAACATAATTAACCTAAAGCCCATTAAGAAAACCGGAGAAAGAAAACGCGTTCAGCTCACAGAATAAGCCGTCGAGTCAGCTTTCAAGATAAAGGGGAGATCAGCCGAGTCGGCTTATGTTTCTAGAAAATGGATATTCTCTTCAGCATAGGCCGCCGAGTCGACTGCCCCAAAATTAGCACCATCGCCGAGTCGGCGATACCGTCTGGAGAAATCAATTTGCTGCTTCAATCACCGCCGAGTCGGCGGTCTCTTTCAAACACCCACAGCCGAGTCCGTTGTTGCTTCTGGAAAGTTTACTCACTTTTTCTTCAAACGTCGAGTCGCCGAGGCTTAGAACTTCACCTCAGCCGACTCGACTTTAGGCTCCTGGACACATTTGCTTATTGGAACTTGTTCTTTTGGTCATGGCTTGATTTGATTGATAGTTTAATTCGATCTTTGAGCCCTGTAGAAGATTAGCACGGAAAACCCACAAAACAAATCAAGAAGGCATAATTCACCAATTTTCCCACAACTTGATCATAGAATACCAAAGTGGAGTGAAAACACAAAACAACCCGAAACCACCTCTGAACACCGAAAAGGAGCATAAAAATGTAAGCAATGGGTGCAAATAATTTCACTTACCAAAGATCATCAGTCATGGTACTGAATTTGGTGGATTATACTACTTGGATAATGCTGAATTGGTTCTCGGAAGGAGTTCGATCTCCTAAACAATAGTTTTTTTTGGGCAAGTTTGGTTTCGGTTATCCCGAAACCAAACTTGAGGGGGGTGTAGGAAATAATAAATCAGAGAATATTAAGGAAATAATTATTAGAATATTTTGATTTTATTCTAGAATATTATTTTAAGTATTTTGGAAGTTAAGATAATTGTAATTTAGTTTCCTTATGTTAATTTCTACAATATAGTGGTAAATTTCGTCACTCTAAGAAATTTGATAACATTAATCATAAAATGTGATTTTTAAATTAGCTTTGTATAAAAAAAAAGTATTAAAGCTCTATTAAGGAAGGATTGTTGGAATCTTAGTTACTTTTAGTTTTGTTTCCTTATGTTTATTTCAATTAGGAAATATCTTTTTTTTTTGAATATATATATATATATATATATATATATATATATATATATATATATATATATATATATATATATATATATATATATATATATATATATATATATATATATATATATATTAAAGCTCTAGTGCGAACTGTGCTTAAGTGTGAACGTGCGAATCTTGTTATTCTTTAGCAAAAAAGTGTTACTATTTTGTGTGAAATTTTTATGGTAGAAAAGTAACAGTTTTTGATATAAAAGTAACACTTTTGAAAACTGTTTCTTTTTGGCATAAACGTGTTACTTTTCAGCCATAAAAATTAAGGAAAGAAATAGTAACACGATTTTGCCAAAAAATAACAGGTTCTGATCATTCACACTTAGCATCACTAACTTCCTATATATATATATATATATATATATATATATATATATATATATATATAGAGAGAGAGAGAGAGAGAGAGAGATATATATATATATATATTAAATTTTGTAATTTTTCTTTCTTTTTCAATTTAAAATTGCGACCAAAAATTAATTTAGTCACAATTTAGTTGAAAATTACGACTAACGCCGGTCAGTAATAATCAGTTGGTAATTTCCGACTATTTCGCTTAGTCGGTAATTTTTAGTCGGAAAATTGTGTTTTTTTTTGTAGTGTGGCCCATCCCTCGGGTAGGCAAAGAGTGCCGCCACCCAGGGCCCAACATACAAAGGGGCCCATTTCAGAGACTGAAGTAATCGAGTTGGTGAATAGCGGCGGTCAAGTTGTTTTTGTAACAATGAAGTAGGGAAGACACAAGATGTTGAAGAAAGTAACTTTTTTTAAAAAAATTTACATTGGATAAGTCAAAATTATTGCAAGAGTCAAAACACATTAAAAGCTGATGGGACCCATTTTATATGTGCTCTACAATTTTTTAATTCATTTTTCTATATCTGGACTTCAATAATCAATATTTGAACAAACCGGTATAAAATAATATTACTATCAATCAATTAATCGAATTTTAATTTATATTTTATTCTTAATTGGTAGGTTAAAATATATTTAAGTGAAATTTTATTTAATTCGTGCATAATTAGAGAAAGCATGAATTAGTGTATTAAATATTACGAAAATGTGAGAAGGATGAAGATATATTGCAATAATTTTATTTTTCCATCGGTTGAAACTAGAAAAGTAATTTGTTTTAATGATATTTTTCCTTTGGTTTTTATAAGTTGCTACAGATAGTTAGTACCAATATAGATAGCAAATTAGACAATAAAATCACAATTGAGCTTCCACTATAAAAGTAATTATGCTTGGAACACTGATATTCAATTATCGGTTAATACTATGAAATAAGAAAGTTGTTTTGTATAAATCATAAGCATATTTGTATAGGTTTTCCTCTTTGATTTTTTTACTAGACTAAAAAATATGTTATCCTCTCATTTTACATCTAAAAAAAGGCACAATAGTAAGCAAATATGAATAAAGAAAAGTTATGGTCAAAAAAATTTATCCAAGTATATCATATACGAGGGTCCTATTTATGATTTAGCCTAGGGGCTCCAAAATGTCAGGGATGACCCTTCTTTTGATCATTTCTTGCATAATTCTAATAATTTTGATGACTATTGAGTTTAATAGGATGATTTTGGCTTGAAGAAGTTTACAAAGACGAGAAGCAAAAGAACTAAAGAGTGTTTAAAATGCATAAACTTTAAGATGGAATTTGACACATGTTTATTCTTTTGATCATAACTTTTGTTAAAAGATTGATTGTAAGACAAGATAATTGAGTTAGAAACTGAACTTTAAGAGCTTTTCAATAATATATCATATGTCTGATTCCATTGCCGAAGCAAAATAATGATGATCGTTTGAAGTTTACCAGTCAGAATCCAAACAACGAGTCACCACTTTTTCTTTGGAGTGCATATGCAAATTCGTTTCCTTTCATTTTGTTCGGACTTTATATGATATACTTGGTCTAAATAAAGGATTTAAGTATATCCCACGACATCTTGTTTTTCCTTATTTTTTGTTCCTGTCAGGTTTTGTAGAATATTAATCAAGAACTTAATTTTTAAATTAATGATTGATCAAGAGTTAAGTGCTGGTGGAAGCCTGTCTTTGCTAACTTGTCAAGTTATTGAAGTAAGATCACTTGAGAAGATGGTTATTCCTACAAAATGCAACAAGGGGTTAGCAGGGCCTAAAATGTATCAGTCTGAGAAAAGTTGCCTAATAGGTCCTTTAAGGAGCACTGTGACTACCAGGTGGATTACTACTTAGGACTTATTTAGACGTGAGTTCTTTTTAATTAATGATGATAATGTTTAAATATTCTCTTTAGTCTTATGATTATGCTGTTAGTGTTTTTCTGAAAATCAATGTGGGTCCTTGAAATTCAGTTGTAACTCTAAACTTTAAATCACTTCGAATTCTTTATACTTCTTAATAGTAGAAATTAGTTACCTTATTTATGTGCTCCTTAATGTGTATTTATAGCTCATGATTGAGTGCAAAATATTCGTCTGCTACTTTACTAATCCCCAAAATTCTCTGCATGCCACTGTGCTTGTCTTTGACGTGTCAAGCCCTGAGTCGCTTTAACGAATGTTCTTTTATTTTCTATGGGAGAAGGTCTTAGTAAATAACAGTTATATGTGAAGTTAGCAAATCACGCTTATTTGGTAAGATTTGATAGGATGAAAATTTTGTTATTTTAATTGATCTTTTGATTTTGTTTATTTTATTATTATATTTTTTGTCTTTTTAAGGTGATTTACAAATCACGGCCATTGATTAGGAATTTTTATTTCTATGGCGCTTTTAACTTCTCTTTCTAATACGTGTCCCACTATCTCATAATGACCCTTTGTAATGGTCAAGTGTCTTCTAACTGCACGTGAGCTTACAATGCATTAATATTACTACATACGTACAATGTCATCTTGACCTTCCCAAATAAATGTTGACAGATAACTATCTAAATTTAATAATTCCTACCAGATTAGTATTAATTTAACCTTCCTAGACGAGCTTTTATCATAATTACACATGATCAATATTTTACATACACATTTTTTAATCTTTAATTATGCTCAGTCTTGTATAATTTTGTTATTAAATTTCAAGTAAGTTTTCTTTATTTTATTTCTTTAATTTATTTTTGATGTTTAGATTATTTATTTATTTATTTCAGTTTTCGTGTAAACTACCATGTCTAGTGACTTGATTGTCATAAATAGGGTAGAGATTGATCCCAATTTAAGCATGAATTGATGTTATTATGAAATTATTTATAGAATTGTGGATTCTTGATCAAATATGTGCATTATAAATCTTGAATTATAAAAGTATGTCTTTGTTAACCTTAATAGAATTTAAGTTTGCCATTAAAAGTAATTTTTCTTTGATCATATATATATTTACGTTACAATCATATTAATTTAACAAGTATAACGAGGAATTGAGGATGAATAGATAACATAGTCCATAACATAGTTTGATAGAATTTAGAAAATGGGCTTGGGCAACCCAAATAAGGAGGAAAAGAAGTAGTCCACTCATAAACCCAAAGAAGGTTCACTACTAAAACCAATTGGTAATAGTAGGAGTTACTCCTTGAGTATATAAAGTGATGCATACTCTTCTCTTTTTTCGATGTGGGACAACTCACATGTGGGTAACACATGGGCACTTCAACATAGTTGGACTTGGAAAATTCGAAGAATATTAGATTATTTAGAAAAAAAATCTCAAAAATAAGTTTCGGGAAAACTTATTTTCCAAAATAAGCACCTCCAAGTCTAATTTTTAGTTTTGGTTGTGGTCATTGTTACTGACAGCATGCCATTACTTAAGTTGAACAATCGCTCGATGTACTATAGGAAAGAAGAATTTTAGTAGAATAATATTAGTAGAATATTTTATTTTATATTTTATATTATTCTCATTTAGTTTCCATAATTTTAATATTCCGTAATATTTTGTTTCCTTCTAGATGGTGAAATTATGTATAAATAGAGGTGTTCCTCTCATTGATAAATTAATACAAATCTAGTATTCACCAGACTAAACCAAAACTGAATTCCGTACTATGAATTTCTTCATGGCACCAGAGCCATTGGTGTTTTTTGGGGGCCGGTGATCAGCTACGTCATTCATCATCAACAAGAAAAATCAAAACCAAACTAAACTCAAAATCAAAAAAAAATCAAACCAAAAAAAAAACAAACCCTCCAAAGATGATCTCCTTGGAACGAATGTTCCAAAGTATCCAAACATATAACCAAAAAATCCATACTTACCCAAATTTTTCTGAAAATTTAAATTTTACAAATTACACAAAATGGTGTAATGAAATAAACAAGAAATAGTAGAACAGTGGCGGCTCAATCATATCATTGCCGCCTCTCTAGAAAACAAAGATTCTAAATGAAAACAACACGATGCACAAATGATGTCATGGATACTTTACGCCCTTGACGCCACCATTATCAATGTTGTCCTTGACCATACTACTAGTGCCCATCATGATCACTTGTGGACATGGATCCAAACTTTTCTTGGACCAATTACGCTACCTCTCGTGAATGACCCCATCTTGCGTGAGGTCGCAAGGGGAAGAAATATAGGAGAACCAAAGAAACCCAAAACCCCAAAAGAATATGAAAATCGAGAAAAAGAACCAAACTTATCCAAACCCATCAATCAAACCTGTAACCTCCTTCTCCATGACCCACAAAAATCAATCCTACCAATTTTCCTCAAGAAAATTCCCTAACCATTTACTTTACTAAAATCCCTTCTTATAAAACAAAGAAAAAAGAAAAATCTTACTCCCCCCATAAAACCTAAACCCAAAACTCAATTAAGACCACATCCCAAAATTCCAATCTTTTATCCAAATAACAAATTAAACCAACCCAATTTATTTCTTGACCTTTTATCTAAATCCAAAAAATTGAAAGTTGATTATGAAAAATTTGCAAAAGAGATAATCAAAATTTTCTTTGTAAAATCAAAGATCAATTAGCGGAGTTTCTGATCAAGGCAATTGCTTAAAAGCATTGAAAAATATTTTTGGCAAGTTCGGTCTCGGTGATCCCAAGACCAAACTTGAGGGGAGTGTAAGAAAGAAGAATATTAGTAGCTAATAGTGGCGAAACTTGAACAAAATTTTAAGGGGGTGGAGTTAGCCAAAAAAAAAATTCAACTAAAATATAGCCAATCAATACAACTAAAAATTATAATGTAAATTTTGAATCAAAGTAAAGCTCAACACACTTTTAGCATTTTAAAATTATCTATAAAGTCATTGACACTATATGTCTTTGCTACTTGTCTCTAAATGTATAATATTGAACTATCAACAAGAAAATCGTCGCGCATTTTGTTACAAAGTCCTTTTTGTTCATATCTTCATATTTGATTTTTTTATGGGTTATCAGTGATTAAAGTATTCATTTATTCAAACTAATTATTAAATAAAGAAAAAAATTTCAAATAAAAATATGTAAACAAACATTTATCCTTCAATCATGGATGATAAGCTTAATTTTTGATTTTGTCTATTTCTCTCAATCGCTTGCTTCTTTTTTTGTTTTTTTTCAGTTGTTAAATGATAATTTCATTTCTAAGTTGATATTTTTATTTTTTTAGTTGTTCTTTTCTTTTAATTATGTTGCTTTTATTTTTTGGACTGAAATTAAAAAAATTATAAAATGATGTTGTATATTTAAAAAAAATTGTCGAAAATCTCAGGGGAGCGAAGCCCTTACCCGCCCCAACACAGTACTGCCATTGAATATTAGTAGAATATTTTATTTTATTTTTTATATTATTCTAATTTAGTTTCCATAATTTTAATATTCCGTAATATTTTTGTTTCCTTATTAGATGGTCAAATAGAGGTGTTCCTCTCATTGATCCTCTCATTGATAAATTAATACAAATCCAGCATTCACCAGACTAAACCCAAACCGAATTCCGCACTATATATGAATTTCTTCGGTTACTAATAGCAAGTCATATACGAACAAAAGCTTATATTAAGGTATATGGAAAAACAATCATCTGGTGTTACAAATAGCGGACTATTAACATTCAAAGTCAACAACAATATAAAATAGTCAACAAAAGTCAATCCAATCGCCGCCTGTTTGTTAGTAAGAGCGGCCGACTACTTTGCTAGCATTTTTTGAATGAGTTTAAGTAATTGTCGCTGTTAGCAACAACGAACACAACCAAACTTTGGCATTGAAGTAGGAGGCACTTATTTTGAGAAATAAGTTTTTTCAAAGCTTATTTTGGATATTTTTATAAAATAGCTCATTTTATTCAAATTTTCGTTTGATTTGACTTAGTTTAATTTGCATAGGTCTAGATAATTATTAGTCTATATGTGTGGACATTTCCCATTGCTCATAAGTCTGATGTATTCCCCTTATTTGAATCGTTTTATACTTCTGTTCTTACGCAATTTGAGCGACGTATTAAATGTTTTCGATGTAACAATGGGAAGGAATATGACAACTCGTCCTTTCACCAGTTTTCTACTCGCCATGGGTTTGTGTTTAGATTTTCTTGTCCTCATACTTCTGCACAAAATGGTAAAGCCTAAAGAAAACTACGCACTCTTAATAACATAGTTCGTACTTTGATGCTTCATTCATCCATGCCCTCCCGATTGTGGCATCATGCCTTAGCTATGGCTACCTATCTTCATAATATCCTTCCTACCAAACTTCTAAATCACTTTTCTCCCACTCAGGTGTTATATAACAAGACTCCGACATTAGATCATCTACGAGTTTTTGGATGTCTCTGTTATCCCTTGTTCCCTTCCACCACCATACACAAGCTCCAAGCTCGATCCACACCCTGTGTATTCTTAGGTTATCCTTCCAATCATAGAGGGTACAAATGCCTTGATCTCTCTTCCAATAAGATTATCATTTTCAGACGTGATTTTTTATGAACAACAATTTCCCTTTGCTAAGACTCATCCTGCTCAAGTTTCCCAGTATGCATTTTTGGATCCTGACTCCATCACCCCGATGCTTCCTATTCTTGAAGTTCAGTCCCATCCTACATCTACTTCTCATTCCCCAATTTCACCTCGTCCCTCCCCTCATGGTCTTCCCTGTTCAGGCTCCCCTGAGATTCCTTCTGGTGACTCCTCCTCACATGATACTCACTCTCCTATTCCTCTTGTATCACCTCCCTCTCACCTGCCCCCGCAGTCCATACCTGCAATCGTTAGACCACCCTCTTCCCCGCAAATGACTACCCGCTCTCAACACGGGATCTTTAAACCCCGTAAACTTCTCAATTTGTATTCCATGTCTTCTCCCTCCCCTTTACCTCGTAATCCTAAAGATGCATTGCATGACCCGAATTGGAAAGCCGTCATGACCGATGAATATTCTGCTTTAATTAGTAATGATACATGGGAACTAGTGCCTCGCCCTACTAATGCTAATATTATTCGATGCATGTGGATATACCATGTGGGATGAAATGATCCTCCCCTTTTCATTAATGAATAGATGAATATTACCAAAAAACCCTAGAGCTCACTATACATAATTACAAGATTACCCTTATGGGAAAATATCATACATATAGACTAATAATAATGTAGTGGTCTGTTCTTAGTTTGAGGGTGAGCTTTTGGCTCTCAATCCCCTAAGTTTTTTGGTTGTATGGCGTAGGTTTCTATATACTTTTGATCTCTTGGTTAATAATGTTTGCGTTTATATAAAAAAAGTATAAATACTGATTATTATAATTTTGCGAGGTATGAAATGAATTTAGTGTTTTGCAAGGTATGAAATTAATAAAACATTTAATGAGTTTATTATAATTTTCAATTTTATCCATCTCATTGAGATTGATAAATTTTCTAATTTAGATATGAGCGTAGTCATCCTGTCTAATTCTGATTCAAACATTTAAGTTCACTTTAAATACTATACACACATTTCAAAATTTTGCTTTTGCAAACTTGAAGTTAATAACAAATTTAATAAACTAGAAGTGTATAAGCATAGCAAATTTTACCGGAAAATGAAAAAAATATGAGTGGAGTACCTAGACGTACCGTTTGATAGGTAGTAATAAATTGTGGTAATGAGAATAAAAAATTAGTGTAATTTTGATTGAAAAATCTATTGACTACCTTGATGGTCATGCTTGTCTAACTTCAATGATTTCATTTTCTTCATAAAATTTATTCTCATGCATTACCATTGGGAGGTGTGGTATTAGGTGATAATGGAAAATTGTAAACAAAAAAACCTTCTTGTGATCAAAGTTTCATTATCATGAGAATCATATGGAACTTTTGATGCAATTTTACAATATAAATCATTCACATTAATATATTTTAGGTGTTCGACATTAATTTTTAGTAGATATTTTGGTTCGGGTTAATATAAGGTCTTATATTTACTAAATATTTGTCAATTTAATTAGGTTTTTATTCATCTAAAAAAATAATTAGGTTTTTATTTTGTGGGTTATTTAAATTAAATCAAGTTGAATTTTGAAGTCATGGTATTCTTGAATTTTATATCTGCAGAACAGAGCCCTAAAACCTCTAAACTCTCGAAACACCATCTCAATGGCAGCAACACTTCTCAGAGGTGGGCGATCGAAGCACCATTTGACCATCATCCGCCATTTCTCTTCTTCAACCACCATTAATCCTTCGCACCACAAAGATCACAGCCAAAACCATGTATATCTTGAACCTACCCCCATCATTGGAAGCTGGCAACCCCCTAAAGACCCCAAAGAAGCCGAAGCTAAACTCGCCTCTCTAAGACGTGACTATGCCAAGCAAGTTAAGGAACTTCGAAAGCAGTACATACATGAGATGGAGTTGCAGAAGCAAGAGAAGATGCGCAAAGATGAAGCTCGAATGGTTGAGATGCTTCGTCAGAGAGAAGAGCGTAACAGATCTAAGGCTGCTGCTGCTCAAGCCCGTGCTGCCGAACGAAAGATTTTTGAACAAGAGTTTCGCGAAACCCTGGTAATCTTTTTCTTTCTCAATTGGGTTTTTTGGGAACCTTCAATTTGAATATGTGTGTCAAATGAGATCTCTTTATTGTAATTTTGTGCCTTTGTTTTGAATTTTTTGGTTTGTTGATTTGAGTATATATGTGTGATAGGATACAGAAGATCCTATAGTGTTAACTGCCTGAATTTAGGCACCAACACTTTGATACTACAGCCTAGGGGATTAAGATAAGAAGAGAAGAGAGAATTGAGAGGAAGAGAGAATGTGTTTATTGTATTCATAATCCTGAAACAGTAGCTCACAACCCTTATTTATAGTTTCTGGAGGGAAAGTAGTCTAACAATGTTACCTAACTAACGTTCCCGCCAAAAAGACTAATTAAGCCATCATTCACATAGCAATATAACTACTACAATCTAACTACCTACTGTATCAATACTCCCCCCTTAGAGAAACTTGTCCTCAAGTTTCAGTAATGAAAGCAGGGAACTGCTGGTGGAACCAATCAGCTGCAACCCAAGTGGATTCTTTAGTAGGAACATTGGACCACTTGATGAGGCATTGAGTCTGTGCACTATTAGAAACCTTCTGTATTCTTCTGTCAAGTATTGCTTCAGGCAGTCTAGAACTAGAAGCATTAGGATCCACTCCAGTCAACCAAGCAGGGATGTGCGTAGCCTGAGGAAGCCTTCCATGAAAAGCCTTTAATTGAGACACATGAAACACATTGTGTATTTTGGCCTCATCTGGAAGTTTAAGTCTATAAGCCACCTTTCCAATTACAGAAATCACCTAGAAAGGACCATAGAATTTATTTGCAATCTTTTGATTTAGTCTATGTTGGACAGAAGCTTGCCTATAGGGTTGAAGCTTTAACCAAACCCAATCTCCCATCTTAATGATCTATCGGTTCTGTGTTTATCAGCCTGATCCCTCATTCTATCCTGAGCCTTGGTTAAATTTTGCTTAACAACTTGAATCATGTGTTCCCTTCTTTCAATGCTTCTGTCAATAACCTCATTTGGAGAGCTGCCAGAAAGATAAGGCAAATGGGTAGGTGGTGGTTGATTATACACCACCTCATAAGGAGTCATCTTGAGGGTAGTATGATAATGGGTGTTATACCACCATTCAGCGAGTGGTAACCATTTGCACCAGTCTTGGGGTTCACAGCCACACATGCATCTAAGGTACATTTCAAGGCACCTATTGACAACCTCAATCTGTCCATCACTTTGGGGGTGATAAGCAGAGGAGAAAAACTGGGTGCCCTGGATGGAGAATAAAGCTTTCCAAAAAAAAACTCATGAATATGGCATCTCTATCACTAACAATGCTCCTTGGCCAACCATGAAGCTTGAACACATTATCTAAATACCCTTGAGCTACTTGCACAGCAGAGAAGGGGTGAGAAAAGGGAATAAAATGGGCATACTTACTCAACCTGTCTACCACTACTAGTATTGTATCTTTATTCATGGATTTGGACAATCCTGTAATAAAATCCATTGAAATGTCTTTCCAAACCTCATCAGGGACTGCTAGAGGCTGCAATAGTCCTGGTGAAGCAAGCGGTTCATACTTAGCAGCCTGACATACAAGACAGTCTTTTACAAACAACTTGACATCCTGCATTAACCCTTTCCAGTAGAAGAGTCTTTTAATTCTAACAATAGTAGCATCCCTTCCAGAGTGTCCAGCTTCTGGACTTGAGTGATGCCAATCAATGATTGCCCTCCTTAGAGTAGGAACAGGACCCACCACCAGCTTATCCTTTTTCCTCAGCAACCCATGCAACAAGGTGTATGTAATGCCACTGCTCACTGTAACAGAATATTTAGCAAATGTAAGAGAAGAATATAGAAGGGGAAGAAGATAGAATGCTTGTATATTATGTATACTAGGCAAGGCGCCCAGCTCAACTCTTCGAGCGGTTGAGTAGCTCCTTAGTGTAATACACTGTATGATGTAAATACAAGCATGCCTTTCCATGGCCAAATCTACTACTATATATAGCTGACTTCATACAGCCACCATACTTAATACAATGCATAACTGAATTAGTTTTGATGGCTAACAGAAAGATTCCTTTTGCCAACTCATTCGTTTCTGTTGCTCCTTTTGCCTCTCCTCTTGTAAGTAATTAAAGTATTTGGGCTTGGGCCTGCTGGACCGTGCATCACATTACCCCCCCCAAAGAGATTTACCTTGTCCTCAAGGTGAAAGTCCGGAAACTGGGTGGAAATTGACTGAGCTAATTCCCATGTAGCCTCAGCAGGAGGTAAGTGGCGCCACTTAATCAAGACTTCAGAAGCTATGGCAGAATGTGGAGGATGGTAACGGACATCAAGGAGGGCCTCTGGGTCAGACTCGAGTTCCAAGTTAGAAGAGAGCTGAGGGGGTAGCATGGTGGGCAGGAAGACGTTACCGTGGACGCGTTTGAGCTGGGAAATATGGAATACCGGATGTATCTTACTGGATAGTGGCAAGTCCAGCTTATAAGCGACAGAACCCACGCGAGCCAATATCTCAAACGGCCCATAGAAACGAGCAGCTAACTTGTCACACGGACGACGAGCCAATGACTGTTGCCGATACGGCTGTAATTTGAGAAAAACAATATCTCCCACTTCAAATGAATCATGCCGACGTTTGCTATCTGCTGCTTGACGCATGCGATTTTGTGCCACCAATAATTGAGTAGATAACTCATCTAGTAACGCATCACGTTCTCGTAACAACTGCTCAATACTTTCCACTGAAGTAGTGTTATGCCCCAAACGAACAATCGCCGGGGGAGGCCTACCATAGAGGGCTTGAAAGGGCGAGACCTTAATAGAAAGATGAGGCGAAGTGTTGTAGCAAAATTCGGCCCAATGCAGCCATTTACTCCAAGACCGGGGCTGACCATTAATAAAACAACGCAAGTATCCTTCAAGAGCCTGATTCACGATCTCAGTTTGGCCATCCGTCTGAGGGTGGTAGGCGGTGCTGCGGAGGAGAGATGTACCCTGCAAACGAAACAGTTCTTTCCAAAAAGTACTCATAAAAACTTTGTCACGATCTGAAATGATGGAGGCGGGGAAGCCATGTAAACGCACAATCTCTTTGACGAAAGCCGCCGCTACCGAAGAAGCCGTAAAGGGATGTTTCAGACCCACGAAATGAGCATATTTTGACAAGCGGTCCACCACTACTAGAACGGTGTCCCACCCGCCGGAACGTGGCAATGCTTCCACGAAATCCATTGTGATATCCTCCCACACATGGGAAGGAATAGGAAGAGGTTGGAGTAACCCCGCCGGACGTTGGTGCGAATGTTTCTGTTGCTGGCAAGTGACACACTGACGAACAAACTGAGTGACTTGCTTTCTCATACCAACCCAAAACCAATGTTCCGCCAAACGTAAGTATGTTTTGAATTCGCCGTTATGGCCACCTACCGCTGAACAATGATACTCAAACAACAAATTCTGGATGAGGGGGGAAGAACTAGGCAAGACCACCCTGCCCTTGTACAGTAAGCGCCCATGCTCCATCGAAAAACCCACATGAGAGACGCCATGATTAGTTACCTCAGCAACGATGCGTTGTAGGTAACTGTCATCGTTCACCTGCTGTTCAATGGCCCCCCAATCAATGTCTGCCTTGGAAATTAAAGAGAGCTGATTGAATGCTACAATAAGAGGGTGACGGGAAAGGGCGTCAGCAGCCCTGTTAGAGGCTCCGGGTTTAAATTTGATCTCACAATCATACCCCAACAACTTCGCGACCCATTTTTGATATTCCCCGCTGATTTCCCGTTGAGCTGTGATAAACTTAAGACTGTGCTGATCAGTCCATACAATAAAACGCCGCCCCAACAAATAGTGTCGCCATTTTTGAACCGCTAGTACAATGGCCATGAGTTCCTTTTCATAGATCGGTTTGGACCGACCTTTACTACCCAAGGCTCTGCTATAATACGCAATCGGATGGGAATTTTGTGAGAGAACCGTACCTACGCCGCAACCCGAGGCATCCGCTTCCACAACAAATGGTAATTCAAAATTTGGCATGGCTAGAACCGGGGCAGAGAGCATGGTTTGCTTAAGAAGCTGGAAAGCATCCTCGGCAGCGGTATCCCAATGGAAGGAGTCTTTCTTTAGTTGCTGAGTGAGAGGATGGGTGATGGAAGCATAGTGGCGAATAAAACGTCGGTAGTACCCGGTCAACCCAAGAAAACCACGCAATTCCTTTAAGGTACGAGGGGATGGCCAAGCCACCATAGCCTGCACTTTCTCCGGGTCTACGGCCACGCCTTGTGGTGAGACGATATGCCCAAGGTAAGCTACCTGAACTTGACAAAAATCACATTTCTTTGCATTCACATAAAGCTGCTGTGAGGCTAAAATCTCCAGGACTACTGTTAAATGATGGGCATGATCTTGGATGGAAGGACTGTAGATAAGGATGTCGTCAAAAAAAACCAATACAAACCGCCTCAAATACGGCCGAAATATGTCGTTCATTAACGCTTGAAAGGTAGCCGGGGCGTTTGTCAAACCAAACGGCATTACCAAGAACTCGTAATGCCCGTCGTGAGTTCGAAATGCCGTTTTATGAATATCTGGCTCATGGACCCTAATCTGATGATAACCGGACTTAAGGTCCAATTTCGAGAACACAGTCGCACCATGTAGCTCATCCAGGAGCTCCTCAATAACGGGGATCGGATACTTATCAGCCACGGTCTTCTTATTCAACGCACGATAATCCACGCAAAAGCGCCACGAGCCGTCTTTCTTCTTTACTAACAAGACAGGGCTAGAATACGGGCTGTGGGAAGGACGGATAATACCGGCCAGCAACATATCAGAAACCATTCTCTCAATCTCCGCCTTTTGTATATGCGGGTAACGGTAAGGGCGTACACTAACGGGATCACTACCCTCCTTCAAAAGAATTCGGTGTTCGCGACCTCGTTTAGGCGGAAGGCCTGCAGGCATATTAAAAACCCTCTCAAACTGTGTCAACACTGATTGTATCTCAACAGGAAGCTCCTCAGGCACCACACCATTCCCTGAACTCGGCAATTCCATTTCGACTCTGTTAAGTTCCACCAGAATATCCCCTTGTTCCTTCCTAATCGTGCGTATCATAGATTTTAGAGAGACCTTAGACCTCCCCAAACTCGGATCCCCTTTTAAAATCACCTTAGCTCCATTCCATTGGAATTGCATCACATGCAACTTCCAATTCGTTGACACTGTACCCAATTTTTCTAACCACTGTATACCCAAAATGATGTCAGAATTACCCAATTCCAGCGGAAAAAAATTCTCCATAATTTCCAAAGGTCCCAAACACAGCTGTACATCCCGACACTCTCCCCGTCCCTTAACATTTTTTCCCGTACCAAGCATCACCCCAAATTCCTCAGTATCAGACACTTCCAGCCCTAATTTATCCACCACAGACAACGAAATAAAATTGTGGGTAGCGCCGGGGTCAACCATCACTATGACCGGGGTGTTACGCAACGTACCAGTTAATCGCATAGTCTTAGGGTTGTCAAAACCCACAACTGAATTCAAAGAAACACTTACAGGGGTAATAGGTGTTTCGTACTCCTCGCATTCCTCCTCGATCTGACTCGGTGTTTCGTCATCCTCACCGACGACCAACATTACGCTTAACTCGCCCCTCTTGCACTTATGCCCAAGGTTCCACTTCTCATCACAGCGAAAACAAAGCCCTCGACTCCGTTTCTCCTGATATTCCCGGTCGGATAGTCGGCGTATGGCATCGGAATATTTTTTTGGGTGGGTTGGTGGTTGGTGACTGGATTGAAGTCGTGGGTAGGAAGGTTGGGAGTTCATGGAATTTGGGTGGGTTTGTTTTGGGTGGGTAGGAAATTTGTTTATATAGGCAGTGGGTTTTTTTGTGGGGCACGTGTTTAAGTAAGGAGGGGTGTATGGGTCAAAATAAGGGTGCTCCAGCTGTGCCACATGTTTTTCTTCCAGCTTAAGGGCCCACTCCATGGCCATTTCTACTGATTCTGGGTCCCATAATCTCAATTCAACCCTTATCAAAGGCTTTAGCCCTTTAATAAAGCTTGTAAGCAAAACATCCTCCGGAATATGCGTCAATGGTGAGGCTAGAGTGATGAACTGCTCACAGTACTCCGCCACGGTTCCCTCCTGGTAAATCGCCATCCATTGTTCGCACAACGATCCACCACTGTGAGAACGAAAACGACGCAGCATCAGATTTTTCAGTTCTCCCCAAGATCGGATGACTTTTCTATGTTTGACCCATTGCCACCATGTCAACGCCTTCCCTTCAAGCCCCAACAAAGCCGTCGCCACTTTCTCCGTCTCACCCAGGCCGTAAACCGAGAAATAATGCTCTACCTTAGCGATCCATCCATCTGGGTTTTCCCCTTGGAACGCCGGTAAGTCCAACCTCCTTTGAATAACTGGGTTTTGTGGGGGTCGTTCATCGTTTGTGTATCGAAGTGGGTTGGGCATCTCAAATCCTCCTCCATTCAAGAAAATTTGGGATTGGGGTCGGTTTCCAGTGGGTCTATTTTGGGAAATGGGTTGGATTGGAGTGGGTATGGGGGTGCTGTTTTCTTTGGTTGCCATTAGTGCTTTGACCTCCGTCGTTAAAGCCGCTAACGAATTTTTTAGTTCCTCCTGACCTTTCTTACCTTCCTCCTGAGACTGCCATACTGACTCCTCGTGCAAGGCTAACATATCCTGAATTCGTTCCTCCATCGACTCCTTTAACGTCGAAATCGAATCCCTCAACTCCTGCAACCCTTCCTCCACCGCCTCCAACCGATTAGCTTGCGATGGCGCCATTCCGTCCTCCAGGATACCACCGCTCTGATACCACTGTAATGCCACTGCTCACTGTAACAGAATATTTAGCAAATGTAAGAGAAGAATATAGAAGGGGAAGAAGATAGAATGCTTGTATATTATGTATACTAGGCAAGGCGCCCAGCTCAACTCTTCGAGCGGTTGAGTAGCTCCTTAGTGTAATACACTGTATGATGTAAATACAAGCATGCCTTTCCATGGCCAAATCTACTACTATATATAGCTGACTTCATACAGCCACCATACTCAATACAATGCATAACTGAATTAGTTTTGATGGCTAACAGAAAGATTCCTTTTGCCAACTCATTCGTTTTGTTGCTCCTTTTGCCTCTCCTCTTGTAAGTAATTAAAGTATTTGGGCTTGGGCCTGCTGGACCGTGCATCACAGTGTAGTGATGCACTGGCTCACCTGTGCTCAGCTTGTGTAGGATAGAAAGTAAGGAAGCATCCATGTGGTAACTATCTTTTAGTTGCTGTTCCAAATCTGAAGTAACAAGAGATATGGCCATGCTTAAAATTTTTGAACCTTGTACCCTGGACAATGCATCAGCAGCATTATTTTCAAACCCCCTTTTGTATTGAATTTCATAATCAAACCCCATTAATTTGGAGAGCCAAAATTGCTGAAAAGGTGTGGAAATTTTCTGTTGTAATAACCATTTTAAGCTTTTTTGGTCTGTCCTAACAATGAAATGAGCACCTATAAGGTACTGCTCCCACTTCTGCACAGCAAAGACCAAGGCTAATAATTCTTTTTCATACACAGAGAGTAATTGGCTCTTGGGTCCCAAAGATCTGCTGATATAAGCTATAGGGTGAAACTCTTGCATAAGAACAGCTCCAATGCCCCTATTTGATGCATCAGTTTCTACCTCAAACACCTTAGAAAAATCTGGAATGGCTAATACAGGGGCTGTTATCAATGCTTCTTTGAGGTTTACAAAAGCCTGGTTAGTGTCCTCATCCCACTTGAACCCCCCTTTTTTCAACAAATCAGTGAGGGGCCTGCTTACAAGGGCATATCCCCTTATAAACTTTCTATAATAGCCAGCTAGACCCAAAAAACTTCTCAAATCTTTAAGTGTAAGAGGGGCGGGCCAATTCTTTACCGTATCAACTTTTCTTGGATCAGTTTCCACTCCTTTCTCAGATATGAAATGTCCAAGATACTCAATCTTTCTGATTTCAAAAACACACTTGCTAACCTTAGCATAAAGCTGATGGAGTGTCATGAGCTCAAAAACAAGTCTCAAATGGGACCAGTGCTCAGGTAAAGACCTGCTGTATATCAGGATATCATCAAAGAAGACTAGGACACACTTTCTTAAGAGGGGTTTGAATACCTGATTCATCCAGTGCTGAAATGAAGCAGGAGCATTGGTTAGGCCAAAGGGCATTACTAGAAACTCATAATGGCCACTGTGAGATTTGAATGCAGTTTTGTACACATCCTCCTCATTCATTCTAAGTTGGTGATATCCAGATCTAAGGTCAATTTTGCTGAAGACCACAGCCCCTGCCAACTCATCAACTAGTTCTTCAAGAACAGGAATAGGGTATCTATTTTTGATGGTTTGATCATTAAGCTTTCTGTGATCAATGCAAAGCCTCCAAGTCCCATCCTTCTTTCCTACTAGTACCATAGGGGAAGCATAGGGGCTGTTGCTTTCCTGTATGACTCCTCGTTCCAACAATTCTTGAATGAGTCTTTCTATGACATCCCTTTGTTTAAGTGGATACCTATAGGCTTTGCATTAGGCTCAATAGGTATTCTATGATCAAAGATTCCCCTGGTTGGAGGTAGTTCATGAGGTTCATGAAACACATGCTGAAATTGTGTTTTAAGGTGGGTTAATTCTTGAGACTCCTGTGCAGGGTGAGACCCTTCTGTACAATGCAACAATAAGGAGGGTGAGTTACTGTTAGTGTCAGTGACTTGCATTAGGCAGAATTGAATGGTTGTACAAGAGGGTTTATGGCTAATTTCTTCAACCACCTGAACCTTAGTGTTGTTTGAGATCCCTTTGAGACAGAGGGGTTGCCCATGTATCTCGAACTTCATAACCATGTTGTGGAAGTCCCAATATACTTCCCCCAACTGTTTGAGCCACTGAATCCCTAACACCATATCACAGCTACCAATGGGTATCAACAACACATCATTAGTAAACAATTGTCCATTAATATACCAAGCAAAATTTCTACATACATATTGGCATGGAATTTTATTTCCATCAGCAACAGTGACTGATTGTAAAGAAACAGGCTCCATCACACAACCCATCTTCTTGGCATATTCAAGATCCAAAAAATTATGAGTGCTGCCTGTGTCGATCAATATATGGATTGGTCTTTTTTGAACCAGCCCTACTATCCTCATGGTTTGATAAGTGTTAAGGCCAATAAGAGCCTGCACAGAAATACAAGCCATGGTATATGTACGATCTTCAAAAGATTCTTCCTTAGAGCCCTCTTCTCCACTATATTCATCATCATCCACTATCTCCACTGTGAATAGTTGAGGCTCTTTGAACCCACACTTGTGCCCCTTCTCAAAAGGCTTTTCACAATAATAGCACAATCCTTTTGCTATTCTCTCGGCCTTCACTCTGGCTGGGATGAACCTATAATTCTTGGTAGTATTAGGTGGGTATTTGGGAGGGAATTTGTTTTCTGTAGGGGTAGATAACAAAGGGGTTTTCAATGAAGAGGAAGAACCAAAATTGGATTGGGAAAAATCAGATTTTTGGGTTTTAGATTGCAAAGATTGAAGAGAGTCTTCTTGTAATCTTGCATAGGAAATGGCTTGGGGAATAGTTTGTGGGTTAAATGCTTTAACAAATGGTTTAATGCTTTCTTTCAGTCCACTAATAAAGCTATCCAAGATAAACCTTGAGGACAAATCATAAGCATGCATGTCTAATAAGGCCCTACAACCTTCAAAAGAATCAATGTACTCCTCCAAACTACCAGTCTGAATTAGTTTATTGAAATTTTCCACAGCTTTATCTAGGGTTATATCCAAGAATCTGCCCCTAACAGCAGTGGTGAACTGCAGCCACCCTACTTTTGGTTTAAGAGCCAAATAACTGGCTACCCACACAGCAGCCTTATCAACCATATACAGAGATGCTAAATCCACCATTTGATCCTCAGGAATCTTGCATAATTCAAAATACTTTCCACATTTGCAAATCCAGTCATTAGGACTAGTACCATCAGACTTGGGAAATTCAAGTTTAGGGGCAAAAGTTAAAGAACGAGTACCTTCATCTGACCTTTGTCTCATAGGCACTGCATGTCCCAGGATTTGACTTTCATTGATTTTTGTCAACAACAAATCAAATTTGCTGTTAAGATCAGCCTTCATGGCTTCCATTTCTGATTGTATTTGAGACACCTTATCTTCCATCGCTTTGATACGTCTGGAGTGTGTTGTAGGCGCCAGTTGAAACAAGAATTATCAAGATTTTGCTACAAGCTTGTAAGAGAACCAGAGAACAGTAATGATAATTCCACAAGAAAGAACAGCTCTGATACCAATGATAGGATACAGAAGATCCTATAGTGTTAACTGCCTGAATTTAGGCACCAACACTTTGATACTACAGCCTAGGGGATTAAGATAAGAAGAGAAGAGAGAATTGAGAGGAAGAGAGAATGTGTTTATTGTAGTCATAATCCTGAAACAGTAGCTTACAACCCTTATTTATAGTTTCTGGAGGGAAAGTAGTCTAACAATGTTACCTAACTAACTTTCCCGCCAAAAAGACTAATTAACCGCATGCCGGCATACAAAAAAAAAAAGCTATCATTCACATAACAATATAACTACTACAATCTAACTACCTACTGTATCAATGTGGATGTGGATTTATTGGATTTTTCTTCTGCTGATGTTTTGTAGTTAACTTTAAATTAGTAATTAGAGCAAATATATGAGATTGTTATAGAATTTCAAATCTCTTTATCCTGTAATAAAAATGTATGTTTTCTGTTCGTCTAGAATGAGAAGAGTCAAGTCCTTTTCCAAAATAGGGGCTGTAAACATGAATCTGAAACAATATTTTTGTGGAAGAGATTTGATTTTGTTATGGTGACAAAAAGGGTGAATGGTGATGACACAAGGAGGGCAACTAGTATTACACTATCACATGATGAATGCTGGTCATGGAGCTGTTTACATTTTCTTGTTCATTTTCGGATAACTTTTCTTGGCTTGCTTTTGATAAAGGAGATGTTTGTTTTGTTGAAGACCATTTTTCTTGGAGCAGTTTTTATGGATATTATGAAAAATGCAATTGATGATCAGTTTTCTTTTGTTTAATTTATGTCAAAGTCTAAGGGAAAATGGGGATATTGTGGATGATATAGTTGGGAAAATTGATTTGCTTTCAATTTTGGACTGAAACATTTCCAAATGGATAGGAAAACACTTCTCCTTCCAAGTTTATCGTTTTTAAATCTTTGTCAAACGTAATGATTCCGACAAAGCAAACACCCCCAAGAGTGTTTGGATAACATCTTAGGAGGCAAAGGAAGGGGGAGCAAGATTATGGAAATATGCCTTCCAAATGTTTTCAATGTTGGACGAATTTGTTTTGTATAAAACGTAAGGGATTTCTTCCCTCCAATTACCCCTTTTATTTTCCTTCTCTCGACCTTTTTGGAATTCAAATGATGAAAATGTTATTTCTAATTTCTTTTTCTTTTCTTTCTTTCCATTAAAACATATTGTAAATATTTCTCTAATTTTGACAACAGTACCAGAGCCTTAATTCTAAAACATTGAGGTCAGTTATATGAACTAATATGTCGATTCTAATTATCGTGAAAATGGATTATTTTTCTCCTTTCATTCAGATTTTCTACCATCTCGATTTGTAAATTTAGGTCATTCATATTCTTTTGCACTCCTGTTCTCTAAATAATATTCGACTTTCCTCGTCATCTTTTTAAATCTTTCGAGCTTCAACTTTCTATTTACACATGCTAAAAACCATTTTAAATGATTATCGTTCATCTTCTCTTTAATATTTGCAACTCCTAATTGAATTTTATCTCTCAAGGTATGCCTTATACAAAGTATCTCTCTACTGTGATTAAGGCATTAATAATGCCAAGTCCAGATTGCAAGTTGAGTTCATTTTTGACGTATATACTAGTCTTTTTTGCCTCAAGAAGCTTAGTTTTGTGGAGATTCATTGGCTTTATCCATGTCAGGTGACTAGGTTTCACACTTTGGGCTTATCATGAGAAATATTTTGGGTTTGTTGTCTAATTGAAATAATTGGCCAATATCCTACCAATAATTAGAGTTGCCAATATTTTCTTTTTGTTGTCATAATAAAGAAACACAAGTTTCTTATGAATTCCTGTATGTATTACCTTCTTATTTTATTGAAGAAGTTTATAGATCCAATGTCCAAATAGTTTGAAACTGCAATAAAATTTAGCCTTAAGTAAATTATTGTCAACACAAGGGAGAAGATGCTTTATGAGCAACAATCAAGTAAAGGAAATACAGGTGTATAAAATGAATACTTTTCTAATATGTCTCAGCCTATTCTCTCTCCTTTTCCAAGTCTACAAGGTGAAGTTATAGTGCTTGCATTGCTCACTCCTTTGATCAAATCAACAAAGAAATTTTGCTTGCTCCTCCATATCTTAACCCTCCCTGTTGTGTTCTCTAGTTTTCTCAAGCACTTGTAACTTGCGTATGGTTTTTGTTATACATATCAAAATAATCCTTGATAATGCTCTCATTGTTCCATGTCCTCACATCTATGGCATAATCTGGTTCCAAGAGACTGAACACACCTGCATTAGATAACTTAAACCATTGAAAATCCTAGAATCGAATAAGAGAAAGGGTGAATTTTTAAAGTCAAGCGACTGTAAAAAGCCAAGTGATTCATGAGGAACTGACCTGCTATTTACATTTATTATGAGTCAGCTCATCGACATTGAGATTTGTTCCCTGGGTTATTGAAAGGGTTCCTCAGATGGATTGTACTTATGCATGAGTCGGAATTACTGAAATAAGATCAAAGATGAATAATGCTACTATAGAAATGTAGCGAGTAGTATGAAACGGAGGAAGTAGTTTGCCTGCTGATTTTTTTGACCAGCAAATTTTACACTGCCATTAGCACACCGCCGTATGGTTCATTTCTGTTGAGAGCAACTGCATTCTGAATTTTCCATCTGCCTATATGATGCCCTAGAAGCTGACTTGTGTAGATGCTAACTTATCTGTGTACCATATAGTCTACTAATGTATGCTTTAAGGCGTTGTTTTATTCATTAGAGAATTCAATTTTTTGAATTTTTTGGAACTACCTTAGACTATTGGAATTTGCACGCACCTTTCAAGCCTTTTATTTTTCAATTTAACTAAGGTGGTCCATTGCTTGTTTACAACTTGGCTAGCTGAAGTCTTAAACTAGTAAACTGTTGAAACTTAATCGAAATATTTCTCCTAAAACATTTTTTTCTACGAGGTGAAAAGAATAAATCCTAAGACTATGATGTGTAATTGTAGTCCCTAATTCCTTAATAACAGCTTAGTGCTACTAAATCAACAAGCTACCTATTGAATAAAGGTTATTAATTATTGTCATCAATATTCTATATATATTTTGGTTATTATTATGATTGTGTTTTTGAAATTTATAAAACACTAGTTTAAGATAAATTTATTACGACTAGCATGACACCAGAAAAGATAATTACCCCACTCCCAAACAAAAAAGTAATGACAAATTACATATCGAAATAATTGATTTGTAGAATATTGGATAGTGAAGGTACTTGGAACATGAAAGAAAAGTCTAGCAGTGTTTACCTCCAAAATGCTTGACCCACTAATTTGACCCTCTAAGTATTTTTACAAGCCCATCATCAACACCCTTAAGAACCCATTGATCCTCATCAACTAAAAACTCACTTATGACCACCTCATTAATGACCCGCTCCGCTCACGAACCACTAAATATATCTATGCCCGCAGCCCAATGCACCGACTTGACCTATCAACCACCTCTATCTGTGATATCCTTTCTTTTTGTCCTTAAGATTATTTTATTTTATTTTTTTTGTTTTCCAATGGCCTTTTTGATTTTTAGCTTCTTTTTTCTTCTAGTTTTCCCTATTGAATTTCCATTTCTTTGATTTTTATGTCTATGTCTTTCAGCTGGTTTTTCTTTTAATTCTCTTTGTTTCTTATTTCAGTTTTCATCTACTTTGATGTTTCTGTCTTATTATTTATATGTTCTTTAATAATAATGTGATTGATAAACATGCAAATACATAAATTAATGTAGTAGTTGATTAGAAAACTAGATGAATTTGTAAGTTTGAACTTTTGGCAGTTTTAAGAAAATGCTGAGAAAAGTTACAGAAAAGTTTTATGTCCATTCCACTTATTTATTGATTAAGAAGACATCAATTCATCTCTTTATTTCATCCTGTCAATACTTTGAATCATGCCAATGCCACATTATTTAGGGGATTAGGAAAAGTGACTTTCTGATGTAATGTAATAATGTATGATGTATCATGATAAACTATTCAAAGACACATAAGATGAATACCATCCATTCATGAACATTAAGATATAGAACAATTAGATATACTATTTTAGACACATGGGTTTAGGTTAGCATGATGATAACGAATGTTTTATTTCTTTATTCTTTAATGCAACAATGAAGAGTCTCATATTTACTTGAGTATGAGATATGCTTTAAAATTGTTATAATCTTTTGAGAAAAAAATGTGTGCCACACCAACCAAAAGCTAGTTCTTTCACCTTGTGCTTTGCACTTAGGCTGCAACACCCTTGTGCACCTTGTGCCTTTTAAAACTAAGTTTCAAATCATGTGAACACACTTTTATTGTCCTATAAACCTTGGGACCTTTGATGTAATGTTAAAATATTCTCAACTGTGGCAAGGTCTACAACAAGATTTCCTAATTGAGGTATAACTATATGAAGCTTTTGGAAAATTTGATAGCCCTAGAGTTTATAATTATATTTATCCTCCTAAGTGCCTTGAGAGGCTTAGGCTGTCTTTTTTCTTACCTCTGTCTTCAACACTATTTACATTGTGCATAATTGTAACTCAAATATTTTACTTTGAGTGACTAGCTTGTGTCAAAGATGAAGAAAACATACATCTGAATTTTATTTAAAACCAATAATTTAGTTTCTAAGAGGGCTACGAGCAGGATTTTTTATCCCTTAACTTGTTATTAGACTAATAGTCTCCTTAATATTCTATGTTGTTAAATTTAGATTTCTCTTTATTTCAGATTTTTATTGGAGATTTACTTTAATTTGAATCTCATTTTCTTTTGAGAACCAACCTTTTTATGAGGAGTTAGATTATTGAAAATATTGGAGGAATTGAATTAGTTAATGATTTACGACTTATCTGTAGTTGTAGTTGAAGTATATGATTGATGTATTTATTGTAGTGCATTAGTAAGGGCTTGAGTGGCTTTACAAAGTGCATGGGTGAATAGCAAGGGCTCTAAGGCAGATTACCTTGTCGGCCAAAACAATGTATATATTTGGCTGATATTGTGTGTGAAGTTAAATTGCGCTAAATTTTTAGTCCCTCACACGTGCATTATTCCATTGGACCAGTGTAACATAGTTCTCTAGTTAATCCGCTTTTTAAATTCGCGATGCACTCAAATTTGGCCAAGAACAGTCTAAAACCGACCATAATTCAATTTTTTCGATTTGCGATTCGTGAAGAAATTAGCGAATCATGTGACTGTGATGTTTGGAGTTATTTTTAAATCACTAATCTTTCTCTAAAATTTGCCGGCAAGTATGACTGTGATTCATCTAGTGAGTGAGCAAGAGAGTGAAACACCTTTTCATTAGTATCTTGAGAGTGAAACACCTTTCCTTAATTCCTTCAAACTTTAATTCATCCTAGTCATATAACTATAACCTGTGCAGATAATTTCTTTTAGGAACTTAATTCTAGTTACCTTTTCAGTGTTGCTCTTGCTTATCACAAAAGCTCAAGGCAGCCTATCTAAGTAGGTGCAACAACTGTTCCTATATCTTTCTGTTATCGAAATTGTAATAATGTTATCGTCATCTAGCTAGGTGGGAAGTCTCAATCTTTTCTGATGAAGTGTGGCTTAAACAATGGTGATGCTAATTGAAACTCTGGTTTTGATTGTACTAGACATTCCGACAATTGAAATTCTTTTAAGCCTATTATGTTTTTCAACGAAGAAGTTCCCAGTTCAATTCAAGTAATGTCTTACGTCTCAACACATGTGTAGTCGTTGAAATTACTCGTGTACTTTGGATAGAGATGTATAATGCACGGTACTGAATATCAGAGCCAACAGATTTGGGGCATGGACATTTTTTCTTCTAGATGCTACTAATGTATTTTTGGTTTTCCTTGAAATGGTTAAATTTCTTACCTATGTCAAATCAACACAATGTTTTGCAGATGAAAGAAAAAAGGGAGAAGCTCGAACACTGGAGAATGCGAGAAAAAGCAATCGAAGAACGAAAGAACGCTGAAAAAGAGAATCTTCGTCGGCAAAGTTCGATGTGGATTGATGAAAAGGAGTTGGAGCTAAGCATATTGCAAAATATGGTGGATTCTAAGAAACTTTAGATGTTTGATGACTTGCCGTAGGTAAAAAAAAACTGGCATATTCAGCTGTTTGCTTTTGGTTTTGTAATTGGTGTTTTGTATTATGTACGCCGTGTCGCGGTACCAATGCCCATGTGCTGCCTGCCTCTATTGTGGCAGTAACCCATGCCATTTTTGTTTATGGTGGTTGTGTCTTCTATTTCAATGCAGGCAATCGGAATATTTACTCAATTTTTTGTTGATATATGTACTCTACATATTTCTTAGTTCACTAAATCCTTGCTCATATTATTACCTACTGTAGGTATTCACTAGCTCTTACCATAGATATAGATACGTATTAGGCACCAATCGTTATTTTCACTTCTCATGCAGTTATGTTTTTTCGTTGGTATACCTCTACTCCTCTTTGATAGTAGGTACTTATAATAGTCGGTTAAAATGTAATAAGGGATACTTGTCAGCAAAAAAATGCAAGATTAAATTTATTGGAATTAATCATTAGTAGAGATTATTCACAGCTGAGGACAATATGTGAGATTATTAAAGATAAGTTTTCACTTAAATTATGTTTACTTTTTATTTTTGTGAGATTGTAGTTGATATTTACTACTTAGGGTTAATTAGAAACAATAATTTTTTTTTACTAAATTGGAAACAATATTATTATAATCACTAGTAGGGTAAGGCCGATTGAGAGCCTCTTAATTACTTTAGGTCAGGAAAATGTTAGAAACTTAATAAAAATCAAATAAATACAGTACTAGGGGCGAAATAGATAAGAATCTTAATCAAAAAAAGTATAGAATAAGTCAAAATCAAACTTATTCCAAATATAAGCGCCTATTACCCCAGAGCACAGGTTTGGGTCTGTTCTTAGTTACTAAGTTTGAACAGAAGCAACCTGTTAAAAAAAATGTGAAGGGGTTGTTCGCACTTATTAACTGCTAACATGTCAAAGAGGTTCAACAGGTTGTTCGCAGTTACTAAGTGCGAACAACCCCTAGATCCTCTTTGACCTGTTCGCACTTACTAATGCGAACAGACTCTTAACTTTTTTTAACTTTTCAAACTAGCCGTTAATTCAATCCTCTACGGATATCTAAACCTTATAACTCGATTCATCATACATATTCACCAATTTATCATCCTAAGATAAGGTAATTGTATATAATTTAGTTTCATTATTATTGATTTTGAAGTTTTTATTAATTTTTTTAATGTTATTATTGAATTATCTTATGCTATGTTTGGGAATGATGATTTCATTTGGAAATCTAGCATTGGGTCAAATTAAGTGTTTGGCAAATCAAAAAACTTCAAATTTGGATTTGAGTGAATTTCACCTTTGTTTCCAAAGTAGTTAAAATGGAGAATTTGAGAATGACTTGTCAAACTTTGTCATTCTCAAATTCTCCATTTATGATTCCATAATTGAAATTAAGAATTTGAAATGAAATATATGTTCCTAAACGCAACCTTAATGCTTTTAACTTAAAGTGTTTATGTTTATTTCATTAACATATCTAAAAGATTCATTGTCATTGTGGTCATGAAATCGAATTTGGTCGTGATTGGAGCGATTTTGATCCCGGGCGTCAATATGTTGCTTGTCCACTATTCGAAGATAAAGGATTGTGATGCACCTACTTTAGGTGGGTTGATTCGGTAGGCACCAAATGGCAAAAAACAATCATTATTAGGCTAGATAAGGAGAATAAGAAGCTTAGAGACGAGATACATAACTTGAAAATGGAAGCAATTGATAAGGCTCGTAGAAGTGAAGAAACCGAGAGGATATTGAAAAAGTTTAAGAAGAAACCCTAGGTTGTAGTGGTTGTAATTCATGAACAAGCTATGTATTTGTACTCGTTATTATTGAAATCATGTCGAATTTTTGGCATCATTTTCTCTAATTATTGAGTTGTTTTTGTTTCATACATTTTCAACATAGACATCATCATAAGTTTTAAAAGTCCGAGCATACGTAAGTCAAACCCTGGAGATCATGATAAACTAAATAAACGTATATATACATACATATGTTTAAAACATACAACTAAATAAATATATAGTCAATCAAAGTACCTAATGCTCATCACCCTCATCTACCCTATCCAACTGAGTTCGATTTGCACGCAAACAACTTACGTCTACCTCCAACATAATCAACATTGCCACTACTTTCTCGAATACAACCATTCAAAAACCCACTATAGTCACACGAAATGATGCCATTTCTACATCAATACAAACAAAATCAACATCATCATCAACTTCATGCCAATACAAGTACAATATATTCAATTACTAACAATATCCTAATTTCTAATTATATATAATGAACATAAAATTCAATTAATAAAATAATTAATAAGTTCATAAATAACATTTCTAATAACACCATCAAATTTTCTAACTATATACATTGTAGAAAAAAATATCAACAACTTCAACATGCTCATCATCACCAATACTTCAAAAACCAACAAAATAAAGCTATTAAAACAATTAAACATTACCTTGATCAGTTGTGGACAATTAAAAAGAGTGTTGATTGAAGAACTAGTGACCAACAAAATCGTCATTATAAACCTAAAAACGAAATATAAACTCAAAAAACCTTTAAAAATTTAGCTATGTTCAATTTACAGTGTTAAATTAGAAGAGGGATGTAAGAAGTGGAGAGTTGGAGGTTGCTTAGGAGTGCTTTGAGAGAGGGAAATGTTGAGTATTTTTGAATTAGGGTTTGGGAATTTTAGGGAAATGGGGAAGAATAAAAGCTATTGTTGGTTTTAAGACACGAGCTTGTTTGCAGTTACTAAGTGCGAACAGGTCAAAACAGTCAACAGACTTGTTCGCACTTAGTAACTGCGAACAACTCTAATCCTCAACTTTGGGATTTTCACGCTTATATTTGGAATAAGTTTGATTAAAATCTTATTGCGTGCTTTTTTTTTGATAAATAATTGTAACAACCCGGCTTATCGTTGACTGAGTAAGACAGGTCATCACGGGGTTTACTAACCCAAAGATCTCAAATCACACTTTCAAAACTTGAGCAAAGGAGTCACCAGTTCTTTAACGTAACTAACTCAGCTAATTCTCAAACCAAACATCTAACTAAAACTTAAAGAAATCACAAAAGTCTTTATAAAAGTTTAACATAGCCAATACAGTCTAGTCTACTATACATTTGCCAAAGCCTAATACAAAACTATCAATTCTAACGTGCTCAACTCAATACAACGACCTTGGAACTCTAGGCAACTCCGTCAACCCATCATTCCCGACCGGTTCCGATCTGTAAACAATGTAAAAGATGGAAACAACAGGGAGTCAGATAAACTGAATGAGCAGTAACAATCCAAAACACAAAACATAGTGATTCAAAGCATAGGTTTAAAAGCAACATCCTTTTCCTAGATCTATGTGCGCACAGGGAGTCTAGTTGAGAGGAACATCCATAGCTCTAAGGCTATGTCTCTCTCAGGTGAGGCTAGTCAATATTTGAATGACAATTCACCTCAAAATAGGGAGTAAGGGAGGTTTTCCCTCTACTCCGTCAATGGCCAGCTCGTGAGCCCGATTCATTGACCATATCAATATCATCATAATCAATTCATCATCAATAATCAACAGTTCAAAACCATTTGGTAAAGAAACATTTTCAAAACAGTAGCCTGGCCAGGCCCTTTAAGGGACTGCTACTACTCACCAAAAGCGACGCTTCTGATAGCCAAGATCAATTCACCGCAATCAGCTAGAACGGTTCATCGACGTAGTCGTCTCCTAGTGCATACAAATATAACATGACACACGGGCACACAGCATTCGACACAACAATCTAGGTTTACATGACTCGATGCATCTCCTCCTAAGACCGTGACTTAGTTCAAGCTTTTATTCTAGTATATCGAATTTCAAAGAATTACGCAAGTTACTAATTCTAACCACCCAGATATCATCAGTTAATAATAACCATGCCCTAAACTAGTTCATATTCCTATGGAGATTGTATGTCTCTATAACTCTTTTGTATTTCCAATTCGAGTACTTCTTTGTTCATCTAAACTACGACCAAGAATCTTTAAAGGAGTCCAAGAAACCAAAATAAGATTATCAAACTATCCAATTAGAAGAGCATAACTAGTTTATCTAATCCACTGTTGATTTCTTCACAAACTCTCGATTTTTCCATGAACATCCAATCATTTAACATATTACCATTATCATGAAACTAAACCAATTACATGATTTCCAACGATATTTCCCAAAGTCTTTATTTCCATCATTCTAACTTCTATTACCAACAAAGAACATAATCAAGAACACTAACTAGTCCAAACCAAGATATTAGAATATTCTATTACGAACAACATAATCCATACCTAATTCTCATCATCACAAGATTCACAAATAACACTTTACAAAGAACATCATCAAGAGCATAATTATATTGGTAAATTGAAAAATAAGTCCAAGAAGGGTTACCTTACGCTTACAGCTAAGAAGACACAAAATATCAGATTCCAAGGGTCGATTTTCGGCTTGGACTCGACACCTAAATAACCAAACCAAGACTCACTCAAATCTCCCCTTATTATCGGTAGAAAATAGATCAGAGGCTAGTGTTTCGATTGCTGCTTGTTCGAAAACGTATTGGACATGTTAGGGTTATGTGTTCTTGCGAAAAAAGAAGGAGAAGATTAAAAAAATACTTACATTGCCCTAATTTCGAGTATAAGGAGAAATGGAGCGTTTTCAACTTGATTTCAGATAAGAAATGTCGATTGAGAGAAAGATCGAACCATTTCTTGAAGAACTTCAGCAACGATGGTGCGTGAGAATGGCGGCCTGCGTTTTTGTGCGAGTAAGAGGAAGAAGATGAGTTTGGGGTCTATGGGTTCTTTCGAAAATACCAGGAGAAGAAAGGTTTGGGGGGTTTGGTTTATGTTTCCACGAAGAAGAAAGAACAAATGGGTTTGGGTGGGTTTGTGCGTGAGGGAGAAAGTGAGTTTTGTTTATTTTATTTTCATTATTTATTTATTTATTTATTTATTTAATTATTTATTATTATTATTATTATTATTATTATTATTATTATTATTATTATTATTATTATTATTATTATTATTATTATTATTATTATTATTATTATTATTATTATCTCATCTAAATATACTCATTCCACGTGTAATTATCAATTATTATTAATAGACTATTTTATTAAATAATTTTATTTATTTAAATTCCCGAATGTTACAATAATCTTATCTATTTCAAATTTTCACTTGTACAAGGGATAAATGGCCTTTTCCCTTAGAGCAACGAAACATAACAAGGACCGAAGACAACAAAGCTACAAAAGCACAATTAAATACAAAGCCCATGCTAGCCTTGGACGACCTCTAAGAATGGGAAAGATTGAGTAAAATAAGTTTTTTCAAAAAAAAAAAAAAAAAAATTCCCAAAAAGTTCCAAAATAAGCGTTTTCATGGTCAAGCCTAAGGTTAGAGAACGAAAGAAAGAAAGAAAGAAGTTGCTATGTTTACTGACAGTAACATCAAACTAAGATGGACAATGTCATAACATTTGAAAGGATAAAAAAAGAAAAACAAGCTTTGTTCGCTGTTCATAACAGCTAATTAACTATTTCTTAATCTTTTTGTCCCTTTAAACGTTATGACCTTGTTCCTTTTTGTCCGCTGTTACTAACGGCGAAAAAAGTAATTTTTTTTCTTTTGTTCGCTGTTTGTAACAATGAACAAACACCAACCTCAATCTCGAACACGAAGACGCTTATTTCGGAAATTAAAATATTCCAAAGCTTATTTAGAAATTTTTGTGTAAAAAGCTTTGTTGTAACACCTCTGAATTTCCAACCCCTTAAAAGAAATCAAAGTCGCAAAGGACAGGAGCGATTCAGGTATTACATAAAAAGAAAAAAATAAAAATAGATATACGTAAAAGATAGCTTTAAAAGGTGAGTGAAATTTTCAGCAGCACCTCCACTAAAATTGAGGGTGTGACAAAGGTAAGTAAATAAGATAACACAACTAAGACAATCCAAGGCCTCAATGCCTTCCAAAAATTTGTCACGACGAGATGAATTATCTTCGACTCCTCAAATCATCAACTCCAACACGGATCGTGGTTCTATTGTTAACGTATCGGTTTTAACGACTACAAAGAAAATATTCTTGCGACCATACATCCAAAACCATTGAGCGGAATTACAACCCACAAGGAATCACATGGCTCCAAACAAAAAAAACGTCCAATTGAAAAAATTTACAAGCAAGATGGGGGCTACAAAAACATTAGGCTAGTTTTATAACTATTACTAGTTTATTACAATCGTACTCCGTTTATTCCCAAATGCAATGCAAAAGAAACTCCTATACTTGTTATGCCAAACTATGATCCTACTACTGCTCAACATGATGACCATAGTCAAGTGTATTATAGCAAGAACATCATAGAAAGTCATGATCAAACAACAACAACCAAACACATACACGTCAGTAAAAACCATAACATAAATAAGTAAAATAATGACATGACACAACATTAAGAACTCTACCCATCTATATAAACACTTCCTATTTACTCCAAAATTTTCTATTCAAACATCTTACCTCTCAAAGGGTATTCAACAGTAGTGGATCATTTCTCTACTTCATGGCATAGTGACAAGGCCAAGGGCATTATCTACCATGTATACCCCGTCATTTTATTACGTCATTATTTATTTGTGATGATGATTTTTGGAGATCTTTTTGTTTTAATAATTATTTTGAATTAGTTTATATCGGTTATATATATGTATTTGAATGCCTACATATTTATATTAAGAGTATATTTATAATTACTCAAATAAAGATGTTCCAATTAAATTTATACTTGTATTCAAAATTTTACTAGCATATTGAAAATTGTCTTAATTTGGGCTTGTAAGTAAATATATGGGTATATAAATGAGTTAGAACTTTGAAATAGGAAAAAAAAATAGAATAGTAAGTACGAAAGAAAGAATAGAAAGAAAGAAATAAACCCAAAACCCTTACACTATGTTTGGATAACAAATTAGGAGAGAAAAGAAAGGAAAGAAAGGGAAAGGAAATGAAGGGGAAGGAAAGGAAGGGAAATACTCCATTGTTTGTATAGGAAGGAAGGGAATGGGGAAAAAAATGAATTTTATTTTCCTTCCAAATCTTTCCTCTTATGGTAGTAGAGTACTTTGAACGTGCATAGGTGCTCTATTCATAAGAGAAGTTTAAGAAACTCACATTTGGTGGTTGCGATAACTTTTTGTCTTGTAGTTGCAAGTACAGGTATACAAACGCGGTATCTAACTACTATATGCTATTTCTTACAAAAATATTATCGATAGTTGTGATTAGATGCATTGTGTTAGAAGTATGAAGTACTAGCAAGTAAATTTTTATATGTGAATAGCTTTCGGTTTGCGAATCTCTCGAACTTAGAATGAAATAGATGCATAGAATGAAGGTAATAGTAGAAGTTGAGAATTATCGATAGAATTACATGGTGTTTACTTGGAGTCGGAATGATTCCTTTATATATGAATTCAAGTTGTATACGTGAGTTACCGGTGGGCCTTATAAGCCCCATGGTTCTCATCGATAGCAAAGTTGTGTGTGAGTTACCGGTGGGCCTTGCAAGCCCCATGGTTCTCATTGATAGCAAGAGTATACGTGAGTACCGGTGGGCCTTGCAAGCCCCATGGTTCTCATTGATAGCAAAGGTATATGTGAGTTACATGTGGGCTTTGCCTACCCCATGGTTCACATTGATAGAAAATGTATATGTGAGTTACCAGTGGGCCTTGCAAGCCCCATGGTTCTCATTGATAGCAAGAGTATAAGTGAGTTACTGGTGGGCCTTGCAAACCCCATGGTTCTCATTGATAGAAAGAGTAAGTTTGAGTGTTTAGTTGGTCTTGCAAAACCGCAAGGTTCTCATTGGTAGAGAGTTTATTCATTGGTACAAGATTTATAGTGAAAAGTGCCCTGTGGGTCTTGCCAACTCCAAGGGTTTTCCATCATGAAAAGATTACACCTATATGAAGAAACCTTATGGGAGTTAATGATCTCAAGGATATATTATAATTATACTTACTTTAAGGTAGACAAGCTTTTTAAGGTTACGCGCAGGGATGGGAATGGGTCTTGGACCCTAAGGGTCTAGACCCGACCCGACCCTAATTTTAAGGGTCTGGGTCCACCTATTTTTAGACCCTATGGATCCGGGTCGAATCCGGGTCCATGACCTTAGGGTCCGGATCTGGGTCCGGATCTACATGTATGAGACCCAGATTCGACCCATGGACCCATTTACCTCTTTTTTTAAAACAATTATAAATTAGCTATCATGTGTATTTAATTATTTGATTTGAAATTTTGTTTAATTTCTAAACATTACATGATTTTGAACTTTCTTGGATAATGTAATTTAAAATGTGATCATTGTATCAATGCTTGAAAAAGTAAAGACCTGATAAATATTTCGTTATAAGAACTTGAATGTTGGAAAACTTCATAAATTTATTCGCTCAATAAGTATTATGTATTAGAAGATCCTCGTTAGTCGAAAATGTTTAAATAATTTTATGCGAATGATCGAAATTGTACTTCGTAATATATTTTTTAAAAAAATTTCAGGAAAAAAATAAAATTGTTTTGGACCAAGATCCAAACCCTAGACCCGCCAGACCCTAAGGGTTTAGGTTTGGTTCCAAATTTCAAACCCTGCGAATCTGGATCCGGGTCTGGGTCCAATAAAAAAATTAGGGTCTGCATCTGGGTCCGACCCAGATCCGACCCATGGCCATCCCCAGTTAGGCGTTAAGTAGTCTGTTGATGCCCTTATGTGAGTTGACACTACGCGTGTTTATCAGAATTTATGTTTTTGAAAAAGGAGTGTTAAGATTTACATTCCACCCCGGAACGCATTGTTCGGGTTGGAAAGGAAGAAATGAGATTAACAAGTATAGATGGATGATAAATGGTTACTAGTTGTGCTTGTGTCGTATGAAATCATATTTATATTGTTATATAACATGATGTGATCTAGTATGTTGGCCTTATTATATTTGGTATTAGTTACTGGCGTGTACGTGTTCGTGTTTATGTTTGATTGTTTTATGACTTTCTATGATTTTCTTGCTATGATACATTGGTCTTTGGTCTTTGGTCTGATGTTGAGCAGTAGGAGGATCATAGACTGGCGTACCAGGTATTTGATCTTTTGCATCGCTTTGGGGGAGTGTGGAGTGCGAAGCATAACTCATGTTATGCAAGCGTCTTTTAATTTTGTTGTTCTTACGTCTTTTGTAAACTTTAGGCTATATATGTTTTTGGTATGAGGGATTGAGTCCTCTGTTGTATTTTCATAATTCCACTGTATAGTTTATGGTTTTGTATGTTTTAAAATGTTTTATTTCTTTTTAAAACTCGAGCATCAACACTGGAACCACGATCCATGGTTGTCATGATGATTTGAGGAGCCGACCATGAATCATTCCGTCGTGATACAAGATTTTAAAGGCTATGATGCCTTGGATAAGTTTAGTTATTTTATTGTTTTATCTTCCATCAAGCCTTCGATTTTAGCTGAAATGCTGTCGGAATTTCTACTCACATTTATAAAGTTTATTATTATTTTATTTATTTTATTTTAATGTAACACCCGAATTCCTCCCATCCTTTGCGGTTTAGGTTTCGCATAAGGGGTCTGAAATCAAGAGGTGTTACAGGCCCATCTAGCATCCATGGCAAAGTATGAGCTCATACCCCCCTCCAGCTGACCCTCAAAGGTCCTACCTTTAGGAAAATTAAAACACTAGGGTATCAATCTAGTGAAGAGGCCACCATATTGGGGTTTGCAATGCCCGCATGGTAACACCTCGATCAAAGGGTGTTATCAGCCACCTGACACCCAATGACAAAAGTATGCTCATGCCCCCCTACAGTGATCCTATCGGATCTCACCTATAGGACTATTAAATCAATCGCACATAACCCAATTAAGTCACGCCAACTAATTAGAATCAAGACTCAACAATAAGGGAATTCTTACGAGCCCACACAAACGTGATTCATTCTCTACTACTAAGGAATTTGTTCTTATATTCTACTAGTACCTTCATTCTATTCACCTACACCACTCACAAAACTATTCAATGGTACAGTTTTATCAATCTTTTCAGTCAGAAACGAAATGAACGATTTCTTGAAGATGGTAAAAATGCTGGATCTGATAAGAAAGTGACGATGCTGATATTGAAGTTGTTGATACAGAAACACTTTGGGAACTTGATACATTTGTTACTAATTTTAAGAAGATGGTTCGTAAAGTAAAAAGGCAAGCTTTAATGGATAAGTAGAACAACAATGTGGGTCATCTTAAAGAACATAATCAGTTGAAATTCTTTCTTCTTATACCCCTATTAAACTTTTATTATATCATTGACCTTGCTGTTCAATTGGCTTTATAATCGGTTGCAATTGTGATTATGATTGCAGTTGCCGGTGGAAGGAAGCCAGAGAGTGATGGAGACCGCCGAGGCAGTGAAGAGGGGTGGTGGAGATGACGAGGACTTAGACATTGGAGATGAAATGCCGGTGCATGACTTTCCACCCGTGGAGATTGATAAAGACGACGATAGATTGTGGTATTTATCTACTGAATAAGTAGGGGGATTGCTTCTTTTTCAATTTGTATATGGTGTGCACTTTTGGGGTTGTTATTAGATTTTTATGTTGGTTTTGTGATGTGTTGGTTTCTGCCTTGTGTGTTGTGTTGTTTTCTGCCTGGTGTGCTGGGTGCAGCGAGTTATAGTCTGCTGCAGGGGTTTTGTGCTTCTTCTGTGCAGCCCCAGGGTGCTCTGTTAGTCTGTTCTTGGTACTACATAGAGGTGCTAATCCTGCTGGTCTGTGATTGTTGTTTTGGATAAAAAAGTTCAACTTTCTATGAATAAAAGGTAATTGATTGTTGTAATCAAATTCATTCCAAAAAGGCTAAATCATCTCCATACTGTAACAAAATTTCCAAAAAACACCTTACAATGGCCAAATAACATCAAAAGGTTCCAAAATGATATTTCTTTAATTGTTTAGATTACCTTTGATTGTTTTAATTTTGATTTTGCTTTGATAACAGTTGCTTTTTGAGTTGTTACAGACCCATATGATTATTGAGAACAACCCAAATGATATTTTGCCAAAACAATGAAGTGGGTAACATTTGATCTCTCTCCTCACCACAGTCTTCTAAGTTTCTAATTCCGAAATTTAGTGGCAAAGATTATGATGTTAATGCTACGACATTCATGTTTATTTGGAGCCTTTTTTCTTAAATCTGTTTCTATAGGTGAATGGTGGGAAGATCGTGAAAGAACATAAACCTATGAGGCTGTGACCAATGTCAAGATTGATTTGACTAAGGTAAAGAATAACCCAATCCAAAGGTATGAAAGTTAGTCTATAAATGAGTCGATTTGATTATTTAAGGAATGTTTATCATTCATACTGACACTTTCCCCTGCTTGTTTCCAGGATCAAATTTTTTTTAGGTATGAATCACTTGTATGTTTTTACCCTGCTTTTATAACCTCATGGTTTGGTTTGAGCTCATTTTCTTTTTTGTTTGTGATGTTTAGGCAAAAAGTGGTTCTTTGGGCTTACAGAATTTAATTCTCTGCTCAGCTTGTTGAGTGTCTTTCCATTTAATGACGTTGGAAGCAACTTTTGGTTTTGAGGATAAAAATGACAGTCAACTTAGTGAAGAAGGATACTCCTGCAGCGCGCTAAGGTTGATTTAGTCATATCTCACTGAACGATCTTCCTTGTAATAGACTGATAGTTGTACATGGATGTGGATGTATAAAAATGTCTAAAAACCTAAATGGTGAATTGTGAACATGACAAAAATTGAGTACGTTATACGAGAAGTTCTGTGGTAGAAGCTATATGAAGATGTTATTGGACACTAGCACATGATGTGAAATGTGCATGATGTTTACTACTGTTCTTCAAGTGAGTATAGTAAATAGAAATTCATATGCATTGATTGGAACATTTGAGAATATGGTAGTTATGTACTTTATTGTGAGATTGGAAGCTATATGAGAACTAGATTGGAAGATACATAGCTAATTTGATGATCCTACTAATTATACAACTTCAAGCTTTGCATCTTTCACACCTTTGCAACACATTGACAATTTAATATTTACATATGTATTATTGTTAATAAAAATGTTTTTAATAGCATTATCGAATTCGATAGTGTAACGTGGGGGACCGCGTGCGTAGCACACGACCCCACAACTAGTAATCATAAAAATATCGATAATACTTTGAAACCAATGTACATAATAATTAATTGCTGTGTGTACTTACCTGTAAGTAGGGATGGTCACGGGTCCAGGATCCTGTTGGACCCGCCCCAGACCCGCCCCTTTTTTAAGGGTCTGGGTCTTATTTTTTGAGACCCATCGGATCCGGGTCGGATCTGGATCTAAAAAATAATTGGCGGGTCCGGGTCCGGATCCAATATTCGGACCCCGGACCCGCCCCTTGGACCCTTATAAATATTAAATTGTTCTTTTTTATTTGTCTTCTACGTATTAATTCTGCCCCCAACACTTATTTTCTTTTCTTATAATCATAATCTATATAAATAATATATATGTTACTTGCTAAGTGCTAACCCAATTACCCTTATTTCATGGACTCGAACTAGTGTTTATAATAGAATTTAAGCGTATATGGGTGACACTATGCGAGTTTAGATGTTAAATTAGTATTAAATATTTGTAAAATTCAATAATAACTCTCTTACAAATATACCAAAAATATAATGACTTATAAATGTTTCAAATTTGACAAATCAAAGAGACTTTTTTTAGACCCACTAAGGACCCATTAAGGACCCTAGACCCATCAGATTCGGAGGGTCTAGGTCCGGGTCTGAAAATTTTGGACCCTTAGGGTCCGGATCGGGTCTGGATCTCAAAAAATTAAAAGGGTCCGAGTCCGGGTCTGGTTGGACCCGCTCCAGACCCGCCCCATGACCATCCCTACCTGTAAGCCTCACTACACAACCAAAAGTCATAAAATCACCCAACTAAAGTTCTACCTTCCTCTTATTAAATGGGCACCTATATAAGTTAGGAGTAGAACTAATAAGCCTATTTGTCTCCCTTTAAAAGCATCTAGATCTAGACGCTTAAACAAGCTATCATTCACCCATTCAAAGTACTTCCAATTATTCTAACGCACACTAAACCGATTCACATTACTCAATTTATTCTTGGTCATAAGTTGTTATGACATTAACTACACAATTAAATAAACTTTCTCATCCACTAAACCAACAATTAAGTGAGCTTTCACAACAATAAAGTCCATTTTATGACCATTTCTTTAAACAATTGAGACTCAAAGTATAAGGCCACATCACTATGTAATGTCCTAAACTACTAATATTTGTATAACAACCTTAACTAGCAACTTATAATGATATTGATGTTAGTTATAACCTTAACTTGTGATATAATTTACTACAACATACAAGATTACTCATAATGCAAAGGAGCTTGAAAAGAGACATTTTCTCCAATAATTTGCAACGATAATAGCAACAATAATTTCTTTTATTTCGACAATCACAATGAAAATTATAATTTTAACAAAACCCCCACATTAAACACAATCAAAGGTTCTTCATGTGGTAAACATCACCAAAGTAGCACACAACTATCATTTTCATTCATACTTTAAAGCCTAATTAATAATTATATTATAATCAATAATTAAACTCTTACCCATAATCAGATTCAATGAAAATAATACAAAAATCAACACCAAACTCATAATCTTATAAAATTTCAATTAGAAACTAAAAACCTAACTAGGGATAAGAAAATGGCTTACAAAGGTGAAACCATGAAAGGGGTGAAAACAAGTGGTTGATGTAGTGGTGATGACCCAGGGACCGTATAGGATGGTGAAGAAACCACTATGTGTGGCCGGTGCTCCTGCTGGCGGCACAAAAGGCAGACAGCTGCTGTGGGGGGAAAGAAAGAGGTACGCATCCTGTTGTGGTTGCTGCATGAGGTTGCTCGTGGAGGTGGTTCAACTGTGGCTGTTGTGGTGAGGGGGATCCCGCTTCACAGGGAGAAGAGGCAGAAAGATGAAAGAGAAAATGAGGGAAGGAGGGAGGCATGTAGTTAAGAGGTTAGGGAAAGGAGTGGTCTCACTTAAAAAAACACTAACTCATCTTTTTTTTTATTTACTGTTCTAGATTAACCTTCTCACTAAATCCAACGTAACTAAGACAAATTCACCTTTGTTGTGCTCACCCTTAAATAAAAGTATAATTCTTATTTGAACCCGTTATTTTAATAATAGCAAATCTATATTGAATGTAAACACGTTGACATTTAAATTCGTATCTGAAAGTAATCTACTAAAATTAACTTAAAATAATTTAAGATAGCTATAAAATCTCCACAAGTTATTATAATATTAAATAATTACGTCATAAAATCTAGAGGTGTTGCGCTTATTTTATAGTTTATTTCCAGGAATGAAGAGGATGTAATAGTCCACAAAAACTAGCAAAATATGAGGCCCACCAAAACAGACAGTGTTGCAATAGAAATAGGCTTTAAAATTTTTTAAAAACATAAAAAATTAAGCTAAAAATATTTCTCAAACTAAGTGTCAAGTCAAATTATTGTTATAGATAGCGATTTTGAATCCTAATGGTTAGGCTGGGTACTAAGGAACATAAGGAAATTTGATAGCGATTTCACTTGAACGAAAAACATTGTTCTTAGCAACGACTTCCATTGTCCTATAAACCCAATCTTGCCTTAACCTTGTCTTCACTAAGAAAGTTATTCAGAACATATATGTCATTGTGAGTAGGGGTGTTCATAATAACCCGATCCAAAAATTCCGACCTGAATTATCCGGTATCCGGTTTTCTAAAACCGGATAATTTACCAGGTTTTTGGAAGCCGGATAATTCGGGTCGGGTACCCGGTTTTAAAACTGGATACCAAATTCCGACATAAAAATAAAAAATAAAAAAATTCTAATAAAACCGGGTATCCGGTTTCCGACCCGGTTTAAACCGGGTCGGAACCGGATCGCAATTTTAGGTACCCAAAAAAGCGGGTACCCGGATTTCTGGATCCGGGTCGACCCGGTACCCGGTTTTGAACACCCCTAACTGTGAGGGCATGAAGTCACGAATTTGCAGCATCTATTATATCTAGAAAATGCAATTTCGAATTGGTTCAACAATAAATATACTTATATAAAAATCAATAAATTGGATTTTCACAATAATATGTAATGGAACATCAAACGGAGTGTAGTTTAGAGGGAATCACCGCTTTGGTTGATATACTCGGTTGATGAACCGTTTGATTATACCATGATATGATACCAAATAAGACAATCATTATACCATAATATCTATCTTCTCTCTCGGATCTATGTAATCTTCATGTCCCATTCACGCCTCAATGTATCTTTGATGATGCCTTGTTCGATTCACATAGCCTTCGTCCTACGATCGAGCTCGTGTAACGTTTAGTGGTTTTTAGTGGTTCAATTCTCATTCCAAGCATACCATATAGTTGCATGATCAGTTTAGGCAAGCCCGTCGAAGTCCCTGTGCAAGCAGCCCAGTAGTACAGGGCCCCCGAAATTTTGAGGTCCAATCTTTCATCCTTCATCAGCCTATAATAAAAATAAAAAATAAAAAAAAGCTTTAAATAAAAGTGAAATAAAGGTCACATTGGAAACTCAGCCGGTCAGCCCATTCATCTTCTTCATTTCCTGCTTTCCAATTTCCTAGATTTCTATTCTCTAGATTTCTCCATTTCCTTTAATACTCTCTAAATCTTCAATCTTCCTCTAAATTTTTCCTACTTTCTTAATTAATTTTTTTGTTTTTCCCAAAAATTTTCAATATTCCAAATTAAAATTATACCTTCGATTCTTCGTCTCTTCGAATCCTCCATTACAACGGGCATGAAATTAAGTTCAATGGGAAAATTAATTTCGTGTTTTCCACAATTAAACCCCTTAATTTTCGTTTATCAAACGACTAACTTTTTTAATCTGTATAAATTTTGTTTTAATGTCCTATCTTTTTGCAGATTTAAGAATTAAAAAAAAATTATAGTGATAATAAAAATTGGGTATAACCGTACAAGGGTTAACAAGAATTCAAGATTATCAAGAAGAGCAAAGGAAAGAGATTAAGGGGTCAATTGTCAATTATGGATTTACGGTGAATTGCCGCAACTCGCAAGCCAGGTTGTAACAATCCTTTCTGTTTCAATCCGACAATCCAAGTGAATTTGTTCTTTTTTGTGATTTTGTTAATTGTTTGGCAATTTGTTTATTTACTACATATTATTGCAATTTTCATTTTATTTTTAGATTTTAATTATGCCTCCTAAAAGAAAGTATATGTCCGGTTATGATAAACGTATGAAAAAGAAAAAATTAGAAGAGTTAACTCAATCTCAAAGAAGGGCTGTTGACAAATTTTTATTAATAAATCCGCAAATTGTAGATGAAAATCCAAATGTTGTTGATGTTAATGCTGAAATTTTTGATAATATAGCTGTTAATGAAAATATTAATTCGTATAATCAAAGTGTTGATGTTAATGTGCCTGCCTCTGAAAATAAAATGTGGATGATCAATATGTTGATGTTAATGATGATGATGGTGAAGATTTGGATAATTTGTTTCATAGAGAGGAAAATGATAATAATGAACAACAACAACCTGACCAATATGAATATTCTTTTGATATATTTGATCCAAGAAATTGGGATGCTCTTGAATCGAAAATGATTGATTTATTAGTGACAAAAGGCCCTAAAAGAGATTATTCCATTGTAAAGGGTCCTAAAGATAAATTCCCTAGACGCTTTACGACTAATTTATATACTAGAGTTTTATCTAATGGAGAGAAATGTGATAGAGATTGGCTTGTTTATTCAAAAGAACTTGATAGAGTATTTTGTTTTTGTTGTAAAATTTTTAAAAAAGGAATTGGTAGAGGACAATTAGCTAATGATAGTTTTAGTGATTGGGCACATATTGGGGAGAGACTTAAAGAGCATGAAACGGGTATTGAACATGTTAAGAATATGTCTACTTGGTATGAGTTGCGTTTAAGGCTCCAAAAGAATGAAACTATTAATAAAACGGCTCAAAGACTAATTGAGAAAGAAAAGGATCATTGGAAAAATGTTTTAAACAGACTTATTTCAATAGTGAAATTCCTTGCTAAACATAGCCTTGCTTTTCGTGGTTCTAATGGGAAATTGTATCAAAAAAGCAATGGTAATTTTTTAGGTTTGATTGAAATGTTGGCCGAGTTTGATCCAATTATGCAAGAGCATGTTAAACGTATCACAAATGATGAGATCCACTTTCATTATCTTGGGCATAGCATTCAAAATGAGCTAATAGTTTTGCTTGCTTCTACAATTAAATCTGAAATTTTAAAAAAAATTAAACAAGCAAAATATTTCTCTGTGATACTTGATTGTACTCCTGATGTTAGTCACCAAGAACAAATGTCTTTAATAATAAGATATGTGGATGTCTCTACAAATTCTGTTAGTATTGAAGAATCTTTTCTAGGATTCTTGAATGTGAATGATACAACTGGTCAAGGACTTTTTGATGTTTTACAAAATGAATTGAAAAATCTTGATCTTGACATATTTGATGTACGAGGACAAGGTTATGATAATGGGGCAAATATGAAAGGAAAGCATCAAGGTGTACAAAAGAAACTTTTAGATATAAATTCGAGAGCCTTTTATACTCCTTGTGGTTGTCATAGTCTTAATTTGACATTGTGTGATATGGCTTACTCTTGCAATAAAGCTAAAGATTTTTTTGGAGTTGTACAACGTATTTATACAATTTTTGCTAATTCTACTAAGAGATGGCAAATTCTGAAAGATAATGTAAAATTGTTAACTCCGAAATCTTTGTCATGCACTCGTTGGGAGAGTCATATAGATAGTGTCAAAGCTATAAAATGTCAACTGTCAGATTTTAGAGAAGCTTTGCTTGAAGTGTCAGACAAGGATTCTGACTCTAAAATATGTAATGAAGCTAAATCCTTGGCAACAAATGAGCTAGGTGATTTTGAGTTTTTACTGTCAATAATTATATGGTTTGAGGTATTGTCTGCGATTAATATGGTTAGCAAGCTTTTGCAATCAAATAATATGGTTATTGATGTTGCTATGGAAAAAATAAAGGAGTTGATTTCATACTTTGAAGGATATAGAGATACTGGATTTATATTGCCTTGAATAATGCTAAAGAAATTGCTAATGAAATGAATATTGATCCAGTATTTCCTCAAAGGCATGTTATTCGAAGAAAAAAACAATTCAATGAGAATTCAAATACCCCTTTAGTTGAGTTATCAGGGGAAGAATCTTTTAGAGTAAATTTTTTTGTATCCTTGCTGACCAAGCTATTGTTTCTCTTAATAAAAGATTTGTGCAATATCAAGAATATGAAAGTATATTTGGTTTCATGTTTACTTCTGAAAAGTTAGAATCATTAGACGATATATCTTTGAAGTCAAGTTGTAGTCATATTGAGCAAGCATTAACACATAATGAGCAATCTGATGTTGATGGACATGAACTATATGTGGAGTTAAAATTATTAAGAGATATCTTGCCTGCAAAAAAAATGGGAGCTATTGATATATTAAAATTTTTGAAAGACGTAGATTGTTTTCCTAATACAATGATTGCATACAGGATCTTATTGACTATTCCTGTAACAGTTGCTTCTGCAGAAGGAAGTTTCTCAAAGTTGAAGTTGTTGAAATCTTATTTGCGGTCTACCATGTTACAAGAACGACTTAATGGATTGGCATTAATCGCAATTGAAAATGATCTTTTGGAGAAGGTGGAATATAAAGACATGGTTGATGAATTTGCTTCAAAAAATGCTAGAAGATCGGCTCTATTTAAATAATTTAAAGTTTTGATAATTGAGATTGTATTAGGATATTAAGCATATTATTTATCATTTAAATAAAGTAGTTTGAGTATGTGTTTCGTTTAAGCATAATATTGTTTTTTATTAGGGCCCAATTTTAAAGTTTAGAATAGGGCCCCCAAAATGATTAAGACGGCCCTGAGTTTAGGGCAATTGTAATCAACCATATAAAAGAAAATCACATACCTCCACTCATCAACGTTACCCTTATCCGTGGGATATAGGTCCAATATCATCTACAACATATATAAATGAAATAAATCATTGTGAACTAAAATAAATAGTTGTGAAATAAAAGACAATCAAAGTATTAAGATCACAAATCATGTAATCGAAGATCTCGTATGGAATTGGTGATTGCCCTCCCACTCACCGGTAAGTTTGTAAGTATAGCAAGTGTAAAATCCAAAATATTTTTTAAAAAATAATAAAAATAAAATAAAATAAAAAATAAAATTAGAAAAATAAATAATTAATAACTTAGAATACAAAAACTTAAATTAAAGAAACCTTGTTATGAAAATACTAAGTCTCCCGTTTAATAAAAAAAATAAAAAAATATTGTTAAAAAAAATTAAAAAAAATTCTTTAAATTTTAAAAAAAACAAAAAAAATATTTTAAAATAAAATAAGATAAAAAATAAAAACCCCAAAAATTTAGGAGTTGTTAATATATGAAAAATAAACTAAGTCTCTCATTAACCATTTGTTTTTCTTTATATCTATTATTATCAATTTCTATTTCACCCTGATAGTATCTTCTAATCTTTAGCCATTTTCTATCTGCAAATTACAAACGTCAATTATACTTCGAACGTCAAGTATGTAAATAAAAGTTGATAGGAGCGTACATTGATATTTTAGGGCTATTTTACAAGGTAATTCTCAATGTCCATCAAATTAGGATTATCTTGTTAGTATTATGCGCTAAGTGATAATTGATGTATTTAAATGAGAAGTGTGATTTTATATGATATTAATCCTTTTTATATTTTATTTTTTTTTTAATATATAATATTAATTCATTTGATATAATTTTATTAATGTGATTTGGAAAATGAGATTTCAATTGGATATTTCTAATGTGTGTGTGTGTATATATATATATATATATATATATATATATATATATATATATATATATATATATATATATATATATATATATATATATATATATATATATATATATATATATATATAGGAAAAGCCTCGGCCTACTGGTATTTTCGTTTCCTCAAATTGATAATTGGATATATGTGTTGTCATCATCAAATATCAAACTCATTAATTGGGTTATGTGATATTATATTCATATATTTGGGGTGATGAGCTCTTGATGAAGTAGGTATAGGAGTAAAGCCTCAGCCTACTGGTATTTTCATTCCCTCAAATTGATAATTGGATATATGTGTTGTCATCATCAAATATCAAACTAATTAATTGGGTTATGTGATATTATATTCATGAATTGATTTTTAACTCAGCTTTATAATAATTTTTTTCCAAAATTATTTTCAACTCAATTTTATTTTTTTTTCTTAAATCATTTTCAAACTAAATTGTTTTACGAGATGAAGTTGGAATTGCTGAATTTCCTAAATTTTAGAGTTTTTCCTTGTTTTTCTTGCATTCTTATTTTGCAGGCTATTGATCGCGTGGGGTTTTGTGGAATAGTTCACTGAAAAACGCAGTTTTTATTAGTAATCATGTCCCAATTAAAATATCACTTTTAGTTGTAAAGTTGTTTAGTTGTTAAGTTGTATAGAATCATTTTATTGTTGTTTAGCTTTACATTTATTTCTTATTAGAAATAGATGTGGCGGTAACGCTGATAAATGCAATTATTTGCACTTATTGTTTACATTTTTATACTCCTGTTCTGTGTTTAGAGGCGATTTTTGGTTGTTTTATGCGTTTTCACTGCATTTCGACATTTCATGTCCAATTTGTAATCGAATGAGTGAATTACAGTACTTTGATGTGTTTTTGTGGGTGTTTGGTGCTTATCGTGCCTACAGGGCTGAAGGATGGAATCAAGCTATCAATTGAATCAAGTCATGATCAAAAGAGCAAGTTTCAATAATCATATGTCTCTATGAGCCAAGAGCCGAGTCGGTGATAAGTGCAATTATTTGCACTCATCAGTTACATTTTTGTGCTTCTTTTCGATGTTTAGAGGCGGTTTAGGGTCGTTTTATGTAGTTTCACTCCATTTCGGTATTTCATGTCCAATTTGTAGCCAAATGGGTGAATTGTAGTACTTTTGGGTCATTTTTGTGGGTTTTTGGTGCTAACCATGTTTACAAGGCTCAAAGAACGTATCAAACTATTAATTTTGCCAAGCCATGAAGAGTAAAAGAGCAAAAGAGTAGAAAAGTGTTGTTAATGCAAAAGTTTTGAGGTGAAATTTGATACATGTCTACTCTTTTGGCCATAACTTTTTATAGGAATATTGCATTGATGCAAGGTTTACTGCATTGGAAACTAGACTTCAAGAGCTTTCCAACGGTATATTATACGTTCGATTCCGACAACCAAGCAAGAAATGACGACCGTTTGAAATTTGCTGAAGTTGTTAACCCAAACGCCGACTCGGGCGTGGAAGTGGCCGCCAAGTCGGCTGCGGCTTCTGATTTTTCCGCACATTCTTTTCCAATTACTTCAATTTTGTATTATCTTTTTTTATTTTTAGTTTAATTAATCTCTTAGGATATATTTAGTGGGTTAATAAGAGAGAATTAGGTTAAGTCTCCTTGGTAGGAGCACCAGGAGGGAGACTAAAACCCTCTTCTCCTCCTTCCTCCTTAATCTTTCTCCATTGAACACCATTTTTATTCCTTGTAAGCTTTTAATTTCTTGTTTTTTCTTATTACTAGTTTAATCTTTCTTTATCAATTTTATATTAGTTTAATTTTTCTTTGTCAAACTTTAATTATTTTCTTAGAAATTGTCATTCAATAAAAGTAGTATTGTTCTTCATACTTTTTTGGCTCTTGGATCTTTAATTGTTGTCTCATAGTTTAATTATTGTTTTTCCTTGCGAATTTCATTATTATCATCTTTTATCATGCTTAGTTTCATTCTAGGGTTTTTATTTATTGTTTTTACCATGATTAGTGAGTAGATCCATTTCTAGGGTTAGGGTTTTGAACCTATTAGTTGAGTATGATTTGATTCTTGAATGTGTCTATGAAACTAAGGATTAAAGTGGTTAAATTGTGTTAATTAACCCTAAATTAAATATGCTTTGTCGGACTAGTCAATAGAACTAGCGTGTGAGATTGGGATCGACTTTGCTTTAGGGTAAATTTTAGTTAAATTCTTATTAATTCGTTCAATAAAACTAGCGTGTGAGAATCGAATTAATAGGGTCTAAATCTAATAGTTAATCAACAGAGCGAGAGTTTGAGATTAACAAGATCATGTTTAACAACGAATTTAATCCGACTTTTCATAGACATTAATGAGAATCAAATCATATAAGACGTTAGAGGATTCCCGACACCCTAGATGCTTTCATCATATAGCTTAATCCCATATTTCTTATTGCATTTTTAGCTTGTTAGAAAACAACCAATCCATCTTTTTTCTCCCTAAGCAATATAATCAATCGAAATTACTAAGTTTCTTATTCTAACTTCCTTGTGTTCGACCCGCGACTACATGTACACCGTGCGCTTGCAGTTAAAATAAAATATGCACATCAGTCGCCTAAGGTGGCACCATTTCCCTTGGCGACTCGGTTGTAAAGAAAAAACAAGAAGAGTTATGTCCAAAAGGTTTAGCTAAGTCGGCTGAGGGGGAATAAAAGTGACCGCCGACTCGGCGGCATAGGCTGAAGAGTTCATCATTTTTCTAGAAACTCAAGCCGACTCGGCTGAGTTCCCCACCTCCTTGAAAGCCGACTCGACGGCTTAGTTTGTGAGCAGTGCACGTGTTTTTCATCCGGGTTTTCTTTGGGCTTAGGGCTTAATTACCTTATTAGTATAAATAAGACCCTAATGACGGATGAAGGTTTCACCTCCTTCCTCCTACTCTTTTGTTAGTTTTGCTTTCTTTTTCTAATTAATTAGCTCTTTAATTACTCTAGCATTAGATTTAATTCTAGTTCTTCAATCTAGCCTTTGAGATTCAATCCTCCTTCAAGTTTGTAAGTTTCTTTTAGTCTTTTAATTTCCTTGTTTTAAATTTATTGTATTAGTTCAAGCATTCTCTAGTAAACATTAATTTTGTGTTTTTAATCTTCCTTTAATAAAAGCTTAGATTATTCTTCATTATTGTTGGTTTGAATTTATTGTTGGTTTTATTTGGTTATTCATTATTACTTATCTTAAATTGTCATTTAATTTATTGTTATTCATGTCTAGCATCATCTTAAGATTTGTTTTTATTGCATCCATTATGTCTAGTGAGTAGATCAATTTTCTAGGGTTAAGGTTTTGAACCTATTAGTTGAGTATGATTTGATTCTTGGATGTGTTTATGAAACTAAGGATTAAAGTGGTTGAAGTGTGCTAATTAACCCTAAATTAAATATGCTTTGTCGGACTAGTCAATAGAACTAGCGTGTGAGATTGGGATCGACTTTGCTTTAGGGTAAATTTTAGTTAAATTCTTATTAATTCTGTAACACCCCGAGATTTTATGATGTCATTATTTAATACATTTTAATAACTTTTGGTGATTTTATAATTATTCTAAATTATTTTTGAATTAGTTTAATAATTTCTTTCATACGCGAATTTAAATATCAACACAATTATATTAAAATATATACATATATACGTATGGATTTGCGATTATTAAAATAAGAGGCTCGAATTAAAATTATTATGTGTTAAATTACGAGCACACGAAGGTCCATCGCAAGAAGACGAATCTAGATAAATAAATAAATGAATAAATAAAAAAAATAAAAAGAAGTGTTAGGGTTTTAAGTAGTAGCACTAAGACCTCACTAGAGCCGTTCCCTACCTTCCCTCTCCTCTCCTCTCACTTCTTCCCCTCACAGCCCACAAGTAGGCAGTAACCACGCCCCACCGTGATCACCACCAGCAGGACGGGCCACGTTTTCTCCTCCAAGCACCCACCGCAGCTCAGCCACTTTATCCTCCCCTCTCTTGGCAGCAGCAACAGCTGCGGTTTCGCCTCCCCAACAGCCGCCAGATGCTGTTACGCCAGGGCAGCAGCACCAGCTCAATTTCCTCCACCATTTACGTGCTCCACACCACCACAATAACCACTTATACCCTCACCCTTTACTAGTCCCCCATTGAGAGCCATCTATTCTTTTCTTTAATTGATTTTCTAGTTTTAATTTGGGTTTTATTAAGTGTATTGAGTTTGAGGTTGGTTTTGTGTTAATTTCATTGAATCTTTTTGTGGGTAAGAGTTTGATTGATAAATTGAACATATTTATGATTTAGGGTTTGAAGTGTGATTTGAAATTATGGGTTGTGTGTTGATTGTGTATTAGTTTCTTTGAATCTTACTATGAGTACTAATTAAAGGTGTTATCTTTGAATATTAAATAAATTAGGGTTTTGTTTGGGATTAAATATAAGGGTATTATGTATTTATTTTATGCTTTTGGGTGCTATTTTTGTTGAATGTTGATGGTGTTGATGGTAGGAAAGGTTTAGGGTTGTTATTCATTATTAGTGATGGCTAGTTATTGCTTATTAAGAAAGATTGAGGTTGCTATTGTCACTAATGAAAGTATTATTGTTGTTATAGTTAGTTGAGGAGGTTGTTAGTTTCGAGTTTGGCAATGACTATATTGAATGATTGTAGTGAGTTGTTTGTACATAGTTGAGCTTGATTTTCATAGGGGATATGTTCAATGGTTTTGCACTTTTTCTAAGTTGTGGGACTTTGACCCAAGCTATATGAGTCGTTAGTTCTTCAAGCTACTATTTGACTTGTTCATCATTTTACTCTAAAACCTTAAAAATGTAACAAATCGTTACTACCATGAGAAATATGATTGATGTTAAGTGTAACATCATATATTATGTGTTTTTAAACTTTCCAATGGATTGTTTGATTATAACTAGAGGTGTTCAATGGGGCGGGTCGACCCAACGGGTCAAGGGTCAGGTCATATTTTAACGGGTCATTAGCGGGTCGAGTCAATAATGGGGCGGGTCATTAACGGGCCTTGGTGTAAAGGGTCGGGTCGGGTCGGGCCGGGTTAGATAATTATAAGTATTAATTGCGGAAAAAAATTACCACTTTTTTTTTTATATTTTTAAATGATATTATTATATACAAAAGTGGGTCGATCCATCGGGCCATAAAATATAATAACAAAAATTATTTTATGAACTTTTCAAAAAAGGGTCAAATTAGGTAGGATGTAAATGGGCTTGACCCGCCCCGGCCCGTTTAACATTTGACATGACTCGCCCCGCCCCGGCCCATTTAAATTTTGACCCGCCCCGCCCCGACCCGGCCGGTTGAACACCTCTAATTATAACGCACAAGCGTATGATTGCGTCCTTTTCACCCGCACATATCTTGATATAGAATTGACTGAGATCTAATGTTATGGTTTGATTGAAATTTATGGCGTAGTTTATGTGTGAACGTGAGTTGAATTTATCGAATGAGTACGTTTAGAGTTTGTATTAGCTTGAATCGAAACTTGTTTGGTTAATAGTGTAGTTTGTATGGAGTCAGTGCTTCTTAAATGATGTGAAGTAGGCTTATTAGTCTTACTTTAAACATGTATAGGTGTCCGGTTCATAAGATGGGCGTAAGAACCTCCTTCGAAGTGATTTTTGCGGCTTGTTATCTTGCAGTTGCAGGTAAGGACACGGAGTAGCTAATTCTTACATGCGTCTTAAATATGCTTTCTTTGCGCAATAATATTATACGATCTATGTTGAATATGAATTGCTATTAAATATTATTAAGTTAGTGTTACAAGTGGGAATCAGTTGTAGAGATGGTAGAGAATGGGTTCTGATATCGCGAGAGTAGATTGTTGGATTATATGAGATGGAATGGGAATGAGTCCCTTATTGATGAGATACTAGGTTGGATATTTTCTGTGACTCCACTAGATTGGTACCCTAGTTGGTTTAGTTCCCGAAGGCATGGATCATCTATATATGGTCGCTGTACGGGGGTATGATCATACTTTGCTATTGGGCGTCGGCATGGCCGTCACCATCCTTGGCCGAGGTGTTACCATGTGGGTCTTGCAAACTCCAATATGGTGGCATCTAGTCACATAAGAAGATATATGAAATCAATGAAGAGATAGAAAATGGCGAAGGCATTGAGAAGTACATAAAAGTGAGAAATAGTTGGAGTAGATGCTTACACGTTGGAATGTCTTTCTCACCTTGTCTTGTTGAAAATTGATTGTTAGTTACATATATAACATGTTGTTAGCTACTGACGTGTACTGTTTGTTTCTTTGTTGATGACTTGTCTTTGGTGAACCTGCTATGACACGTTGGTCTATGACCTTACGTTGAGCAGCAGGGGTATCATAGATAGATCTTGCAGGTTTTGGAGTTTCTTTGCATTGCATACAGGGGGATATGAGTGAGAACCTTGACGCGTGCCATGATATAACTGTTTTGACTCTACATATGGTTTTGAATTGAAATTTGTGTATGTTTTTGGCTTGAGGCGCGTGACCTTCTTTTGATGTAATTCGTTCCGCTGCACAGATTTATTTCGTACGACCTTTTATGTTTCGTTATTTTATCTCGAATGACTTGTAAAGTTTAAGTATGTTTTTGGAAAACCCAAGTGTTTACATGAGAGCCACGATCCATGCTTAGCATGTCGACAGAGGTTTTGGCGATGACCTTTCGGCCGTGATTTTTGTTACAAGGCTATTGATGCCTCTTCATGATGGTTTATTGATTGGTTAATTCTTTTGGTGCGTCTAATTTCAAGTCAGATGCTGCCGAAATTTCCATAGAATTTTGTTTGGAAGTTTTTCTATAATCAATTAAATCAAAAATTACCTCTTTTATTTTATTTTATTTTAAAGGTAACTGTAACAACCCGACTTACCGCTGACTAAGCAAGACAGGTCATCACGGGATTTACTAACCCAAAGAACTTAAATCATACTTCCAAAACTTAAGCAAAGGAGTCACTAGTTCTTTAATGTAACTAACTCGGCTAATTCTCAAACCAACATCTAACTAAAACTTAAAGAAATCACAAGTCTTTATAAAAGTCTAACATAACCAATACAGTCTAGTCTACTACACATTTGCCAAAGCCTAATACAAAACTATCAATTCTAACGTGCTCAGCTCAATATAACGACCTTGGAACTCTAAACAACTCTGTAAACCCATCGTTCTCGACCGGTTCCGATCTGTAAACAATCTAAAAGATGGAAACAACAAGGGGTCAGATTAAACTAAATGAGAAGTAACAATCCAAAACAACAAAACATAGTAATTCAAAACATAGGCTTAAAAGCAACATCAGTTTCCTAGATCTATGTGCGCACAGGGAGTCTAGTTGAGAGTAACATCCATAACTCTAAGACAATGTCACTCTCGAGTGAGGCTAGTCAATATTTGAATGACAATTCACCTCAAAATAGGGAGTAAAGGAGGTTTTCCCAATGACCAGCTCGTGAGCCCGATCCATTGACCATATTAGTATCAGCATAATCATTCATAACGCATGTGTCTCAACATTATAAAATTCACAACTTTGATAAAACAATTTACAAAACATAGTATGGCCAGACCCCTTTTAGGGACTGTTACTACTGTAGGACGCTGTCGTATGCGCACAAATTTAAATTATATTTTACCCTATTACAACTTGCTAAATATAGTAAGTGGTAAGTAGGGGTCGAACCCACAGAGATTGTGATTACTAGTTTTAAAGATACTTCTAATTTACTTTACTACTCTAAGAAATTATGTAAAGTAAAAAGATGGGGGGAAATGAGTTTTGATTACACTACTTAAAACTTAAAAATAAAATAAGCTTAAAAATAAAATATGTAAAGTAAATAAGAGAGTAAATCAAATAGAGAAAGTAGTAGCAACATGTATTTTAGTCATTGGCAAGATTATTTCTAATCATTGATTAATTACAACTTTTATATGAATAGGCGGCTGTAGGATTTATAGTACCCTCATAAACCCCCTGTCAACCCTTTTATATTAGCTTATTATTTGTACCCAAGATAGTAAAGCTCTAGTGTTCATTAATCTGGTTTTAATGAATTGACTGCTTTAATTTTAGGAAGACTTCACCAACCATTAAACTTAATTAAGAAGATACCCTATAACCAACTAAATTTAATATTATATAAACTCTGATAATAAAACTAGATGCAGTTATTATTACTGGTTGTTTCTTTAATAGAACTAACTAAACAAAGTTTAATTAATTTTAAAACATTAACTTATACAAGAATAATTAAGTGTACCCAACAAAATTAATCTTATATAAATTTAGAGATAAAAACTAGTTTACATAAATACTCAACAACAAAGTTGTATAAATTAAAGACCCATTTCAAATCTCATAAAAATAATATGCCAAGACATTAATACATATTACTACAAAATAAAATTACTCTAAATTAGACATGAAGAAGTAGGGAGAATAAGAAAAATTCATTAAGTAAATAATTTTGTAATACAAAATAAAAAACTAAAAATAATATTTTTCTATCTCTCTACTTAGTAGTAACTTAGTAATATTTGTTACCCTTTGTAGGAGGGTATATGCCTCTATTTATAGTTTATAGAGCTTAAAAGGAAGCAAAAGACAAAATATTACAACTTGTGGCCAATGGGATTCGAACCCTTGCCAGCTGCACAACTAGAACAGACTTCTTTTCCGTTCGGCTCCAATTTCCTCATTTCGTCCAACTTGATTTTTAATCAAAAATCCTACAAAATATTAATAAAATCTTATAAGTGTAGATATTAATTCTTAAATTAAATATTCACTAAATATTAAATATTATTTAATAAGCGTAATAAAATTATACGTAAAGAGGAATAAAATAATATAACTTTTAACACTTAACAACTACTCACCAAATCCGACGCTTCAGATAGCCAAGAATGGTTCACCGTAAACTATTAGGAGAGATCTTTGACGAAGTTATCTCCTGAAACACATCCGTAAACATACCATCACTAACGTGCATTCGATGCTTCTAAACTAACATACATCTTATTACATCTCCTCCTAAGACCGTGGATTAGATCGAGATTCTATCCTAGCATTTCTGATCATCATAACGTTATAATCCTTAATTTACCATAATTCCCTTTATGTTTCCAATTAAACGCAATTTGTTCAATCATACCAAAATTCAAGAATACTCTAAAAGAATCTAAGAAACCATCCAAAATGCAAGATCACCCATTCTTTAACCACTACGATTGTTACAAAGCAAAGCAATAAATCTCAATTATCTCAATAACTTCATACTAACCAACATGGTTCAAATAAACTTGACCCAACATAGAATCTTCACGAATTTTCCTAAAAACATCCATTATCACCACCTTTCTTTGGTACAACTAAACATTATAGGATTTTTACTAATCAAATTTATTCCCACATTTATCAATTTATCATAGGGTTCAACAAATTGAATATAAACATCATTTAAATAGAGTGATATATATAAAAAAAAAAGAAAAAGAGAATAAAAGATCAATTTACCTACTGACTTGCGGCAAAGGTACCAAAACAACAATGAATTGTTGTTCCCATTTCTAGAATCAGGAAGAAATTAGGAATATTTACCTTTTAAATCTTTTAATTTGAGGCAAGAAGAAATGAAAGTAGGCTTTAAGGTAGATGGTTTGTGCGTTTCTGTTGTCAAGAATGTCAAAGATTAAAATACCACAAAATGATAACAATTAAATTGATTATGATTTCTAAATTCAGTGCTCACCCATAATGTCCTTGCCATGATAAGGTCTCTCAAACTCAGTAGAAATGGCAGATCAAAGTTGCATTAACCCTCGAAATTACAGAGGCATTTAAGCAGTTATTTTGAGAAGTCAACGAAAAGGGGATGACTACCCAGTTTGTGTTCTTCGAAGATAAACCAAGAACGAGGAAGATGAAGGGTAAACGAATTCTAGCGGGGATTGCTTGCTTATTTCGAACAAAGAGGGTTATGGCTTCCGAAATTTCAGAGGGATTTGAGAGTTTAGGGGAATTGGAGGATGATGAATAGTAGAAAGGAAATGGATGGTAATTGATTCCTGGTTTTAGGTTTTAGAATTAGGATTAACCCAAATTCTTACTTGAGACAATAGATGTCTCAAGTTTTGGGCTAGCCCATTTTATAAATTAAAAAAAAACTAATTGGTGGTTTTATAAGTTAAAAGGGAGATATGGGTTGGGCTCATAAGAGACGTCTATACTATAGACAGTCTCTCAAAAGAGTACCTGTAGGATTAATTTAATTTAAAATAATAAAAAAAAAAACTCTATTATGTTAACTTAGTCTATATCCTTAGGCCCAAACTATTTCCTTATCTTGGCCCAAAAATTATTTATCTGAATCAATCTAAAATAATTCTCGTTCTAAAATTTATTTTAATTTTCAAATTCTAAAAATATTAATTTCTCAAATGTTACGGTAACACTCGAATTTCCTCCGTTCTCTTTCGGTTTTGGTTCCGTTCAGAGGGTCGGAAATTCAGGCGTGTTACAAATTTGTTCAATAAAATTAGCGTGTGAGAATCGAATTAATAGGGTCTAAATCTAATAGTAATCAACAGAGCGAGAGTTTGAGATTAACAAGATCATGTTTAACCACGTAATTGATCCGGATCTTCATAGACACTATTGAGAATTGAATCATACAAGACTTTAGGAAATTTCCGACACCCTAGACTTTATTGTCATATTGCTTAACCTTATTTTTATTATTGCATTCTTAGTTGTTAGCTCACAACCAACCTATATTTTGTTCCCTTAAGTAATATAATCAACTAAGACCATTAAGTCCCTTGTCCCAAGCTTCCTTGTGTTCGACCCGCAAGTACACGTACGCCGTGCATCATCATCATCATCATCATACCCAGTGTATCCCGCTCAAAGAAAACTATGATCAGGGTCTGGGGAGGGAGGAACGATGGCATGCTCATACCCATAAGGAGAGTGCGATCAAAGAGTCCCCCAGCTCGAGAACGGTCTTCTAGCAAGAGGAACCTGCAGTTGGCAAATAGAATAGAAGCACACACACAAAAACAAAGATAAGATCAAAGAAACAGGTAAAAAGCGACAAAAAGGCAAAGGATAAAGACGAACGAGGGGGTAAAGGGACAGGTTTACTAATCTAGGACTTGGATAAGGCGCCGCCAACTGGCCCTATCCCTGGTCAGGTCCTTGGAGAGATGAAGTTCATGCATATCACTTTTGATTTGTTCCTCCCACGTTCTCTTAGGTCGTCCTCGACTTCTTTTACCCTCCACTATGATGCATTCGATCCTTCTTACTGGGGCGTCATGTGTCTTTCTCTGCACATGCCCAAACCATCTCAACCTGTTCTCCCGCATCTTTGCGGAGATAGGTGCAACCCTTAACGTCTCCCTGAACTCTTGGTTTCTTATCCTATCCAAAATAGTCTTACCACACATCCACCTCAACATACGCATCTCCGTTACTTCCATCCTCTATTCGAAAACCTTCTTTACGGGCCACACGTACGCCGTGCGCTTGCGGTTAAATAGAATTTGCACATCAAACGCTCCCATAATTAACTTTGATTTATATTTTCCTTAAAATTCCTTTTTAAAATTAAACCTTGCCTCATCGGCCTACTAATCGATGGAATGTGTGCCTCTCTGGGCTCCATCACTCAACTAAGGCGATAATTATATACCTTAATTCTATGGTGTCCGACCCATTCAATATATAGCATAAAAGGCCAACTTCCCGCACATAGCTCAAAGATGGCTGCCGTGTTATGTTGTCGAGCATAAAGCAATGTGTCAGTGTTAAGTTGGTTGGTTCATACTAACCGAGAACAATAGATAATACTCCCTCCATCCCTTTACTATTGTCCACTTTGAAGTGGGCACGCAAAATAAGGAAAAATAGTAATGGGGTATTTTTAGTGATTATAATAATTGAAAAAGGTGGTAGTGGGGTATTTTAAGTGAATATAATAATTGAAAAGGTGGTAGTGAGGTATTTTAAGTGAATATAATAATTGAAAAGGTGGTAGGTGGGGTATTATTAAATAATATAAGTTGGGGTAGTTGGGGGTATTTAGGTAAAAAATTTTGCCAAAAAAGGAAAGTGGACAATTAAAGAGGGATTACCCAAAATGGAAATGTGGACAATAATAAAGGGACAGAGGGAGTAATTACTTATAAAAAGTAACACTAAAAGTCTATAGAACCAAGATTCTCTATCCTATTTAGTCAATTTGTTCGGTTTTAATCATTGGCATCATAATTGGACCATATATTAGTTTTAAACCAATAATTTCCCATCACTTTACTACAAAATATTTTTATTTAACTACTTTAATAATGGCTAATTTCTCGTTTCCTATGTTTATATTTAATGAAAAAGAACAATATACTTGCATATTTTATTGGATGTTTAGTGTAAGAAATATTTTTTTCAGAGCCTAATTTTTAATTTTTAATTTCAAAAAAACTTATTTATTTAAACTTTCAAGTTCAGCACAAAAAGGCTTAACAAATACTACCTCTGTTCCATTTTAGTTGCACAATTGGGTTTAGCACGTTTTTTAAGGGTCGTCAAATCAATATGGTAAAAGTAGAGATGATGTATGATTGATGGTGATATATGGGGTAGAAATAAAAAAAATTATTATAAGTAGATAGTGGTTGTGACTTATGGGTATATTAAATAATTAATGGGATGATGTATGATTGATGGTGATAGTGGGGTAGGACTAAAGTGAGGATAAAATAAGTAGATTATTATTGCCAAAAATAGTAATGTTGCAAGTAATATAAAACTTCCAAAAATAATAAGTTTTGCAAGTAAAATGGAACGGAGGTAGTACAACTAGTAGCCAAGTACAAGGAGTCAAACCAACTAAACAACATAAGACACCTAACATCCTAGGAATGACGCTTTTTATTTTTAAAAAAATAATTACTACCTCCTATTCAACTCATTAATCCCATTTGATTTTTCACATTTGCCGAGACAACATTTTAACATTTAATATCTCTAATTGTTTTTAATTAAAAATTATAAAAAGTAGATATTAATAACCTTTGTATCAAGACGAATCAAACAAGATTTCGCATGATTATATTTTAACTTATTGATTAGGAACAAAATATAAATTAAGAGTAATGAGTGAATAGGAAAAAAAAAAATTTTATTGCAGGATACATTTTTTTTTGAACACATTTTTTTGCACCATACATTGTGTTGTGGGTCTTACATTTTGTTGTACCTACCGTTTCACAGTTTGAGAACTTTATTGTAGGACACACTATATATTGTCGGTCAGTAACTGGTAATGTTGATCAGAAAAGTTTTAATTGTTAAACATACTCAAGAACATAATAACAAGATATGTAGCTGTACCACACAAGATCATGACAGCTCATTCTCAACTCATCAGAATGTCGTTACAAAAAGATATGGCAAATTATTGTACAACTGTAGGTAGTAGTTTTAGCTTGGAGGACAAGTCTCACATGTATATATAGTCTCTCTTTGTTTATTCTTTATATATTTTCATTCTTTATTTTCATTACTTTGTAATACAAACTTTCTACAGAATGTTTTCTATAGTTTGCTTCTTCTGCTTGTTCTTGGTTTATACTCATGCACTTTTCATGAGTTTTATCATTAATATTATAATTTCTCTTTGTTTTTTTGAGTGATGTTATAATTTCTCATTTGGTTATAAGCTCGTTGTTTAATTATAATATTCCGAGAGATAAATATGAGAATGGTCTTTCATAAGTATCTAACTTAAAATACTATCTTGTGAAATGTTGTTATATTTATCATAAAATTTTTATAAATTACATCTTTATATATATTAAGATCTGAATTATGCTTTGAAATCGTGAAAAAAAGCAAATACACCTTCTATTCGATGGGGTTTGCACTTTTTCCTTTTCAATTCGCCTCATCAATTTTGCTTCAATTTAAATTTTAGTCATGATTAATATTTATTTTTATTCTCATTCACACATTTAACTTATTTTTTTTCATCTCATTTACATATTTTCTATGTTCCCATAAGTATACACTTCTTCAATAAATAATAAATCTGTACCATAATAATTATCATCATACCTAATTATATTTTTAGTGTCTCCCATTCTTATACCATTTTTAGTTATAGTCCTTCAAAATGAAATTGCACTATTTAATTTCTATCATTGGACATAATTTCACTACTTTCTTTTTGTACTTTCTCTTTGTACTATTATACCTATGTAATTTTCCATCAAAAGCAGATAAAACTACTTCCGTCATTACCCATTAGTTGTAATGTTAGAAAAATAACACTATTTATTAATTATTACTCTTAATTTGTAATTAGTTTTTAATTTATAAGTTAAAAAAATATAGTCAAATAAGATCTTGTTTGATTCGTGTCTTTGCAAAAATTATTAAAATTAAATTTTTATATTTTTAATTGTGCATAATTAAAAACATTAAAGATTAAATTGATACATTGAACTACATAACAAAAGTAAATTAGAAAGGAGTACCATTATACTTTTTTTTTCCTTTTCTTTATTTATTTATAACAAATGCACTTGGGGTAAACCCATGCGAGACACAAGGAGTAGACCTATATTATATTATACTCTAAAAAAGAGGTAAAAAAGATACGCCGTACCATTATTACAGCATGCATAAGTATATATGATGGCCTATAAGAAATCAATAGATGTCATACGATCGAGAAGGGTAGGAGTGGTGTGCAAGATATTCAACCCTTGCGCTACACGAGGGGCACTAAAAAGACATAGGTGGTGGTATACTATTTGATAGCTGGTTAAAACACTTAAGAAAAAAAAAACTCTTTTAATATCTCGCGGTAGGGTTTGAATGGATGTTTTCTTTTTCTTGACAGATGCGGACAATCATACCCGTTGCTCTAAGGATGGAGTAAAGAGAGATTTGCGCAGTCAAAAAACTCACCAACTAATACAAAAAGTGATTTTAAACAGGGTTGACTATATAAGGGAAGGGAGCAAGAGGGGCTTGTGACTCGGACCCATCCAAAAATACTAAAAAAATGACGCTTTAATAGTTAATAGTAGTTATACGATAATAATTAATGTTTTGCCCCGAACCTCGAATGTTTTGGGTCAAAGTCGTTTTTTTATCAAGTTATTTGCTCATAATAGCGTTCAAAATTAAATATTAGTCAAATCAATTACTTCAATTAATTAGTTACAAACTTCAGCTATGATACATTTGTCAAGTGCAACCTCTAATAAAAATTAAATAAGAAATAATAAAGTAATAGTGAAAGAAGTAAGCGTACTATATATACGTGTCCACAGTCAAACTGTATGATTCATTCTAAAAGAATTTAATTTTAATATTATATTTGTATTTAATGACATAGCCATAATAATATGCCTATAAATGGAGGATAATGAGTTATGAGTAAACATAGTTCATTGAGCATATAAAATAAAAGAAAGAATTAGTTGGTCTAATTAAATATGGAAGTTAGTCAGATAATTTGTGTTGTATTGGTAATAATATGTACACAAATTGCATATCATATAATAAATAGTTTATGGTGGAGACCCAAAAAGCTTGAAAAAAATTTGAGAGATCAAGGATTTGGTGGAAATCCATATAATTCTATTCATGGAGATTTGCCTGAAATCACCCGTCTTACTCGTTCTGCTCTTTCTAAACCCTTTTCTTCTTTGTCCCATGATCTTATGCCCAGGATCATGCCTCTTGTTCATCAAATTGTTCAAAAATATGGTATTTTAATTTCTTCCTTTAATTTTTAAAATTTATATGATTAATATTTTTATCTCTTTTTATTACTCCCTTAATTTATGACGATATAAGATTTTACGATTAATGACGATGTCATCATATATACAATGTTTATGATTTTTACAATTAAGGATCATTTATTATTAATGTGCTATATTTTGGTTAATCAGGTTAATTTAGTAAATAGTTTTTTCTATTTAAAAATAATAACTTGAAAACTTTGAACATACACATGATATCTTATGATATATGTTAGAGTAGTTTGATGGGTCAGACAAGTTAAAAGATGATGTGGGTACTATATATATATATACTTTCTCCGTTCCATTTTAGTTGCACCATTGGATTTAGCACGTTTTTTTAGAGTTGTCAAATCAGTATGGTAAAAGTAGGGATGATGTATGATTGATAGTGATATGTGGGGTAGAAATAAAAAAATTATTATTATAAGTAAATAATAATATACCAAGTCTTGTGAAAGATCGTCTCACCGTGAGACGAGCTCATACAAGAAGCCTATTAGGAAAAAATATTAAAAAAACAATAAAATCTACGTCCACACTTATACAAGAAGCACTTTTTCAATTAAAACCGGTTTACGGTGAGACAACCTCAATAAATAATTAGTGACATAATATAATATAGTAGATAAAAATGTAATGGATGTTGCAGGAACGAAGTCATTTATTTGGTATGGAAGAAGACCAAGAATAAACATAACAGATCCTGAATATATAAGGGAGATATTCACCAAGTATGAGGTGTTCCAGAAGGAACGTCCTAGGAGAACCGGATCTTTTGGTCTCGTCATGCGAGAGGGTGAAGATTGGGCCAAAATTAGAAGAATTCTTAACCCTGCTTTTCATGTTGAGAAATTGAAGGTATTCTCACTTTATCAACCAATTTTTTTTTCTCTACTTTCTTATAATTTGAAATTGTTTATTGCACGCCTTCATATGATATTATGATTTGACAATAGACACAAAAATACGACAGTGGGCAAGTCATCATGATATCATTTCTTAACTTACTTGGATTTGAAAAGGTTTCGGTAAAGATTAAGAAATTATTCTTATATTATAGGATTTAATAGAGTGGGAGTTTTGTTGTTATAATTTATTTTTTTTATTTTGTTTATTTTATTATTATTATTATTTTTGTCGATTTATCGTAATTTACAAATCACGATGATTGATTAGTATTTTTTATTTGAATTTTTAGTTTTCATTTGTACTTCCTCGTAATTAAGTTTAACGCACTTGGAATTTATATTATTTCTAATTTGAAGTTGAAGAACTGAATAAAAAAACAAGTGAATTAAAAGAATACGTTGATAAATTTAAAATGTAAAATGAATTTATAGATGATATCATGCTAAAATATATAGCTTAAATTCAAAGAGGCAAAAAAAAATGTGTCTATATTATTCGTTGTCTTTGAAGCGCATAAGCAAGCCCAATAGGATCATAAAAGTGTACTCCTGTTTCAATAAAAGTAAATACTTCTTGGTTTCATAATATTTGTTACATTTAACTTTCTTACGTAATTTTATGTACTATTTTTTTTATTTATATGTCGAATTATACAAATTTAAAAATTATAAAAAGTTTATATTATGAAAGTATGCAATTAGACGATTCAAACAAGATATCACTTGCTATATTATTACTTACATAATAGTCGCAATATATAAAATAAGCTTAAACGATATATAGTACCCAAAAACAAAATACAACAAGTTTAAACAAACTACTTGGGGTAGCATTATAGGAGTATTTTTTTTTTGAAAGGAGTACTATTTATTTCGTTAGTGTACTAATTCTAGTATTTTTATTTTATCAAGAATAATTTGCAATTTTGTAAATTATAGTTTTAATGTTTATTCCAAATCACAGCTATTAAAGTTTTAAAATTTACAAGTTTAAATCAAAAACAAAAAACTGCAACCTCTAAATCTAATATTAATTTTATATTTTGACCTAAATCTACATACATTATTACTTTGATAATTATAATTGGCAAAAATAAATATCAAAGCTTTAGTTCACAAAAGTACTACATTTTAAAATTAATTTCGCAAAGTATTCTTCAATCAAATAAACAATAATAACTGGAAAAAATGCAAGTTGAAAAAACATAACTTAGCACGAGCCACGTGGGAGTAAATTAAAGTGACACACCAAATTCAAATGGGCCCGCTATTTAAATAATGACATCATTGATTCTGTCGTCTCTAAACCTGTCGTTATGTCTTTGGTGAGTCCCAAGATCTCGGAAAGATGCGAGGATTGAGATTCTCATAAATGACCCAACTTGCAAGTAATAGTTACACACGTGTCTACAAAATACAAACGAGGAGTCTTGAACAATAACTGCGATTGATATTTAATAAGTCAACCCTTTTGTGTTTTTAATTTATCTTTATAATTTATTAGTATAAAACTCCGTGCAATACACGGATATCTTAGTGTGAAAAAATATATAATATTATTTTCAAAAAATGTAATAATCAATATACTAATGATGAATTAATAAATAATAATAAATATCAGAATACGGTGACATGATATTTTACATGTGTGACAAATTTAAATAGCTTGTAAATGAGTAAAATATATAACATGTTGATTATTATGTTTGTTACACAATTTAATATCAACCAATAAAACTTTTTCATCTAGTATGGCACCAAAAAATGACACATGTGTTCGGTTTTTACATTATATTGTATGATAATGATTAGTTGAAACTAAATCAATCTTTTTTTTTTTGAAGTGAACTAAATCAATCTAAATCTTCATAAATTATTTAATGTCATCTTAATATTTTTTGCTTTATTTTGTTTTCAAATTTCTCGAATAGTAATTTATTAAAAGATAATCCCTCCTATTCTACCCATTAGTCCCATTGATTTTTTTTCACTATTCATATTTTATTTTTAATCAATAAGTTAAAATATGGTCATGTGGGATCTTGTTTGATTCGTCTCAATACAAATATTATTAATATCTACTTTTTATAATTTTAGATTAACAATTAGAGATATTAAGGGTTCAAATGTTTTCTCGGCAAGTGTGAAAAATCAGAAGGGACTAATGGGTTGAATTGGAGGTAGTATATGATTAATATTTTGTTCCCTAGGTTATAATTTTAAATTTCTTAATATCACCTAAATGTTTTGAAAGAGAAGGTCTAGGACCCTCAAATGGTAGAGAAACGATGTGGAAGATGAGTAAAAACAGAGCAATAACCAATAGACAAGAAAACAACAATACACAAGTGTTTATGAGGTATCTAATGATACCACCCCTCAAATAAAGTATCTTATCATTGATGGAATCAACATTACAACCAATGACTCAACTTACAATAGTTAAGAGCACACTCCTAACCCATAAAGGTTTCACCTTTGATGGTGAAACTCCACGCAATAGCACTAATACAAGGAGAAGACTCTAATGGCCAATTTGCCTCAGCTCTTTGCTCTAATAAAGTTCTAAGGAACCTTATATGAGCCATCTTACGGTGTTTAATTTGTGTATGTAGAGCATGTTGCCAATAATGCAGCTAAGTTGCGAGACGATTCTAAAGAAATGGGACGAAATGGTTGAAAAAGAAGGGTCAGCAGAGATAGATGTGTGGTGTTATTTAAGCAGCATGTCAGCAGATGTGATTGCGAGAGCTGCTTTTGGGAGTTCTTATGAAGAAGGCAAGCGTTTATTTAAGCTCCAAGATCAACATGCTGATCTTTCCTTTCAAGTCCTTAGATCTGTTACTAATTACCTTCCTGGATTCAGGTTAGCTATTTCCATATCCCAAAAAAATTTAATAAAATGTGTTTTTAATTTTAATTCCAAAATAAGCGTCTTTGTATCTGAGCTTCAAGTCGAGGTAAGAACATGTTAAAAGGAAAAAAAATCAACACGACTTTGTTTGTTGTTAGTAACAAGTACAACTAGTGGTGTTCAATGGGTTGGGCCCCATTTAAACCCTTATCCGGCCCGTTTTTAGAAGAGCTTTGTAAGGGCGGGCCGAAAAAGATTCTACTTTAATTAAAATGAAACGGGCTATAAAAGGACTCAATATGGATCGGCAACGGACCTTTGTAAATAGCATAATTAATGTATAATTTAAATATTTTAAATGACAATATCAATGGGGATTAGTAATATTTTTTCAATTTAATTATTATAAATGATAATTTAATTGTCATAAATAGATAAATAGGGATTTGAATAATTTTTAATAATAAAATTGGGCCGAGTTGGGCTGGACGGGGCTTTTGAAAGCCCAACCCATTTAAAGCCAATATTATGTTTAGAGATGTTCAACGGGGTAGGTCGACACAACGCGGCTAACAATAGCGAACTAATAAAAATGTTTGACTTAAATTTTTTTCCCTTTTGAAAAGTATTACATTATTTTTCTTTTATTGCCGATACTAATAGCAAACAAAGCCATTGCACGTAAATTTTTTTTGACTTTCATTATGTTCTTTTGTTTGTCGCTAATAACAGCGTACTAGCCCTGACCTCAAGCTCAAACATAAACACGTTTATCTTGAAAATTAAAATTTTTCAAAGCTTATTTTGAGAATTGTTTTATAAAAAAACTCATTTATTTTGTTCAATTTTCATATCTATATCTTTCATTTCCATCCATCTATATTAAAATTAATGTTCGGATTGCATGAATAAGATATGTATATGTATATGTATATTTTCAGCGAAATAGCAGCTAAATTCAACCGAAAGAAGATAGAAGTGGATGAAGAGATCGACAAAATAGTGAAGAGTTTAATAGGGAAGAGAAAAGAATCACTGAAAACAGGAGATTACAAGTACAAAGATGACTTATTAGGGATTATGTTGGAGTCTAATGAGAAAGAAATAGAAGAGCATGGAAGTGGTATGACAATGGATGATGTTATGCAAGAATGTAAATTGTTTCATTTAGCTGGGGAAGATACCACAGCTGCTTTGCTTACATGGACTATGTTGTTATTGAGTCAACACCAAGATTGGCAAACAAAAGCTAGGGAAGAAGTCTTGCAACGTTTTGGCAAAGATCAAATTCCTGATTTTGATGCCCTCAATCATCTTAAAATTGTAAGTCATCAATAGTGGCATGTGTTAGAGTATATAACATATCTTGGTGTCTTAACTATCTGCTTAAGCATTTGGTTGAGTTGGTTCCTTGATATGGTATCAGAGCTAGCGTGATAAGCGATCATGAGTTGGAATTATTCTCAACCACTTTTTTTAAAGTGGAATGTTCAGCGTCATGTATGAATTTAAGAGAGCCTATGCTGCATCTAGAAGTGTTCAACGGGGTGGGTCAACCCAACGAGTCAAGGGTCGGGTCATATTTTAACGAGTCAATAACAGGTCGGGTCACTAATGGTCCTTGGTCGGGCTAGGTCGGGTCGGATAGGAATTGGTTACGGAAAAACGTTTGCAACTTTTTTTTTACATTTTTACATGATATTATTATACACATAGGTGGGTCGACCCAACGTACCATAAAGTAGAATAAAAAATCTAGTTGCATCCACTTTTCTAACCCAATTTTGTGTGAGAGGTCATGTTAGAGCATATAATATATCTTGAGTCCTAAAAAATTAAGGATCCCATGAATTGAAATGAAATTTCTTGTGCAGGTGCCTATGATTCTAAACGAAACCTTAAGATTTTACCCGCCTGTGACCTCTATGTCTCGAATCATCAAGAAAAACGCGCAACTAAAAAGGTTATCATTGTTGCATGGTACCGAGCTTAGTTTGCCAACAATCATGGTTCATAGAGATCCAAATATATGGGGTAACGATGCAAATGAGTATAATCCAGGTCGATTTGCTGAAGGAGTGTCCAATGCAGCTAAAGTCCCGGGTTCCTTCTTTCCATTTGGGGGTGGAGCTCGAGTTTGTATTGGACAAAATTTTGCGTTGCTCGAGGCTAAGTTTGCTTTGACAAGGATACTCCAACGTTTCTCATTTGAGCTATCTCCATCTTATATCCATGCTCCTCGAGCTCTTGTGAGCTTGGAACCTCAGTTTGGGACTCCTCTTATCTTACACAGGATCTAAATGATTTAATATGGCATATTATCTGGATCATATTTTATTTTTTTTAAATAATGTTGATCTAGATGATTTATTTAGTACGTAACCCTATTAAATAAACTAATTTATCTTTATGTTAACCCTTTGTCTTGATTAATAAGTGTATGTTACTTTGAATTCGCTAATAAAATGAAATGTTGTAAGTGGAATTGTTGAAATTATGTCACTATCTTTTATGAGTATGCAGTACGTATGATGTTGTAATGATAGAAGTTTGGGCTTATTTTCTTTTCAATTTTGTATTGATGTGTTCTTTTGAATATGTAACGCATTGCTTTATTTAAAGCCAACTTATATATTATTTTATTTTATTTGATTTCGTTTTGGAAATTAAAGTTATGCTAAATAACCCAAAAAAATACAAATTATAAGGGAAACCCCCTAAAGACAAAAGATCCAACTGTTTAGAGTATATTATCGATTATGTGTCTGAATCATTAATTTAAGCTTTTTTATTGAGTTGGTATCTTGATATGACATTAGAATTTAGGGTGACAAAAGGTTACGTATTTGAATCTCACAACCCAATTCGCGTATACGAGAAGTTTCTGTTTTGTTGCTGGAAATTTGTGGGCTTTTATCCATTTGTCCTAGGGTTCTCTAATACTCCCTCCTATTCATAGAGAATGAGACATTTCCTTATTGGGTCAATTCACTGAAAATGTCTTTTAATTTCTATTTTTGTCATTCTTATTTACCCTTTTACCCTTACTATAGCAACACAACAACACATAAATATCAATACCCTTTTACGGAAAAAGAGATTTTTCCACTCACTTTTAAGTGGTCCCCCACCCCTCCTTTGTTTCGGTGCAAAACTCAAATGTCTCATGCTCTATGAATAGGAGGGAGTATGTTTTATGGCTATATAAGGAGTCTTAGAGCATCATTAGGGATATGAGAGTGAACCTAATACACTAGAAGAAACTAGGGTTCATTTCAAGAGAGTTCTTCATTGTATTAGTGAGTTTGTGAGATACCACCACAAAAGGTGAGGTATTTGCTTTGAGTAGGTGTTCTTAAAGCTTGAGTGGGTTGTCAATAATGTAAAGTAATCCTTGTTTGAGAGTGAGGTATCCTTAGATACCTCATATCTTGTGTGTTTGTCCATTGTAGCTTGTGCTCTTTTTTTGTTGGTTTTCTTTGCATTTGTTTTGTGCTTATTCTTCACCATTGTCATAGCCCATTCCCAACAATAATAAACATTGCCTTCCGTATAAAAGATCGATTGTGGTCTTTATACGTACTTGAAAAAATAATATATTTGAATCCTTTTATATTATAATTATCATTTTAAGTGTAGATGTGTCATATAAAATTTAATTGATAATATTAAGATAAACAAAACATCATGTAAGTCTAAAATTTGTCAATAATTCATACTTATGTCATATGGTCACCTTAAAACGGTCACTTTAAAACAATTACTCGTTTCATTCTCTTCTTATTTGTCTTGTGTATTTTATTTAACAAATATTATACTGGATAAAGTACTTATAGCATAGGTCACCCTAAAATAATATTTTTGCGTAAAATAATACTTATTATAGAATCGTATACTAATATTCCATTTATTGTTTGTTTCTTTAACTTTTGATTAAACATGAATAATTCCATTTATTGGGGGTGTTTGCTAAGAATGCACAAAGCTAACCTCTTATCTATACAACAAGTCATTTTGCAATAATGCATGAAATATTTGGCAATATTATACATAAATTATAAAACTATAGTTTAAGAGTGGGATTGATAAATAATGATCTAAAATACTAGATATTTAAAAATACGGAAATTTTATGATATACCACTGAGTTTCTTCATAATTCATCATATACCACATCAAATGGTGTAGATCACCATATGCCATTGAGTTTTACTCCGTTAGCATAAAATACCATTAATGACAAATTCCGTTAGTCTGCCGTTTGTGATAATTATTAATTCACCATATACCATTATTTTTTTGTTTTTATTTTTTGGCGTCAAATACCATTTTAACAAAATATTGTCATAAACGGAATTTGGCATACTAACGGAATTTGTCATAAACGGCAAGTGCAACCGACCTCCTCTCCTCCTTCACTCCGGCAAGGCGGCAACCGGAAACTCGCCACCAGGTCGTCAGGCCGTGTGCAGGCAGCAGGCGTGCAGCATTCTCTGTCGTGAGTTGCCCTTGCCCCCCTTATTTTTCTCATTGAGTTAATTTGTTATTAATTTTTGATTTTCTATTTTTGGTTTGTGTTGATTGTTAAACATTGTTTCTTGATTTTGTTCATTCTTGAATCAATGATTCATTTTTAGGGTTAATGATTAATCAATTTAGGGTTAATCAATTTAGGGTTCATTTCTAATTATGCGTTTCATTTTATATGAAAACTCGACCGAGTCATTTACCGTAATTAAAACGTTGAAGTATTTTTTTAATGTTATCGTTATTGACAGCATATGATTTTTTCCTAGATCCGCCCCTGATGTGGTATATGATGAATTATGAACAAACTCAGTGGTATATCATAAAATTTCCGCTAAAAATATAAATCCTGCAACAAAGTTTTGTGAGACTTGACATTAAAAATCAATATTGTCAAATTTTTATTTTAACTTATTTGATGACTTAAACAGATACTGCAATAGCTTCTTACTTTATTTAGTTAAAAGTAGAATAAAGAAATCTATTTAATGTATTGTCAATATAATTTACCATTATGGTCATTCCACGTGACAAACTAATGTTAGCACGTCACGAGGAATTTTCCAGTCTTTTTAATTAATTGTATGATTCCATGTGGCAAACTAACATTAGCACGCCACGTGGAATTTTTTAGTATTTTTAATTAGTTGTATGATGATTGTATGATTATTTAAGGACCTAAACAGATCCCGTAATAACTTCTTGCCTTATTTTATTAATTGTAGAAAAGAAAAAAATCTATTTAATGTATTGTCCATATAATTTACCAATATGGTCATTCGACATGGCAAACTAATTTTGTTAGCACGCCACGTGGAATTTTCCTCATTAATTGTATGATTTCATGTAGCAGACTAATGTTAGCATGCCAAGTGTAATTTTCACGTCTTTTTAGTTAATTGTATGATTTCATGTAGCAGACTAATGATGTAAAAAACCAATATTGACACAAGACTTGATTTTAAATTGACCTGAAACGCCTAACCCAAATCAACTCGCAGACATGCATGAATCTTCTAATCATAGTATATTCGGTTATCAAGTTGAATTGGTCTAACTATAATTTTTTATGTAGAATTTAGCCAAATAATAGCCTATTCAAAAAAATATTATTGTACTGAGTTTGCATAAAAAGATATGATAATCCGACTCCATAACAAAAAGAGCTCCGAGTGTTGTAGGTATAAACATCTGAGCCTTAATCGTAGGTGAAAATTTGAACTTTTATAAACAGCAAAGTCTTAAATATGATAAAAGTCTGACTCATTATCATCTCTAACAAGACTCATTAGACTAGTTGGGTCATTTAATCATATCATGAATTCACGATTAATTTGAGGAAAAATTCTAAAAAACTACCTTATCTATACCCATTTTTTTAAAAAACTACCTTTTATAAAAATTCTTGCAAAGAACTACCTTATGTAATACATTGTTTTGCAAAAGACTACCTAGTGCTTAAATCTGTTAGTTGACTGGCAAGATTAACCGTTGAGTATCACGTGAGAGGCACGTGAGCTATTAAAAACACAATTTTCTCCTTCCTTGAAATGTCGACACACACAGCAACATCCCAATTCACTTCTTCCATCTTCCACATCTAAAACCCTAAAATCAATCTAACCTCGATTCATCATTTCTTCCTAATTCTTTCAATTTATATCTATTTCAATTGCTCATTAATGTTTTTGCCTTCTTCAACAGCAACATCGAAGCCCGAGAAATGTGGGTGTGGAGCTCCATTTGCAAGGAGGGTTTCATGGAGCAAGGAAAATCCTGGAAGAAGGTTCATGACTTGTGCTTTTTATGATCCTAACACAAATTGGAGAGGTTGCAACAAGTTTAAGTGGATTGATGAACTTGAAATGTGTGATTGGCAAAGAAAAGTGACAAACACACTTGTGGAAGAGAAGCGACAATTAGCTACCGAAATCAAAATTCTGAGTTCAAGGGTTCGTTGTTTGGAAAATGAAAAGGAACAAGCAATTTCAGAAGTTAAAAAGATTAAGAAGAAATGGGTGAATGAGAGGAAGCTTGGAAATCAGATTAAGAGCTTTGTACTAGGGTTTTTATTTTGTTTTTTGTTGGTTGTTGTAATCAAGGCTAGTCAATGAAGTTTATGAATTATTTGAGAATTTGTAGTAGTTAATTGGGTATTGTAACAAGCATTTGATTAATGAAATGGGTATTTTGTATTTTGGGTATTGTTGGTATAATATGCACACATCCAAGTTTCAACATTTTCTGTCTCAACAACAGCCCAAGCAATGGGAAAGATATTGTTGTTCCCGTCTTTACCTACAGCAGTCAACAAAATCCTAGGGAATTGACCCTTCAAATGTGCACCATCAACACCTATTATAGGCCTACAACCGGCAACAAAACCCTCCTTACATGCTGGCAAGCAAATATACATTCTTTGGAACAATGGTGGGGGTTTGTCAATTCCAATGCATTTGACGATTGCAGTGCTTCCTGGATTATATAACCTTATCGCCTCAGCATAATCCCACACCCTGCTGTACTCTTCACTAGCGTCACCAAAGATCATCTTCATTGCAATTCTTTTTGCCATGTAACACTTAGAGTACTTCACTTCACAACCTAACTCCCTATTCACTCGTTTCTCAAATGCTTTTAATTCCCAATTAGGATTTTCCCTCCAATCCTGTATGTATTTCTCCGCTAAATACAAAGCAGTGACTTTATTATTTTGGTGTTGGTGACCACAAGTGTGCTTTGGAAAATAACTTCTTATTTGAAATGTCTCCTCATCTTTCAACTTCTTTGCATGGACCTTAAAATTGCACTTCTTCTCCTTCCCACAAACACACTTCACAATTCTACCTTTTGTCTTACTACAATTACATCTATTGAAGCAAAACGCAGTAATCCTACTACTACCATTATGTAGGTAATAATAATTGTAACCACACTCAATAGCATGGTATCTTAGTGCTTTCCTAAACACATAGGTAGATGGAAATTTAAGGCCTAGAGATAGATTGATCTTACCCTTGAAATCAACCTCAGGATTGAAGGTAGGATAGTTGATTATACCTTCTTCATCAACATCTAATGCAGCCAAATCATCATCATCTGACTCCAATTCATCCCCTTCTCCATTATAGTATATGTCTCTATTGTTTTCTTCAACAATCTCCTTATCTACTGCTACTCTAATTTCATCATCACCAATGAACACATCATCAAGACCATAAACTACATTTTCTGCAAACAAATCAGCATCATCCTCATACTCATCCTCTTCACCACCACTATAGTCTTCATCTGTACTATCTTCAAAATCACAAATTGGTTCTACAATGGGAGCTCTCTCATTTTCTGTGGAAATGGTTGCTGAATTTGTTTTAGATCTAGGGTTATCACACACTACATCATTAATACCCACTAGTGGTCCCTTTTCCCTAACATCAACATGTGCATTTGCACTTTCCAACTCATCCATAACATTATCTGCCACATCAGCTATTTCAATTCCCACATCATCTATCCTAAGATTCCCAACATTAGCCATGTCAGCAGCAGCCCCATTATTTGTCAATTTACCACCCTTTTTTCTAATTTTCAATTTCTTCATGATATTAAACAAGCAAATTTCAGAAACCCTAACAAATTATTCATACAACACAAGCAAAAAAAAGGATAATTAAGAAAGAAGCCAAATTTAGGGCAAAACGACACCAATTGAATTAGAACCCTAAAATACAAAAATACACTAAAAAATAAAAAATGAGAAGTAGTACATACCAATAACAATTTGATCTTCAACTGAGAGGGTGAGAACGAGTACGTTTGGAGCAGAACTGGTTAGGTGAGTATTAATGGAGCAGAACGAGTACGTGCGAGGACAGAAGGAAGAAATGATTATTAATGGAGGTGAGTATTTTAGTTGAAGAGGACAGTGAAGATGACCATACGACATTAAAGAGGCTCTTAGGTGAGTTTTTAATAGCTCACGTGCCTCTCACGTGATAGTCAACGGTTAATCTTGCCAGTCAACTAACGGATTTAAGCACTAGGTAGTCTTTTGCAAAACAATGTATTACATAAGGTAGTTCTTTGCAAGAATTTTTATAAAAGGTAGTTTTTTAAAAAAATGGGTATAGATAAGGTAGTTTTTTAGAATTTTTCCTTAATTTGATCGTAAATTTTGAATATAAATAGAGCTTTACCAAATACCTTTGTCCTTTTCATCATTATATCGCCACTCTATATATACTCCCACCGTTTCATATAAATTGAAGTAAATAGAAAGTTGTTTTTTAAGAAAAACGTAGATAATGGTATAAAATGAAGAGAGAGAATGAATTGTGTGGTTGAAATTAAAAGAGAGTTAAAATGTATCGATGAGATTAAAAGGAAGTAGTCCAAAAATAGAAATGATGCAAATTAAGTGGGACATATCAAAATAGAAAATGCTCCAAATTAAATGAGACAGAAAGAGTATTGAATTTTTAATATTGCCCTTACTAGAGATGTTCATTCTGATAATCGGGTCCGTTTCGGACGGGTGTCTTTCGGTTCGGTTGTATTTCGAATCGATCATTTTGCGGTTTCGCGTTACGCCGGTTCGCACTCGGGTCGGGTCGGTTAGTCACGGTTCGGTTGAAGATTGGTTATTCGAGCTATCGGGTTAGCATCGGTTCGGTGCCGGTTGAAGTTCGTGTCGAGTGTTAATCGGTGGCGGGTTCTCATCAGTTGATAATTGATTCAATTTTATCGGGTACAAATCAGGTTTATTGTAAGACAGAATTCTGCTACGTTTTACTAATTATTATTGATCAAGTCAACATCAAATTAAATTGTTAGGATCGAGTCAATATCAAATTAAGTTGTTAGTCATTTTTTAATTGATGACAACATTAAATTTACATAAAGCAATGTAGTTAAAATGCAAATCAATTAGTGATCACTATTACTTATTTACTTTATTACTTTTACTTGTTTGACAACCATCTATTTATAAAATTTAATTTATTAAGATTAACTAATAAGATGATTGAATATGAGTTTAACATACTTCTATGTTAAAAATTGGTTCAGGTTTAAAGCAATTCGATCTAAAATTTGTTCGGGTTAAGTCGGTTTTAAATGGATCGAGTTTGGTTTCGAGCATGATTCAGGTCGGATATGACTCGGGTCGGTCATTTTTAGGTTCGGGTAATCTCGGTTAACGGTTATGTGTCGGTTACAAAAATCGGTTATAGTTCGGGTTCAGGTTTCCCATTTTCGGTTGTCAACTGCTTCGTGTATAACTTCGATTCGAATATTGTCGGTTCAATAAACCTAAAAAATACCACATTTTCGAGTCATTTTTAACTTAAATATGATTAAATGTCATATCACGAATTCTCGTATGTTCTAATAATTGTTCACAAAAAGTTGACTTTGATACCTAATTGAGCCTCGCGACACTCGTGGGATTCCTACTTACTACTACTACTCAAGTATGGTTACCTCAAATTTTAATTTTATATAGCTCAAATAGCTCAAATTTTGGATTGTTTTCAAAAAGTTGTATTTGAGTTTTTTAATTAGTAAAAAGTAAGTTGCTAAAATTTGATAGCGCTATCCTTTTTAGAAATTATCAAGCGGTGGAATGATCTTAAAACAAGAAGCTCACATCCTTATAATTATATTATTTCTGCTATTCAGCCTATATATGGAGTTTCCGTCTTTTGGTAAGATCATGTCATAAAAGAGTTTGTGAATTTTATACTTAATTAACAATAGTTAAGGTGGTTTGCTTAACATTAAAAGCCAACTACAATTATTCGAATGAAAAAGGATAATATATATAATGGTTTGGTTTTAGAGGCAACAACCATAATTTTCTAATCTAAACCATTAGTTTAAAAGTAGCTAATGATATCTAAATTTTTTTAATTTTAACACAAACTAATTTCTAGGCAACCATCATGAATCTTAAATTTAATATTAATATTTTATATATTTGTTTTTATTAAATTTATTATAGTGGTCGACTTTAAAGTCAACCATTATAGAATTAACCCAATAAATATGTCAAAATATGTGTTTTTTAATAGGAAAAATTACCTAGAATAATCCAAACTATTCATGATTTTCCTACAATAATCCCACCTATTGATTAGTCATGAATAATCCCAACTTTGAGGGGCATTTTCATAAAGTAAACCCGGTGACCGGATGACTTGCTATAGCAAGTTTTATTTTTTTAAAAAAAATAAATTAAAATAAAATGTCGAAAAAAATGTTAAAAAAATATTCATAAAAAAAATTATAATTTTTTTATTATTTATAATTTTTTATGTATTTTCAAATATATTAACTAATTTAAAATTAATATTTAATTTATTTTTTTGGCGAATTACCTACTATAGCAGGTTACCAAAGTTTACTCTAGGAAAATACCCCTCAAAGTTGGGATTATTCATAGTTAATCAATAGGTGGGATTATTGTAGGAAAATCATAAATAGTTTGGATTATTCTACGTAATTTTTCCTTCTTAAAATACTACCTTCATTCCATGGAAGTTACTACCATTTATTTAAGTATGATCCACACTCTTTCCCCAATTTTCAGTTATATTAAATTATGTTTCATCCAATCACTACTCCTTCATAAATCAGACTTTTTCATTAATTTTTCATTTACTTAGCTTAAATTCTTCACAAATTATATCTTGTATCAGACAGTCTCACTGTAAATTGCGTCTTGTTGATGGGTTACCAATAATACAAATGATTAGTATATGAATTTGTTGTTTTGAGATCTTTTCATCGAGAAAGCCGAGAAACGATTTTACACAAGAGTAATTCTAAATTCGATTGCTTTAGCAAATGTTACGAGAAATAGAGAATACCGTACTCCCTTTGAATCAAATCAAACAAGATCTTTGACTATGTTGTAATACATGGATTAAGAATAAAATACAAATTAAAAGTGATAAATGAATAATAATCCAAAACAAATGAGACATTTGAAAGGAACGAAGGAAGTATATCTTTTATTGGTGGCAAACTGTTACTCTATAATTTATTGACGTTATTTCCACTCAGGGGCAGTTCTGGGGCTGTGTGGGGTGCCCATCCGCATAGGGCCCCAACACTTAAAAAGCATCATATTAAAAAATCATAGCGAAATATCGTTCTATTCTGGTAGAGTAGTTGGTAGGTGTTTTTTTTTTACATATCAAAGGACATAAGTTCAAAACCTATTAATTACATTTTTTTTATCTCTTTCTTGAATGTAATTAAACTAATGGTTATTTTATAAAATATTATTAAACAACACTAAAAATTCAGAGAATAGAAATAGTATGAGCAAACAATTGGGGCCATATGTGGCTATTTATATTGTAATTTCATCCATAAAAGTGTTTATACATTTTTATTTTCATAAAGGAATAATTGAATTACAAAAAAGCAGACAATATTTTCAGTTGATTGATTTTTATTGCACTAAATTTGGTAGCTAAGATAGTCTGATTGCCTACACATTGACTGAAGTTGATTGATTTTTTTGCATTAATTTATTTGTTTCCATAATTATCATTAGGTTCAATATTTTATACATTTTTCCTAAAATTCAAAATTATTATTATGGTAGTCTGACAATGTAAATGACTGAATTTAATGATCAATTAATAACTATTCCTGGAAAATAGAACAATTATATACTTTTAATAATTTATTGAATTGCAGTATAATTGTAATGAAAGTAATTTATTTTGCAATATAATTTTCTACCAGTGTATTTTCATTTTTATCTATTTTTCTGTATAAGTTTCTATATTGTACATTGATATATAACAGTGTATTTAGAATAATTATGATTTATTGCATTCATTAATCTATAAATTTTTCCAAAAATGCAAACGTGTAAATATGGAAAGTCAAAAAAATGCAAATAAATCAATTCCATTAACACCATCTTCCATTGAAAAAAAGACAAATGGCATGCTCACATTCAACTTTCCCTTTTTCTAAACTACATTAAAATTAATAGATTGTATGATTTACATTTTTAACTTTATTGCTTTCTAACTATGACTATAATACTATCTAAATTTATTGATTATATATTTTTTAAGTCACATCATTTAATGTATTAGAAAATCATATATTTTATTATATTTTTTTTAATTATTTATTACTAGTATAAAACCCATGCAATGCACGGATTTTATAGTGTAAACATCTAAAAAAAATAGACTTTTAAAACAACGGAGAAAATATATATTAACCTCTTAAGTTTAAATTTTTAATTTAAAGAGTAATATACTACAAAAATAAAATTTTAATTATGCTACAAAATTAAAATTTTGTTTAAGATATCAAAGCTTTTGTGTTTTGAAATGCTAATAATATTATTCTATTAAGACTTCATGCAAATTATATTGTAGTTTATTTTATTTATAATTATTTTGAAGATTCTATGCTAATTATTTTGTGATTTGTTATGTTATTTAGTACATAAAATGATTTTAATAAATGCAAGTGTTTATCAATCATCAATCCATTTATACATATTTGTCTCATGCAGTAAATATCGATCAACGAAACAATTAAGAAAAATTTGTCTCAATCAGTAAAAAAAGAAATACAAATGGCAATAAAATTTTAAAAGTGCAAGTTTTTATTGCAAAAATCATAGTCAATCATCCTTCAATCTGTGAAACTATATTGGGCAATAATGCAAAATCTCTACTAATAAGTATTCAACCAATAAAAAAATTACACATGTCAACATTATGTTAAATTGCCATTTGTTAACTTACATCAAAATTATTAGATTGTATGATTTAGAAAATCTTATCCATGTTATTTATTCAGTGAGTATTATTTAAGTGTATTGGATATTTTGAGATGGTTCAAAAATAATATACCTAATTTTATAAGAATTTTTATATTTATACTATTGGTTGCTTAAATGCAATGCATGATTCTAATATGATTTAAGTTGTGACTATCTTTATGCTAGTCGCTTATATTTTTTGTGAATTTGTTTAAACTTTTATAAAATAATTTTACATATATAAATATTTATGCTGAACTTGATTTTGAAGTATGTTAAATTTGATTTTGAATTATGTTTTTAATAGTTTTATTACTTTATACAAATTAATGAAATTATTTTTTGTTAGCATTAATTGGTATGTTATTTTTTTATTGAAAATATTCATAATTTTGTATTGTATACTTTATGTAAGATCTATTTGCTTTCTATTTAAAATAAACAAAAACAAGCATAGATATAATTATATTAAAAATATAATCAATTTTTTTGTCTTTTGTTGTGATTTATTTGTCATTAACTAAATTTTCACAATCATCTACGCCCACAATACAAAGTATGATACAAAGGATACAATGTATGTAATGTATACAACTATTCAGAGTGAAATGAGATGTAAGTATAATGTAAAATTTTTTCTTAAAATTTGAATTTCTTAAATGATACAAATATGTCGGAAAATTCAATATAAAACTGTGCATCACACGGGCATTATCTAGTGTTTTTTAAATCTAAAATCTCTGTTTTTTTATTTATTAATACACCAAATTATTTATTAATATTCAACTTGCAGATCTTACATTAATTCTTTGTCCGACAATTGGATAACCTGCTAAATATTTTAATTGAATTGATTGATTAGTATTTTAATTTATATGATAAGATATTAAGAAGTTTCCACCGATCACGACTGAAGTATTCGCACATATATTAATTAAATATTCTATTTGTTTTTTAATTCTATTTACTACTCATTCTTAAAATGTATATTTAATTTCAATTTATGAGTTAAACCGTAGTCAAGTGATATCTTAATTGATTTATTTAACTATTAATTAAATGGTTAGTCGTTGGGTGCACACAAAATGGTCGTGAGTTCAAATAAAGGAGGAAACTATTCCTCCAATATTTTTTAAAAGGAAAAACTACAAGAAACTACCGAAACATTTTACAAAAAAATTATCAAATCTATTCTTTTTTTACTAAAAGCTACATTATATGAACCAACATTTGTAAAACACTACAATTGACAAATTTCGTCAGTTGATGTTAAATGAAGGTTTGACCAAGCATGTGTTCGGCACGTGATGCCACTAACTAAACCTTATGACCGGGGTAATACGTTACCTTCAAGAGAGAGACAACAGTTGTGGTTCAATTAGTGGCATCATGTGCAAAACACGTAATTAGTTAAACCTCCACTAAACGATTGACTAACGGTTTCTTTCAAACGGGAGTGTTTGTAAACATTTGGGTCATATAAAGTAGTTTTTGCAAAAAAAATTAAATAAATTAAGATTAGATTTTTTTTTGGGAAAAAATGTTATACTTCAGGTAGTTTCTTATAGTTTACTAATATGACTATTACTTCTCTAATGCAACTAATACTAAATACAACTAATATAGTAGTATAATGATACGACAAATACTAGTATACTACGTATCCTAATGTGCCTGATACTATACTAAAACGACTTATATTATCATCATTATATATCAATATGATAATATTACACTATAAAAAAATACAATTTTCCGACTACCCAAAATAGTCGGAATTTAGTCGGTATAGAGCTATACCGACCAAATTCCGACTATTTTGAGTTAGTCGGCTCAGATTGGTCGGTAAATCATTTTAGTAGGAAAACAGTCGGTATTTTCCGTCTAACAAGTCTAGTCGGAAATTTTCGACTACCCTTTAGTCGGAAATGGGTCGGTAAGCACTATTTCAGAATTAAACCAAAAATGACCAAAAACAATTAATAAAATTTTTCCGACCAACCGGTCAGTCGGAAAAAAAAAACCAAAAGAAAAGTTTTTTTTTGAATAATGCACCATGTTACACCCACGTGCACCATGTTACACCCACGTGTCACTCACTTGGCTCCCAGTCACGCCTACATGGCGCACGCATGGACCCCTCACATAATCAGCACACCAATGTTCGTTGGGGAGCTTCGAACATAGGACCTCATGTATATGAGGCATATGCTCCAACCACTAAACCAAGAGTCGATTAGTAATACTCATAGTTATGTTATTCAATTTATAACATAATATTACTCCTTCTATTTATTCTTCTTCTTCTTCTTCTTCTTCTTCTTCTTCTTCTTCTTCTTCTTCTTCTTCTTCTTCTTCTTCTTCTTCTTCTTCTTCTTCTTCTTCTTCTTCTTCTTCTTCTTCTTCTTATTATTATTATTATTATTATTTATATTCTTATTATTATTATTATTATTATTATTTATCATTATTATAATTAGTCGTATATATTAATCTATATTAATATATGATTCGTTGTATTAGTATATTATTACTCGTATAATTTATTATTATTATTATTATTATTATTATTATTATTATTATTTGGAAATGAAATACAAAATTAATTTGGTCAACTATACCTAAAGAAATGACAAACAAAATTGACAAAGGCACACATACCTAGTTAACTTACAGCATAATTCATCAAAATGTGGATTTATTTTACCGGCTAAATTCCTACAGAAATTTAGTCGGAAAATGGTCGGTAAAATTTCCGACTAAAATTCAGTCGGAATTTAGTCGGAAAATAATTAATGGTATTTTTTTAAAAATTGCGACCAACAACAAATTTAGTAGCAATTTAGTCGGAATTTTCGACTAACACGTGTCAGTCGAAAAAGTAGTCGGAATTTTCCGACTAAAAGTAGTTAGTCGGTGGGTTTTGATCGAAATTTTGCAATTTTTTTGTAGTGTTATAGTAATACTATATGACTATTACTCAAGTTTTGATTCCTAGCGGCTAGCTTTCACATTTGTTTGTTGGATTTTAACTTTCAGAAGAATTATTGAACAATTATTTGATGCAAGCGGTTGTATCAGAGGATTTGATTCAGCCATTCAGGATTTGTTTCCTAACTTTCACGTATGTTTGTATCAGAGGACATATCAGTGAAGCATGGTCGTCGGCCCGTCGATTAGCATGTGAAAAGTGGTCTACTGCACAGGGTCTCATTAATAGAGACCCTGAAAATCTATTTTTATACTTATTTGATTATTTTTGTTTCAGTTACCGTGAATACATGTAAGTTATTTAACACGAGAGTAGCAAAGTGATAAAGAATTAAATATTATTAGTGTAATCAATGGAGAGATTTCATTATATACTATTATTTTGTTTTTTTGTTTAAATAGTAAGGGTTTATAACATAAATTTGACACAGCGAACTAAAAAATATAGGTGACGGCGGTGCAGTGAATTAAGTCAACTTGATTTTTTTTAAAAATATTGTTGCTATCATTGTATAGTAATATCCCATATATAAATAACTTTATGTCATGTTTAAGAACGATGATTTCGTTTAGAAATTTGAAATTGACTCAGATTTATTATTTGACAAAATAAAAAAATTTTAAATTTGGATTTGAATCAAATTCCACCATTGTTTTTAAAGTAGTTAAAGTTTGAAATTTGAGAATGACTACTCAAACATTGTCATTCTCAAATTCTCCATTTATGATTTCACAATTGAAATCCATAATTTAAAATGAAATTCTTGTTCTCAAACACTACATTAGCTTTTTTATTAAGGGAAATTCCACATAGTAGCATCGAACTTTCATGAAACACTAGTGGTGCACTTTTGTAAGATTTTTCCATAATTCATCAACGCACTCAAATGTTTAAGCAAATTATAAAGACAACAACTAACACTTAATAAGAGTGTGATGTAGGATCACCTACATCTAGTTCTCATGAGCAAGCCAAGATCAATATAATGATACATCAAATGGAAGACGCTCAAATTCAAGGTCCCATCGTCAAGTCTTTTAATTTCATAATCACAAACTAAGTCTTCTTTTTTTTGTGAGTTGTTTCTTTAGTCTTTTATTTTCAAGTATTTTGAGTCGTTTCTTTAGTCTTTTATTTTCAAGTATTTTGAGTCGTTTCTTTAGTCTTTTATTTTTAAGCATTTGAGTCGTTTATTTTCTTATTTTTTTCGTGTGTTTTAAACGAGATGATTAAAGCCAGGTTTAGGATCAAGCTTAATCATTTCTCATGTTTAGTTAGTTGAGTTGTACTTTTATTTTATTTGAGTCGAGTGTTTAATTTTTGCAATGAAACGCATGAATCAAAGCAAAGAAATCAGCCCAAATATTCATAGAAGATCATGCAAATATCCACCCAATATTAAAGCATGAGAGACGTTGAAAGCTCCAAGTTGCAGCCCCAATTGTTGACCAACTTTACTTGAAGAATATGGGAAATATCTACAAATTCTTATCTACTTCAGCCCCATAACATAATATATTGCAAGTGGATCAAGAAAGAGTAATTCATTTCAGCAAATTAAAGCCGTTGGAAGCTCCAAGTTGCAGCCCCAATTGTTGACCAAGCATTACTTGAAGATTATGGGAAATATATTGAAAAATCTTATCTACAATTAGCCCAAATTAAATAATTTGCAAGTGGGTATCACTTTTATCTTATAGTCGTTGCATTAGGAGCATTTTTCTGATTTTTTTTACAAACTTTTGTTCCATTGTATTGCTGATTTCTTTAGTATAAATAGGGTGTTTGATTTTTTTTATTAGGCATTCAACACATTCTAATACAATTTCCTTTGAGCAATTCTCTTGTTCTTATTTGCAATTTATTTTAACTTGGATTAGTTAAAGTATATTGAAGTTCCTTTGCTTTTCAATCTTTGGCTAAGATTGAATGTGTTCTTAGGAGCCCATTGAATTAACTTGTGGTGATTTCTGTATCAAGTTAGTCCTTTGGTTAAGCCACTTCTTAGTTGATTAATTCAATACATCTCATTGTTTTTCTTTTTCCAAAAACAAAATACAAAAAAAAAAGATTCAGCCTTCAAAGTCTCAAAATTCAAAAAACAAAAAAAAAAACGTGTGTTTATAGATTGGTTTCGTTTGAAACGTAGCCAACCTATATAGTCTTGGTATCAGAACCAAGGCTACGCTCCGATCATTAACCTTCATTCAGAAAACGCCATGTCTCAAAGTGGTGAAGATGAACCGAGAGATTTGAGCAAAATTATTGAAGAACAAAACGCAACAATCAAGTATCTTCAAGTCCAGCTCAAAGAATTCCTACACCTAAAACGCTCCATGAGGGATGGTGGGGATGATGAGTCCGAAAGTTCTAAAACTAATAGACAAACAAGCCGTGGAGATGATCTTAAAGTCGACCTGTAACACCCCTGAATTTCCAACCCCTTGTACGAAATCAAAACCGTAAATGACGAGAGGAAATTCGGGTGTTACATAAAAGAAAAAGGAAAAAGAATTTTATAAACGTTAAAGATTAACTTTAAAGATGCGAGTGGAAAATTCGGCAGCATCTACCTTAAAATTGTGCGTCTTTTATTGAAAAACAAAAGTTATTTAAAATCTAATAAAGTAAAGGCATCACGGCCTATCAAATCTATATCACGGCGGAATGATTAATCGCCGGCTTTTGAAATCAACATGCCAAGCATGGATCGTGGTTCCCGTGTCAGCGCTTGCGTTTTGAACTAACTAGACTCTTTAAAACCATACAATTTATAAACTACGCAGCAGAGATAACATATACAAAAAAAAGGAGGACATGTGCATCAAACCAAAAACATAAACAAATTTAAATACAAAGGAACTACATCTAGCGTCAAAATAAATGTAACATCGCACGCTTCAACGTTCTCACTCATCCCCCCGTATGCAATGCATAGAAGCTCCATCACCTGTAATGTCTATCAATGATGTCCCCGCTGCTCAACGTAAGATCATAGACCAACGCGTCATAGCAGGGCCATCAAAGACGAGCCATCAAAAAGGAAAACAAACAGTACACGTCAGCATTTTAACATCATATCATAATAAGGCATAATTAGCATGAATAAAGTATGTCATAATATGAGGGTGATTTCACAACACTCCAAGTGCCAATCACAATCACTGAACATCAGTTCCTACTTCTCACTGTTAATTCCATTTTCTTCGCTTCTTTTCGACTTTATAACTTCTTTTCGACTTCATAACTACTCGGTATCACTTGAACCAAGAGCTTAACCACTTTCAAATATTTATATATATGTGACTAGAGGCCACTATATTGGGGTTTGCAAGACCCACATGGCCACACCTCGACCAAAGGGCGGTGACGGGCCATACCGGCGCCCAATGGTAAAGTATGAACATACCCCGTACAGCGACCATATATAGATGATCCTACCTCCGGGAACTAAAGCCACTGGGGTACCAAACCAGTGGAGCCAGCATACCTAAACGTATGTGACTAGAGGCCACCATAGGGTTTGCAAGACCCACATGGCAACACCTCAACCAAGGGCGGTGACGGGCCATACCGGCGCCCAATGGTAAAGTATGAACTTACCCTCGTACAACGACCATATATAGATGGTCCTACCTTCGGGAACTAAACCACTGGGGTACCCTAACCAGGGGAGCCACAATAATCGAACAAATTTGTTATCTCATCAATAAGGAACTCATTCCCATTACAACCAACAACTTTCTTCTCCATCACTAAGGGAGTCCTTCCCATTCATAAAACATAACTCAACCACATTAATAAAGGGATTCTTCCCTATTCAGCTAACATGAATCAACCTCAATAACAAGGGAGTCGTTCCCATTCAAACTAACATAAGTCAAACTCATCAATGAGAGAATCATTCTCATTCATACCAATAGCTTTCTTACTCCATCACTAGGGGATTCATCCTCATTCAAACTAACGATAATCAATCTCATCAATACGGAAATCATTCACTATTCAAACTTACAATAAACAATATCATTAATAAGGGATTCGCTCCCTTTCAAACAATTATTAACCAATCTTACTAACAAGGGAATCGTTCTCATTCTAAATCATTACCAGACATTTAGCATACTAGCATTGTTCTCTACTAGTAAACTTGAAAATCATATAATCAATAAATCTGATATTTCATTCGACGACGATTCATAGATAATGTACATTATATGTTTTAAAACAATTCAATATCGGTAAATATACAATGCAAGATGAATGCAAGAGTTAATTACTGCGTGTACGTACCTGTAAGCGTCACTGCACGACCAAAAGTCACAAAGATCAACCAGCTAAGGTTCTAATACCTTCCCCTTATAAGATGAGAACCTATACAAGTTTGAATAGAACTAATAAGCCTGCCTTCCTCCATTTAAGAGGGAGTAAAAGCTAAAACAAGCTATCGTTTACCTATTCTAAGTAACTTTTCAATTGTTCTAATACGCACTTAATCAATTACTAGCGACACATGATATAATAATTCTTTATTATTAATTTTATAAAATAATTCTTTACAAGTAATTTCATCACTAATTCTTTATTAGTGCTTATTATCACCACAAAACCAACAACAATAACCACATTCACCATTATAAGCATAATTAGTTTATATTTAACTATTAAAAGTGGCCAACAACCGAATAAGTTCTCATAACAACAAAGTGTACGTTATAGCCATTTTCTCTAAATCCACGAGACTCAAGTTAGAAAACTACATCACCATATAATGTCATAATCTACTAACCCTTACTCGTGTCACGAACATTAATAGTAACTTATAATTTGGCTACAATTATACCACTTACAATAACCTACAAACTAACCATGTCTATCATCATTAACATGACAATAATCAACTCTAATAACTACGACCATACCACAATAACTAACAATAATACCCAATAATATAAGCAATATCCACCATCCTTTTTATGATACAAGTGACAATTAGCACCACTTTTTGTGACTAACACTCTCGATTATAACAACTATTATCACCTATTCAAAATATAATCATATATTCAAAGCTTATACAAATCTACGCAATTTATTCAACACCCTAAAAAAACACAAAAGTAGTAATACTACCATCATTTTCATTCTTACTTTAAACCTTAACTCATAAATAAATTCAATTCACAATCAAACTCTCACCCATAATAAAAATCAATAAAGATTACTACAAAATCAACATCAAACTCATAAACTTGGCAAATTCCAATTAAAACAAGAAACTAATTACATTCTTACATTACCATAATAAGATTCAATAAAATTTAATAAACAATCAACCCAAACTCATGATAAGATTTAATCAAATTAATAAACAATCAACACACAACCATAGTTTCTAATCACACTTCAAACCATAAGTCATAAACATGTTCAATTCATCAATTAAAATCTTACCCACAAAAAGATTCAATGAAAGTAACACAAAACCAACATCAAACTCATTAACTTAATAAAATTTCAATTAAAAACAAACTAGAAAATTAACTAGAGAAAAGAGGAGATGGCTCACAATGGGGAAACTAGAAAAGAGTGAGAGTATAGGTGATTGTTGTAGTGGTCGCGGAGAACGAAGGTGGTGGGGGGTGGACGACTGTCCACTGTGGGCGGTTGTCGGCTGGGTAAAATGCAGCCCAACTGCTGTGGTGAGGTTGTCCACGGCCAGGAGTTGTCTTGCCGCTTGCGGTAGGTGGAAGCAGTTGACCGGCAGTCACAGGGGCGGCACAGACCAGCCCTGGCGGCACCATGGAGGGAGAAGGGAGGAGGGAAAGAGAGAGGGAAGAGGGAAGCAAGGGAAAAAACTAAGGGTTTCATTTCATACTCATTATTATTATTATTATATTTTTATTTTTATTTTTTAAAAATCCTAACTCATCCTTTTATTTTTATTTACTTATTTTTCTAGATTCACCTTCTTGAAAGACCTAACTAAGAAAACTCACCTTCGAGTGCTCTCAAAATAATAGTTTGATTCGAAACTCTTTATTTTAAAAATCGTAGTTGTATTTTTAATGTAAATATATGTTAATATTTAAATTCGTATATGAAATAAATTTATTAAAGCTACTTCAAAATTAATTTAATATAATTATAAAATCCCCAAAAGTTATTGAAATATTAATTAATGACATCAGAAAATCTCAGGGTGTTACATCGACATTCCAGAATTTGAAGGAAGATTAGATGGAGATGAGTTCCTTGAATGGGTAAGAACCGTTGAAAGAGTGTTTGATTACAAGAATATGGATGAAGAAAAAAAGGTAAAGATAGTAGCATTAAAATTGCGCAAATATGCTTCTACTTGGTGGGCTAGCAAATGTGCAAAACGAGAAAGAGAAGGGAAAGACAAGATTAGGTCATGGGAAAAAATGAAGAAGCAAATGAAGGAAAAGTTTCTGCCTTCATACTACATGCAAGAGAATTTCACCAAACTTCAACATCTACAACAAGATGGCAGGAGTGTAGAAGAATATGCTCGAGAATTTGAAACCATGATCATGAAATGCGACCTTAAGGAGGATGATCATCAAACTTTGGTAAGATTTTTAAATGGTTTAGATTCAAAAATCGGAAATATAGTTGAATTACAACCTTATGCTTGCCTTGATGATTTAATTAACCTTGCACATAAAGTGGATAAACAACAAAGAGCTAAAATGAAGGAAACATCACGTTTCACTTCATCAAGAACTAGCAACTTCAATTCCTACCAAAAGAACACTTCCCATTCCTATTCTAAATCCCATTCACAAGATTCAAAAGCTTTGCAAAACAATCCTTCAAAACAGCCCCTAAATGTGCCCAATGTACCCAAACCAAATACCAACTCATTTACACCTAGAAGATGTTTTAAGTGTCAAGGATTAGGACATATTTCTTCTGAATGCCCAAACTGAAACTTGGTGAAGTTGGTTGAATTTGAAGATTATCAAGAAGAAAACGAGGAGGATTTCGTTGATAACAAGGAACTTGATGAGGAAATGATATATCCGGATGAAGGAGAACTACTGGTCATGCGTAGAGCTCTTAGTGGGGTCAAAGCCAAAGATCCGAACCAACAAAGGAAAGCAATATTCTACACCAAGTGTACGGTTAAAGGTAAGATCTGTTCGCTTATCATTGATGGAGGAATTTGCACTAATGTCGCTTCAAAGACTATGGTGGACAAGCTTAATCTCACCACCACTCCACACCCCGAGCCATACATGATTCAATGGTTGAATCAAAACAAAGGTATCCCTGTAAACTCTCAAGTTTTACTATCGTTTTCAATAGGTAATAGTTATAAGGAGAGTCTTTTATGTGATGTTATACCTATGGATGCTTGTCATGTTTTATTAGGTAGACCGTGGCAATATGATAGAAAAGTTATGCATGATGGTTTTAAAAACACACATACTTTTGTTTTAAATAACAAGAAGATAACTTTAGCACCATATGCACCTGCCCATAATTCTAAATTGCAAGCAACTTTAACAAATTTTCATTCTTTAATTCTTATTCTTAAAAGTGAACAACATGAATTTATGGAACGAAAAGAATTGTTATTGCTAAATGATGAAATCGAATCTGTTTTGCATGATCACCCTTTGATTGAACCTTTGCTTGATGAATTTGCGCATGTTTTTCCTATTGAGATACCTAATGGACTTCCACCTAAAAGGGACATACAACATAAGATTGATTTCAATCCTGGTTCCACATTGCCTAACAAACCAGCCTATAAGACTAATCCTAAGGAAACCGAAGAGATTAGGAGACAAGTTGATGAATTATTGGCTAAAGGATTGATTAGAGAATCCATAAGTCCTTGTGCCGTTCCTACCTTACTTGTGCCTAAGAAGAATGGAGAAATGAGGATGTGTGTGGATATTAGAGCCATCAATCGAATCACGATCAAGTATAGATTCCCAATACCTAGACTTAATGACTTGTTAGATGATTTATATGGTTCAAAAGTTTTCTCTAAGATTGACCTTAGGAGTGGATATAACCAAGTTAGGATTCATGAAGGGGATGAGTGGAAAACCGCATTTAAAACTAAGGAAGGACTTTATGAATGGTTAGTTATGCCCTCATTACTAAGAATCCTAAACAATGGGAACAATTGCTACCACATGCTGAGTTTGCTTATAATCGAGTTCCTAGCAAGACCACTAGTCTTTCTCCTTTCCTTGTGGTTTATGGCATTAACCCTTTAACCCCTATAGACCTTATAACTTTTCCTACACCTTTAAAGTTTAGTCATGAAGCCGAGTCTAGGGCTAATGAGATTCAGAAGTTGCATAAACAAGTTGTGGAAAAGATTGAGAAAATGAATGAAAAGGTTAAAGAGAGAGTGGACCAAAAGAGAAAAGAAGTGATTTTCAAAGAAGGTGACTTAGTATGGATTTACTTAAGAAAGGATAGGTTTCCCACACAAAGGAAATCAAAGTTAAGTGCTAGAATTGATGGACCATTTGAAATCTTAGAAAAAGTAAATGATAATGCTTAAAAACTAGAGCTACCTAGTAGCTATGGTGTGTCTTCTACTTTCAATGTTGCAGATTTGATTCCATTTCATGAGGAGGACATGTTACCAAGCTTGAGGTCCAGCTTTTCCAAAGAAGGGGAGGATGATGTACTAGTTCTCATGAGCAAGCCAAGATCAATATAATGATACATCAAATAGAAGACGCTCAAATTCAAGGTCCCATCGTCAAGTCTTTTAATTTCATAATCACAAACTAAGTCTTCTTCTTTTTGTGAGTCGTTTCTTTAGTCTTTTATTTTCAAGTATTTTGAGTCGTTTCTTTAGTCTTTTATTTTCAAGCATTTGAGTCGTTTATTTTTTTATTTTTTTCGTGTGTTTTAAACGAGATGATTAAAGCCAGGTTTAGGATCAAGCTTAATCATTTCTCATGTTTAGTTAGTTGAGTTGTACTTTTATTTTATTTGAGTCGAGTATTTAATTTTTGCTCATGGGTCAATTATCATACGAAATGAAACGCATGAATCAAAGCAAAGAAATCAGCCCAAATATTCATAGAAGATCATGCAAATATCCACCCAATATTAAAGCATGGGAGATGTTGAAAGCTCCAAGTTGCAGCCCCAATTGTTGACCAACTTTACTTGAAGAATATGGGAAATATCTACAAAATTTTATCTACTTCAGCCCATAACATAATATATTGCAAGTGGATCAAGAAAGAGTAATTCATTCAGAAAATTAAAGCCGTTGGAAGCTCCAAGTTGCAGCCCCAATTGTTGACCAAGCATTACTTGAAGATTATGGGAAATATATTGAAAAATCTTATCTACAATCAGCCCAAATTAAATAATTTGCAAGTGGGTATCACATTTATCTTATAGCCGTTGCATTAGGAGCATTTTTCTGATTTTTTTTACAAACTTTTGTTCCATTGTATTGCTGATTTCTTTAGTATAAATAGGGTGTTTGATTTCTTGTATTGGGCATTCAACACATTCTAATATAATTTCCTTTGAGCAATTCTCTTGTTCTTATTTGCAATTTATTTTAACTTGGATTAGTTAAAGTATATTGAAGTTCCTTTGCTTTTCAATCTTTGGCTTAGATTGAATGTGTTCTTAGGAGTCCATTGAATTAACTTGTGGTGATTTCTGTATCAAGTTAGTCCTTTGGTTAAGCCACTTCTTAGTTGATTAATTCAATACATCTCATTGTTTTTCTTTTTCCAAATACAAAATACAAAAAAAAAAAAAAAAGATCCAGCCTTCAAAGTCTCAAAATTCAGAAAACAAAAAAAAAACGTGTGTTTATAGATTGGTTTCGTTTGAAACGTAGCCAACCTATATCAGAGTGGAAATGTCAAAATCGTGAATTAACCGGAAATTGACAAGAATTAATGAAAAATGCTACGACAGTTAGATAAGGCATAAATTAAATGCTACTATGTGGAAAATTTTCACAAATATACTATCACTGGCTTTTCATAAAAGTTTGATACTCGGGAGTGATATTTTCATTCTTGCATAGGATCGGTCCCACAAGTAGACCCTTAAAAGATATTTCATCACCACAAATTATTACTTGAGACCGTCTATACAACAATAGACGTCTCAAGTTTATGGGCTGACCCAATTTATAAATTAAAAAAAACTGATTAGTTGTTTTGTAAGTTAAAAGGGAGATATGGGTTGGCCTCTTGAGAGACGTCTATACTATAGACGGTCTCTCAAAAGAGGGTTTGTTTCATCACTCAATCAAGAAGTAGGCCCTTAATTAGATATTTCATCACTCAATCAAGGGAGTAGTTAGACTATTTACTTCTACTATATAAGGATGAATGAAGGTCGTAGAACAATATATTCATGAAAAAGTAGTATCATAATTCTAAAAGAACAAAATGAATTATGATATTATAAAAATTGTTTGTGCTTTTGTATTTATAATAATAGCCCAAATAGGGTTTTATTTGGTAAATAGATTATGGTGGAGGCCTAAAAAGATTGAAAAGTGCTTAAAAGAACAAGGATTTCAAGGCAACTCATATAATTCCATTCATGGTGATCTGCCTGAAATCACAAGACTCACTCAATTAGCACTTTCCAAACCTTTCTCTTCTTTATCTCATGATATCATCTCTCGTATCATGCCATTTTTTCATCAAAACATCCAAAAATATGGTATGCTACTCCTTACTCTCAAATGTCCACTATTGGTTCTTATTTTTTATATTTTATGTTCACCTAATGCAATTATAAACTCTAGTCTAATGCCATTATTGTTTCATATACACTAAAACAAATTTAGCTTTTTGCGACATTGGAATTAGTGGCATTAAAAAAATGTCACTGATTCATATTTTTAGTGTAATTATTATTGGTTTTTATTTTAAGTTCCACCCTAAAGTGATTTAGCGACACTTAATTTGGTCTTGAGTGGCATATGTAATTGTCACTATAGTCTATCGTGGCATTTGTTAGAAATGTCACTAGATCCTATGTCGCTAAAAGCTTTAAAGTGACTTTTTAATATGCTGCTAAAGGATCTAATAAATATTACTAAATCCTCTATATACACTATAATAAATTTGAAATAGCGACATTTAAATTAAATGTCACTAAATATATCCCACTAAAAGCAAATTATGTTGTAGTGTACTTTATTATTGAATATGACTTGTTTACTACTTACTCTTGCCACCCTATTATTTTTTATTTTAATTCGTCCTACTCATTTTGCATTATTTTTATTTTTGGATAATGACTTATAAGTACTTTCTTTTAATTTTATCTATATATTTTAATAGTCTTTAAATTTCATTCTCACAATTCATTCGGGATCTCTAGATTGGACATGATGGAACCTATAGTACCCATTAAATGTACAATATTTATTTCTCTTTTTTGTAAATTTAAATACATAGCCCCGATCGTGTATTGGGACTTATAAGCGAATTTCGGATATAATATTTTACTTATTAGTTAATGACTCGTACCTTAATTCTTCATTTGGATAATATTAGTCGTTAATGTGTATTATTATTATTATTATTATTATTATTATTATTATTATTTATTATTTATTATTATTATTATTATTATTATTATTATTATTTATTATTATTATTATTATTAGTTTAATTAGTCGCATTTATTATTATTATTAGTCGTTTAGTGTGTTATTTGTCGTAGTATACAGTATTAGTAAATTGTTAATTGTATTTGTATATACTACTCGTATTAGTTCATTATTAGTTGTGTTAGTAGATAATTAGTGGATTATTATTATTATTATTATTATTATTATTATTATTATTATTATTATTATAACCCATTTTAGTGTATCATTAGTATAATATTAGTTGTATTAGCATAATATATATTAGTCGTATTTGTGTAGTATTAGTATTACTATTAGTTGTATTAGTTGTTTATTATTGCATTATTGGTTATATTAGTATATTAATATAAGTATATAGTGTACTATTAGTCATATTTAGTCGTATTTTTTCTCGTATATTGTTACTCATATTAGTTTATTATTAGTTGTATTAGTGTATTATTATTTTTACTCGTATAATTAGTTCATTAGTGCATTCTTCGTATATTATTACTCGTATTAGTTGTATTAGTATATTGTTACTCGTAATAGTGTACTATTAGTCGTATTAGTATAGTATTAGTCGTATTAGTGCATTCTTCGTATATTAGTATATTATTACTCGTATTAGTGTATTATTATTATGTTATTAGTTGTATAAGTATTTTACTACTCGTATTAGTGGTTAATTAGTACTTTATTAGTTATTTAGTCGTATTAGTTATTATTTGTCGTATTATTATCACTCGTATTAGTTGATTAGTGCACTCTTCGTATATTATTACTCATATTAGTTGTTTTAGTATACTATTAGTCGTATTAGTGTAGTATTAGTATTATTATTACTTGTATTAGTCTGTTATTAGTCGTATTAATGTATTTTTAGTCGTCGTATAGTATTACTCTTATTAGTGTATTATTAGTTGTATTAGTATTATATTTAGTCGCATTAGTTTATTATTTGTTAATGTATTAATGTATTAATATTATATTATTAGTTGTAATTAATGTATTATTACTCGTATTAGTGCATTATAAATATATTATTAGTCGTATTAGTATAGTATAAATATATTATTAGTCGTATTAATTTAGTATAATATTTGTATATTAATAGTTGTACGAGTATATAATTAGTCGTTCTATATTATTAATATACTAATAATGCAAATTAAACTTTTCAAGTACCGACAAATTAAACTAGTATGACAAAATAAATTAATAATGCAAAACTATTAGTATAACACAAAATTTTAATAAAATAATAAAATATGTTGTTAGCTTGGATTGAACAAGGGACCTTTGGTATGCATGACCATAGTAGTAACCACTACACCACATCAACTTTTGGTATTCTATATCTAAAGCTTTTCAACTTATATCTATATTTGGTCAACCAAAAAAATCAAAAAAGGGAAAATTTTCACCGACCAGATACCGACCAACTTTTGGTCGGAAAGTGGTCGAAAAAATACCGACTAAAAGTTGGTCGGTAGTTGGTCGGTGATCATTAATGCTATTTTTTTTCTTTTTTTCAATTTGAAATTACGACCAAAAAACACATTTAGTCGGAATTTCTGACTAAAAGTGGTTAGTCAGAAAAGAAGTCGGAATATTCCGACTAAAAGTGGGTAGTCGGTGGGTTTTGGTCGGAATTTTGCATTTTTTTTGTAGTGACTGTGTCATATAAATTTGATTGAAGTTAGAATTGTGAAATCATTGTGTCCTAGAACCTGATGTTCATTCAAACTATGTGAACTAAATAGCACACCAAGTAACATAAGAGACTGGATTCTTTAGAAATTAGAAGTGGGAGTTGTAGATTATGTTTTTAGGTATTTGATTAAAATCTCACGTGAATTACTATGAAGCTAGACTGCAAATCCAAAGTTGCGAGTATTGGTTTGGGGTGGATAGATTTGAGTTTGTTGCTTAATTCATTATATGAATGCTATGTTTTAGGCGAAGTCAAGATTCAGGTTGATCGAATAACAATACACCATGGTTGACATTTTCGATTGATCGATATGAATCTCAAGTGACTGGTTGACTGACTGACTGACTACCCCTCCCAGCTCCCTCTTCTTTGTTTTGTTCGAGAATTGCTTGCTATTATATTAAACATTTTCAATTCATGGTTTAAGAGACTGTTTCACAAAGATGCTAGTTGCTGCTCACATTAACTAATTTCGTCCATTCGTTGATGTCCCAGGGGACTCAATACCTTAGATCCGCCACCGTTAGCATTAATGAAATATCAAAATAAGGATGAACAAGTTATGTTTAAAATTTGTAATATAAATAGAAATATTTTTAAACGAATAACAAATAGAATGTCTACATGACAAATGAGAGCATCATTAAAAATAAGAGAGTATATTTTTGACATAGATATTGATGTTCGTAAGTTATGGTCAGTAATCTTATTTTAATAATGTTTGATAAATGTTATAGAAGTCCACATTAGAAATAAGTCTTAGTGTGATATTCGTGTTGAACTTTAAATAGATCGAATGATTAACCATATCAACAAGGTATATTTTTTCAAGAATTCTATTAGCTAAGAACTCTAAATCAAATTAAAATAGACTAAATGGGAGCAATCTTAAAAAGTCAAAAAGTAGTCGAAAAAACTTAAATATACTTAGACACCTAAGAGAGAGAATTATGAGATGTGTATGCAACTATGTGAGTAAAATCCATAGAGTGAGAGTGGAGGGATCGAGTATGATGCATGTATATAGTGTTAGAATTTCAGATTTCTTTTTAAAATGGAAAATTTGATTCAAAAGATATGAATCTTCTGTCATCTGCTTTTAAATGTTTAAACTTTAATTTATTTATTAAAGTTTTTAACTTTTAATTTTGTTAAAGTGTTCTTAAATGTGGGATCATATATGAACTACGTAGTTTACCAAAAAAAGTAAAGCATTATAAATAAAAATTGTGTAGGTACAAATTCATATATTTGGTATGGGAGAAGGCCAAGAATAAACATCACAAAGCCAGATGAAATAAGGGAGATATTCACCAAATATGAAGTGTTTCATAAGGAATGTCCAACGGGTGTTGGGACTTTTGGCTTGGTTATGAGAGAAGGTGAAGATTGGGCTAAAATTAGGAGAATTCTCAATCCTGCATTTCATGTCGAAAAGTTAAAGGTATAAATAGCAACATTATTATAAATTTAAATTTGGATTTTGATAATGTTACATATCCAATTTAATGATTTGTCATCCTCATAATTTTACTACAAATATTATTTTAAACTACATTATCATTTTGGGTATGATCTCATTTGTAATACCTCATTATAACCTATAATTTTTTTTTTCATTTATATTTAAACTTATAATTATCTCACTTACAATCTCTACTAAAATTTCCAACTTTTTATATGTTTGTGCAAACCCCATAATAATATATTAGTAAACTCAAGAAAATGTACCACAATATAATTTGCTTTAGGTGAGATATATTTAGCGATATTTAATTTAAATGTCTCTACTTTAAGTTTCTTCTAGTATATAAAGTGAATTTAGTGACATTTATTAAATCCTTTAGCAATATAAAAAAATCAAACTATAGATTTTTGCGACATAGAATCTAGTGACGTTTTTCATGAATGCCACTATAAACTATCATAATATTTACATATGCCACTAAAGACCAAATAAAGAGTCACTAAATCACTTCATAATGGAATTAAAATAAAAACAACCAATTACTACACTAAAAATATAACTCCATGGCTTTTTTTAATGCTACTAAAAAAAATGTCGCGAAAAGTTAAATTTGTTGTAGTGATAGGAGAGTATTATTTGGACAACTAACAATGATTGGTATTATTGTAGAGCATGTTGCCAATAATGCAACAAAGTTGCGAGACGATGTTAAATAAATGGGATGAAATGGTGAAAGAAAAAGGCTCATCTGAGATAGAGATTGATGTGTGGAAGTCTCTAAGTAGTATGTCAGCTGATGTAATAGCTAGAACAGCTTTTGGAACTTCTTATCAAGAAGGCAAAAGGCTATTTAAACTCCAAGATGAACTTGTCATCATCACTTTCCAACTTCTACGATCAGTTACTAACTATATTCCTGGATGGAGGTATGTGATTCTATAATTCATCCCTAATTCATTCTAGATTACTATTTTGGTGGGATAGTTTATTCCATATCAATGAACTAAAAATCGTTTGTACACTTTATATGTGAGTCCTATATGTTTTTGAGGCGGTATCTTTGTCACTTTATATGTTATTGGAGTTCTTCCTCCCGCATTACATATGGTTTTTGAATGGTACTCCTTGGCTTATGGATAGTGTGCACATTATGTTTCCCTGATAATATGCTGACATTTGCAATAAATCCAGCTCTGCTTAATATGGTATCAGAGCCTAGGATTCGATTAAAACAAAAAGGAAAATTATCAATGGTACCCCTGAGTTTTGACACTTAATCAATCGTACCCCTAAGTTTTTTTATTATCAATGGTACACTTGTATTATAGAGCGTTTTACAACCGTAACTCTTTTAAACATTTTTCGACCAAAATCGTTTAAAACCATTAACTTTCTTTTATGTTTTTAATTGAAAAATAGAAGAAAAAGAAAAAAAGTTGAAGTTTTGGACGGAAAAAATTTAAAAGATTACGGTAGTAAAACGCTCAATAGTACGAGGGTACCATTTATAATAAAAAAACTTAGGGGTACCATTGATGAACTGTCAAAACTCAGGGGTACCATTTATAATTTCCCAAATAAAAAATGTTACAAAAAGAAAGACATTTCTATCCTAATTGATTACCCCTACATGTGAATTCCAAGGAGGTTCGCATGTGAAGAAGCGTTGGGATGGTTCATTCCACGTCGATGAATTAAAATAGTGTGCACAATTTATAAGTCATTTGAGCCCATGATTGTATCTCCTTGACTTATAACTTAATACATTCATTGATTGTTAAATAAAGGTATATTCCAACAAAAATGAATCGAAAGAAGATGGAGGTGGAAAGGCAAATAAGAGAAATAGTGACGGACTTAATAGAAAAAAGGAAGCAATCACTAAAAACAGGGAACTACAAATACAAGAATGACTTATTAGGTATAATGTTGGAGTCTAATGAAAAGGAGATCAAAGAACATGGAAGTGGGATGACAATGACAGATGTTATTGAGGAATGTAAATTGTTTCATTTGGCTGGAGAAGACACCACTGCTGCCTTACTTACATGGACAATGCTTTTATTAAGTCAATACCAAGATTGGCAAACTAAAGCAAGGGAGGAAGTTTTAGAGCGCTTTGGAAAGGACAACATCCCTGATTTTGATTCCCTTAATCACCTTAAAATCGTAAGCATCTATCTTAACTTTTTTGTTGAGTTGATTATATTCGTTGTTATTGTTTGGGAAAGTAACGTGACGAAAGGTCACGAGCTGGAATCTTTCTATCTTCCTCTTATTTGAAAGTGAAACATTTAGCGTTAAGTATGAGTAGTAGGGGTAAAAGTTCGGTTTGCGGTTTAGTTTTCGATAAAATCAAATCAAACCAAATTTATTTTGATTTTTGATTCTTCAATCCAAACCAAACCAAATTAGCCTGCAATACCAAACCAAATTAATTCGGTTTACACTTTTTCAGACCATTTCAAACCAAATTTTCAACTAAAAGTGAATCTAAACAGCAAATCGAGTTAGATTACTCAACTTATAAAGCAAAAACATTCAAAATCATAGTTGCAAAAAAAGGAATGACAAAATAAAAGTTTTATTATTAAATTCAGATTTATTATTGTTATAAGATTGCGTACGTCGTTTCTTTTAATATCGCCAATTAAAATGTTCTATTTGCATGTAAAGTTCAACAAGATTCACTCAACAAGTAGTTTAGCTTAATGTAAAAAGTGAGCTTCTAATTTAATTCATTTCAGAATTTTGGTTTTCGGTTTTCTATATGCTCCAACCTAATCCAAACCTAAATATTTCGATTTTGAAAATTCCAATCCAAACCAAAACAAATTATAAAAATTTGTCCAAACTATATTTCTTATTTAATTTTCGTTTTTTATCCAAATAACTTTCACCCCTAATGAGAAGAGCATGTGCTAAATCCACACTTGTAACGCAGATGACTCTCATTTGAGGGTGTGTGATTGAGTATACAAGACATTTCAAAGGCTTAAACCATCGAGTTAAACTTTTGTTTAAGTTGGTTTCTATAAAGTATTCTATTTTTATACTTTTTGAGTCAAACTTCTAACACTATGCATAATGTTTATACTTGAAAAATTACGACATGATTTACCTATTTTAAATATATAATGTAGGTTACAATGATCATAAATGAGACATTGCGATTTTATCCGCCAGTGACTTCTCTATCTCGGATGATCCATCAAAACACCAACCTAAAGAAGTTACGTTTATTACATGGGATAGAGTTTAGTTTGCCAACGTATCTTGTACATCGAGATCCAGAACTTTGGGGTAACGATGCAAATGAGTTTAATCCAGCTCGATTTTCCGAGGGAGTATCAAATGCAGCAAAAGTACCCGGCTCATTTTTTCCATTTGGTAGTGGACCTCGAGTTTGTATTGGACAAAACTTTGCATTGATTGAAGCTAAGTTTGCTTTGACAAGAATTCTTCAACGCTTCTCATTTGAGCTATCCCCATCCTATGTACATGCTCCTAGATGTCTTGTGAGCATGGAACCTCAATTTGGTACCCCTCTTCTTTTGCGTAGGAACTAGAAATAAGTCTATGCATGGTTATTGTATTACTTGAATTATCAACTATCCTATATGTAAGACAAAAGAGCTTTCCTTAGAGGAGCTTAATTTAAAACTTGTTTTAAATTCTAATTTTTTAATGAAAGTTTTAATTATTTTTTTTTCAATTGTGTTAGCCACACTTATTAATATGGTTGAATTGATTATATTTTTCATTTAATTGGTCTTCAGCTACGCATAATTAGTAGGGGTGTTTAAAAGTACACGACCCGTCCGACCCGACCCGGTGACCCGCTTCATAAATGGCGGGTCAAAAAGTAAAAAAATTTGAAAAGTCCGGGTCGGATCATGGGCCGCTTTTAATTTGATACGGGTACCCGTTAATGACCCGGTAACATGATTTTTGAAGAACATGGATTCTAATCATGTCTTACCAGTTGTGTGTATCAGTTAGATCAAGAATAAGAGGTGTTTATTATTGTTAACTATTTCACATATTTCTCATGAGTTATCAATTTGATCTTTCATATAAGCTTGACTTTAATGAAGTGGGACACGTGTTGAGAGGATAAGTAAGAAAGATCACAAAAGACAAAGAATATCATTTGATTGAGACTAACGGATTGACACGTCTCAAAAGTAGAGTGGTGCATGTAGAGAATGATTTTACGGATTGGTGAAGAACGTTTGCACCACAATCATTAGCTATAACTACTCATCAAAGAGTCATAAATAATATAACTAATTTTCTAATATTAAAGGAGAAGTATACAAAGAATTTGAGACGAAAAATCCAAATAATCTAAACTGAATTTCATAGACTCACATTGATTTTCAGAGCAATGGAAAAAAAAAATAAAAGAAATTGTGATAATTTATTACAAGGACCTCACGTTTAAAGAAGCCTTAAGCAGTAATCCACCTGATAGCCACTGTGCACCTTGAAGGCCTGTTAGGCACTTCATCCCGGATTTGATACTAACTAGAGCGTCGGAGTAGGTCCTTGGAAAAGAATTATGGGCCTTTCTAACCCCTTGGTGTGTTTTGTAGGAACCAAGCATCTTCGTCAACAGATTTTACTGCATAACTGGCAGGGGATTAAATTAAGGTTTTCATCAGCTAATTATTCTGATTAAATCACAAACCAAAAGATAAAATCTTAATTAATTATTCTTCAAAATCAGACATGAACAAATATTATTTTGAAATTTTGTTTAAATGTTTTACCTCATATCATAGAAAAATAAATGTAAAGTCTAGTTGTCAAATCTTATCATCTTACTCAATCATAGAATAAAATTTTATCATAATTGAAATAAGTTTAATTTTCTAAATAAGTCTTAAATTCAATTTGCACTTATCTATTTCCTTCCCATGATCTACGGACCACGAGTGATTAAAAAAATCTTGCATGGAGCTAAATCTAGTCCAACCCTTTCATTATAGGAGTATTTGCAAACCCTCTTCAATCTATCTAAAACTTAATATCAAATTGTGTTACTGTCAGACAAGTTTATATAATTATCTTTGAGTTACAAATGATTAATGTAAGACTTTAAAAAAACTCACTTTCTTATATCTTAAATGTCGAATTTGCTTTTTACATGTTTGTCAATGGACTAATTCGATATTTAATAGCGATAGCCGATAATTGTGTATAATTAAAAATTATAAAAATTAGATATGAATAAATTGTATGTTAAGGTGAATCAAACAAAATCTCATTTAATAATGCATGAATCAAGAATAAAACACAAATTAAGAGTCAATAATAAATAATAACCCAAAAGCAAATATAACATTTAAAAAGAAACAGAAGAAATATCACTTTAAAATATCTAATATAACATTTGATTGTGAAAATTTAGTTTACGACAAATAAATCATAACAAAAGACAAAAATATATTATATATTATACTTTAACCTTCTCAAAATATCCAATATATCAAATAATACTCATTTAATAAATAAAATTGAAAATATTTTTTAAATAATTGAAATAATGAAATAAAATATATGATAATCTAATGCATTAAATAATGTGACCTAAAAAATAATAATTAGATTCTAGTAAGTCAAAGATATGAAAGATAATTTATAGAAGTAATAATAATGACATCATAATCCAATTTTTGATGAAAAATCTTTTTTGAGAAAATGACACTTAAGCAATTTTATAAAATGATGATGTCGATTGTGTTTTGTTTGAGTAATAGTTATAGATAAATGGATTATAGATAGATTATAATTACTGACTCAGTCTAATAAAAATGTTCTCTAGGTGAGAAAATTTTCATTTGACTATTTTGGTTAAATCCTAAATCTCTACTTTCGCATCACAAGTCATAATAAATCTTGAGATTTTGAGTTTCATTGATCATCAATGGAATCTCAACAACCAGAACAAGATCATGATCAACCGAATTCCAAAACACCTCTTCTTTCTTCATCTTTTTCCTCAAAATCAACTATTTTAAGCAAGATTATATACATTTCTCTCCTCTTAACCACCTTCATTTCTCTCATTTCCGCTTTACTCTTCTTTTCCTCCCCCAAAAAACTCCAATCCGCCATTAGACCTCAACTTAAGCTTCCTCATCCTGTAGTCATCTTAATTTCATCAGATGGGTTTCGATTCGGGTACCAATTTAAAGCCCCAACACCAAACATTCATCGATTAATAAAAAATGGCACTGAAGCTGAAATGGGTTTAATCCCAGTTTTCCCAACATTAACTTTCCCTAATCATTATTCAATCGTTACTGGTTTATACCCTCCTTATCATGGGATTATTAATAATCATTTTGTTGATCCTATAACAGGAGATAAGTTTACAATGTCGAATCATGATCCCAAATGGTGGCTTGGTGAACCCTTATGGGAGACTGTTTCAAAACATGGGAAAAAAGCTGCTACTTATTTCTGGCCTGGATCTGAGGTAAAAAAGAATTCATGGGATTGCCCAATTAAGTTTTGTATGAATTATAATGGTTCTGTCCCTTTTGAAGATCGTGTCAATACTATAATTAGTTATTTTGATTTGCCTGTTGATGAAATTCCTGTGTTTATGACATTGTATTTTGAAGATCCGGATCATCAGGGTCATCAATTCGGGCCAGATGATCCGGAGATTACAAATGCTGTTGTTAGAATTGATGAAATGATTGGGAGATTAATTTTAGGGTTAGAAAAAAAAGGGGTTTTTGAGGATGTGACTATAATCATGGTTGGTGATCATGGGATGATTGGTACTTGTGATAAGAAATTGATTTATTTAGATGATTTAGCTCCTTGGGTTATGATTCCTCCTAATTGGGTTCAATCATATACACCATTGCTAGCTATTCGCCCTCCAATGGAGATTTCTCCATCGGAGATTGTAGCGAAAATGAATGAAGGGTTGCAATCGGGGAGGGTCGAGAATGGGAATCGTTTGAGGGTATACCGTAAGGAAGATCTTCCGAAAAGGCTACATTATGCCGATAGTTATAGGATTCCACCTATAATTGGTATTGTTGAAGAGGGTTTTAAAGTAGAGCAAAAGAAATCTAATGAGAAAGAATGTGGAGGTGCACATGGATATGATAATGCATTTTTCTCTATGAGGAGTATTTTCATCGGCCATGGCCCTCAGTTCGCGAGAGGAAGAAAAGTGACATCGTTCGAGAATGTTCAAATATATAACTTGATTACTTCCATACTCAACATTGAAGGAGCTCCAAATAATGGTAGTTCTTCATTTCCTAACTCTGTACTTTTGCCTTATGCATAGAATTTGTGCCTATTTTTTGAGTCATTGTTGCTTTGAGTTAGAACTTAGAATTTTGTTATTGATCAAAGCATCATGGTGTTGTGACTTGTGAATGTATTCCAAATACTTGTTTCCACTTGTTTTATGGTTCTATTCTTCTGCTAAACCTTTGATTGGGAAAGTAGTGATTGGAATCTAGGATTATTGTAGTGCAAGTGTCAAACTTTGAATGTTCCATACATGAACTTTGATCGAATAATAACAACCTGTTTGGTTATTGGTATTAAATTCTCTTTAAGTGCATATGGTAAAAATGCGGTAACAAAACGCTGATGCGGTAACGGGAATGATGCAATTATCATAGCGCTTAAATATTAGTCGAAACCAAAAGTTATCCCTTGATATGCCCAAAACACGGTTTTTTACAACATTTCAGCGCGGGAAAATATCAGCTTGTTTATTTTGAAAACCTTTATAATGCGGCTGATGCGATACGATTCGACCTTTATAGTATATGCTATTTCTATGTCATTCCCTTAAGGACAGGACAAACTTGTAACTTATAAGTAGTTTTTGTTTGCCAAATTAAAATAAATTTTCATTACTATTTTCAGCAATTGATACCAATAACCAAATGAACAGACATCATGATCAACAATGTTATATGCCATAACGAAGGTTTTCATTATATTTGTTTGAAGTCAACATATTACTTTCATTCATATTGAGTAGTGTTTTAGTTCAGTCCCTTTATTTTGAGCCTATAGTAGAGACTCTGGTGTACAAGGTTAGTAATATTCTACATTCATATTACTTTCATTCATAGTTTACGGGCTACGGCCTTAACTTTGCGAGTGGATAAAAGGTTCGATTATTTGAGAATTTGCAAAAACCGAATGACGGTTTTTACAAACGTTTATTTACAAGTTTAAGGTAGTCATACAAAATTTCTAAACTTCATTTTGTTTGATTAATTTAAAAGTTTATTTACAAAAGCAATATTATTTAGAAACGAAACACTTTAAATGAAAAATGTAACCAATAAAATACACAAGAAATGTTTGTTGCACACAAGTTTCATAGAATTAATCATAGTTAATAAAACAGTAACTGAGTTTGCATATTGTTAAATGGATTTCATCATCATACCTAGTGTTTTCCGCACATAGATAAATCTATAGTAAGGGTCTGGAAAAGGAAGATCAACGACGTCTCATACCCATAAGAAAAGGGCGGTCAAAAGAGTCCTTCGGCTCAAATATTGTTAAATGGATTTGATTCTCAAAAAAAGTTCGACTTTTATTTGGAGTAATGAGAGTATGATCTATCGTCATCCCCAGCAAAGACTAATTAGAATAGTTGGGTAATTTATTAATATCACGATTAATTTTATTGTGAGTCTTGAATATGAATATTGCATGCTGGCTTCAAGAATTTCTGAATTATACATCTTTGTGTTAATCTGTAGTTATACTCTGCCTACCCACTTTAGTTACTGGCTTTAATTAATTTGTGAATTATTAACATCGACTTTAATCACTTAAAAGAGTCATTTTAAGGGATCGCTTGGATTGAGGGTAAATATTTAAGGGGTAATAAAAGTCAAAGTAGGAATTTAAGGTTAGTTAGGTAGGTGATTAAAGAAATTTGATTGTTGGAGAAATGGAAGAATGAATTAGAAGGTAATGAAAAAATAGAGAAAATAGCAATATGTTCCCTTATTTTGGGGTATAAATTTACCCTAGGGGGAGGTGGAGGAATTCTTTACCTCCAAATGAGTGAAATCAAACTCTTTTTCTATTCATCATTTTTTATCTACTCCTATTCTACCTCTATCACAATTATTTCAATAACTTCATTTGCATATCTAATTACCTTTGTTACATTAATTTGACTTGTTTTACTACCTTAAATATTTACTTTCAATCCAAGCCACCCCTAAATATAAAAATATTACCTCACATTGTTTAACATCTAATTTTAAAACTTGTTTCGGTTATGAATCGAGGAAGTGTAACAGACACTTGAAATACACGAAGTGAAAGTGTTATCGAAGTCAACAGTCAACGAACCGGAAGTGTTATGTAATAATATAATATATTTGGGTTTATAGCATATTATATTCGGGGTTATAATAACTTATATTTAGGATTATAACATAATATAATTGGTATTATAATTATGAACATTTGACATAGTTTGATGTAATTGAAAGTATAACATTGTGTAGTGTGGTTCAGTTTTAGTTGGTTTTATAACATATAGTAATTGGGAGTATAATAAGCACGGTTTCAAAAAATTTGGTGGACTGGGGTGAAGACATAAATTGGGGCCCTAATTCACATATAATATTTTAAAACAAAATAAAAATTGGATTGGCAAAAAGATAGTACATATTTTATTACGCATAATAATATTTAAAAACATTCAATTTCATATAGTCGCATCCTCATTAGGCTTATTTGCCTCATTAACACGATTTTCATTATTTATATTCTCATTTATGCTCATGATTTTTATCTTCACCCAATTCATTAGAAGACTCTTGTACTTGACTCTTGTACTTCTATAGTAAAAAATTTGTCAATGACACCCTTTTGAGATTCTATTAACTCTTCTACCAGTTTTCTTTTTTTCCTCTTATCATTAGCAGCTAAATATTTTCTAGGCAACATTCTATCAAACAAAGGTAATAGTAAATTAATATGTATAAAAAAGAACAAAAACATCTGATTATTGAACCAATTGAACAAAAGACTAAGAACGCTCAATTCGCACTCTAAACAAATGTCATCTCAAGTAACCTGCTCTTAAATAGAAACATAGGCGTGAATGAAACCAATGACACAATAATTGTTGGGTTTTTGGGGTGAATTTGTACCATTTTTTAGAGTTTATATTATGTTTTAAGGGAAGAAGAAGATTGATTGAAGATGGTGGTCAATTGGGAAATTTTCTACCATTTTTAAGAGTTTATATTATATTATATTTTAAAGAAAGATTAGAAAAATTATAAATTAGTTTATAAATGAAAAATAAAGTATTCTTTTACTTATATAATTTGGATCAAGGAGCTATCCACTTTAATAAAAGAATAGAAAGACATCACTTGACCAATAAACAAATGAGATAAGTGGGGTGTTGGCAAATGATAATTTTTTGTATTTCTTTATGTATTTACTATGAAAACTCGAAAAGAATAATTGTAATTTATATTTTGTTACCGTATTTTCCTATATTAGACTTTAATTTTGTTGTAACTTGTAACTTGTAATTGGACCAATGAATTTGAATGCTTATTTTACAAAACAAATTATAGAATTTATTATTAATTTACTTCAAACCGTTGTTGAATGATGTTACCTATGATTTTATGTCCTATATCTGCCACTGATTATATTCCACGCATGTTGATTCAAATATGTGGGGCCATGAAGGAAGGACTTGATTTGTACTTTAGCAAATTTCTAAATTCACAAGAAGAAAAGAGAAATTTGTTGTAGTATTACAAGTCAAAACAAGGGTAACCAACCACCTTTACAAAATACTCTCAAGTAGAAAGCAAAAAATCAGCAACAAATTGCTTGAAACTTTCAACAGGTGGCAGATTTATGTGACATCTAGCTTTGTGCAGATGATATCACTCGTTGGATCTTGATTCTCAAGTTATCCTTGTCTTGCTCATCCGCCTGAACCATACATAAAAATCAACACTAAAAAAAAGATTTACAACAAAACTATAATACTAAATCAAATGGTTTGAGCAACCCAAATAAAGAGGAGAAAAAAAATCTACTCTCAAAGAAGATTCACTACTAATTCCAACTCTATAAAACAAGTCTATTTTTTTATATCCAACATTTTTCCTAGGTCTACCCCTGCCTCGCTTTGTTGGTGTTGGGTTTACATTTACAGTGTCTTTGTATGGACATTTCCTACTGTTATGTCCAACTAGACCGCACTTTAAACAACTCATTTGCAAACCGTGCCTAGACAGCTTGCCTGGTTTTTTAGGATCCTCATGGGGTAATGGAAGAAGGAAGAAGAACAAAATGGAAGAAGGAAGGTGAAGATGGAAGAGCAAAATAGAAGAAATGGAAGAAGAACAATGGAGAAGACATTGAAATCAGTAGATGGGGTTTATAAAAACAACTTTGGAGAAGATGACCTAGTAAGGATTGATAAAACTTGTTACAACAGGTAAAATTTTGGTTGGGGGTGCCACGAGCAAAAAAACTACAAAGGTGAGATTATTCATAAATAATCAATACTTCAGATTATTCACAGCAGTTTGTCAATAGTTCGGATTATTCCCGACAATTTTTCCTTAAAATAAAGAAAGAGATTAAATTAGATGGATGATATTTAAAGAGACCTAAAATATAGAGGTGAGATTAAAAAATATTACATAAAGAGAAATTACGGGTTTATTCATATAATATTTCTAGTACTTTTATTTAAATGTTTTTATTAAAGTGTTTTAAAAGGACATTAAAAAACGATTCAAAAAATTATTTTAGAATGTTTGGTATCAAAAAATGATGCTCTAACTCAATAAAAAAAAACAACTTATACGTATTTAGAAACTAAATGACAAAGGTCAAGTGTTATACTTTGCATTTTACATTCAAAATTTAAAACGTTTTCATAAATTGATATTTAAAACACAAATTCTTGTGAAAAACGGTCTCTTTGAGAGACCAATTCTAATTGGGTGGCCCATAAAAAAATATATAAAATAAAAGTAAAAATTAAACTCTAATGGGCTAGGCCTAAAAGACGTCTCTCAAAAGATAGTCTCTCAGGAGATTTGCTTTTTTTAAAATGATATGGACTAAATTGACTATAACATGATAAACTCAAAAAAATTGACTATAACATGATAAACTCAAAAAAATTGACTATAACATGATAAACTCAAAAAAATTGACTATAACATGGCGGGTCTACTAATAAAGTAATAACCCATCAAAGTAGGGGCCATTCGATAATATCAATTTATGAGCATTTTTGCGGTGTTCAAAATACTTGTTAAAAATGTGATTATAATTGTTGTACTTCATGTTTATTGTAGTTATTCTATCTATTTTTTAATGTTTACTTTTGATTTTAAAATGCAAAATGATATAAATTATAAATTATAACTGTGTTTTTCTCATTTATTTTTTGCGTATATCTAAATGTAAACTTAAAAGTTGAATAATTTTAATTATGTATATTTTTTAAAATTTTATAAAATTAATATTTAAAAATATATATTGGGACGAATCTATCTCAAACTCATGATTGACGTATACCAGACAAAACATAAGGAAGAAGGGCCAAAAAGAAACAAACCTCAAGAAAGACAGTCTTCAAGAGCCTACCAGAAAAAGCAGTGATATGCGCTGTAATTATTTTAAGCTTTAATGACTCAAATATTTCACACAATTTGACCATTGTGCCCTCTTCTTTACTGCAAGTCAAGCTCACCACTATTGTCCTTTCTCCCACGTATGACACCCTTACCTGCATGGTCGTTGATTAGCATGTCCAGAGCGGTTTATCAAAAGCCAACATGACAAAAGATCACAAGTTCAAATCTCAACCACCCCTCATTTGAAAAGGAATATTCAGCGCATGTGCGCATCCATACTTATAGCCCAAATGGGCTCTCGTGTGAGCAGGGTCGTTCCTGACCATAGACAAGATATGCATTTGCCTAGGGCCCAGAGTTAGTTAAAAAAGGCCCTAAAATTAAAAAATGACAGTTAATGAAAGTACACACATAAAAATTTGTAGTTTATGAGTAAGTTTTTTTCTCATTTTAAGAATTATATGATACGTCTACATTTTTAATACTAATGACAATATATAGGGTTCATCTTTGTTATTTTTCTAAATACCTGTTTAAATTCAGAATTGACCCTCCATAGACCATGGAGAGGGCCCACATCGCTCAGTTTGCCTAAGGTTTATACGATGTCAGGAACGGCACTGCGTGTGAGGGGTGTGTTTATCCTGAAGCCTCAACTATCAGCTTAAGTTTTTGATTGCGTAGATAATTGAGGAATAAAATATACTTACTTCTAAGTCATTAATGGGAGATGATCTGCAAAGAGCATTGGATTGATAATGGGGTTTGTGATGCTGATCAGGTTCATGCCTCTTCTTCTTGGATTTCATAATCAAATCAGACAATTGTTGGTCATAATCCCTCACTGAAAATGAATTATTATCATAATTCCCATTCTTGGATCGCCGTTGCTCCAAATCTAATATTTCTGCTTTTATTTTCTTCTCTTCATTTTGGAGTTCTTTTATGTAGTTTATTGCATCCTTTATTATTGAAGCTTTATCCATCTAATCATCAATATCAAACCAAATTAATTCTAATTACACTACAACATAATTTGCTTTAACAACATATTAAAAAGTCACACTAAAGCTTATAGCGACATAGGATCTAGTGATATTTCTCAGAAATGTCACTATACATTATAGTGACAATTACATATGCCACTAAAGACCAAATTAAGTGTCGCTATATCACTTTATGGTGGAAATTAAAATAAAAAACAATAATAATTACACTAAAAATATGAATCAGTGACATTTTTTTAATGTCACTAAATCCGATGTCGCAAAAAGCTAAATTTGTTGTAGTGTTAATTCGTTTTTATTTTTTTTTTTGAAATAGTATATATACATATATCGGTCTCTAAATCTAGCTAGTAAAATTAATTTACCTCACATTGAAGCAATATTGATAAGTTTTACATGTATGCATGGTCGTAGATTAGTAAGGGCAAAACGAACTATTAAGGTCCAAATTTTTTAGGGTTTAAATAATTTATTTTCATATACATACAGGTTGATGTTAATAACTTGATATGAATTTAGATAAGTAATTTGTGTTATTAATGTTTTTTATATAAAATGATTTAAATATCAACAATAAAAACAGAAAAAAAAAAAATTTATTCATTACGCTTTAAGTTTTAAAGAGACTTTATTATATTTCGTTTTGTGGGCTCAAAAATAAACGCGACAACCCTACGAGTATAGATTGTTTAACAATGTCTCTAAAATGGAATTGTTAGATGGCTTAATCAACTAAACATATTGACTCATAAGTCAAATGTTAGAATGTTAAAGTCAATTGTCTAAATAAATTGTTATTTAAATGTTTGGTTTAGACGTTGGATGTTAAGGGTATTGGTAAATAAGGGTGGGAGAATATTTAATGACTCTTACCTTATAAATAAATCTTTTTATAAATAAAATACATCGGATATTATGATAATAAAAGAATATTATTTATTATGATGGGCTTTTGAGATTTTTATTTTATGTTTTGTTTATTTTAATTATATTAATATAATGTATTTTGTTTTTACGGTTATTTATGAATCATCGAACTTTATAGTTTTTTTTGCTGAAACAAACACCTATTTTCCTTTTGCTTGTCAAATTAAAATAATTTTTTTTAAAAAAAAAAACATTTGCTAAAGCCTAAATACACGTAAAACAAATACAGGGAAATTTGTTGTACTCAAGATGAACAGCATAATCACTATTAGAACCATTTGAGGAAAACTTTGCAAAATTTTATCAGTATCCCAACAGTCAATACTCTCTCTCCCAATGAAATTAAAAACATAGGGGAAATAAGTGATTTTAAGTAAATTATCAAAAATTGTGAAATATGATATTAAATATAGAGAATAAATAATATGAATAATATTAAAAAAAATTATATATATGATTGAGATTAAAAAAGTAATAGTAATATAAATAAAATAAAAATAAAAATTAGCAAAATGAGCAATGCACTCTTCAAATCACCATTAAAGGACTAAAGGTTTAGAACCATTTAAGAATAAATGTGAAAAATTAAAATGTGTGGCTAATACTATAAGAGAATTTTTTAAAAAAATTAGCTCCACTATATTTATAATTGATAGTGATATTTGATAGAATTTAAAAAATGGGTTTGGGCAACCCAAATAAAGAGGAGAAAAGGTAGTGTATTCATAAACCCAAACAAGGTTCACTGCTAAAACCAATTGGTGATAGTAGAAGTTATTCCTTGTGTTTACAAAGTGATGCATACTCTTCTCTTTCTCTGATATGGAACAACTCACATGTGGGTAACACATGGGCACTTCCAATTATATCAAAATCAGTGATGAGTATTTTAAATGGAGGTATTATACAGTTGAAATTAAAAAAAACAATGAATCCAATTCCAAATAAAAAAAAAATGAGTGAATCAGCCCAAAACAAATATGAACAGAAATTGAGTTAGAAAAAAACAAAAAAAAAAAAAAAAAAAGAAATTGAGTTAGACAAAGATACTAGTATTTGCTAAATTAGTGGGCATAGTGGCTATGCACTCTTGAAATCAAACAGGTAACTAAAAGTCAAAACCTTATCAACACGTAGTAGATGCCAGATTTTCGAACATTTACGAATTTTGTTGCAAAATCATTTATCAAAGACAAGAAATAATTCCTTCAACATATTCCAAATTATTTGTAAGAATTGTCAGTTTCTTTTCCTTACCCAAACTATAATTTCGACCGGAAAATTGAATATAATAATGATAATATTTCAATTACCCAACTAAATAAATTAAAATCATTCTATATAGATTCCGTCATTTTTTTCACTCAATTTCTAATTTCGACCAAAATATTAAGGACTCCCTCCGTTTCCTAATGTTCTTCTCATTTAGAATACTCTATTTTGAAAAGATAAATTTGATTAATATTTTTAAGACATATAGAAGACAAAATATATCAATGTGAGATTTCGTTAGATTCGTCTTAATGTATACTTTTTTATTATATATTTTTTATAATTTTTTATGATGCGTATTTAGAGATATTTAGGCTCAAAATTTACTTTAAAAACTGTGCAAAAAGTATAGATTGAACATTTGGAAAGAGAAGGAGTATAATGAAAGTATAATTCAAATTACCCAACTAATTAAAAATAATTCTCAAGAGATTGTCACTTTTATTTTCAAAATCTCTAATATAAATTTGTGAAATGTTAGGATATAAATTAAGTAATTGAAAAAAAAAAGTTGAAGGGTACCTTAGTAATGTTGGGAACAACAGCTCTGAGAGCAAAAAGACGGTCATTAAGCTTTTGACGACGAATTCTTTCGGAAACAATATTCTTAGAAGACGCCATGGATGAACCATTATTACCATCTGCTGAGCTTGAATCATTTTCATAGTAACATGATAAGTTATCCTCAAATCCCAAACTGTTACCAATTATTATAAATATTTAATTAATAAAATATGATAATTACAAAATTAAAGAAAAAAGAATGAATAAAAAAAAGAGGAAAAAAGAATAAAATTAATTACCAATTAAAATCTTGAGTTGGAAGATGATAGATGGTAGTAAAGTCAGTTTCCCAGTATAATGGATGGTAATCATCAACAAAACTCTCCATTATCTTTTTTTAGTAAATTATTGTCACGATTACAATAATTTAACACCTAATATAACTACTTTTCTTTTCTTTTTTTTTTTTTTTTTGAAAAGTTACAAGTTCTTTTCTTTATAACAAAGATTTTGGTTCAATGGAAGGCCTTTTGCTGTTGTGACTTTATTTGCTTTATCTAATTGAGGGGTAGGATTTGAAGGTTGGGTTTTTGTTTTATTTAAAAGAATGTAATATTATAATGCAGATAATTAAATTGTATGGATGTGACTATAACAGAGAAATATTAAATGTTTAAATTATGCCGAATGAATAAAAATGGTATTATTGGTGGTAAATTTTTTTTGGGTTTTTGGTATAAAAAGGATTTTTTAAAAGAATTGAATGGATATTTGTAATATTTTAGAAGTATTATCCTATTTATAAAAGGATTATTTTAAAATGGACTTTTTTTAGTGTAGATGAGTGTATGGGAGGAGGTTAGACAATGAAGGATTGATTGGGATTTTATTTGTCATAAAATATTAATTGAGTCACGTGGAAAATTTGGGTGAATTTGTGACCGCGTTACAAATTTGTCCTAACGTGGATGACTCATGATTGTAGAACCGGAGACAACATTTTTTGAAGGGCATTATTATTTTCCGCCATCCTTTTCATTTTATCGTCACTCTTATTTTAAATTAATTAATTAAAATTACGAAAATGCTCTTAAAGTCAATAAAATTTTAATTTAATTAATAACTTTAAAAAAACTGTATACAAGAAGTTAAAAATAATAATCGAAGAACAATGGCGAACCAAAACGAGCATGAATACTTGGAAAAATTAAAATGTGCTAGGTGACCATGGTTCACTCGCAAAAACATGCGAGGTGACCATGGTTCTCGCACAAAATGTAGGTGATACGATTCGGTAAGAAATTAATCGTTCACTCGCCGCTTTTGTTGAGTGAACATGATCACCTCGCGACGTTTATCTGAGTGACCCATTAATTTTTTTTATTTTAACTTAATTTTAATACTTTTTAATTTATTTATTTTTATGTTTTATTTTTAATTTTCTGAATTTATTTATATTATTTATTTATTATTTATTTATGTTTATGTTTTTAAATAATTTATTTATTTAAATTATGTATTTATTTATTTATTTTATTTATATTTACTTAAGTTATTTATTTTTTTAATTTTTGTTGTTGTTTTATTTGTAATTGTTATTTGCAGGACTTTGAAAACTTAGGAGATAACGTAGATTACTCAGATAGATTTGTTACGAATAGGGTAGATTGAATTACATAGATTACTCAGCCATTTACTACAATTTTCATAAATAATTAAACATTAAGAACTAAAAAATACAAAATAAAAACAAAAAAATAACTACATAAATAAACAAATAATATTAAAATTTAATAAATTAAAAATATTCACTCAGACGTTTGTAGCAATTACCGTGCGACCATTTTGTGCATGAGCCATTCCCGACTCCATTTTGTGCGAGTGACCCATTTGTCTTTTTTTTTCGAATTTTATTAATATTAATAATTGTTATTATTATTTTATTATTACTAATTATTGTTATTATTAATTAAATTTAATTAATTTTTGTTATTATTAATTAAATACCTCGGTTTATGGTAACGATTCGAATTCCGATCCTTTAGCAAGTTAAATTTTTGGTGTGGATTTAGTGAGTTTTAGAGTGATAAAAGTGTTATGCAGTGAGTTCGAAGTGTTTTATAGTCGTTTTAAGTCCAAGGGCATTTTCATCCTTTTATATAATTAATTTAAAATAGGGGTGGTGATAAAACGAAAAGGGTGGCAGAAAATAAGAATTGGGTTTTTTAAAAGTTAGGAATTTAAAGAAACACGCATGCAGTCTCCTGAGAGACCGTTTTTCGGAGAGACATTTTATAATATGTCAACCCAATTAGAGATGGTCTTTCTAATAGACTGTTTCTCACAAAAAATTGTGATTTTATATTATCTGTGGTCTCCATATTTTCACAAATTCTTACTTGAGACCGTCTTTTGTAAAGACGGATCTCAAAAGCCCAGTCCAATTATAAATATATATTGTTACAACACTAAATATAAATTTGGGTTGGACTTTTAAGAGTCGTCTTTACAAAAGATGGTCTCTCAAGAGATCACCTGCCATATTTTTTCCACTAGCTTTCATTTAATATTTTTTAATGCTTCTGGTCCCCATTTGTCTCCAATCAAATTTATTATTTAATTAAATAATATATCCACTATCAAAAATATTTTATTTTTCTGAATTTCCGTAAACATTCCTTTTGGAAACTTCATTAGAAAACAGAAAGAGTATTAAAAAGTTATAAATTACTCCATATTAAAAGTAAAGATAAGATATATCAAAAAACAAAAGTAAAAATAAGACAAATTTAATAATACAAATTGATTAAAAAGTGAAACTAATTTTGACCAGAGCCACAAAGTATACGAACTAGAGTACAAAGTGAAGTATACTTGCTACATTTTACTATTTACGTATTCCAATGTGCTATTTTGTTTATTAATATATTGAATTATACAAATTCAAAAATTATAAAAAGTTAATATTATGAAAACATGTGATTAGACGATTCAAACAAGATCTCATTTGACTATACTTTTACTTAAACGATGAATAGTGCAAAAAAACCGAAATTTAGCGAGTAACAAAGAATGGAGGAAATACTAAATAGTGTTACAAGTGTATACTCCCTCCGTCCCATTTAATTTGCATCATTTACCATTTTAGTCCGTCCCACTTAATTTGCATCATTTTTAAATTTGGACAATGACCAACTTTATTTCATCCATTCATTTTAATTCTCTGTTAATTTCATCCACGAAATTCTTTCTTTCTCTTCACTTATTACCATTATCCATCTTTTTCTTAAAAGGTAAAGGTAAAGGCCATTTCCAGTATCCCGCACAAGACAGAGTCCGGGTCTGGGTTTTTTTCCTGAAAGATGCGGACAAATCATACCCATTCCCCCAACGAGGGAGTAAAGAGAGATGCGCGCGGTCAAGAAATTCCCGATTGTTTTTCTTAAAAAATATCCATTTTCTCTTTGCTTCAATCCTATAAAGCAATGGTTGTTGTTGGATTCTACTTCCTCCGTTCCATAATACTCGCTACATTTTCCATTTTGGAAAATTTCATATTACTTGCTATATTTTCTTTTTTAGTAAAAAACCAATCATTTAAAGTTATACATACTCTTATTTTTATCCTACTATATATCTAATTACTCTTATTTTTCTTTTTCATTTTTCAACAAATAATATTAAAAAATTCTAAAAAAGCAACTTTTCACCTATTGCTCTTCATTACACAGTAATTTTTTAATTTTTATGCCTATGCAATAGTAGCAAATAAATCAGAACAGACGAAGTAATTTACACCGTCCGTATAGTCCACAACTCCACATGCGTAGATTGTAGGGGAATTGAATTAGATCCGCGTAGGGATTGGGAGATTGAGATTAGACACTCGGACTGAAGACTGGTAATCGAGGAGAATAGGAAAAGTACACGCTCTATTGTCTTCTTATCTACTTTTGTGTCCACACTTGTTTTCATTCACAAATATTTGTATAGATATTCTCATCTTTAGATGCGCCTTTTGTGGTAGTTTGATACTCCCTCCAATTCAAAATAAATGTCTCATTTGTTTTTGGGCACTATTTACGTATCACTCTTAATTTGTATTTTACTTTTAATTTACTATAAGTTAAAATATAGTTATGTGGGATCTTGTTTAATTCGTCTCAATACAAGGATTATAAATATCAGCTTTTTATAATTTTTGATTAAGAATAATTAAAATGTTGCCTCAGCAAGTGTAAAAAAGTAAATAGGACAATAGCTGTGAATTAGAGGGAGTAATATGGTAGTTTAATAATACTCCCTCCTATTCAGCCTAAATGTTCCATTTAGTTTTTTCACACTTGCCGAGGCAACATTTTAACTTTTAATATCTCAAACTATTCTTAATTAATAATTATAAAAATTTGATATTAATAATCCTTGTATTGAGACGAATCAAACAAGATCCCACATGATTATATTTTAACTTATAGATTAAGAATAAAATACAAATAAAAAGTGATGAGTGAATAGTGCCAGAAAAATATGGGACATTTAGGCTGAATAGGAGGTATTATAAATTATTAATATAGAAATTTTTTGTTTAAGGTTATCGTATCGAGAGACGGCTTTTATAAGAGTAACACTTTTTATTTTGTTTGAATTGTTGTCTTTTTATTTCCGATTATAAGATCTACTCCCTTTGTTTCTTTTCAAATTCCTATTTAACTTAGGCACATTTACCAACGCATTAATACTACCTTTATATTTTCATTTGTGCATAATTAATATTATAAAACTAGCTAATAAATCTTATATTGGGACGAATCAAACAAAATCTAATTTAACTATGTTTTGACTTATAGATTAAAAACAGAATACAAATTAAAAGTAAATGATAAATAGCGTCCAAAAACTAAATAGACATTTGAAAAGAAAAGAAAGTATTTTTTGTAATCTCTACAACAGATTAAATTATCATTAGTTTTCAATTATACATTTTTCTCGAGAACCAAATTAATTGTTTTTTAATATGTACCTAATAAGTAAAATTTTGTCAAAAAATACCTAATATAGTTTTTTTCTTTTTCAAAGAGTACCAACTAACAGCTGCAGCTAGGTGATTGTCATCTTTTGGTTTGACTCCCAGTTAAAATGCCCTTTGCTGCAGTTGATTTTAAGTTTCAATTTTTTTGGTTTGAAAATATAATCGGTGTGAGAAGAGGAGAAAAAGGGGGAAGGAATGAGGGAAGCACGATTATTTGGTGGGAAATAAAGCAATTAACAAGCTCACGTGCAAGTGATTTGCGTATCAAAGAATTCTCCCAAAGGATAATCGCGACGTCCGTTTTTTGAAAAAATATCGTAATGATGGGTAAAAACGACGTTAAATATCCTTTTCGATCTACTTGTCGGAAAAAGGCAAATAAGTACTTGTTTCGACCGAGTTTTTGAAAGAATATCCCATAATAGTAATTGCGACGTTCGCTTTATGGAAAATATCGTTATGAAAAATAAAAACGACATTGAATATCTTTTCTCGGTCTAGGTGCCGAAAATAGGCGAATAAGTACATGTTTTGACCGGATTTTTGAAAGAGTTACCCCATAAGAATAATCACGGTGTCCGTTTTTTGAAAAAATATCGCTATTGGTAATTAGGAAAGTCAAAGGTGATTAGTAATGGTCAACAGTCATTTAGGTTGGTCAAAGGTCATTTGGGTTGGTCTACGGTCACTTGGCTTGAATTGTATACACTTTAACTTTTGAGGCTATAACTTGCAAAAAAAAAACATGGAGACCGTAATTCACAACACCTTAAACTTAAAATGCTATTAATTACAATTAGTTCTTTACTAAAAAAAATAAATCCAAAAATGATACAGATAATTAAATTATGTAGATATTACTAAAAGTGGGAAAATATATAATTTAGAATTATGAAAAGTCGTGAGAACATTAACGTTTCAAATTATAAAGGCAGAGAAAAATGGTATTGTTGGCTTATGTATAGAGATCGAGGGGTAGACGTTTTTTGTATTTGGTATAAAAAGGTTATTTTTAAAAGATTTGAACAGGTATTTGTATTATTATCATCAGTTCATCATTATCCTATTTATAAAAGGGGATAAAAGGACGGACAAAAATTCGCAGCAAAATTTGGTGGAGGCAAAATTGGTGCGACGAAAAGAGTATTACAGAACTACCTTTTTAGTTGTTGGCACAAATCGATGTAAATTTTTTATAAAAATATAACTTTATTCTAATAATAAAATAAAATTTTAATCATAAATGATTTTTAATCTCATTTTATATTTCCACTTAATATCACATTTTACATTCTCAAATCTCAAATTCAAAAGCACTTTTACTTTGCTTGATAGGCAATCTTGATCCACCCACATACCATGGGTCTCGGATTCATCAATTGACCATTGTATAAATGTACATTCCTCAATCCTTAACACTATTTGACGGGGTTGTCACTGGAAAAAGAGAATCCAATATGATAAATTTGTCAACGGGCTTGTCACAATACGACCTGCATAAGAGAAGAGTTGACTACATATAAACCCGATTAGATTCATGCTAAAACAAATTGGTATTAAGAGGAGTAACCCATCAAATATACATATATATATATATATATATATATATATATGTTGATAAAAACCCTCTAGTTCTACACATATCGTATCAGTTATTTTCCAAAATGTGTGAAAATGCAATCTGAAATAACATCTCTTATTTTCTCTTGCATTTGGAAATTCTTCGAGTTTTCTCGACAAAAATGATCAATGTCACGTTTAAATTCGCTATTTTAGAAAGCTCGGAATTTGCTTCAATACACATCCTAGTCCTAATCCACTCCTCTCCTAAAAAAACATGCACATCTTTCACTCCATGTTCGTCCACCATAACATTGTAGTTTCTTTGCGTAATTCAATTACCTTTAGACATAATGTTTTTCAATTGTTCAAATAAGCTTCCCATCCATCCTTTTGTAGCCTGTCAGCCTTCACAAGAACATCATCTCTGGCATCTTCAAGATACTGGGCCATCCTGCAAAAAGAGCCAGTAAGCACAACTAAAGTAAAAAATATAACAAAGAAATGAAAGGATTTCAGTTTTGCTTGTCTGCTTTTTTAGACTAGAAAGTCTTGTATGAAATTACTCCACACTATTTTAGTATTGATCAACCTTAAAAGATACTTCCTCCATTCCGAAATACTTGCTATATTTTGTTTTTGGGCACTATTCATCATTTAAGCTTATTTTATATATTGCGGTTAATATGTAAGTAATAATATAGTCAAGTGAGATCTTATTTGAATCGTCTAATCGCATACTTTCATAATATAAATTTTTATAATTTTTAAATGTGTATAATTCGACATATAAATGAACAAAAAGTACATTAAATTGTGTAAAAAAGTTAAAATGTAGCAAGTATTATGAAATGGAGGAAGTATTAAAATAGTTAAGTATTTTTATTTGAAAAGTACGATAAAGTATAATCATGAAGTACTTCTTAATAGGTTGATCCATGCTAAAATAGGGTGAACCAAGTCTATATACGACTTTTACTTTTTAGACATATAAGCACTCTGTAAGAGTGAAAAAGCTGTAAGAACCTAGACTTTAAATCAGAATCAGCGACCCCAAGCATCCTCACTGCCAGGAGCCCAGCATTTGTGGCATTGTTTATTGCAACAGTTGCAACAGGAACCCCTCTAGGCATCTGCATAGATAAAGTAAACAAGTTTTTTTCAACAAAGTTAAAATATTTCCGGCAATTCAATTTAGTTGTCTCATTTGGTTTGGGCATATATTAAGATAATAAGAAAATCACTTAAAATAGTAGACTTATGTGCAATATTAGATATTTTAAATGTTAAAAAAATGAGGAGAGCGCCTAAAATAACAAAACTCAAGTCCAACATTAGATATCTTTAATATTATGAAAATAAGGGGACTACCTACAAATATAGAAGTATGTCTTAAAATAGAAATGAGACAATAGAAGTGAACTGCCCAAATAAAGAAATAGGACAATAAAAAGAATTGAAGGGATTATTAAATAACAAGTAAAAGCATACAAGAATGTGTTTAGTAAATGCTTTATTTGGCTTTTAGTTGGTCAAACAACAAAAGAAAATATTTGGTGAATGCTGTTAAGCCAGCTGGAAATTTGGAAGCCAAAACCTACTACAGATAACTTTGTACAGATAACTTTGTACAGATAACTTTGTTCATTGGCTTTTGGCTTTTTACCCACTTTTTCTCTAACCAACAATCAACAATCAACATCTAACAATTAAATTTACTTTCATTGTACCAAAAAGAGTGCCACTTTTTCCATATTTTATAATCCTAATTAATGTTTTTTATATATAAGTTCTCTAAATATAAAAGTTGAAGAGTAAATAATTATATCAAAGATTCTTCATATTGTTCCCATATTTTTTTAGCTTTTAAAATATCACTTTTACAGGACGGGGGGATACCAAACATCCCCATAACACTGGTTTAAACGACAAGCAAACCAGCCAACACTTCTAGCTAGTCAAACAAGCCAACATCTCTAATCAAACCCAAAAGATAGAAGAATGTCCAATAAAACCAGATGATATTTTATGTATTTTCTGTAAGCAGCACAGATGGGTAATTTAAACTTTTCAATTCTAATGATTACTACTCTATCCCAGCCAAATAGCCCCATTAAATAGTGACATATTTAGATTTTAGATATAAGGGGCAAACTATAGAGAGTAAAAGTGATGGATCATATCTAATCTAATAATAAAAATGAGGGAAATTCATTGGAAATTTGAGACCGATTAAAATGGAAAATGAGGCAAATTGAGTAGATAGAAGAATACAAAGTAGCCTGCCTGAAAACCAGCACAGAAAGGAAATAAATGAATAGAGAATTTGAAATGTTAAACCTGTAAATAATACCTGGACAATTGATAAGAGGGAATCAAGTCCATCTAATGAGGAACCACGTACTGGGACACCAATCACAGGCACAGGCGTAAGTGCCGCAACCATTCCTAAATACATAAATTTGATAATTTAGATTGTCGACATGTCCTTGAGGCCGAAAGGAAGAATAAGTGTTTGATTTCTAACCTGGCAAATGTGCTGCACCACCAGCTCCAGCAATGATTACTTGGATACCTCTTTCCAAAGCAGACCCAGCATACGAAAACATCACATCCGGGGTTCTATGTGCAGAAACAACTCTCACCTGCAGTGTTATGTAATGTACTCTATTATGTGACAGCTCATGATAGTTCATGCATATATAATGCCTAAAAATTAAAGAAAATCCTACCTCATGTTCAACTCCAAACATCTTTAAGATCCGCGAAGCATCCTTCATGACGGGAAGATCTGAATCCGATCCCATTATGATTCCAACTTTGGGCGAGACCGCACCTATAAATGACATAGTATGAATCTTCACACTTGACAAAGATGATAGATAAAAAGGTCGTCAAAGAACTCATGCAGTGTAGCATTTAAATTATTTGTCCCCCAAACCCCAGCCTAAGATATTCTAAATTTCTAATAATTTAATCATCGTACATTCAAAACGCTGACGAAAAATAACAAGTTGACTAACCTTCGGGCTTGTCTTCTTTTAGCATGCATTTTAAATGTCTATCTACAATGCCCATAGAAGAACCAACGATAGTGATGTGACCCATCTTGCGTTGTCTTTTCATTTCTGGAATGATAGTTTACATATTAACAACATTATGAAATATGAAACGTGATCAGCCTGTCCATTAAAGAATAGTTGCAAGGAATCCGAAATGAGTTTTACTCACAAACCTGACTTGTCATACCAATGAACAGATGCTCCTGGCACAGTAAGAGCCCGTCTAATAAGTTCATGAGCGAGAAAGAAACCTGGTTCCCCCTACAAGGATGAACGACAAACGGAGCATATTGTTTCATGAAAAAACATTTGTTGACTATTAGTCAAAAGAAAAAATGCCAGTTAATTTTCCTTTATCAGAAAATTTCAAAACCCTTGGAACATATATCACATCTTGCAACCTTAAAGAAGTCATTTGTTTTCTAAAGCAATGAGATACATAAATAGGGAAGAACATAATCACCTCATCTTCACCTAGTATATTATACATGATAGCAGCTGGTGCCTTCATTGATGGATCACCAAGGGGAAGACCAATAACAGCTCTCAAGTGTTGCTCATACTGTGATGTGTAACACGATTCAATAGTATGATGACCACTATTATGAGGTCTAGGAGCTACTTCGTTTAGCAGAATCTGATGTGACAACAGACATAATGAATTTAGGAAACAGCATTTATAAATTTAATAGAATATGCTTCTTTTGAAAGAAAAGAAGTCGATGAAAATAAAACCTCTCCAGTTTCTGTCAAAAACAACTCCACTGCAAAGACGCCAGCTCCTTCCAACGAACTCACTGCTTTATGTGCTACTTCAGTGGCCAGTTCTCTTACTTTCCATGGTACCATAGCTGGAGCCTTAACTATGTGACAAATGTTTTCTCTACCATAAAAATAACCGCTATTTAGTATGTGTGTGTATATATATATAATTTTAAATAACAGTATGTATATATATATATATATATATATATATATATATATATATATAGGATCTAATAGGAAGGGATTAGAAAATAAGAAGGATAGGAAGGAATTTCATCCGTTAGATCTTAGATCAATGGTCCATCTTGCAAGCGGTTCAGAACAGCAATAAATTGTAATGCTTTCTTAATTAATATGTGATATTTTTTGTATAAACATGTGTCACTTGAAAGTGTGATGTTTTCTGAATTAATGTGGGATGCTTTCTTCATAAACATGTATTACTAGATCATCTGCTATGACAACTTTTTTCAACGGTAAGTACTCCTTTCCATCCTTCCTATTTTCACACCCCTTCTTATTAGATCTCTACCCTATATATATAGAGAGAGAGAGGAAGAAGTTCCAGTGAGAACCATCCTTATATGAGAACCGTGAGAACCAATCTATCTGACCAAAAAGTGTTACTTTTAGGCAAAAAAGTGTTTCATTTTTTGTTAAAAAAAGATAAACTTTTTGACAAAAAGTGTTACTTTAAAAAAAATTTTGCACAAAACTTACAATAATTTGTTAGTTTTAACATAAAAAAGTGCTACTTTTGGGAAAAATCACTGGAACTTGACTAGGGTCAAGTTCAAGTGAGAACCAAGCTTATATGAGAACCGCGAGAACCAATCTCTCCAATAAAAATGTGTTACTTTTTCACAGAAAATGTGTTACTTTTGCACAAAAAAATGTTACATTTTTTTTCAGAATTTTGTTTTTAAAGTAACACTTATTTGCCAAAAAGTATCATCTTTTACGTTCATAAAAAAGTAACACTTTTTTGTCAGGCAGATTGGTTCTCACGGTTCTTATACAAGGATGGTTCTCACTGGAACTTCTTCCTATATATATATATATATATATATATATAGGATCAAGTTCCAGTGAGAACCAAGCTTATATGAGAACCGTGAGAACCAAACTCCCTGATAAAAATGTGTTACTTTTTTACATAAAATGTGTTACTTTTGGACAAAAAAATGTTACTTTTGTTTTAAAAAAAAGTTGTTACTTTAAAGCAAAAAAAGTGTTACTTTTAGAAAAAGATATTTTTTTCAAGAAAATAAAAATATTTAAAAGTAACACGTTTTTTTCGAAAAGTAACACATTTTTATGTAAAAAGTAACACCTTTTTATGATTTTTTTCAGAATTTTTTTTCTAAAAGTAACACTTTTTTGTCTAATAGCATCATAAAAAAAAGTAACACCTTTTTTGCCTAAAAGTAACACATTTTTAGCAAAAAGTAACAGTTTTTTGTAAGGCAATTTGGTTCTCACGGTTCTCATATAAGGATGGTTCTCACTGGAACTTCTTCCTATATATATATATATATATATATATATATATATATATATATATATATATTTATATATATATGATAAATCTGCACTTTTTATGGGAAAAAGAAAAGGCAAAATTGTGTTTGGATAAAAAAAATTAGGAAAGCCACCTTAAGAAGGAAAGGGGAAGGGAACGAAAGAGGAGGGAATGATAAGAATAGCTCCCCTTATTTGTCTGACAGCGAAAGGAAGGGAGGAGAAGAGAAAAAAAAAACCAATTTCCTTCCAAAACTTTCCACTTTCAGAGAGATTTCTTCATCAAAAAAATTAGGGGAACTAATCCCTTCCTATCCCTTCCTTTCAAATATATCCCCTCCAAATTTGTTATCCAAATAAAGGAAATTGTATCCGTCCAAATCTCTCTCTTTTCTTCCCTTCTAATTCTTTTAATCCAAACAAATTGTAAATGATGTTGTGATGCACAAATTACAAATAATACACTTATATAAAGTTAAGCAGTATTCCAACCAACTCAACGGCGAATACATACTTGTGTATAGTTTCAACAACAGGATAACACAAGATAGAATTTTCTCTTCCTCTAGCAACAATGACAGCTAACTCCTGAACAAAAAAGAAACAAAAAGCCTCTGAATTATAACATCTTATCCAGCATTAGACATATTAGAATTTGGCACACAAGAAAATGCCAAATTACAAGGCAGTTAAAACAGGAATAGACATTGATCAACTTTTCTTTGTTGAGTAAAACTATATAGTATTAGACTTCATGAGACATGACATGTAAATTGTAATTGAATTTTAGGTATACCTATATTTTATATATGATGATAAATCGGAAGCATAAAGTGATTTAGACAAACTTGGGTTCAAGGAGTGCAAAAAACAAATTTTGAATCTTATTTTCATAAAAATTAATCTTGAACTAGACTGAATACATACTACTAAGAGCATGAGTCAACAAAAAAATGATGGAATTGATCTTTAGAGGTATTAAAACATATCCTATGATGGTGGAAATATTTATTGTAGTAACCTATCTTTGGATATAAATTATTTTATTAAATCATGAGTTTTATATTTATGTGAAGGTGCAAATGGTGAAAACTTATGTTATTATAAGGGTACGAATGCTTTATAGTGAAAAAATGCAGGACAAAGGATGAGATTGAAAATTGAAAATGAGGATTAAGACAGAGATGAGATTGTAAATTGAAAGTAAGAGAAACGAAATGAAGAAATGAAAAAGTAACGAAGGACAAAGGAGAATGAAAGAAGAAGGAAATGAGATTTTGAAGATGAATTTGGTTTGAAGGTTGCAATTTGGCATATAATACAACTGGGTCAGTAGGGTTATAAACCTAAAAAAAGTTGCCATTATACTAACGGATAAATAGTTACGTATCTCAAAATAGTTTACAACCCTAACGCCGACTAGGTGGGAGTTGCATGGAAATTGAGGATAAAACTCGCTTTGCGAAAATGTGTTATTGAATCTAATATTGTGAAATAAGGTTTGGCTTACTTGTGATGTGAGACGAGTTGTTGTACTCAAATCACAAGTTAGTTGATACAATGTCAATATCCCTTGATATTGAGGCCTAAAACAGATATTATATGCTAGCATTATTGATGTCTAAGTAGAAATCCTTGACTCAAACTAGCAATTTTGTAGAGGCACAGGACATTCCTTGACGATTATGTAGATGCTAGGTAAAATATCTTGGCAGGTTCAATGAACAACATTAAATGACCCAAAGAGACTGCCTTTTATTACATAGGCATTAAAAATCAAACCTAGAAAAGCATCCTTGTGAGAATTTAATTCAGGCAGTTCCAGAGTAAAATGTATATACTTTCATGAAATGGCACCCCTAAAAGGTATCCAGAAAATCCCTTGATTAAGAAAAAAACTAATTTAATTGTTCTAGGGATTCAATCGAAGAAGATTAGGGCATCGTGTGTAATTAACAAAGCCAGTAAAGCTGATAAAAAGAAGCTTTTTAAGGTTAGTTCTAACTAAGTGTAACATACCTTCTGATAAACATCAGCTTAAGAAGGTTGGATGGCAGATAATTCTCAAAGAATTGGCAATGACGACAGTTTCAATGTGTTTATTTTGGTATCACCTGCTCACTGAGATTGCCACCAAAAAGAGGACAATATTTTGGGGATCCTTTCATCCATCACAAATGGGAAAGCTTCATATTTGTTGCCTTCAACAATAAGATATATCTTCTATCTTACTGGTAGATCAGAGCAAATGAAAAAAACAAAGAATACCATAGTATTCTAGTAGCTCTACAACTCTTCCTTTGTAACTCCTTTACAAGAGTTGAAACTAGAAGGTATAAATATTACAAAGGTTTTGTGCTGCTAAAACATCTCACAAAATAATTATAATTTCCAAAAAAATTGAACACCATAATCCTTGGCTTTGAACAAGGGAAATTGTGGTCATTGATTTCAAATTTGAACTCTAGACAATAAGACGTGTTACGGTTCTAATAGACAATAAGGACTTGGTCTGTCTCAGATGAATGTAGCTGAACATCGCATAAAAAGAGGCACAAAACTTTTGTTATCAAACTTATGAGTTATGACCTCCAACAAAAGTACTACCTTAAGTTGTTTCCAAAATTGAGCAACTAAAACAGGGCTGATCATATTTTTGAGTTTTTTTTTCATCTCAACATCACACTTAGTCCAAGTATAATATTAGTTATGTAATAAAATCTCCCTCTAGAAGAAGAGATTGTATCATTAACGTGGACGATTTTAAAGGTATTACGTGGAGGGGCATGTAGTTTCCATTTCTGTACTTGTTGGAATCTAACATATCTTGATTCTTAACTAAACCTTTTGCAAGGACCCAATGTGTGCATTCCCTCAAGGGTAAACTAAAAGTTCCTCCACCTAATTTTAGTGCACAAGCATCCACGAAGTTTACAGCAATACTAACATATTATTCATTTACTTCTATGGCGAGAAGAACACAATTCAGAAGAGTTTTGGATCTATTACAAGGTTTAGACAAGTTCAAGCAATAAATATAAATGATAAATAATAATGCGCCCACTATACAATACATTGGATGGAAAGTGAGTTTTGAAAATCAAAACAAATTAAAAAAGTGAAGTTTCAGTATTACTACGAATATTTGATACTAACCTTTACAAATGGAGCCCATTTCTCAACATATAAACCTCGCTCATATCCCCCAAGAGCTACAAAATATGGCAAACATGTTATTATTATAGAAACGAGTCAAATAGGTAAGTATCAAGAAAGTATTAGAGGGAGACCGAAACAAACGAGCAACAAGGGCTAATCGACAAATGTCTTCTCCAAGAAACTTGATCATTAAACCTTTTCTTAAGCATGGGAACTAGCCATGCAGTTTGTTGTATCCCTTGTATTCCTTGTGGTGGTACTCACCATGCTGGTAAGGGAGTTTATAAAAACATGTGTTGTGGTGGGCAAGGGAAGGGGTTTGGGTGGCTGACAGAAAAGAGAAGGACAGGTGGAGGTTTGGGTGGGGAAAGCTTTTTAATTAAATTTAGATTTAGATTTTTTTTACTTTTAAGTTATAATTTATTAGTATGAAATTTTTAACCTATTCCCATAAGAAAAAAATGACCTCAAAGTTAGGCCCAATGAATGTAGTTTGTTAAGTTGAGCTTGAATATGTTAATGACCAGAGTTCAACCCTAAATAAAAAAAAATTCCAAATTAACATAGTAAGCTTTCCAGGAATTACATTTTTTCTTTTAATTAAGTTGCCATAAAAGATGGGAACCAATGTGAGCCAACACAATAACACAGTTGGAGTCTAATTTGGATTCAAGCATCTGATATCTAAAGTACACATCTCAAGATCTATTAAAACTTAAAAAGAGAAACCAAGCAATCAGAATAGTGACACACAGCACATCACTAAACTACCAAACGCATTCTTAATGTTATCAATCAGTGCTTCAATTCTTTAATGACGACTCTTCACAAACAATCATAGAGTCAAATACAAATTCAACAGTCCAGAACTAGATATTGAACCATACCAGTGACTGCTGAAGGAATATCTTCTTCAGACTTAGCAACAGCATTGCCACGCCCATCATAGGCAAACCTTTTGCTTTTGATCATCAATGGATAACCATACAACTCTCCAGCCCTCTTAGCACTTTCAAAATTATGTATCTGAAATGGATATATTTCAACATCATCTGGAAGAAACAACAAAAAGGGCTTCCAGAAATGTAGAATGACTGATCCATCAAGAAATAATGCATACCTCCCTAAACTCGGGTAAAGGGATCCCATGTTTGGAAAAGTGCAACTTCTGGAGATATTTATCCTGCATTATGCACAATACCAATAAAAAGTTACTACCAAAATCTCACTTCTAATTTAGAACTTAAAAAAGAACCAGAAAGTGCCCCTATGAATTGTGATAGTGCTCTACATCCTTTTATAATCGACATGTCAAAGCAGCCGCATCTCCCACCTTTGAATCAACATCTATACTTCTCACTTGTGGAAAAGATAATAGCTAGGGACTAGTTTTTTTTTAATGTAAACTATTTTTAGTAATTACTATACAAAATGGATTATTGGTGCAAATTGATGAAAGTTCACCATCAATAGTCTATCAAACATTAGTTGCCACTCATGGACAGGAACCATGGGTTTGACGTGATGTTGAATACCAATTACCAACTCAACAGTTCACAGATCTAAACTGGTTATTAGTGAATGAAGTCATATTTAACTAGCTGGAAGACAACAAGGATTATTTTATTACTTAACACCTTCAGAAATTATAATAAAGCAGTAAGAGATAAAATAATTAATTGAGTTTATTTTTGATTGACCAAAAGCTATAAAACTAAGTTTTTTTTTTTTTGAAGATTATAAAACTAAGTTAATTATCATCTGAATTGACAGATTCTAAGTTGTTTTGATGTTCTCTAAGATGTATATGGCTTTCTGCAATGATGAGCTTGAAATATATTGAGCTAGCAGCTTGTTAATCGTTATTGGAACCCTAAAGATCATGCAATAGAAGCATGATCGCCATGTATAGAATCAACAAACTCTAATACTTCTATTTTGAAATACAACTATTATGATATATTGGTCTAGAGAGTCTTTCCCTGTACTATATAAAGATGATTCTGCATCTTTAGGCATCTTTAGGGGGAATCTAACAAGGGAACGCCAGTAATCTGAAAATCTAGGAGACCGATTCAAATATGACTAAGGTTTGACTGATTTACTAAGGACTAACAATAGCTATTTGACATCATTTAAAAAAATAAATAAAAAAAAACGACTCCATAGACTGATGTGAATTCTAATGCCTTAAGTTGATCTCAGTTCCCATGGCTATCATTTGTTTTTCTTTATTGTTATTCGTACCATTGTCTTTATTAAATCTAATTACTGTCTATCTTTTGCTAACCCCTAATGTTCATTCAGGGTAGCTCTCACAAAACCCAGAATTTGTGGTTCCAGTACAAAAAAAATGAATAAACAAATGCCAATTCGAACTTCAATAATCCAAAATCTAATTAACACAATAGAATGAGCATACGCTAAGCATAAAATACAATACCTGAATAATCCTAATAGTAGAAGCTTTGGGTTGGCATTCAACACCTTGTTGTTCAAGCTTATCAAGTGAAGCAGCATCAACATGCTCAATCTCCACAGTCAAAACATCACATCTAGCCATAAAGAAGACATATAGGCTTTTAAAGATGGAATGTAAACTGCAAAAAGATGGGAAGTGCCGATAAGAGTACTAAAAGGTAAAACCAACCTCTTTGCAAATTCCTCAACAGTGGCACTATCATTAAAGCTCCCAACCATATGATAATCTGATAAAGAACTAGCAGGGCAGTTCTCCGAAGGATCTAAAATAGCAACTTTAATTGCCATTTCTGATGCAGCTTGACATAACATACGGCCAAGCTGCCCACCTCCCAAAACACCAACAATCTTTTCAGATACACCATGAACATGAACAGGTAATTTCTCTTCCTCATTCCTGGAGAAACCAAACAAAGTGACAAGAAACCCTATTCTTAGGTGAGAAACAATTGAAATAATTAACCTAACCAAACAAAATAAATCCCAAAATCCCCCTTAAAAATCATAAGAACGATGTTGAACTGGTGAATGATGCATGATAAAAAAAATAAATAGTAGATAAGAATGCAGCAATAAAAATTAACGAAAAACCAATAGGAATTTGCCCCCAAATGAAAAGTAGAATAGAAAACGGAAGAAAAAAAAAGAAAAAATCATAAAGTCAATAAGAATAAGAATTAAAAATCTAAAAAAGAATGAAAGAAAAATTACTTGGTGGATGAATTAGGAAGTTGAGAAGAAGCTTTACAAGAGTAATAATGGCGTCTTTTACTGTTATGAAACTTGAAAGCAAGAGAAGACGAATGAGAAAAATTGTTGGACTCCATGAAAAGCCCTAAAGAAGAAAAAAAGGTTCCAGAGGAGAATGAAGGAACATTCTTGTTAATGGTTGAAGGTAGTGAGCAGAGAGTAACGGATTGCTGCTGAAGCATTGAAGAAGACAATACACTGAAATCAGAAATCGAATAAATTTCTTCTTAATAATAACGCGGAATAATAAAGTAGGGATTAGGGTTTTATATTTTGAAGAATTGGTTTGTATTTATTCAATATAAATGAGAGGCTTTTAGGTTCTATACATTTGGCGCCACAAGAACGTTGAATTTTCCCCTAAAAATGTCACATATTTTCATTTACGGACCCGTTTGGTTAATGGTATTAAATGGTGGTAATAGGAATAATTTATTGTGTAAATTTTCATTAATAGTTTCATGTTATTCCCGTGGTAATGAAACTTTGATTAAAAAAGTTTTTTTCTTTAGCACTTAATACCACATCTCTTGAATGGTGATGCATTGGAATGAATTTTATGAAGAAAATGAGATGATTGAACTTGGACAAGCATGACCATCAAGGTAGCTAAGATATTTTTCGATCAAAATTACACTAGTTTTTCATTCTCATTACCACCGTTTATTAACACATTTCAAACGGGCCGTTAAGACATTTCATTATAACATAATACAATTTGACCTAAAAAACTCAATTAGATTAATGGATATATTTAGTTCCGTACTTAAAATATTTATTGTATTTATTTAATGTTTAACATAAATTTTCAAATGAAACGGTTTTACGGTAAGATAACTGCAATTGTGCTAGTTCAATGTACGCTTACAGTGTTAAAATGGTCACTTATAACTAGAGGTGTTCATTCGAGTGATCGGGTCGGTTTCGGACGGGTGTCATTCGATTCGGTTGTATTTCGGATCGGCTATTTTCGGTTGCGTGTCACGACGGGTCACACTGGGGTCGGGTCGATTAGTCGCGGTTCGGTTGAAGATCGGTTATTCGAGCTATCGGGTTAACATCGGTTCCGTGTCGGTTGAAGTTCATGTCGAGTGTTAATCGGTGTCGAGTTGTCATCGGTTAATAATTGGTTCGGTTTTGTTGAGTACAGATCGGGTTCGGGTTTTAATTACTATCGGTTACGTATTACTAATTATTATCGATCGAGTCAATATCAAATTAAGTTGTTAGTCATTTTTTAATTGATGACAAGATTCCCTTTGCTTAAAGCAAAATAGTTAAAATGCAAATCAACTAGTGATCATTATTACTTTGTTACTTTTACTTGTTGACCGGAAATTAAAATTATAAAGTTCTATCAATTTTCATCTAATACGATTAAAAGTAGTTAAATATACATTGACCATTAATTATTAACTCTAAATATATGAAACCATGTATTTATAAAATTTAATTTATTAAAATATCTATTACTTTATTAGATTAAATAATAAAACGATTGAATATGAGTCTATCATACTTCTATGTTAAAAATTGGTTCAGGTTTAAAGCAATTCGATTTAAAATTTGTTCGGGTTTTGTCGGATCGAGTTCGATTTCGAGCATGATTCGGGTCGGATATGACTCGGGTTGGTCATTTTTTGGTTCGGATAATATCGGTTAACGGTTATGTGTCGGTTACAAAAATCGGTTACAGTTCGGGTTCAGCTTTCCCATTTTCGGTTGTCAATTGATTCGATAAACCTAAAAAAGAAACGCATTTTCGGGTCGATTTACTTTCGATTTCGGGTCGAATTTTCGGGTCGGGTCAGTTTTGAACAGCTCTACTTATAACTTAGAAATCTTAAGAAGACAAATTATAACCTTCAATTGGTCATTTTGTTGTATTATATTAATCACTTTTTATAGTATTGTCTATGAGCAGGATACACTGAGTATGATGATGATGATGGCGACTTTTTATAGTATTATAAAGTAATCACTTGTAATAATTTTTTTTTTGAAAATCACCTGGTAATTATATTAACACTTTAACAGTATTAACATCATTACTTATAACTTTAAAATGATCACTTTAATATTGACGTGATTAATTAGGACAATAAACTGATTACATGAGCATCTCATGGTAAGACGAAATTTTACACGACATTCTAAACAATCAATTCGTCATTTTAGAGATTATAAACACTTTGAATAGTAAAACACTGACTTTAGTTGTTTTAATTAATCATAATTTTGCTTTGCCCTAATATATGATTACTTTTGTTCAAAGCATCACTTCACTAGTTAAAAAAGTTGCAATTTTAAAGTAAGTCAATATGAACACAAGACCTAATTTTAACCCGACTTAAATTACTTAGCTCCAAACATCTAATCACCTGAATGAACACCTCAACAATTGCGCTAAAGGCAGTCTTTTGAACATCTACCTTCACCAAGTAAAACTTCTCTACATTTGTAAATTTGAAGGCAGTCACAAAGTAAATTACTTCGTTAGACAAAACAAACATCCACAAAATTGGAACACCATTGGAAATTTGGAAAGATTTCCAAGTACAAAAATCACAGAATTTTAGGCTGATTTCTGGAAATCATTCTTCAGATTATGTATTGTGGATCACTCAAAGACAATACGTACTCAGATTATACAATTAATATTCATTCCTATAGTTGCATCAGAGATTCCACTAAACTGAAGATTGAAATTTAGAAACAAGAAAAATAAAATGAATTACATTACAAAAATGAACACTAATTATACAAAAAATTATGCACGTCGTTGGAAAACACGATCAGCCGAGGTAAAATTTTGGCAAGTGAAATCGTTTGTCTGTACAATTTCCATTCTTCACTTGCCACGAAATTCACTTCGTATTTTGTCAGACATCTTGTATACATCAACATCAGAATAGCGTGGTAAGGTCTTGATTGCTAGTCAACCTCCTTCGCACTCTTAGGCACCTGTCCCTCAGAGGAGAGGAAGAAGCCGATCAGGTAATACCCGAAATTTGCTTTTTCTGGTTCAAGTTATTTTTTACAACTATCATGAATCATGAGACCCTTGAACGATCAAAGCAATACGCTTAACACTGTCTGAGCGAAGGTTATCACCTTTAAATCCAATCTGGGAGGATAAGCCATTACAAGTAACCTCAAAATACTTGATAAAAGAAGAAAAGCAATAGCATCGGAAACAAATAGTATGCCCAATGCACACAAGCATACTGAATAATAAGGTATTGCAACGGAAGACTATTTACCTCACTAGAGCTGTCTGGAGAAAACCATCGTAACAACACTCCAAGATGAACAACAGCAGGTATTAACTTGAAAAGTAAAGGCGTCGTCACCTGAAATAACAAAGTATGAGCGCAAAAAATAAAACTCTAAAAAGCACACCAAGCAGTAGATCACCCAATTCACATTAATCCATAACCTTGGCTTCAGCCAACAAATATGCAAACTTACCAAACTCAGAGCTGTTGTGCCAAGCAACAGTAAATAAACTTTTCCCTGCAAGAGAGAATTTCATCATTATGTTAAGCAAGAGGAATTAGAAACTTAAGGGGAGAAGAACGCATAAAGGTATAACCAGTTCATCCACCATTCCTGAGGCACAGGAGAGATAGTGAAAAGATTGGTCTTAATAATCATATAGTTCGCAAGTCGAAGTCATTAGCAATAAAAAATTAGTTTCCAAGAAAGGAACAGAAGATAGAAAACATGCGCTAACCCCAACAAGATGCAAATTAGAAGCACGGCTAAGAAGAACAAAAGCAAATTCTCCAATTTGCGCCAAGGACATTCCAACCTGTTATTAAAAGTCAAACATTACTTTTATTTTAAGGCAAATCGATATTATTTAAAGAAAATGATTTGCAGTATACTGAAATCCAAAGTACAAAAGGAAATCTTACAAGAAGCGAAGTCTTGTTATTGTAACCAAATGCTTTGACTACTATAGCAACTACGATAGTTTTAATGATAATCACTAATATGACAGCTGCCAGCAAGATATCAACATGATTCCAGAGAAAATGAACATGAATCAGCATCCCAATGCTTGCGAGAAAAAGAGCAGCAAAGAAGTTTCGTATAGGCTCAATCTGCAGAGTATGCATACCGTATATAAAGTAAGATTCTAAACATAAAGTAATCTCAAAATAAATCAAGTACAGAGGAACTAAAGAAGTTGTCAGTCAATACACCACTTAAAGATTAACCAGCACAATTTAATGGAAGAAAGGAATTTCGAGCTCATCTTTAGGCATAGAAGCAACATCATATAAGCAAAAATTCTTGCCTGTTCAAGCGTATGCTGAGCAAGATCAGTAGTTGAAATCATAACTCCAGCAGCGAAGGATCCAAGTTCAAGACTTAGACCAAGCTTATCGCTACACTGATAAGACAAAACCCAAGTCAAAAAAGAAAAAACTGGTTAAAAACTCGCAGCATGGAGCATCTACATACAAATCACAGCACAAAGTAAAATGATGGCATTATAGGTTAATCAAGATACAACAATGGATTTACTAATTCATGAACTTAAAGATGAAACCATCAAGTCAACAAACTCAGAGGCCAGCCAACTTTTCAGCTCTTTAGTTATCAAATATTTTCATTGCTTACAGAATTTATTTTGAAAGAAATTTTTCAAAACTAAAATTGATCAAAAAACAAAAAAAAAACGTATTTGAGGTCATCAATGTCACAAAAAACATAGAATAGCTTGACAATTTATCAATTAAAATGAATTCATTATAATATATTGATGTTGATGATATATTAATGATTTTACATCCCAAAATTCCCATGGAAAGCAAGATGGAAGACCATGAGATTTTGGGATGGAGAGCATAATCGGTATATTGAATAAAATATGATAAGAAAATTTGGTATTTAAAACTAATCAACATCAATCAAAATAAATGTAATCAATATACTTTTAAAAATAATATTCTATTACATAATTTTATTCAAGAGTAAATTCATTCAGCTATCAATAGGGTCTTCTTAATGAAACTTTCCTAGGACCCATAAAATCTCAAGAATGGTCCTAATCTTGAAGCAAATTACCATAACAAAACCAATCCCTAAATTATAAGATAAAAAAGTGCCACTCATCATTAAAACTTGGCCTTTTCATAAGAAGTTCTACAAGTAGTCAATTTTGACTGCAATCATCATCGTTTAAATTCTTTACCATATTGAAGTTAGTGCATAAGTGATTTCGATCATGGTCGCGGTAACAACAGTTTTCATGGTAAATGTGGATGGTTTTGTAGCCTATACTTCGGACAAGGTAAGCTCAAAACCTTCATAACATGATGATTCCATGATATTTTTCACAACACTAGAGAACCGCCCTTAGACTTCTGAAAAAATAAATAACCAGGTAGTTTTTTCTATCTATCTATATGCCACAAAAACGTTTGGGGTATAAGTGCAATTTTTTTTTACACTGATAGTTCCAGCAAGGAGAAAAGGACCAAAAAAACAATAAGTTCAACCAAAAAGCACATAAATACGATTGTGATATCAAATCCAGCATTCATTATAGGAAAACTGAGGCTAACCCAGGCCACAAGCAAGCAGAAAGCCACGGATGCCAGTTGATAAAGTTCATTTGTCTGCACACATAATAATATAATCAAATGAGGTCGTAAAGAAAGATCCAATCAAAAATTACATTGATTAGATATTGAATTACTTACTTGAGAGGAAAGACTTATCATCAACTTAAGGAACCGCGGTACAAGAGTTCGAGTCAATATTGACAAAATGGCCAAGAAGGAGATCAATGTGAGTAACCTGGAAACACATAATATCAATTAAGCAATAAGAAAATTACCATAATACTCTTAAGATGGATTTGAAAATCTTTATATGGCCCCAATCTCTCGGTAACACCCAGGCATTAAATGAAAGAGTATGCAAATCACAAACCTCATTTGATTGTAAGCATCAAAAAGTCACAACATTTCGCCTTTCACCTAACCATAGCTTCTAATTATTCTAGACTTAATACATGAACTTAATTAGGCAATATAAGAGTCGTCAACCATACTAAAAGGTCTCATTAACTAACAGAGAACAATGATAACCTAAGGCAGGGCGGTATACAGAAAAACAAGCAGCAAAAGAGCTTGTGGTAGCACATAATGGTGTAGGAATGCTTGAGTTCCTAAGTTGCACTCGATTGGAGGATTGTAAAAGGGGTTTGCCAATCAAGTAGCTAACTGGAAAGTAGGAAACTTTGTTTTAAAAAGCGCGCCTGAGCGCAAGGCGCACCGAGGCTCCAACCAAAACGCTTCATGGACTCCAGGTGCAGCGCATACAAGAAGGCGAGGCAAAAGGCACGCCTCATGCGCCTTTTGACCCTGAAGCTCTTTTTCAAATAAATCTTTCAAATAAACCTTTAATAGGTTTAAAAAAACCCATTCCTTTTACTAAAATACACTTCATTAATGATGTGGAAAAAAAAAACCCCTAAATTTTGCCCTAGAAAGATTTCAAAATTGAGTGAAAAAGATAATCAGAAGAAAAAAACCCTAGATTTAGTTGCTTCATCTTCTCTGTGAACAAATTTCGACTCCATTGCTACTGCTCCAAGCCAATTTGGCTGTTACTCGGCTGCTCCAGGTACGTTCTTCTTCTTCCTACGCTCTTTCATCTCTTTTCTTCTTCTTTCTCTTTCCTTTCTTCTCCTTTCTCCTTTCTGGAACTACGCCTGCTTTTTCTTTCAATTCGCTTTATTCTCTTTTCTCCTTTGGATTTTTTTCTTTCTTCTCCCTTCTCTATCTTTGCCTGCTGCCGGCCCTGCTGCTCCATTTTTCGTTTGCTGATGTTATGTCGATATTCATTTTTCTCGGTACATGTTAGATTTTAATAGTAAGGCAGGTTTGTTCATCATTTTAGTATTATTGTCTAATGTTATCTTTTATTGTTAATTTTTTATTATTTATTGTTATTGTTTACATTATGTGCGAGTAGTGTTACTATGTGCAAGTGTATCAGTAACTTGTTGATTATTATTTTTTTTATTATTTATTGTTATTGTTTATATCACAAGGACGATGATTCCGATTTAGATTTTTAGTGTTTTTTAATGTCATTCAAAACTCAATCTCATTGTTTGCTTTCTTAATTTTTTTCTATGTTTTAAATTTTTTTATTTTATTTCTTTTGTTAACTCTAGATTATGTTATCGACTTATCATATGACTTTTATGTGCTAAAGTAATGTTTATCTTACTTTTATGTTATTTTAATATAAATTTCATGTTGTTTAAAGTATTAAATATGCTTTAAAATTGATTTTGGAGCATTTTAGCAAAATTGAGCGCCTCGCATACAAAAAGCCCGCGCCTCCGCCTCGCGCCTCGGAAAAAAGTAACTTATGCGCCTCGGTGCGCCTCTTAAAACTAAGGTAGGTTATCAGGAATGGTATAAAAATGAATGTACCACTAATGCGCAATCAATCATAGGAAATAGCAATTTCCAAACAGTTACCCACTCGATTGGCGGGTGGCTAATCTTTTGAGGATGAGGGACTTCATAATTTCAAGTCCGATTTGAGGTCATTAAAAGCAGAACATCTAATTGCGCTATAGATGCAAATTGATGAATCAACAATCATATAAATAGAAAAGGTGATATGCTGTACCAAAAAAAATGAGCAAAATTCATAAAGAGGAATATGGAATTTTGATCTTCACCATCACAAACCATCAATCTACTACAACTACTTCCTTATTCCCTATATGATACGTTGATGGCATCATGCCAAGACATCAAATTGCCTCATAAACATCCATTGAATTTGACGTGATTACCACCAAATCATGAACAAATATAGAATTTCATCAAGCAACCATATAAAAAATACTTACGATTTTGACATGGAAATAACACCCTGAAGAACACCGGAGGTACCACCAAGTACTGGCAAGAAAGCAAAGAGCAAACCTACAGTACAATCCTAGCATTATAGAAAAATTAATTATTAGAAGCACAAGACTGCATGATAAAAATTTTAAGTGATATTAGTTGATTAAAAACACAAATACCCCATTGTCCCATCCCTACCTTAATCAAAGTACAAATTACCATACTAGGAATTTTCTTGCTTGGGAAATTCATAGAAGAAAACACAAACCTGCAAAATCAGGGTGCCAATAGTGACTTGACCATGTAGGGCATTGACACTATTTTTTTCCATCAGAAACTTCAAGACCTAAGATTTCATGAGAGAGCGCCTCAAAATCATGTTTAAATTTAGAGATAAAAATATTATAGCATTACATGAAAAAAAATAGAATATTGAAGAAACTTAAACAAATATACAAGAGACAAAATCACAAATTACAGCTAGAAGCATTTGATAATAGCTTAGATAAAGGGCTCAACATCAGTAACCAAAAATTCTATCCAATACAATTTATCAAGTCATGAGGTTGTTTTTGAAAAAAATTCAGTCAAGTGCAAATTCCAAAAATAGTTACAGAATTTGCAATGGTTGTAAGAACTTTTCATCAAACAAGAACCATTTTAACACCAAACACATCAACACGTGTTGTAACTTCATCCATCATCCTACTTTACATACCAAATGGCCTATTACAAGAGAAGACACATACCACAGCTGTTGATGACATTGACAGGAATAAGCCAACAAAGACGCCTTCAGAAGTTTTAGCACCACATAACTGTAATAAAATAAAGCAGCTTCATTAGAAACCCATTCACAAGGCCTCCCCTCTTAAAAAGGTATATGCAAATCACACAACAGGTAACACAGATACACAACTTGAAGTGTTTTAATACAAGATAATACGTGTCCCATTAATTTGGCTAGGAGAGAACCAGGGCACAATTGGAAGGCAGTCAAAAAAGCAAGTAAATGAGGGTGAGCCTGCATAAGCATGCATATATATATTGATGCTTTCTGATCCTTCTTGAGATAAAATAACTCTCTCTATCCTGCAAATATCTTATGGCCAGAAATCAAGAACATTTTATAAAATGAAAAATGAATTGAGCTGAAAGTTGAGATAGAGAATGTCGGAATGTAGAGGGAGAATATGGTGTTTTCTGTGCCAAAGAAAGTGACTCGAGAAACGAAATGGTTATGGGACATAAATATGAGACAGTCACGAAGAGAGTATGTTTATAAAAAGAAGAGTACATGTCTTGTAAACTAGACCCTAAAAAGGATGTTGCCCTACAAGTCACAACACTATGATCCACTAAGAAACCACGTCAATACAAAGGTTATCAACTGAAAGAAATTATAATTTCCTAAGGAGTTGGCGGATAAGAGCACTCCTCTCTAACCAAAAATATTTTACGCCCTGACTTCTCATTATTCCCAACAAATAACCAAATAGTATGACTGGATTCTAGATCTCAAAAATTCTACATAAAACTCCTATAAGCTAACCCACAGGCCACAGCTTTAGCAAGTAAGAACAAGAGGGAAACAAATGAGATATTGCAAATGCAAGTTATACAACAAGTCAACAACAAATGATTTCTTAAATGTAACTGGTTAAAGCATATACTATCACAGAAAATGTTGTTCATTTCAGAAAAATCCAAAGTATGATTTATCCCATAAAATATGATTCTATTGAGAGATCAATAGCATCTCAACACAACCAGAATAGAAAATGCCTTCTTTAAAAAGACAAATATAGTAGAAAGCATCCTGAAAACACATGCACTACCCACATTTCTCTAACTATATATGATGGTGAGAATCACCGGCAATCAAAATTTACCTAATGCTGTATGGAAATATACAATCATGCAGCGTACTTTAAATACTAGGTGACAATGCAAAAAAGGTACACAATCTGACCATCAATCATCCACAAATCTAAAGCTTCACCACCAAAAGTGGGAAAAATATTAGCAGAAAAAATCAAAGGGTTACGTCCTATGAAAATCCCTATGTAATACCGAGGTGATAAAATAATAGTGCAAGTAAAATCCAAGGTGTTCGCTATTCTGAATCACTGAATGATGAATCTATAGGGTTAATAATCCACAACACAGTATACACTTAAACCTTTGGAGATGCAGGAAGGCCCAAGTAAAGATCGCAGAATTCAAATGTAAGGATAGAAAAGACATACAGATGCAGTTACTCCACAGAGAAACATGAACAGGAAAATTTGAGATATGCCCCCCAGAATAGCCACAGCCCGAACCACACGCAACTGCAGTTTTATACATGAGAATAGTCAGAGAGTGATCACATGAAGTTTAGATGAAAACAACATACAGAAAGTTAATTTATACCTTGGCTGCAGAGAACTCCAAGCCCAGAGCAAATAAGAGAAAAATTACACCAAATTGAGCCACTGTCTCAACCTGCAGAAACAAAACAATAGCATGCACGTTAAAATTAGACGTGTCACGTTGCACAGTGAGATAAGAAAAAAGAACAATAATTTATATCCATCATACAATGTTCCTTTAAGTTATAATATGTGACTCACAATTATGTCAATCAAAGGTTACAACACGGGAAAACATTCCGAGACTATTAAATTTGGTAAAAGAACCAGAAGAACCCTGATCAAAAATAAATACATACCATAACACCCCTGAATTTCCAACCCCTAAAGGGGGAAATTCAGGCGTTACACATTCTAATTTTACCTCACCCCTTTCCTACCTTTTTCCATGGCATAACATAACTTATATATAATGACAAATAATTCATATATTCCATAGAGATAGGAAACAAAACCAATATACAACTGCTTTTATTTTGTTGCAAATAGGATTTTCAATATGCATACCTGCACCATTTCAGTTACGAAACTGAAGCCCCCAGGTCCAATAATAGATCCTGCCAACAGATAACCAGTGATGACCTGCAATTTATGGGGCCCTGTAACTGTTTAGAATGACAATACTTTCGCTTTGACTTCTCAATATGGCAATATAATGATTAAATTCAAAAAGAATGATGGAAATGTTTCAAATGTCATTTATCAATGTACGGAAATTCTTAATTAGAAAATACTACTTTCATCCAAAAACAATGGTCATGCACACTATTTTAGATTTTAGGATGTCCAGAAAATTCACTTTCCTACAATGCTAATTTTTTTAAAATAACCTACAATATTAGTTGAGTGAATATGTTGTGCAAAACATCATAGTTAAATAGTGATGATAAACAGTGGGGTTTCTCTAAGGACAGAAGTTGCCAACCAACCATCATTGTGCGGCTAGGCAGGCACGAACTACAAGCCTTGCGATATGCCAATCCAAGCAAAACCTTAGGCTTTGGACAGATGTTTTCAAGTAAATTTATATAAAATAAAATATGTATTCATTGCAATTTAATTCAAATTATTTCATACAAATTTTTGGCAAACTTTATTATAGTACTAATGACTCCATACTAATATTACTATATCCTTTCACAATTTGCTTTTTTCCTTCAATGCAGGGCCCACAGACAACACCATGTGCAGGAGCAGTTATTTTATTACCTACTCTATTACTTGGCAATTCTCTATTACTTGCACCATTTTCCTTTATAGTAAGGAAGTTATAATATTACCTACTCCATTTTATTTGTGTGTCCCACCATATAACCCTTAAATTTTCACTACTAAACAAAACTATATCATACTTTACATATATAAGTTTAATTGATCTACTTCAATTGCCCACCATTAGCTTATAATCCCATTATAAGCAAGAATTATACTGATATTTTTCTAAAACATATCCACTACCTTAATCTATGTGCAAATGTATTAGGGCGAAAGTAAAAAAAATAACAGGAGTATTAAGTTGCAGTGTAATTCACCAACCCAACTAAAGCCATCCTAAAGCTTGTTCGAAAACATTTGAAGGAGAAAAAGAAGGGAATGGAAGGGTTCCGAAGGGAAGAGTGATCACTTCTGACAATTCACCGTTGCTTGAGAGATTAGTTTCGTACTAAGTATGAAGAAATCCACTACTTCATTTTCCTCCCCTCCCCATTTGCTATCCAAATGAAGGCAACTTCATCCCTCCACTCTCGTACCCTTCCTTTCCTTCCATTTACTCCCATCCAAACAAGTTGTACAAATAACAAAACACCTATCAATAAAATGCCGGTGTGCTTGTGTCAAATCACAAATCTTTAACCATGATAGGAAAAGGTGACTATCAAGCCTACAGGTCATTCAAAGCTACAGCTGAAAGTGACAGATCAGCAAAACAAAATAACATAAATAATCGATACTATTCACTAATCAATATAGTCGATAGCATACAAAATAATATAGTGAGTCACGTAAACTTGACCTAGCAGGTCACGTTTAATAAAATCAAACAAGGGTTGCAGTTCAGTTGTAATTTGTAAACGGTCTTGAGGGGTTTTATAATATTATTAGGCCAAATGCAATTATAGATAAACAATACTTCACGGCTGTTATGGAGTACATATAAAAACTTCAGGTAGTCCACCACCACAATTGCTTCATAGATCTCAACCTATCAACAGCTCACTAAAGAGCTACCAAAAGCAATTATGATCTGCTAATATAACGAAAAAATGGACAAAAACTAGGAGAAAGGTAGCATGGTATTAGTTACAGATATTGTTAGAAAATTTCCAAGAAACGTTTACTTTTAGTGAAGGTTAGATCTAATCTAATTATTCTCCATGAAGTTCCATATACATTTAACATTGAGAACTCTATTTAATCAATCAAGATCCAAAGGCAATGCTTGCAAGTTGCAAGGCTCTAAAGTCTAAATTTACAAAGGACTTTACATTGATTACTTGATTTTCAATTTTCCCGGTCACAGTGATAGTGTTAGTGCATCATACATTTCAGCTTAGCATACATGTAATATAAAACATGCCTATACCCATCGCAAAGTGACTCCACCTAGGCAGGGTGACAAAGAGGTTATATGCAATTGGCCTTTCATTGCATACATCATTTAAAACATCAAATAAATAAGTGCAAATTATTAAATAAGTTATTTTATAAAATATAACAGCAAGGTCAGCAACAAGAATCATACCGGTTGTCCAGCACATGCAAATGCAATGCCACCACAAGTTGCAGAGACAATCACAACAACTAGCTCTGATATCAATCTGCAGAAACAACATCCGGAGATTAAACTTTTCACTACCATCTTATAGTTTGATTGACAGAGAAAAAACTGCCAGCTAACCTCAGGTCTAGCTGCAGCATAGGATACTTTGATTTTGGATTGGAAATAATGAAGACATTATCCTGGTTTAAAAAGATATATATGTTAAGAGCAAGACTATATGGTATTTTCTTCATTTAAATAGGGAATCCATGGGCGGTAAATGCAACTAATAAAGTAGAATTCAATGACATGTACCTTTCTATCTATCAGAGTAGGGGTATCCTCAGCACCGTTCTCATTATCCAAATTAAAAACATGATGAAGCTGAAAAGACCTGCAACAGAACATGGCACACATTGGAATAATTAAATAAAGACAAGACTGCATTGAAGGGATCATGAGCAGTGACATTAACAAGACTAAGGATTAGTAATGTCCAGAAATATATATTTGAAATTTGAAATATGAAACATCAAAAAAAGAGCATACCATCTCATTTTTAAAGATGATAAAGATTTACTCCAATTACAAAAATATGCCATTACCCTAAATGCCAAGTAGCTCCTCCATACGTGGGGTTTGCAGAGGCCGGGTAATAAAAAAGGGTTATTTACGATTGCCCATTGAAAAACGCCTTCACGGATGCGTTTGCGAAATGGTGGAGGTATCGCGAAAAAAGGCTATAATTTTATAATAACGTGAATTGCAGGCAACACTAAATTTTTAATAAAAAAATCACTTAAGCACAGCTTTGAGCTTATAATTGCATTTTTATTGTTGAACTACTATTATAATGAAATAATATGCCCATAGCTAATATAATTGCACTATATGGGGTACTTTAAGTTGATAATTTAATTATTTATTAGTTAATTATTTTATGTAACAATTGAAATTATAAATAACTATAATTTGAGTGATTTCTAATAATCAAAACTAATGAGTATTTAAGAATTAGCAGTGAGATATTACAAGTCTTTCTACAATTTAGGAAGATGTTAGAAGGATTTTTTAGCCATTTCTCAAAAATAATGTTGTGAACTTGTAATGCAAATATCATGTTATACGTTACTTAACAATCAATGAAAAGTCATTTGTTGAGCGCCGTTAAATAACGAAATTCATTGTTGCATCAACTCTCAAACACATTACATAGAAGTCGTGCGAATTTCATTCCATGTGATTGTCCTAAGATTGCAAATATCATATAAAATTTCACATAAATAAGAAGCATAAATGATTTAATAGCCATTTAAATAGTACTCTACAATGTAAAACAAAAGAATTGTAAATCTTTGACTCCATCAAAATAGGACATGGGTTTACTCCAAATACAAAGAGTTAAAGCAAACATCAAAATCAGCTTTTAAAAATAGACTCCAAATTCTAAAAAAAAATTGAGTTTTAGAAACGCCACAAAATTTTCTGCTATCAAGCACAAGTATTCCCTGTTCAGCTACAAAATCAAGCAATAACCAAAATTTTAACCACGAAATAAACTACATACTTGTCCTCTTTGGTTTCGTTTTTCTTCGGCTTCACTCTAGCAACCGTCTCCAAAACAGCCTGAATGACACAGATAAAGCAAATTTACAAGAAAATTTTTTTCCAAACGCATATGCACAAATATATACAATAAACTAAAAGTGAAGCAAAAGTAAAAGATACAAATAGGATTTATTAGCTGCATATAAACAAGTCAAATTCCCAATCATCTTCTTTCCTTAAAGGAGTACACTAACATAAGGCTAGCAACAGATAATGGCTTAACACTCACATGATCTCAAAATAACTAATCAAAAAGGAATAAGGAACCCCTTATAATTCTCCAAAGAGCCTTCATTGCTTAACAATATCACGTAAAAAATGAAACAAAACAATGACAATTTTTAGACGTTAGCCCATGAATCTCACAAAAGAAAAACATTTGACTAATATTTCATCACCCTAATGTCACTAAGATACTTCCACTGCCAATCTTACTCTTGTAAGAAAAGTTGCTATAACCCTCGATAGCAAACATCATTTGAACCCATGGAAAAAAATCGCAGTCGCGGATGCGCTTGCAGAAACGGTCGCGGTGTAGCGAAAAATGGCTATAACGGAGAAATAACGCAAATCGCGGCCGATGCGGTGCGATTTTTGGAGAAAAAAAATCAGATAAGGGGTTTTGAACTTATAATTGCATTTTTGTTTTTGAACTACTATTATTATGCAATAATATGCAACTAGCTGTTATAATTGCAATATTTGATTCTTTTAGTGTATAGTTAATTAACTTATTAGTTATTAGTTAATTATTTTTGTTGTTGAACTACTATAAATTAAGTAATCGTAATAATTAAAGTTAATGGGTATTAATAAAATTTTAACGGAAAGAAAAATAACGTTGTAACGGTGAAATATCGTTATAACGATAAAATAACGGGCATTACACGTAATATAACGGTCAACGCGACGTTTTGACCGTGAAATTTCGTGAACCGTTATATAACGGGGTTTAACGTCGCAACAATTTTCAAACAAGTTATATAACTGGCGTTATGCAACGTAACGGGGGAGTTTTTATTCCATGTTTGCACCTTCACATAAATAAGAAATGCACATTATTTCATGAATCAATTTATTATACTCCATTATAATTTGAAACCAAAGAGCTATAAGTCCTTTGCGCCTATCTAATTAGAGACATTTCCCTTCCACTCTTTTGTTCACCATAAACTGACAATTTTTAGTAAATTACACCTGCATGTCACTCCTCCGAAAGCCTTAAGGTCCAAATATGAGAACAAGGGAAGTAGGAGAAAGTCAACGTCAAAGCTACCTGGTCTCCGCAGTCTAGAAAAGGTAGGTCAACAAAGAATGATGAATTGGTCAGTGTCAATATAAGGTATGTCTATGGAATTTAAAGCAAAACAAAATTACATTTCCTTAAACTTAGTGATTGAAGTATAAGCTACTTAGAAAAGCAACAAAATGTCTTCGATGTATTAAATTTCAACAAAAGAAACATTTCACCGTGATGCACAAATGTTTTGTACTTGTTATTGAGAATCTTCTTGAGCACATAGAACACAACTTTTTTCACAAAAGAACAAGCTTGAATATTGATAGACAGATAACATAAACACAATACATGCCCCCAGCCAATGATGAATCATAATTCCTTACTACCAATTTATTAAATTTTCAAGAAATGAACAAAAATTTCGTGTTGGTCTAAATATTCCTTCCAAAGATTCATATTATTCATATTATGGTACTTGGACATGTAATTTTGGGCCAAAATCATGAAACTTTTTATTACAAAATCAGACCCTAGGATATGCTGACCAAAATCTAAGTAATATAACATAATTTTATCTATTAAAGCTGGAAAAAGAGAGTGCAATATAGGAAGCAACATCTAGCTCCAACACCTTCAAGCATATGTCATATTATTCCCAATTGTATATTTACAATCCAACTTCATATTTCTTTTACAATGCCCACGCACATATGCATGTCTTTTTTTTTACCAAATAAAATTGTTACTTTCTAAAGAACAAAGATACAAAAACCAGTTGAAAGGAACCACAACATACTCTAAGACATGTCAAAGGTAAACCCCCTAATAGCAGGATACACTCTTAAGCACATCTTCTAAGAACGGTTGCTAAGAGGTACTCTTTACGTGCTGGGGAAGAGCAAATTTTGATTTATGCACATCAGAGCATCTTTAAACACAGATTTCATAAGAAATTCAGCTGCAACAAGAGATCTATTCTTAGCAAGCAAGCCAACTTTCTTACTTCAAAATCAAGGTCAGCTTCAATTCTTTCTTTGGTAAACATCTTCACAAAAGGGTTACTCTTGGGTACAAAGTAGAATATTGAAAACTAATGAGGAAAAAATAGAGTAGTCGAAAAAAACTTCTTAGGCAATGGAAGACTCACACAAACTAAGGATTTTTTCGAATGATCACCCGCTTGAAAAATCGTGTAAAAAGTGTGATTCTACTTTCTGATAGATTTGTTAGTTCTGTTACAAAAGAAAGATTGAAAATAAAGATTTTTATTAATTTAATACGGGTGCGAAGGAATTAAATTACATCTAACCTAAGTCAGCCGGTTAAGGAATTCTGTAAGCCGAAAGGTGTCCAAAAAAAGGAAGTTCACTATAGGTACATATTGGTCATTCACATTGATTCCCCACTTCAGCAATTGATCTTTAATGTTTAAATCTTAATATGAGGAGATGCCTTGTTACAACATATTAGCCAGTTGGGCTTTTGATGGTTGGTCAGGACTTGGGAGTAGGGAGCAGACTATAGATGTTGCTTACACTAGACTTATCAAGATGAACTAGCCCTTCCAACGTTAGTATTGGCTTAATGCATAAAAATTGTTTATAGTATCTATGTAGAGGCCAAGGCGAGGGAGAGATGTGTGCCTCTTGTATGTTACCTTATGTTTTTACTTTATTTATGCTTCAGATACTAAAATGTTTAACTTTGCTTGATTAACTAGATTACACTTAAAAGACAAAGTTGTTTACTAGAACTTAGAAGAGAAAAAAAGCCCATTTCTTGCCCAAGCCAATGTAGATGAAAATAGCAGTAGTAGGAGCATTATCCTTCTCTTCAGAAGTGTCCTTCGTGTTGTTCTTCTTCCTTTCACTTCAATTTTCTCTCTATTCTTCTAATTTATTTCTAATTTTGATTACTTCTCTCTTTCTATTTTTCTTTTATTTTGTTTCTTCTATGAGATTTAAATCTATAATGCTTAGATTTCTTTTTTTCTGATTTATATTTTACTTTTTTTCTTTTACACTTCTACACCTATCTTGTATTACAATGATTCAATCAATCTCTAATTTGTTTACAATTTAGTCAAAATAATAATGATAAAAATATGGTGTATTTGATGTGTAATTTAATTTAATCACCTAATTTTTCTGCATTATAGTGATCAAGTCTTAGCATATAGTTTTTTTTGTGTGTGCTATCATTTAATTCAGTTTGTGCTTGTCTTGACATCAACGTATAATGATTTATAGCTTGAACTATGGTTTCATCTTTATACCATTTGGATGAAGCAAAAGAATATGGTCAACTGAGAACTATGTTATCTTGTGACTTTATGTGATAAAAAAGCATTTATCTAACCTGTATATTGTAATTATATGAATTCAAATTGTTTTTGGTATTAAATATGTTTTAAAATTAATTTTGGTGACTTTTAGTGAAATTGGCGTCTCACATACGAAAAGCCTACACTTTTGCCTCGGAACAAAAACACCTTTTACGCCTCCTCGCGCTTCTTAAAACTATGATTGAGGTGCCTTCAATCACCAAAGCATGTTAAAAGGAAAATTGTCATTAGATTCATTTGTAGAAAAATACAGAAGCTCAAACACAATATCATAAGTCGACATATCAAATTATCAGCTTCAGCTATACTTTAGTTTAAATGTATGACACCACTTCATGAGTTGTAGCCCTATTGAGAAATATGAATATATGATCCACTGAAAATTGAATTTTAAATAATAGCGTTCAAGCGGAAAACTCTAGGTCTATCCTTAAGTAGGATAAAGATTCCCCCAGTTAATTCAATTCCTTCCCAAATATGAGGCCTCTTTTGATGATTACTTGCAACATGTTCCACCGGTCATTCGTCTAAGAGCAAAACCGAAAGATGAAAAGATAACATTATTGTAAAGCCGTCAAAAAAAAACGAGAAGAGCTTCAGATACACAAATCAACAAAAATTTGAGGTATTTTTTTAATCATGCCAGACCTTATTTTTTGGCTTGATTGTAATATGTTAGAACTGGAAAGCGCGGTGATTGTGATCCTTCCACATCCTACTATATAAGTTCTCTTACGTACACAAGAACTAAAATTTCAATACAGTAAAATCTTTCCATAAACCCAAGGAAGGATACTATGCAATGCATTATAATTTTTCCATTTACAATACTAAAAAAATAATAAGCAATCTACTTCAGTAATTTCGTGATTCCATTTCATAAAAACTTTTTGAGAGATTATTAAAACCATTTAGAATATACTCAATGTAATAAAGGAAAGGAAAAAAGCAAGGATAAATAACTACACTGTAACACAAGCTTAGTAGCGAGATTTTCAAATTCTTCAACTTGAAGAGGGCCGATTAAGGTTGGATAATACTTTTAGATAGAAAGCAAGGAGAGGGAAGATTCGTGTCTTTTCCTTCCAAATCTTTCCTATATTGGAATGATTAGTTTTGTTAAAATTGTAGAGGAGTTCCTCCTACTAATTCCCCGCCCTCTATTCCCCTATTGGTATCAAAATGAGGTGAACGCAATCCCTCTATTTATCTCTCTTTCCTTTCCTTTATTTCCTATTATCCAACCATAGCATTAGATTTCAAGGCCTCACATTCTCTACAGACATTAGTACAACATAACCATTTCAAAAATCAATGATGAAATAAATGGCAAACTTTCAGAGTATTGCTTGCAGATGGATACCCTTGTCCAACCCTTAAAACCTTCAGATAAGAAACAACTATTCATGTTCCAAAATAAACCAAAGAAAGTCAGCAAAAATGAACACCCTAACATTATCTCATCGTCAAAAAAAGATACAAGTTAATCAATAGTAAGTTGTCTAATCAGGCCCGGTTCTAAGCCCATTCGAGGTAGCCCACCGCCTAGGGCCCCCAGAAATATGGGGCCTCAAATATTAATTAGTGCTATTAGTAAAGGAAAATAAATCTGGAGTAGTTGGTAAGACTTCTACATGTTTAATGCCTAGACTTGGGTTCAAATCTTACTAAAGACATTATATTTTTTTTGGTAAATAAAGCAAGAGCATTGGGGCCCAAGCCTTTAATTTTGCATGGCAATCATCAAATCTTACCATTACCAAAGACAATTTTAGTAAAACTCAATCTCAGTAATTGATTGCCTAATTTCACGCCATTATCATCAAAAAATTTACCTTCCTCTGCACTCTTCCAACCTTTCCACTTCTCCATTAATTCTTCATCAAAAAAGGTATTGGTAAATAAATTTTCATTTAAGATGAAGGAAAATCTTATTTATGTCTTCAACATGATAACTGATTTTTCTTCATGAAATCAGTTTTCAAACAATTTTAAGATCTACAATTTCTAGTACCCAAAAGTTGAATTACCAAAAAAAAAATCACTTCAGATCTTCAACTTTAGGTATTTTGTTTATTTAATTTAATTTTCAATTCTTTGTTGATAGTTGATTGTAAGATTTAAATTTCTGATTTTTTTTTATGTTTCTTTATTATTGATTTCTCCATTGTTGACATCAATTGGTTTTTGTTGATAGCGCTTGATTTTCTTGATAGTTTTTAATTTAGTTTTTGTTTACTGTCGGAACTCGAATCAATTGCAGACATGAATTGGTTTTTGTGTCATTATTTATATGCTATTCGTTATAAGAAGTAAGATCTACAATCTGTTTTTTGTTGATAATTTGGTACAAATCAGTTGGGTTGATTGCAATTTGTTTTATCAATTGCAGAAATCAATTTGGTAAATTGGAAAAAGTTGTTAGAGAAGAATCAATTGCAGACATCAATCTAGTGCTATTCGTTCTAACTTCTAAGAAGTAATTTGTTTGTATTTTTTTTTGTAAAATTTTAAGTAATTTTAGACTATAATTTATAATATATTAACTTGAATTATTTCTTTTTAAAGCGGAAAAATTTTTATCTTTAGATATAACGAGGGCCCCATTTTGAAAAATATCGCAAAATAAATAGGGCCTCCGAAATCTTTGATCCGGCCCTGTGTCTAATTAATGTGCGAATCGGAACATGTCTGAGTTGGAGCAACTACCCTAAATCCCAGAAAAGAAAAGAAAAAGTCGTCTAATTAATGTGGCAATGCATATTGCAAAAACAAAAAACTAAGAGGGTGCAGAAGTAACTGCCAACGATATATAGAATGATAGCAGCTAAGCCAAAACAGCATATTGCCATCAACATAAGCAATCTAATTATCAAGCAGAAAAACATTGATATAGTTGTTTAAGGGCCTTAGCATCTGTTTCTACAAAACAAGCGTCTCTGACTACTTCTATAAGGGAACTAATCTAATAAAACCTCACACGCAGTCACGCACAGATCTTCAAACATGCAAATTCTACTAAATCCTCCCACAAAGTTTCTAACTTCAGCACACAGAATTACAGATCCTACTAGCAAAATTTGTAAAAAGAAACGATACAACTAACCTGTTGTCCTGCAACACTGTTGTTAAAACTCCCAGAATCAGTAGCTGCAAAAATAAGACAAACAAATTGAAGACATTATTCTCAAATTAAGCCAACAAAAGATCCACATTCTTCAAAACAAAAATCACCGACAGCCTACTTTTACAAGAAATCAAACACTGATCTAACTACCACCCTTAAGCTCATCAAAAAAATATATAAATAAAAAATACGGAATCTGAATCCAATAAACCCTAGCTCATGCATTATTAAACCAATAACAACTGAAACTAAAAAGAATTAAAAAATGCAGAAAAAACGAGGAATTCAGATCTAAGGAAAATCCCTAAAAACCTTCAGTTTGATCATTTTCAGTGAATTCTTTCTCCAAAGCGCGATCGAACATGTCGGCAAAACTACTACTAGAGTTTCTAGTATTGTTAACTTCAGTGAGATTAACATCGCCATTGTTAAAGGAGGTAGAAGAATCGTTAGCGAGGAAGAGGAAAGGGAGAGATAGAGAAGAGGAGAAGAGAAAACCGAATATGAGAAGCAGAGAGAGAGAAAACGAAGAACTGGGAAACCCCATTGATGCTCTTCTTCTCTCAACTGAAAGCGAGAGGAAAAAACAAGGAAATTTTATTTGCAGTTAGGGAGAGAAAGAGATTTAGTAGAAAGTGTATGTGTGATGAGTGAAGAAAGCGGAATAGATTTGCACGCGCGCATACAACGGCTTTTGTGGGTGGTATTGTGATTTGTGAGAAGAGAGTTGTTTGGAAATTGGAATTGAATGAATGAGTGAATTAATGAATGTATGGGGTGGTTTGGATATCTGAAAATTCGAATAGTCGGATTGGGGGAAGAAAGCGGAATAAATTTTCGGAATTGAATGAATGAGTGAAGAAAGCGGAATAGATTTTCGGAATTGAATTAATGAATGTACAGGGGTGTGCAAAATGGATACTGAATTGGATCAGATCAGATTAGAATAATTTGGATATTAGAAGATTTGAATGGGCATATGGATTATCCAAATTTAGAACAATTGAGCGATGATGTGATGTGGGCAATTAGTGTTGCTCATCTTTAAGATAGGGAGTTACAAACTTCTTGTTGCATGCAATCTTCGCTTTAGGTGTTATTCCCTGTACAATCTATGATGAATATAGTTGTGTTAAACATGACAATTCAAAATGATTGATTTCTTGTGATTGAACCCTTCGATTGTGTAATATTATCAAACGTTTATCCCACAATTTATTCATCACTAACAACATGAATATCATTGTTAGATACATAGTCTCTGGGAGTCTACTAAGATAGCTTAACCTTAAAGGTTTGATTGAAAGTGTTTTGATGGTGCATTAGCTCTAATAGCTTTATCATGTACCTTCCTAACCTCATCATCCCAATCCTCATCACTAAAAGCCCCCATGTTGATATATGTAAACAAATTGATTGAGTATTAGCTGTTATAAAAGGAGTCAATCACCCTTTATATAGGGGAAGAAATATGTTAACTAATAAATATAACTAATGAATAGTTACAACCTTTAGCCTTTCAACTACTATATTCAACTATTCACGTATCTCGACAAAGAGGATGAAGAGTTATCCTTCTTTTTAAAGGATGTGTATGCATTAGAATGAGGAATTATGAGGAATTAAGAGGAGATAGAAAGATAAAAAAAAATACCATTATATATGCTCTAATAAATCTACTTAATACATAAACTTATTAACAAGGGAGACTAAAGGCAAGTCGTGATTGACATTCTTACTTGATTGCATGCATTAATAAGGGGACGAAAATATATTTTTTACGGAGCTTGGTAATTTTATAATGATTAAAAATTTCATTCATTTATGATCTTTTTTCGAAAAAGAAGTATATTTGGGAACAACTTTAAAAAACGGAGGAAGTATGTTATAATAACCAAAATTTATTAAAGTTTATATTTCTGGAATCATAGAATGGACAGATTTTGTTAGCATTTTGGTCTATCTCTTATACTTTTTGCAAGCTTTTTTTTTGAAATGATACTTTTTGCAAGCTTGGTACTTTCTATCGATGTTTTTACACTGGATACTTTCTGAAAAAAGGAAATGAAGAAAATTATAACAGATTTTCTTTGTTACCAAGTGAACTACTCCCTCTATTCTTTTTTGTTTGTTTACTTTACGTTTTGCACGCATTTTAAAGCAAATTTTAAGCGTCGATATCTCTTAGTACCCTTATAAAAAATTATAAAAACTTATATATTAAAATTCTTTGCATCAAGACAAATTTAAAAAGATTTCGCATGAATATATTTCAAAAAGCAAATTTTAAGCGTCAATATCTCTTAGTGTTGAAGTAAGGGGTCGATCCCACAAATTGTCGTGATAATTAATCAGACACAAATTGTTGTGAGAGACGTTCTCTTCGAGAAACTCATTAGATATGCTAAATAGCTTAATTAATACAAATTAAAGAGAAAATAATAGAGTTCACATCTAATTTATGATTATATTCTATTTTATTCAACATTTAAAAACAATTCAATACAACCCACCATGATTTTTTTCTCAAACCTGCTACAATCAAATTAAATCAAATTCCAACCTTGTTTTCTCTTCATTATTTTGAAAAAAAAAAAACTACAAACTCGCTCAACCCAAGCACAGATGTTCGACTTACTAATATCTTGTCTCCGTTAGGCCCTCACTAAGATAGTGAAATCGATTTGTAGCATCAAGTTTAGTTTTTAGTAAAGCTTATTGAACAATTGGAACTTTATTGACTATTAAGAGAAGAAGATGATTGCAAACTCATCAAAGCTGAGCTAGCATATGATCGCCACCGGAGACTTTGAACTCAGATGGGGCTTCTTCCACATTCAGAACCTTGATTTTGCCATCCTCCACATAAGCTGACCATCTGTATGTCATAGCAGAATCCGGAACAGTCGGTGAGGAGTGAGGACAGAACCGATGATAAATAAACTAAAATGGGTCACCAAATTCAATAGCCACAGTCCCCACAAGCTCAGAGAAGTGCAGAAGCATCATACCTGTGAGAGCGAGTTCCAAGCAAAGCTACGGAGAGGTCGATTGTTAGGTCCAAGCTCTTATGGAAACTAGCATCAAAATCCCCGTAAAATTCGATCTGTGAATTATAAACATACATCAAACTTTTAGGCCTATTTCTGCGAATAATACCAGCGACAACAATACAGCACAGACATCATTACCAATAAACAGTCAATCAGAAAGATGGAGAAACGGAAAGCTCAATCAACCAGTATATCAAAAATGATTTGGTAACCAGTTATGAGTAGGGAAAGAAGGAAAATGCAGCAAAGTTTATGCATAGCAAGGTAACTATGTTTCTTGTGGCCAATGGCTGAGATAAGGGGAACCTTCTACGGACATGTGCAGCAATTAGCATTATTTGAGTGGTTGCAAGATTGGGTGCTTGTTCAGAGGGAACTGTTTGAAATGAGTGTAATTCTCCATCCAAAAGTCTTCTCTACTTGATGTTAACAGAAAAAGGATCCTCTATCATGCCAACCTGGCTCACAACTGAAAGCCATGATACGAATTGGCATTCAGATCTGACTTTATCTACAGACAGAAAAATTGATGAGGAGTATCCTGAATAGATGCTTCTTTGATGTGGATGTAGTGTAAACTGTTATGATTATGTGACTTGAGTGCACAATTGTTGTGTGCATTCATGTGGAGACTTTTCATATGGGAGATATTAAGTTGTGTCTTAATGTATATGTGTTGATTATGGAGTTTAAGTGTGGCTTTATTTGTATTAAGTTACTAGTAGTTTAATGAGACACTTAAACCAAGGAGTATTGAAGAATGATAATGAGTAATGAAGCTTAAGAGTCGTTCTCTGATGTTTATGCTCGAACGAGGCTCCAAGTGAACCCATCAATGCCTCGAACGAGCAAGCAAAACAGAATGCAACAGTGGGTACTGAAGTAAGTGCTCGAACGAGCGGGTGAAGTGCTCGAACGAGCACCTGGAGGCAGAAGCTACTGGTTTGTGAAATGATGAATGCTCGAACGAGCTTGGGAATGCTCGAAAGAGCATGTTCAGCAGCTGGCAGACTCTTGGTTTCTCGACTTTCTGATTTCTTGGAAGCAGTTACAAGCATTTTCAATTTAGTATGCATTATGATTATCTCTTAGCATTTATATATTGTATTAAGTATGTACTACTACTTAATGAATCTTGCACTATAAATAGAGATATCATTAGCTAGCCTAAACACATCAAACACAAACCCCTTGGCCTAAACACATAGCCTATTGTTTTATCTCTTACATCATTTGTAATTCTCTATTGTAAGAGTGTTCTTATATAATATAAGCAAGCAACTACACACCACGGGGGACGTAGCCAATTTTGGGTGAACCTCCTTAAATCTTTGTGTTCTAATTTTGCAATTTATTTTCGTTCATACAATTGTTAAGTCATTGAAATCCGTTATCGTTCATCAAGCTATATCGCATCGAATCGATCTTAGTTTCTTTCAATTGGTATCAGAGCCAAGGTTGATTATTCGGTGTTATTAAAATCTCATAGTTGGTGAAACATGTCCTCAATGAAGCTTGACATAGAGAAGTTTGATCGGAGTGTTAATTTTGGCTTATGGCAAGTCAAAATGAGGGCCATTTTGATACAAAATGGTGTGCAAAAAGCCATTGATGGTGTAGAAAAGATGCCGGAAGGTATGACCGCGGCAAGATGGGAAGAGATTGATTCAAAGGCACTATCGGCAATTCAATTATGCCTTTCCAACGAAGTGCTAAGAGAGGTTGCTAAGGAAACAACCACCAAGGCGATATGGGAGAAATTGGAGTCACTCTACATGGCCAAGAGTGTCACCAATAGACTACTTATGAAAAGTAGACTCTACGATCTACGCTTGGAGGAAGGTAAACCTTTGAAACCTCACTTAGATGAGTTTTATTCCATTGTGATGGATTTACAAAACATTGATGTCAAGGTTGATGATGAAGACTTGGCAATTTACCTTTTATGTTCTTTACCTCCATCTTACAAGAATTTTAGAAAAACTCTACTTTATGGTAGAGAAAACTTGAGTAGTGACGATGTGAAAAATTTCTTGACTTAAAGGGATCTCATTGATACACAATTGTCACAAAAATCACCGGGTGACTCGAGTGATGGATTGTTTGTGAGAGGGAGGACGTATGAGAAAGGTTCCACTAATGGGAGTGGAAACAAGGGTAAAGGAAGGTCGAAATCATGGGGGCCTAACAACAAAAACAAGACTTGCAACTATTGTAAGCTTAAAGGCCACATCAAGAAGGATTGTTGGAAATGGAAGAAGAAAAATGCTAGTGAAAATGGGGCTAAAGACAGGGCTAGCAATGTCGATGCTAGTTACGTCAATGATAGTGATGATGGTGGCGTTCTTGTTGCCACACATGGGTACAAAGATGATGATGCATGGATTCTAGACTCGGAGTGCACATTCCACATGACTCCCAACAAAACTTTCTTCCAAACATTGGAAAGTGTTGATGGGGGAAATGTGACCATGGGAAACAACACAACTTGCAAGGTTGTTGGAGTTGGGAACGTGAAAATAAAAATGTTCGATGGGATGGAGCGCACCTTGACCGATGTAAGGTATGTTCCGGGTTTGAAAAAGAATCTTATCTCTTTGGGTACTCTTGATAAAATCGGGTGTAAGATCACATGTGAAGGTGGAGTCTTGAAAGTTGCGAAGGGGTCACTTGTAGTGATGAACGGGAAGATGAATGGGAGTTTGCACACTCTTGATGGTTCTACTATCTCCGGCTCCGCAAACGTTTCCACAACCACAATGTCCGATGAAGAAACAAAGCTTTGGCACTTGAGACTAGGCCACATGGGAGAACGAGGTATGTATGAACTCTCCAAACAAGGTTTATTTGATGGTAGAAAGTTTGGGAACCTTGGGTTTTGCGAACATTGTGTTTATGGGAAACACAAGAGGGTTAGTTTCAAACCCGCCATCCACAACACTAAGGGAATTTTAGATTACATTCATTCCGATTTGTGGGAGCCTTCTAGGAAGCCCTCCCTTAGTGGTTGTAATTACATGTTGACCTTTGTGGATGATTTCTCAAGGAAGGTTTGGTGTTACTTCATTAAACATAAAAATGAAGTTTTTGATGTCTTCTTAGAACGGAAGAAAATGATGGAAAAAAAGACCGGTAGGAGTATTAAGACCTTGCGAACCGATAATGATCTTGAATTTGTTGATAATAAATTTCTTCAATATTGTGCTAGTGAAGGTATTGTGAGACATAGGACTTGTGCAGGGCGTCCCCAACAAAATGGTGTTGCGGAGAGGATTAATAAGACATTGTTAGAACGGGCTCGGTGTATGCTACACCATGCAAATTTGGGGAAACAATTTTAGACCGAAGCGGTGGCTACGGCATGTTACTTAGTGAACCGCTCACCTCATACCGCCTTGAAGTTCAAATCACCACAAGAAGTGTGGCACAACACTCCGGTAAATTATTTTAGTCTTAAAGTTTTTGGTTGTCCCGCTTATATTCATGTAAATGATGGCAAACTTGAACCTAGGGCTAGAAAATGCATCTTTTTGGGATATGGAGTGGGTGTAAAGGGGTATAGGGTGTGGTGTAATGAATCCAAAAGAATAATCACCTCTAGAGATGTTGTATTTGATGAAAAAAGCATGTTAGTCTCTAGTGTAGAAAAGCCCGTAGAAAATGTTGAAAATGTTGATCCTATTGATGCACAAGAGGAGGTTTAACCTCCCAATATTGATGAAAATGTGAATAATGAAAATGTTCAACAAAGGTCTCCTCCCTTGTCCACTTCTAGACAAAGGAGGAAGATCGTGGCTCCAAGAAGGTATATTGAAGAGTGTGATTATGTTGCATATGCTCTCAACATTGCTAGCGAAGTCGAAGGTTTACATGAACTGGGTACGTACAAGGAGGTTATGGCCTCAAACGACTCAAGCAAATGGTTGATAGCCATGAAACAAGAGATGGAATCACTTGCGAAAAATGAAACTTGGGATATCGTGGTAGCACCAAAGAAAAAGAAGATTGTTGGGTGCAAGTGGATATTCAAGAGGAAGGAGGGTCCTTCTAGTGATGTTCCTCCCATCTACAAAGCTAGAGTTGTTGCAAAAGGATACTCTCAAATTGAGGGTGTTGATTTTCATGAGGTATTTTCTTCCGTTGTTAAACACTCTTCTATTAGAACTCTTTTAGCTTTGGTTGCGATGGAGGATTTGGTATTGTATCAATTGGATGTGAAAACTGCTTTTCTTCATGGTGAACTTGAAGAAGAAATTTTTATGAAGCAACCGGAAGGCTTTGAGGTTGCCGGTAAGGAAAATCATGTGTGTAGGTTGAAAAGATCATTGTATGGGTTGAAGCAATCACCTAGGCAATGGTACAAGAGGTTCGATTCTTTCATGACCTCTCATGATTTTACTAGAAGTTCTTATGATAGTTGTGTATATCTTAAGTAAATTAAAAATGGTTCTTTATTGTATTTGCTCTTGTATGTTGATGATATGTTAGTTGCATGTAATTCTTTGTTTGAGGTGGAGAACTTGAAAGTATTGCTTTCAAGTGAATTTGATATGAAGGATCTTGGTGAAGCCAAGAAAATTCTTGGGATGGAAATTTTGCGAGACCGGGCTAAGGGTGTCTTATACCTTAGCAAAAAGAAGTATATTGAGAAGGTTGTGCAACGCTTCTCCATGGAAGATGCTAAAGGTGTGTCTACTCCTCTTGCCTCTCATTTTAAATTGTCCAAAGTGTTGTGTCCACAAACAAAGAAGGAAGAAGAGCAAATGTTGGGAATCCCGTACACTAGTGCCGTTGGTAGTGTCATGTATGCTATGGTATGTTCTAGGCCCGATATTGCCCATGCGGTGAGCATGGTAAGTAGATATAAGTCTAATCCGGGGAAGGGACATTGGGAAGCACTTAAATGGTTATTGAGGTATTTGAAATGTACTTCTAATCTTTGTCTTATGTATGGGAAGGATTCAAGCGAGCTAACCGGGTTTTGTGACTCGGACTATGGTGGTGATCTTGACAATAGAAAATCTACAAGTGGACTTGTGTTCACGTTGGGTGGTTCGACGATTAGTTGGCAATCATCATTGCAAGATGTGGTTACTCTTTCAACAACCGAAGCGGAGTACATAGCCGCCGCCGAGTCATTCAAGGAAGCTAAATGGCTCAAGGGTCTTGTTGGTGAGATGTGCAACAAGGTGTGTTCGGTAAGTGTGCATTGTGATAGTCAAAGTGCCAGTCACTTGGCTAAAAATCAGAATACATTTCATAGAAGGTCCAAACACATCGACATCAAATATCATTTCATTCGGGATGAAGTTGAGCACAAAAGGGTAACTTTGAAGAAAATTGATACAAGTGAAAACCCGGCCGACATGATGACGAAACCATTGCCTACAACCAAGTTTGAATTGTGTGTTGACTTTGTTGGTCTAGCTCTTTGCTTGAAGTGATGCCCTTGGGGCATATGAGGTGTGTATGTTCTTTTATTGCTTGTTTGTATTCTTGTAAGATGGAGTGGATGATGGATGTTTTGACTTGGGTGAACTAAGTCAAGGTGGAGATTGTTATGATTATGTGACTTGAGTGCACAATTGTTGTGTGCATTCATGTGGAGACTTTTCATATGGGAGATATTAAGTTGTGTCTTAATGTATATGTGTTGATTATGGAGTTTAAGTGTGGCTTTATTTGTATTAAGTTACTAGTAGTTTAATGAGACACTTAAACCAAGGAGTATTGAAGAATGATAATGAGTAATGAAGCTTAAGAGTCGTTCTCTGATGTTTATGCTCGAACGAGGCTCCAAGTGAACCCATCAATGCCTCGAACGAGCAAGCAAAACAGAATGCAACAGTGGGTACTGAAGTAAGTGCTCGAACGAGCGGGTGAAGTGCTCGAACGAGCACCTGGAGGCAGAAGCTACTGGTTTGTGAAATGATGAATGCTCGAACGAGCTTGGGAATGCTCGAACGAGCATGTTCAGCAGCTGGCAGACTCTTGGTTTCTCGACTTTTTGATTTCTTGGAAGCAGTTACAAGCATTTTCAATTTAGTATGCATTATGATTATCTCTTAGCATTTATATATTGTATTAAGTATGTACTACTACTTAATGAATCTTGCACTATAAATAGAGATATCATTAGCTAGCCTAAACACATCAAACACAAACCCCTTAACCTAAACACATAGCCTATTGTTTTATCTCTTACATCATTTGTAATTCTCTATTGTAAGAGTGTTCTTATATAATATAAGCAAGCAACTGCACACCACGGGGGACGTAGCCAATTTTGGGTGAACCTCCTTAAATCTTTGTGTTCTAATTTTGCAATTTATTTTCGTTCATATAATTGTTAAGTCATTGAAATCCGTTATCGTTCATCAAGCTATATCGCATCGAATCGATCTTAGTTTCTTTCATAAACAAAAGTCTATTAAACTATAGGGATGCTCCTGTGGTACACACAAAAAAAAACAAAAGAATGTTCCAGCAAAATTATGCAACTCAATCAGGCAATCTGAAATTTTCTTGAATATATGATTTATTTTACTTGTAAACATCTACATAACAAGACGAAGAGAAGGATGGTGTGAAAATTTATAGTCCACTAAAAAAGCATCCGTTTCTATTACACTCCTCTGGCTTCATTAGATCAAAACAATCACGATCTGGACCAGATAGGGGTGATTGATCTCTATCGACCCACTTCAGCATTTTTCTTTAGGTACCACAAACCTGAATATATGATTAAGTTTTCAGAGTTATTAATTTATTAAACAAGTCTGGTTTGACCAATTGTTTACAAGGTTCAAAGAGGTGAACCGGGTGTTGGGCTCTTAGGGTGGGTAGTATCATGTGGACAATGGCATATGTTGGGTTGTGACAGACGGTATAGACCGTAGAGTGGTGTTCGAAAGGGTGGGTGGTCTAGACAGTAGATGAAAGAAAGAGGGAGTGTGATGAGGGTGAAAAAGGAGGAGCTTTGATTTAGGATTAAAACAAAAACAAAAACATTTTTTTTATTAAAAAAAGAAAGTTTAAAATCTTTCTAACTATTAGTTTGCTTATAATGAATTTTTAAATGGTCGAGGTCTACATGTCGAATTTCCCTTTTATAAATGAAACGTTGATGTTTAATGTTTAGTATTTAGCCCCTCCAAAAAAAATTCTGGTTTTGCCATTGTTTGCAGCTCACAAAAAGCAGTGATTTGTTTATTAGTCTTTCATGATATAATGATATATCATATGACTGAAATATCTGTCTATCAACACAAATGCCTCAAAGTTCTCACCTCAAATCCAAGTCATCAGATCCAAACCAAAACCTCCCTTTCCAATGACCCCCTCAATCAAGGACAACGGAATGACTGCACGATTATGCTTAAAGTTAATACCAACGAACATTGGAAGGGTTTGGTGGTGAAACACAGGGATGGGTTCCCAAGTATGGAACTTGTCATACTTCAGCAAAATGTCAAACAATGTATCGAATAGCGATCATTTAGAGAGGTAACATGTAATAAGGAGGCAGGCTCACACTTTCTAAAATATGGACAGTGACACTTCATCTTGGACCAAAACTGAGAAAATGTTTCATAAATTAGCCAAGACGTAACCATTTCCTACACAACTAGTCCAAGCATTATAAAAGGAAACTTCCATGTCTTACACACATAGTGCAATCAACTTGGGAGTAACTAGAAAGCAAAAGTCCATCAATGCCTTGAGCATCTTAGATCATCATGTTGCAGTTCATGTATAAAGCATCCTGGTTATTTTTCTAATGCAAAACCATTAAGATACAGGGATAACAGCATTATTATTAAAACAGAGCTGAAGAACTCAAAACCATTACAATAAAATAAGACAAGAACAAGTAGTAACTTACAGCCTCTTTAGCTTCAAGTTTCTCGGCCCATCCGTGCATCACATAAGGATCATTTACAGAAACACAAACTACTGATTCAATCCCTTTCGCCTTAAATTTGTCGATGTTACTCTTGTAACTTGGAACATGCTGAGCGGAACAAACTCCAGTAAATGCACCCTAAAATTCGGCACATTGTTAAATCTGGCACACTACCAGCATGAGTGCATGACATTACTTTAGCAATACTAAAATTTCCCAGTACAGCATGACAGACTAAAAAGGGAGAGAAATGTGATTAGTTTTCTTAATCACCCAAAAATACTTTCAAGATAAATTAAATCACTCACCACATCAATAGATATATTAGCATCCATGTAACAAATTAAGAGAGTTTTACTTCGTGCAAATAGTCATCAGTCTTAGAAACATAACTACAAAGTATGAGGATATATCAATGCTAAAATTCAAGGATCCAAAGGATGATACAATAACAAGCAGCCATGTAAAACAAATTTTGAGAATTCACTACATACATAAGACGAAGAGCACTACTCATGAGAGTTAACCATCAGTAGTAGGTTGAGGCAATATAACCCAGGCGATTACAACTTACAAGGCTTGAAAAGTTGGGGCATTGTATAGACCATATTCGTGATTTGGACGCATCTGTAGGTTCAGCATAATAAACAAATCCTCACACCCATGAATTGCCATCTTTTGAGTCATCTCCCTTATAACTCATGCACGCATGCAGGAATTTTCCCCTCCTAATTCAGGTGACTCTGGGGTTATAGATTTCATATGTATACGTCACCCCGTGAAATAGAAAATAGTATCTAGTAGACCTCTATCCCAAGACCAAGTTACCATGAGGAGCTAGACCTATGCCTCATTGACTCAGATTATTAACATTTCTAGGTCACTACAGTTATCTGGACCTGATTCCAACAAGAAATTAGTTCATTTCAAGCTGGCAAAATCAGTATTCGTTAAAACATAAGAAAAAAAACGTCATGTCTTGAATTTGTGGTGAATATAAAAACGAACTACGACTTCATGAATGATGAAATGAGGAAGTATTTCTAAAAAAATTACCAAGTAATTTTACAAGATATTTGAAGCACACGAAAATCTAAATTAATTGTGCAAAACCATATCTAGGTGAATTCATGTTCTCTTTCTAAGTACGATATGGAGAAACGAAGTCATAAGTTAACGTGAGAAAAACTAACATTTGAGTCACGAAGTTTTGGTTATCAAACAAAGCCCCTTACCTATGTTACTCAAGACTTGAAAACTAATGAAGTAAAATTGATCAGACGTACTTCCTTTACATAGTTCAACAAGTCATCCCTTATTTCGTGCTTCAACCTGGCTTAGACAGTGCATTGGACGTTAAAAACCTTATTACGCTTTATAGAACAATAACCATCCCTTGTTGCACCTTGCAAGTTGCAATTCATAATTTGTTGGGTATTTTTATGCTTATAAGCTTGGACATTCAGGGACTCAAAACATTTAGTAAAAGTTGGACCTGGATGTGGTTGGATCCACATCATGCACAGAGGCTAGACAAAGAAAAAATCCGCACAAAAATATAAAACCTTATTGCATATTTTTTTTGTTTACTTCAGTAAAGTGTGCGCTTGTGTCATGCGTCAACACCATTAACAACCCTACTGTACGCATCTTTATAATTATACACTCATACAACTGTGCTATAAAACTATTGTACCTTAGTTTGATTAAGATATATGCTATGTGCCAATCATGCCAAGAAAATTCACTCCCTCATTCAAATTTGTAAGACAGCAAAACTGATATATGTATGCTGTTTTAACATGAATTGTACTCGACCACAAGATATCATTTACCATGATATTCTGCAGTATTTTTGTTACCAGACCTAGAACCATCAACCATTCTACTTTGATCAGAAACCGTGCAAGTATTACTTTTATCAGAATTTGTGAAACAATAATTATCGTAGGTAAATTTCTGTAAACCCTGCAGCCGAACATTCCAGAGCAATAAATAATAAATTGCCTTAATAGGTCAATGTGAAAAGTTCTAACAACAAGACAATCAAGAAAAACCCTTAAATTCCAATATGATAATATCACCATATCAAAGCTACTTCATTCAAAATGATAGACCAAGAATTGCTTACAGGTAAACCGAAGATGACAACTTTCTTCCCCTGAGATATAAAACCAAACAAAAATCAATACCAAAATTGAAAAATGTGCAAACAAATAATAAGCGAAAAACAGTAAAACCGAAAGAGACCTTAAAAATGTCCTGCAAAGGAGTAGTCGCGAATTTGGAAGAGACCCCCTCATCGTAGGTGCGAGCTTTAGCGAGCGAAACATTGGGTGCGGAAGATACGATGTCAGATCCAACAGAAATGGAAGCAAAAGCCCTAGATGCAGCAAATTTAAGCTCTCCAATGAGAGGTTTGAGCATGGAGGATAGCTTGATTGGCCTTGATGCCATTGTTGATTATTCAAGCTTTGTGGAAGTAGACGAGATATAATTCGATAAAAAGGTGTTTAGGGACTCTTTCTCTTCTCCAATAATCTCCACCCTGCGAGGTTTACGGCTTATTTGATCGTTAAGACTTCGGGGCTTCGGGCAAATGTTCGTGATTCTGTCATTGAATCCCTGTCTCTATTTGTTTGCGTTACACGTGTTTTGGTTTAGTTCATCGGGTTGGTTTTACGTTAAAGTGGTTAGGCCATTTTGACATGTATTAGAAGTCAACGTGACAAGAGGTCACAGTGAAATATTTAATGTTAGGTATAAGGAGGTCCTGTACTGCATCCGCACTTCTAGCTCAATGGGCTCTCGTGTGAGGGGGCGTGTAAGCATTTGGTTGAATTGATTCCTTGACATTTGCGTTGATGTTGGTTTTACATGATTTTAAACTTATTTTGAAATTTGATCATTTCGAATTGGAAAATTTACCTAGAATAATCAAAATCCTATCTATTGATTAACCATGAATAATCCAATTTTAAGACATATTTGCCTAGAGTAAACTTTGTTAACTCAATGACCTGCTAAAATAGGTAATGCACCAAAAAAGTAAAGTGAAAATTAATTTAAAATTAGAGAAAATTTTTAAAAAATTTCATAAAAAATTCTAAATAATAAAAAAAATCATAAACTTTTTTAATCAATTTTTAAACATTTTTTCGACATTTTATTTTAATTTATTTATTAAAAAAACTAAAATTTGCTATAGCAAGTAATCCGGTCACCGGGTTTACTCTAGAAAAATACCCTCAAAGTTGAGAATATTCATGGCTAATCAATAGGTGGGATTATTGTAGGAAAATCACGAATAAGTTGGATTATTCTAGGTAATTTTTCCTTTCGAATTTGATTAAAAAAGTCTGATAAATATTAGATTGTCGAATATAGTTTTAACACCTCAATTACTCCTCCTTTTCGTAGATTGGAAAAATTTTCGATTTTAAGTAGGTTCTTTTATCTAAAGCTACACTTTATTTTTCTACATTTAATTTTATCTATGTAATTTAATTATCTCTATTGTTTTGTAACTATGCGTACAACATCAAACTGTTGCAATCTTTTAATAACTAGAGACAGAGGGATTATGATTCTAAAGTGTTTGGCAATTAGTTTTGTGTTCACATTTTGATTTCACTTTTGACTTTTAAATTCGTCACGTACCTAAATAGATATTTAGTAAATGACTTTTACGCTAAAATTATAAAATTACTCCTAAATAGTTTTGCATTGGTCTTTGACTTTTTGAATATTACCTTTTCTAACAAATAGTCAAAAACCAACAATTATTCCCTTTGTTTTTTAAAGAAGTTTTTTAGGTGTTTCTTTTAATGTTCTCACAAAGAATCTTTCTATTTATATCAACAATTTTGAAAAAAACAATCTTTTCCATCTTAATTTTATATTTTAATAACAGCTACACGTCTCTCAAAGAGACGACCTCTAAACAAGAAACTCACATTCTTAATTTCTCTTTGATTTGTATTAATTGGACGGGCTATTTAATTTAGCCCATATATTTAATGCATTTTTCGAAGAGACCGTCTCTCACTACAATTTGTGTTTTAATAATGCATTTGGTCCCTACATATCTTCCACTAATTTCATTTAAACATTTTTATATTCCTTATGGTCATCAATTCTCACATGTTTCCCACTAACTTTATAAATTATATTTTTTTAATTATAGTCCCCATATTTTTCTACTAACATTCTTTTAATATTTTTATATTGTTTATGGTTCCCACTTTTTCTCCATCAATTTTATTGTTCAATAAAATAAGGGAATTACTATAGGTCGTCACTTTTTTCATTGTGTTACCACTCTTCATATATTGAATTTCCAACTTTGCCCCTCATGACATATTTAATTTTCACTCTCTAATATCTCTCTAAAAACACTCACCGAACCAAATTTAAAAATCGAAATACAATGGCAAGATGAAAATGATCATCAAAGTGATTCGGTAAGCATCGATATTGATTGTAAATTTGAAAAAATAAAAAAATTCTAAGAGGGCAGTCCCGCGCGATTGAATTGCGGCTGAGTCACATGAAACGCGCGACTCGAACGCGGCCAAGTCGCGTGAAACGCGCGACTAGAACGCGGCTGAGTCGCATAAAACAATCATAAGTTTACTGGTTTCAATAATTCATCGCTCAATCACTGTAAAATCTATTTTATATTTTTATTTAGTAATTTTGCGTGGAATAAAGACTAATAATTTCTACAATAATTTCTTAGATATTAGTTATAAGTCACGACCACACAACTCTTGCGCACCAAATCGTAATTTCACTGAATATATTCGTGTTTAATAGCTATGCCGCTGATCATAATACATCCTTGTAAATTTACCAATCACTACATTTAGATTATACACATTTTATGAGTGAAAAATATTAAACAATATTAATTAAGATAAAATATGGTCAAAGAAAGTCAAATTCATCGGAATCTGGCAACTTTGATCCTGATATGGGCGTCATCTGGCAATATTCGTTCGTCAGGGTATAAAGAAGATAACAACAGTTTGAAGGGTTTTTGCATGAGTAACTCACGTGGGTATTAAAGACACTTATCCAACATTTAAGGAGTTATTTCAAGTAGTGGGACACATGTTAGTTAAAGAAGTGACTAAAGACAAATAAGATGATTTGTTATGTTATAAGCTTGACACGTATATAAAAGACATTTGACACATGCAAGGAATGTTCCTAGGGATCACCAAAGAGAATGTTTTACATCACAATCATCAACTATAAATATGGGGAGAAACGCCATAAATGAAGTAATCAATTTCATATATAGAAAGAGAAATACAAAGAATTCAAAGGAGAAAAATTAAGAACAATTATTGAGAACAATTTCCCCAGCTAAAATAATTTACTGAGATATTTATTACATAAAGACCTCACGTCAAGCAATAACCCACTTGATTACCACAGTGTATCTTGAAAGACTTGTTAGGCAATTCTCATATTTATGATATTAACTTGGGCGTTGGAGAAGGTCCCCGGAAAAACACTTTCCGGGCCTTTCTAACCCTTTTGGTGATTTTTGCTGACTCCCAGTCATCAAAACTTGTTAAGATCTCACTGCATAATCGGCAAGGAATTAAGTTAATAAATCCTCTCCAGCATAATCATCCTAATTAAATCACAAATTAGAAAGATTGTAAACTTAATCAATTGTCCTTAAAAATCAGACAAAAACAGACATGGATGTTAATAGTTATACGCATAAGACCCCTCACCCAATGTGGTATCTCCCTCATTAAATAGAGTATTGTCTTTGTCTGCATGGCTGCTCAATTTGCCCCAATGGGATATCTGAGCTAGGGATGACAATGGGTCGAATTTAGACCGGGTTCAGATGGACCCGAATCCATATCCATTTTCAAGAGCATGGCCCAGATCTGGACTGGGATCCGCGAGTCCAGTTTTGCAAGACTCATATCCGGATCCGTGAATACTACAAATCTAGTATCGAATCCGGGTCCAAAATGGGTCTAACTTATTTTTGCTTTATTTTTTTTGTATTTTTGGATCGTATTGAGATATTGCCATAAAACTATATTCATTGACTAATGATAATAATATTACAGACCCAAATTAAGAGTCAGTGATATACTTGTATCAGATTCACACATTATAATACAAATAACAAACTTAAAAGATAAAAAGCATATTTAAATAACAAACTTAAAAGGTAAAAGTCATACAAATATGAAATATACTTACCTTTCCTTTTAACAAACTTCAATGAGTACTGGATTATCATAAATATATGGGAGAGTAATAAACTAATAATTACTTGGGTTTTTAAATAGCCCAAAGACCCAAATTAGTTTGCAAGCCCAGAGTATGTTTATTTAATTTATATATATAATTAAAAACGGGTCCTCTAGATCCACGGGTTCGGACATTTTTCTGAGATCCGGATCCGTGAAATTTTATCGAACTCGACCCGGATCCGTGAAAAACGAATACGAAACCACGGATTCGGGTCGGGTTCAATACACATTGTCATCCCTAATCTGAGCCATAGAAAAAACATTTTCACGCTATGTCAACATCACCAAGTTTTGTATCAAACCATCGCACCGTGAGACGGGCGCATACAAGCACCCAAAATCGTTTATACTTAAAATAAAATTAATTGAGTTAAACTTATACAAGAGATAACTAAATATAAAAATGAGCTAGCCCATATTAAATCGTTTCACAATAAGATGTCTTAATAAAAAATTTGTCTGTCAATATATCTTCAATCACTACCAAATAGAGTAATCAAATTATCCATAATCTCAACCCATTTCATCCCGTTCCAAATAAATAAGAATTGACATTTGACAAATTCTTGTATGATAATTTCTCAGTGATAATAGAAACTTTTAGCGTAATGAACCTTTTGTATAGACTTATCTCAAGATAAGACGGTCTTATACAAGGGGCTGATAATTTTTTTTTTCTATGACATCTATAACTAACAATCATATTGTAGAAAATCATAATGCGGAATTTGGTTAGGGTTTAGTTTGGTGAATACTTGATTTGCATTCACCAAACTAAACCCTAACCAAATTCCGCATTCTTATTTTCTACATGGTATCAGCGCCGTAAGGTTTTCCTGGACGGAAAAACTCTATCGGTATTTTATCATTGATCATAATCGGACAAAATCGATCCAAACAAAAACCAATTCAAAACAAAACCAATCAAACCTACTTCTCCTTGCGTTGTTGGCTCAAACATACTTGTTATGTTCAGCTCAACCAGGGATCGAACACTGGTATGATGATGATGATGGTGTTACTAAAATTTGCGCAAGCTCTTGACCCCTGGGTTTGTGGGCCCGAGCCCACGGGTTTTCCGTGTCCACACGAGTGGGCCACAGTGAGATTATGTGACGATTTTTTAAGCTTTTGGTTGAGTTGGTTCCTTGACATGGTATCAGAAGCCAGTGTGACAAGAGGTCACAGGTTCGAATCTCAACTACCCCTCATTTAATGTGGAATATTCAGCACCAGGTATGAGGAGGGTCTGTGTCGCATCCACACTTCTAGCCCAAAAGGCTCTCATGTAAGGGGACGTGTTAGAGTATATAACATATCCTGGAGCCTCAACCATCAGCTTAAGCTTTTGTTTGAGTTGGTTCCTTGACACATGTACATGCAAGTTCAAGCATCACATTTAATATTTGAGACATAAAAGTCTAAAAAATTACGGGAAACAAATTGTACTTTGAGATAAAAGTGGAAAGTCTAAAAAGTTTTACTCAAAATGCAATGAAGATGAAGCTTCTTCAACAATAGGGGTAGATGTTTTTGACTATTTGAGTGGGTTTTTAAACGTAGGAATACTATAGTTAGAGAGTTAAGTTTATGTTTTATTTTGCTGAAAAGTAGAAGGTTGTGTACTTGCAAAAATTTCTAATTAACTGATTTGTAAATTATCATAAAAAAGACAAAAAGAATAATAATAAAATAAATGAAATTCAAAAAGATAAATTAAAATAATAAAACTTTCGCCCTATCAAATCCTACCATATAAGGGTTATTTGTTAACCTCACAGATAATTGTTATTTACTAAGACCTTTTTGTGTACTTGTGTTTGAATTTTATGTTATACCTTCTCTATTTTAATTTAGTCGTAATATTGAAAAAATGGCATGCATTATTCATTCATCACTCTTAATTTATAATTAGTTTTCTAATCTACAGGTAAAACATAGTTAAGTGAGATCTTGTTTGATTTATCTTATTGCAAAGATTATTAATATCAAATTTTTAAAATTTTTTATTGTGTATAATTAGAGATATTAAGGATTTAATTAGTGTATTGGACTGCGTGAAAAAAAATATAAGTTGCAAGTAAATTGGAACGGAGGTAGTATATAAACTTGACAATGTCAACAATACTTTTTAGGAAAAATTGTCGGGAATAATCTCATCTATTGACGAATCATTGTGAATAATCTGTACTATCGATTATTTATGAATAATCCCACCTTTCTACTATGTTTGCTCGCAACACCCCATGGAAAATAGTAACCGGCTAATCCCAGTTATCATATGGTATATATTTCTTCATCCCCTTTATTTCATCTTCTTCACATTTAAATCTGTTCTCCAAAATCATGAATCTAATTACAAGCAACACATTATTGATTTTGATTACCAATTTGATTGAACAAGAACGTTGGAATGATTAAAGTACCAAATATTAAAAGGAACGAACTTACCATTTTCGATGAAGAACAACAACACACGATTCCAGCAGCAACGAACCCTAACTTTAGTGTAGATTGGGGGAAGGAATTTGAAACTGGAGATGGAAGAAGAGGACTTTGAATTTGAAGATGAAAGGAGAGACATTTAGATAGAAGATGGTTGGAGAAGAGATTTAAATGTGAAGAAGATGAAATGAAATAAAGACGATGAGGAAATAAGTGCCATATGGTAACCGGGAATAGCTGTTACTTATTCGTAAGGGATGCTACCAGCAAACATAGTATAAAGGTGGAATTATTCAGAAATAATTGATTATACGGATTATTCACAGTGGTTCGTCAATAAATGAGATCATTCCCAACAATTTTTCCTCTTTTTATAGAGAACCAAATACATTCTTAGCCACAGATGAAGCAAACATCTAATCTAAGAGGTGCTGAATAAACATTACATTACCAAAAAAAAAACATATGTTCATAATCGATATAGTAGTAAAATAATTGTATAAAACAAATAATAATTCTTTGTTCTATTTTAAATTGAAAAAATCTATAATTCAAGTCAAGAATTTAATAACTTATAAAAAAATATAATTTATATATTTATACTATCTACTTTTACCAATAAATTAAAGTTAAATTTGTGATATTTACCAATAAATTTAAGTTAAATTTGTGATATTTACTTAGCATTTTTTTTGAGAACCTATTTACTTGGCACTTCGGAGTGTATCATACTTGTATATTATATTATTAAACAAACCAGGGTTAAAAATACAATAGACCAAGTGTTTGGATTGGAGAATCGGCCAATCGAGCCTCTCCTTGACCAGTGGTTTGCGTTTATTTTTGAAAAGAACCTAATAATTCATTATAAAAATGTCATCTGATATCTACAATTATGTTATTTAAGGGAATCATACATCTTATTTGAAAGTAATAAAATTAATATTATCATTACGCAAATTCTTGTGAGAGACGGTCTCAACTATCTTTAATCCGGCCGGCCCATTAATAATTTGGTAAAATATTGTAAGTAGACATTAAGAATGATGTAAGTAGACATTTAAAATATTGAAAGTAGACACTAAAGATACGGTAAGTAAGCATTAAGGATACTTTAAATAGTCATTAAAATACAAAGTAGACATTAATATTTAATGGACTGGGCTTGAGATACGTTTCTCGAAGAGACGGTATCTCAATCTCCAGAAACTAACTGTAATTATTATTACAGCTAGTCTCCTGAGAGATCGTCTTTTTTAGAGACGTCTCTCAGGCCCAATCTATTAAAGCTTATTGCCTATATTTACTCTACATTTTCCCTAATGGGCCAACTCAATTAGAGATGGTCTCTCAAAGGGTCTCTCACAAGAATTTGTGTTATTATTATATACCCAATATATTTTTTTCAAACACGCGTAAATAAGTATAATTTTAGTCTCGAGAGGAATAAAAGACGACAAACGATACCTATAGTCTATAGGTCCAAAGAGATCAACAAAAAAACCGAAATAAAAGGCATAAACCCTAGCATTTTAAGGAAACCAGTTAGTATTTAATTGAAAAAGCCTCTCAATTTCTTAGAGCTTATTCACAGTCCCTCTTTCGATTCTCAATCTCAAACCATTTTATTTCCTCCGTCTTTCTTCAATTTCTATCGCCGCCATCACAGCGTTTTGTGTTGTTCTTCCTCCTGCTACTCAGTATCAATCATTCCAAGTCAGTTTTTTTTCCTCTAAACCCTAAATCTTCAGTTTTTGTAAACATATATATGTATGTATATATTTAATCCGTTGTTTTTTCTTTTTTCGTTTGGTGCGTTAGATTTGCGATTATGTGTTTAATTCCGTTTATAGCGAATTATGTGAGTTTTTGATTTGATTGTATATTTATCAGTTTTTGCATTTGGTATATTGTGGAGTTGAGATCATTCAAAGTCTATGATTTATGTTCTTTTAAAAAACTGTTAATTGAAGCGTAAAAATTGATTTGGATGAATATGGTGTGACAAAGGCGCTGGTGTAAATCGATTCGAACCCAGTTTATATTGAGTGTGTTATTGTTATTAAGATTTTAATGATTCTTTTGCTGGAAAAGTTAGACTTTTCCTCTCCGGTCACCACTCGTCACAAACTCCACCGTCCACTTCTCTCACTGGGTACAAGTGTACTGGGTAATGGTGGCTGTTTATTTTTTTATTGAATTTTTTTCAATTTGTTTTTGATTGCATCAATTTCTTTGAGTTTCAGTGACGTATTTCCATTTTCCAATGTAGTAAGACTATACTGGTGAGTTTTGATTTGATTTGATCTGATGAAATTGTGTTGGCTGTTGGGTAAATTAATTGCATCAACAATTTGGAACATTAGGTATGCATTTTCATGTTCTTATTTGATTAAACCGTAACAATGGATAGTATTTGGGTATAATGATACTGCTTCCATCTGTTTGTCAACACCTGCTGAAATTAAACTGGAATACCGAATATTATTGGCAGGAACTGCCTCTGGTTTGTTATTTTTTGTGCTCTCTGTTGCTGTTTGCCCAATTATTATGCTTCCATTCGCCATGGATAATTATCTCTACACTCTGAAACCTGTCTTCTAATTTCTGCTTCTCCTATGTGTTGTCAACTATAACTTTACTTTGAACGCGTATTGTCTTTTTGATGTTTCATAGATTCTTAATATTGTTTTTGCAGATGGTATTTTTTAGTCTTTTTTTCTTTGATTGGTGATTTAGTTTGTCTAGCAATAAAATCATGTATTATTCTGAATGTTGTACTGATGAGGAGATTATAAGTTTTGTTTTGACGTGGCCTAGTTTTTTTCTGTTTAGAAACTCGTATAATTATTTCGAAAGATTGCGTGCAAAAATACTTGGGTTTGTGACTTTAGGATCAATTATTTGGCTATCTGAATTTCTAAAAATGGTTTTTTGCTATCTGTAGTCTACTGGTTGTGCCAAGTTAAAGACTTCCTTTTTTGGTGGCTCTGCTCTGCTTTTGATATTGGGGCCATTGTTAAGAAATGATGGCCCAGCAAGTGAGTAATGTTTTACGTATATCATACACACAAGAACTTGTAGATGGAAAGCCACTCTATGTTTCGTCAAATGGTCTCCCTATCAAGGAGTCAAGGTTTGAACCTGCTGGCCATGCTTTCCACGTTGCTGCTCTCCGGCTTACTGGTTACTCTGAAGACGATTCAGACAAGGATGATCAGAGTGTATCAAGTGATAAAGAACAGACTTATGTTCCTTCTTTTGATTCTTATAATGGTAAGAGTAAGAAGAAATCTGGAGCTGATGGTACGCAGCAGGATCATTATGCATTACTGGGTTTGGCACATTTGAGATATCTTGCGACTGAGGACCAAATAAAGAAAAGTTACCGTGATGTTGCTTTAAAATATCATCCTGACAAACAAGCTGCACTCCTCCTGGCAGAAAAGAGTGAAGCTGCAAAGCAAGTCAAGAAAGAAGAAATTGAAAACCATTTCAAGGCCATTCAAGAAGCTTATGAACTATTAATAGACCCTCAGCGACGAAGAATTTATGATTCAACTGATGAATTTGATGATGAGATCCCTACAGACTGTGCACCGCAGAACTTTTTCAAAGTTTTTGGTCCTGCTTTTATGAGGAATAGTCGTTGGTCTGTTACCCAACCTGCGCCTTTATTGGGAGATGATGACACTCCTTTAGATGAGGTTGATAGATTCTATAATTTTTGGTATTCCTTCAAAAGCTGGAGAGAATTTCCACATGCAGATGAATTTGACCTTGAGCAAGCAGAATCTCGTGATCACAAGAGATGGATGGAACGACAGAATGCAAAGCTTAGTGAGAAAGCCAGAAAAGAAGAGTACGTCCGCATACGTACTCTTATTGACAATGCCTATAAAAGAGATCCCAGGATTGTAAGGAGGAAGGAATTGGAGAAAGCTGAAAAGCAGCGGAAGAAACAAGCGAAATTCTTGGCTAAGAAGCTGCAAGAGGAAGAAGCTGCAAGAGCTGCTGAAGAGGAGAAACGTAAGAAAGAAGAGGAAGAAAGAAAAGCTGCTGAAGCTGCTTTGCTTAACAAGAAGGCTAAAGAGAAGGAGAAGAAACTCCTACGTAAAGAACGGAGTCGTCTTCGGTCACTTACTGCTGAAGTTGCATCTAAGCATGAGTTTGACATATCTGGGGATGATATAGAAATTCTTTGTATGTCACTTGACATGGAGCGACTCAAGAATCTGTGTGAGAAGATAGAGGGGAAAGATAAAGAAGAACAAGTTAAACTTCTCAAAGACTCTTTACATGGTCAAGTTAACTCAGAACCTGGGCATAAAGCTGAGGAGAAGAAGAATTCTCAGCAAACTGGAGCAGTAAAATCTAATGGAAACATGACATTGAATGGCCATGAAAAGAAAGAGAAACCTTGGAGTAGGGAAGAAATTGACTTGTTGAGAAAAGGTATGCAGAAATTTCCAAAAGGGACATCACGTAGGTGGGAGGTTATTTCTGAGTATATAGGGACGGGAAGATCGGTTGAAGAGATTCTGAAAGCAACAAAAACTGTTCTTCTCCAGAAACCAGATGGTTCTAAGGCATTTGATTCATTCCTTGAAAAAAGGAAACCAGCTGCATCTATTGTATCACCAATTAGTACTAGAGAAGAAGTTCTAGGTGATCCAACTGGGAATGGTCCTGATGCTTGTTCAACGAGTACAGCAGCTTCTACGAATGTTTCGTCGAGCTCCATCAGCCACGAAGAATCAGCAAGTGCAACTACAAATAGCCCTGATGCTTCAGTGTCTGATCAGGATGTGTGGTCTTCTGTTCAAGAAAGAGCTCTTGTTCAGGCTCTAAAAACCTTTCCTAAGGAAACACCTCAGCGTTGGGAGCGTATTGCAGCAGCTGTTCCAGGAAAAACTGTGAACCAATGCAAGAAGAAATTTACTTCAATCAAGGAGAATTTCCGAAACAAGAAAAATGCTAGTTAGAAGAGAAGATGCAGCGCAGCATCTTGATACAAATTTTGATCCAGATTTTGACTCATGTGATTGGTTTTGGTGGTTGGTCTTACCGGTATGAACATTAGTACGTATTCTTTCGATGAAATTATTGTCAGGCTTATCTATCTGTATAACTCAGAGTTCTTATTATACACTTACGCTTTCATTTCATAACAGTTACTATAGTAGGTTGGGAATCCCAGGAAGTACATGACATATTGTGATCCTAGTACAATTTTTGAGGGTGTATGGGCTTTTCTTCATCTTTATGTGGCAGCTACTGCCTACTAGTAGGTCATAGCTCACAGGGATGCAAATTGTATTATGTCATTTTGGGTTCTAGGGCATAACTTCTATTGTTCTTATTATTTTCCTATACATGATGATTATTATTCTATTGATCAATGTATATGGAGGCATATTCTTCTATTTTGCTTTCTATTTGATCTTATCATACACTATAATAAAAGAGTTTATAAACAAATACCATGTTTACATTTACAACCCTTTGGCAAATGTCAAATTACAACAATTATTTCATATCTACACTTAAATCATTCAATATAACCAGAGTTGTTGATTGATAAATTTCATGTTTACGATGCTTTCTCTAATGGTGTAATACTATAGGCCTTGAGTTGATTGTGTGACATTTACTGTTATAGCAATAGCAATTATATACAGGGCCGTCTCTGAGTTTTTTGGGGCCCTTGGCGAATTAGCAGCTTGGGGCCCCTTTAAAAACAATATGGTGAGAAACATTTAAAAAATGACTTCAAAACTAAAGCATCAAAATGTTTTTCGCAATTTATATCAGTTGCTCAATCCCAGCTCTAAACTTCTCAAAGATTAACGTTTTATCTATAATGACATAACAATATATCTAAATTTTTGTATGTACACTTGACCTGTGAAACCTAAACTTAAGAAGCCTAATTCATGTTGGTTTTAAATTTTTAACTTATACATCCTCTACTTCAGTTTGATCTTTTCATTTAATTAAAATAATGCACTCATATCATAAAAACGTAAGAAGATCAAAATGAAATACATTTTAGTAAAATATTACAAATGAATAGTAATAGTTCTTTCTTTTATTTAAGAGTGTTATAGTAGAATATGTAGCCATTAGTAAATTACAAATGAATACTACTATCAATACACCCATCTAATACAAATTTCAAATATCATAAAAGTTGGGTTCTATGATTGTAACATTCAACAAGGACATTAAAAATAACACTCAAAACATTACAAAAAAAGTTAGGCTCTAAAATTTTGATGCAACAGAAGTGTTAAAATAACAATCAAACAATAAGAGTTTACTATAATAGTCACATGAAGTATTATACAAGTATTAATACACAAACAAAAACAAATTAACCACAACACAAAAAAAGTGACAATTAACAATAATAATTAAAGTCAAGCGTTTTTTATTTTACCAATTTTGCTTATGAGATCCAATTAATTTTCAAATATAGTGTTGCCCTTTTTTCCTGTTCACCCTTGACTCTTAAGCATTTTAATGGTGTCTTTATTCTTCCGCCTTAGTTTATCACTGTCTTTTTTCTCCAATTGATTCGCAATTAATCGATCAAAAATAATCATATTCAATAAATTCACAAATCCAATTGACATCATCCTTTTATATCTCCTATTTTGTGTTCTTAATTCTTTTTACCCAATTTACAAGAGATATAAATATATAAAATTTAAACGAAAAAGAAATTTTAAGTGGGGAATCAAAAAAGTTTTTCTTACCAATTACCATACTTTATCAAAGAGAAAGAGAGGTAAAGAATAAGTGAGAAGTCATGGTTAATTGATATTTCTGGTAGGGCTGTAAAAAATTGACCCGACCTGTAATACCGCCTGAAATCGACCTGTATCTGACCCGATGGTTGATCCGAGGTGCAATGACCTGTAATCGACTGGTACCCGACTCGAGAACAACTGACACCCGAGATTGACCCGACAATGAGGTTAACCGAACTCGATTTGCACCCGACCCGTTACAGCTTGAACCCGTCTTTAACCCGATAGGTACTCGACTTAATCCCACCCATAAACTCCATTCGACATAAAACTCAATTGAATTAGATTTTAATCGACCCGAATCCTGAGAAGAACTAAATGCACAACTCAAAAATGATATAATCGATCCAAAAGTCAACTCGAACCAAAATAATCCAAATTAACGTTAACCTAAAACAAAAAATGACCCGACCCATAGTCTAATCAAACTCGATTCGACCTGCAGCATAACCGAATTGGATCCGTATTGTATTAACCGAACCCGATACAAATCCAAACCGAAATGGATATGACCCGAAACCGAAACCGATCCAGCGTGATATTAACCCGATATAGACCCGTACTCGATTGGACCCGTAACCGAATCGACCCGATCCAAAGTGCTAAATCACCCGTGAAAACCCGAACCCGAGAATATCCGAACCGGATGAAATCCGACCCAAAACCCGACCGAGTAACTGAATTTACAGCCCTAATTTCTGGTTAATTCAAGAAGCCATAAAGCTCTAGCATCTAGAAGAAATAAATGCTGATCCTTTTCAAGACAAATGCTGATCCTTTTCAAGACATTGGGAAATAGTGTTAATTTGCTTTTTCAAACTTCAGTTTCCTTAAATTACTATAATATTACTTTGGGCCTTTTTTCATTGTTGTGAAAGTTTTTAATCTCACGAGGGGGCCCCTCTACCTACATGATTTCTACATTAAAATTTTGGGCCCTGGGCGGTAGTCCTTTAGGCCTACCCCAGAGCCGACCCTGATTATATATTTGATATCTGCACAATTATATTTCAAATCGTCCCCGTTAATGGACGAGGCACAACAAAGAAAAGATAATTCTGTAGGTCATAAATTAAAACATTGCTAAGTTTGTTGTAGTATCATAAGCATCTTGCTCATCGTTATTTGGGCGATTTAGAGATATTTGGTTGATCTCATATCCTATTTTTTAAAAGTGATAGTTGACTATAAACTCTTTTTTAATAAGACAACACTAATTTACTAAAGTGGTAGGTGATTGCCCGTACTAACTCATAAGCACGAGTTATTTAACTCTTTATTATATTTAACATATAATTTTACATAAATAAATAAAAAATATCAAAAAATAATGATATTAGTATGCAATTCAAAATATAGATTTGTATACCATAATACATTTCGATCGAAAATAAAGTTAAACAATATATAAACTTGGTGAAATGTATACATTTATAACAACTTGGGAAATTCCATGTAGTAATCCTAAGGTTTTGGGTTTTCCACGTGGTAATCAAAACTTTTAAAAAATTCATGCGGTAACCCTAAGGTTTACCAAATTGTTCTACCGTGACCTTTTTACACATATTAGCAAACGTTAATTTCGAAGTTTTAAGGTTGTTGTACAACTATTTATGCGACTCACCATTTCAAATACCATCAGTTTCAACATTTTTCCCCAAAATCAAACCCTAATTCTACCATTTTTGGATCAGCTACTCTTGTGAGAGACCGTCTCTCAAAGAGACGACCTCAAAACAAGAAGCCCATATTTTTATTTTCTCTTAAATTTGTGTAAATTGGGCTATTTAGTCCATATTTCTAATGCGTCTTTTGGAGAGACCGTCTCTCACAACAATTTGTGTTTTTGAATTTAGGGAAAAAATTATGATTTGGATGAAAGATGGTAGAGTTAGGGTTTATGTTTCGGGGAAAAAGATTAAAACTGATGACATTTGAAATGATGAATCGCATAAATAGGCGTACATCAACCTTAAAGCTTCGAAATTAACGTTTGCTAACCTTTTTATGTAAAAAAAGGTCATGGTGGAACAATTACATAAACCTCAGGGTTATCACGTGAATTTTTTAAACGTTTTAGTTACCACGTGGAAAACCTAAAACCTCAGGATTACGACGTGGAATATCCCTAACAACTTTTATCAACTACTCTCTCTATTTACAAATGTTCTTCCAATTCATTTTTTTTGCAGATCCTAAAGAAAACTTTAAAAATAAATAATTTAATTGGTGAGTTTTTAAAAATTATAAAAAGTAGATATTTCGAATGTATACATTAAAACAAATCTAATAAAATCCCATATTCATATGATTCTTATCAATCGATAAGAAATTAAAGTCAAAGTTTAATACTAAATTTCATAAATTCTATTTAAGAAAAACAATAAATCTGAGTTTAAATATTGATCTACTTTTTTACTATATCAATCAAGAAAAACGTACAAGAAATCAACGCTCATTGTTTAGTACCGCGAACTCGATTATTAGTATTCTTTAACAATACTAAGGGCACTTACCTAATAACCCAAAATCAATAATTCTAATAAACAAGAAGTCATCAATTGCTAAATATACGCAAGTGAAAAAACACTTCACAAATGTTGTTATTTGATATATAAATAAAAAAAAAGAAAAATTACCGTAAATAATACAACCGTTTGTTAATTTCCATACAATAATACAAACTTTTAATTAACCATTTATAATACCAACTTTGGGGTTTTTTTCTTAGAATAATATCAACTTTAGTTTATTAACTAATTTACTAAAATTTTTTGTCATATAATCACCTATAGTTTGATTTTTAACATATTAGATATATTATATGAAAACACCCCCATAAGTTGGTATTATTCATGGTTAAAAATTGGTATTATTGTAGGGAAATAAGCAAAAGATTGTATTATTCCTGGTAATTTTTCCAAAAAATAATGGGCTTTCCAAAATTAGGGCCGTGAGCCATCGCTCATAAGCTCTTGGTAAAGAACCAGGAGTGATCATGCTTACACGAAATCAATAAAGCCGTACGGTTAGCACGCTGAACATCAAGATCTTCCGTCTATATCAACCTTCGCAATAGCTTCTCTGTCTTTCTCTCTTTTGGCAGCAAACGTCTCTGCGACTAATAAAGGGAAAGCGATGGTAGCATCACAATGTACCTAGAATGCAGATAACCGTATAATTAGAGCACAAAACGAAGAGGCTTTCATCATACCCGACATTCAGTTCCTATTCGTGACTATCATATCAATATTAGTCCCGATAAATATACCCAAGTTTCTTTCTTTAACGACATCTAAAATTCCCCTGGTTCGCTCCACAGCAAAGCACTATCTTCTACCATGAACTCTAAAGTCCAATCTAAACTCGGAAATTTCAAATTTCATGTCAAGATTTACATCCAATCAGTAATCACCAACTAAAGGGTCGTACATCCAATCAGTAATAACCCAAAATGAGAAACGAGCAACTCAGATTGTAAGTTGTACACGGAGAAAACTAATAGGCACAATGGGAGTATATTATTTCAAAGCAAGCAATTCTTCTGTTGCATTCAGCAAACCAAAGATTTCAGCAGTATTAAATAATTATTACGTAGTTGTGACAATGAAAATCAAAATCTCAAAACGATGCGAGATTGTTTACTGAATATACAAAAAGGCATACAAGAGAGATCAACCATTTACCGAATCTGTTATTGGCTGTAACTGGATTAGTGTATTGACGAAACATTAAGGCTACAATCGTGATGGGGATTTTAGAAGTGCCACTACCATGGAGAAGCAGGGGTATGGGGATGGGGCAATCAGATGTGATGATGGTTGTTAGATACGAAGGATGAATAACTAATATTAAGAGAAAAACTATATTAATCAATATGGGAATGATAAATGTAATTTAGTCATTTTGGAATTAGTTTTGTCAAAATGGCTAGTAGAACATCATGAAGAAAAGCAATGAAAATACCACTTGAAAAAATAGAAGCTAAAATTTAGGTTGTACAAACCTTAACGGTTTTAGCAGAACCTCGAATTTTCCCCCAGGAAATAGCCTCGTCAGGACGAGCACCAGAATCACTACCATCAAACTCCTGGGCAGTATTAATGAATACTGCATAATCAGCCCCATTACGCATCATATTTGCATTGCAAATGTGGTGCTTTGGCAATCCTCCACCAAGAATTATCATGCCAGTCTTCCTAGGAGTCGCATGAACAGCCTCCCCATTCATGGCTCGGATATCTGCTCACAACACAGGGTTTTTTTTTTTTTTTTGTCACTACCTAAACTGACAATTCTTATATAATATTACAAATTAGATATACCTTGAATAATGTCGATAATTAAACCAGGATTTCGAAATGAATGAAAATACAACATGTCTCCGAGAGATCCGTCTGTTAAACCCGGGCAGAATACTGGAATATCATTCTGAAATTTCACAAATAAAGTGAAAGTTGAATCAGTTGTATTCTATGAATGGAACCAAAGACATAATATGTCAAGTAAATGCTAATCTACTACTATCTACCAAAGATCCTATCAAGACCTATCTCAAGACCTATACAACATTCTAACATTCCATTACTCCAATGCTATCAAGTGGCTCCCATCTAGGGTGGGGTTTGAGGGGGTCGGATGCACGCAACCTTATCATTGTTAGTGATAAAACTAAAAAAAGAGGTTTTCGATTGACCATTGGTAGCAAACATTTTGTGAAGTTTACTTCAGTCTATTATAATCAAAATCTTAAGAACCATAAATCTTTGGCCCCATCGAAATAAAAGAAATTATCTCAATACCTATGATTATGATAATAATAAACCCAGTCTTCAGATGGCAAGGAAACCTAAAGCCAAGTGTCTCAAGTAGACTTCGATCCTATGACCTTGAAAACAGCAGTTAAGACAAGCTTGATTTTGAAGAAGGTAGAACTAGCAAAAATGGCTACTTACAAAAAGTTAAATAAGCAGGCAATTTACAAAAATAAACATAAGATGGCAAATAAAAAAATTAAAAAGCTTTGTTGAGTTTGTATAGAAATATAGTGATTCACCGATGGAAGGTATCTAGAGACATAACACTAATCTTGAATCTAATATTGTTATATGCAAACTAATAAAGTTACTGTTTTTAAAAAATACTTAATCCCCTTGATTAACAAGAGCATAAATAAGCAATATTTGTGAACAATATGGAGAAAGAAGGGATTAAACAAGAAAATGCAGTATGTATCGGTCGCGACCTTCCATGCAAGCTTCAAAAAAACATGGTAATGGTGTGAATTGAATTGCACAAAATGGCACGGGGCCATTCTCGCATAACCGCAGAAGTTACCCATAAATCTACAATGAAAATGATGAACACACCTTTTTTAAGGATCTACATCTCATATCAAACTCTAAATTGGCAAATCTCTCACCTTGTAGGCCCAATAAAGGTATGAATTCTCATCATTTATTTCTTTTCCCAAACGAGCAATCACTTTGGATGGTGTCCATATGATCTTCTGCAAACATAAATATAAACACTAATAAGGGAAATGAAATGAAAAAGGATGGAAGCATACATTTATGTCAAAGATAAACTCTGCAAATGATTACATTTACATTTCTGAAGTAACATTTGATCAATAGCTAAAATGTAACACTAAAAAACTGGAGGAATCACCTCTGTAGTTTGCTCTTCCAACATTTTATCAAAAATGGGAATGATCCAATCCTCAAATTTGCAGTAGTTCTCATTTGGAACCAATAAGTTACCAATACGATTCAATCCTTTGGAGCGCAACTGAGCTCCGGGTAAAGAAAAATCGCCTTTGAATGTAGGAGCCAGACATTTAACAAGATCCTCTTCTACACCACCAGCAGTTGTTACAACAACATCAACCTGACCATGTGCAAATAAAAAATATTGAGTGCAAATATTATGTTTGTTAAAGCGCAAGAGAAAAGAAAATAAACAAATTCTTTTCTTTATACGTGGTCACGATGATGTTAAAGAGACAAATAATTGATGTAATCCCAACTATCAAAAGACAAATAATTCTGCAGTAGCTACAATCCAATGACCACCTACACTGCAATATGATATAACACCCATACGGTCAAACAATTAAGAGTGAGGGTGTGAAAACTGATTTCTTTTTACTACAGCAATGTTATCCATTCATTCCAAAAACAGGTTTGATAGAAATTCTCTCAACTGATTTCCTTTTAGACAGAGTAGATAGGTTTTCCACCACATAAATAACCTGAACACTAAATGACCACTAATACTGAAATTCTGAAATAACATCCAAACAGTCAATAAAAATTATCAGGAAGGTTGTCATGTCATTGCAACGAACATCATCAAAAAGTCCTAATCAAAATATTAATAAAATAAACAAACCCAATAAAGATAAATTAAAATAACAAAACTCTCGTCCTATCAAATTCTACCAAAATTCTACCATATAAGGGATTCATAAATAACCGTTATTTACTAAGACTTTTTCGAACATCATCGTGCAAACAAGTGATCTGCTAAGCACTACCTCCAAGCATTTTTCTATTTTCCTCTTTAAACTAAAGACTGACTATGTCAAGCATTGAATCCCCTAGAAAATAATTCACATAAAACGCAAAACCTAAAACAAGTTAATCAGAAGATTGTTTAAAATTATCATCTCACCATATGATGCTGAACCAGATATCGAATAGTTTCACGAACACCGGAAGAGGTTAGATTTGAGGTAAAACCTAAGAACACTTTGCATCTTACAGATTCCCTGAACACAGGATCTTTCTCTTCCTCACTGCAATCTTCCGTAATTATCTCGTTTGCCAGTCGCCAATTTAGCTAAAATCACACATCATTCAAATGATTACAAGCAAATGATCAGAACAGCACATGAAAGATAAAAGTATACTTCAATTTAAAAAGCAAACTAACCATTTCATTTACAACATCAATAGCTTCTCCGAGATTAGATGCTTGAAAACCTGTAGAGATAAATGATTTCAAAAGCTTGGGATAATTTACTCCTTGATTAAAGTCATAGCCCTCAATCTTAATGCATTTTCCTTCTAGGGTTTCTGACTCTTTGAACACTACAGAGCGAACTGATGCCATGATATCATTCTCCATTTTGGTACTCCTAAATCCTAATGTAGAAATTATACATATCAGTATCTCCTCATTAGATGTAACATACTTCAACCAAGAACATCAACTAAAAAGCAAAAATCAGCCATTTTATATTTATTTTATCAATAAAATGACCACCTTTGAAACCTACAGGCTACAGCTGTGAGTCCTAAGGATCAAAATAAAATGAGGGGCTAAAAAATCCAAGAGAATAAGAATCAGAATGAGAATAGAATCGACAAGGATACACAAGGAGCTCAATTAGAAGACTCTGATTGTAAGGGAATTTAATTTATGAAAAAAAAGCACACCTTTGATTAAAGTTGAATATAATTTTCAAAATTGGTTGTAACGGTGGTGGGTTGGGGAATTATGCTGGTGGCCACCGGAAAACGGAGGTTCAACAATGGAAGACGGCGGCCGGCGGCATAGTGGTGGACAAGTGATTAGCGATTCGAAAATGCCCTAATATAAATATTAGGGATTGTGCAATTGAATAGTGAAGAATTTGTGATTAGTGCTCAGAGAGGGGGGGGAGTGTTGGGTTTGTATAGTTTTTGCATTGAATAATCGTTAAATTCAGACAATTTTGATAATAACTCGCAAGTGTTTAGTGTTATTATGGTTGTTGAAACTCAACAACCATGTAAATGGAAAAAGATGGGGAAGTTAAGAATGTTAGTTATTTGATTAACTCTAATACAATGTTATATCCCTTTTATACTACTAAGACTCATTAATTACAATTTTAATACCAAATATACCTATCATAAGTGTCTTAGTTGGCAGCGAGCGGTGGCAATTGCAGTGCTTTGTGGCGCACACGACATTGATTCCTCTTGGCAACAGTTTTTTTTCTTTTTTTTTTTTTGCAAATTTTTAATTTTTTTTTAAAGTTAATTAAGACTTTACTTCCTTGATTTCACTAAAATAAAGTAAGTATTGTGGATTTTTTGTATTTTTTTTAATTTTTTAAAGTTAAAACATTGTAAGCTCTTTGTTGATGGATTTCTTTTGTCAATTTTGAGAAATGTAAGTATTGTGGATATTAAAGAAATGATTTTGTTTGATATAATGGGAGTTGAAGAGGGATAAGTTTGTTTGAATTAAAATTAGAGGGTTGTTGATTGGTTCTAGTGTAGTTTATATTTTGAGACCATTGAAATACGTTCTCTTTGGTTGTTGGGAATCAGAGGGTGTTTGATTTAGTTTTGATGGGTTAAAGTTAAGTTATCCAATTTAGCAACTTTGATTTACTTAGGTTGTGATTTGTGAAAAATGAACTATCTCATGAATTGCATTGTGTGTTGGATTAAAGTTAGTTATCCAATTTGGTTTGCAAACTTTTGAAACCAAATTGGATACTCCAATGTTAAATACATGAAGGGAGTAGAAATTAGCCATATAAAAAGATAAAAAAATCCATACTGATATTCAACCTATGGATGGAGTTAAAGGTTTTGAAAGAGAAGAAAAGCAAAGGAAGAAGGAGATGATGGAGAATTAAACAAGGGCAATATGGTAATTTCTCCCTTTAACGACCATTCAAACGTTTTTTAGCCCATATAGTTACGGCAGTTAGTTTCCCTTAACCTGGTGCTTATCATGTAGAAACGAAAACAAGATTAGTTATTACATGCGTTTCCCTTAACCTGGTGCTTACCATGTAGAATTTCCCATAAATATAATAGTGAGAAAAATTATTGTTGTAATAATGATTACCACGTAAGTAGTTTTTTTTTTTGAATTGAGCTCGTAAGTAGTTAAAATTGAATAGATACAAAAAACATATTTTTGTTCATATTTTATATTAAAATAGTTAGTTGAAAATCAAAACTAATTGCTTTAAATTCAAGAAAATTACATATGAATAAATTTCATTACGTTTCTGTATTAATAGTGTTCAAAACTTCTTTTTTTTGAGATAAAGTGTGCCAAACTTAAAAATTGCATATTTATCAATTTGAGTTTGAAATCCTAACTAAGAATTTTAAAACGTTTAAGTAAACTATAAATGATTACATTACGATAATAAGTTTACATTGGATGGATCCAATAAAAATGATTTCATCATATACGTATAGTGCCAGTCAACTTAACGAGCTACTAAATCGAATTCATTGAGTGAACTTTTTAAAATGGGTCGGCCATATCAAGTCTACTTTGACCACCCTTGGTCAAATTTTGATCCAATTATGCCTGATTATGAGTTCTATTCTTAACTATGGGAAGGCCGTATACTCACAAATGGTACCACTTGTAAAAAGATTTCGGGGGTGTTTGACAATTAGTTGTTGGTTGTTGGCTGTTGGTTTTTTTAGTTGACTTGTTTGACCAGCTGAAAATGTTGGCTGCTTTTGTTGGCTTTAAAGCTAACTGAAAAAGCTTGCTGCTTGTGGAGATGCTTGAAAATTTTAAGTTTTGGCTGTTGGATGTTTATTAGAGAAAAAGTGGACAAGCCAAAAGCCAACCAAAAAAGCTAGCTGGAGCAGCTTTTTCATTTCGCTTAAAATTCTACTTTTCAGCTGTTTTGAAAGTAATTTACCAAACACTTTTTTTGGCTGTTTAACCAATGAACAAACCAAAAACCAAAAAGACTACCAAAAAGCTAAACCAAATGCCACGTATTTGATGTTATTAAGGGGCAAAGCCTATAAACTAATTTCAAATTTTGTAATTACATATAAGAAGCTAAGTCGATCATTTAGTAAATCTTTAGCATGTTAGTAACCATTAGCTTGGGTTATATTGTGATCTTGTAAATCTTAGAACGTCACCCATAGTGAAAGAGTTTGTATTCGACTTAACCTAAGTAGCTTTACAATCGACCCACATAAATCATTAATTCCTTTCGTCTATCCCTCTTCATAACTATCAATGTGATCTTGAAGGCCAACCTTACCATACGCCAATCTCAAGCGTACATCAAACACAAAATCCCTAATGCTATTTTTGAAAACAAGGATTTCATTTGGAAATTTGGAATCGATTCAAATTTATTATTTGACAAATCAAAAATTTCTAAATTTGGATTTGAGTCAAATCCACTATGGTTATAAAAGTGTGTTTAAAAATGAGAAATTTGAGAATGACTTCTCAAACCTTGTCATTTTCAAATTCTTAATTAATGGATCCATAATTAAAATCTACAATTCGAAATGAAATTGACGTTCCCAAACGCTAGGGGTGTTCATAATAACCCGCTCCGAAAATTCTGATCTGGATTATCCGTATCCGATTTCTAAAACCAGGTAATTTACCCGGTTTTCGCAACCCGGATAATTCGGGTCGGGTACCCGGTTTTAAAACCGGATACCGAATCCGGATTTGGGTCACAACTTTTTGGAAACCGGGTATCCGAAATTATTTAATTATTATTTTTTTTGTTTTTTTCGTAAATGAAAAAATCATAATATCTCCTAAGCTAACCTTAGATTGAATATTTTTGAAGAGTTAGTATTTGAATTTTATAATTTTTCTTACTTAAACCCATGAATAATAATATTATTCTTTCATTTTCTTAATTAATCTTTTATGACTAATTAAGTTAAAGATTTTTACACTATGTTTGGATAGCAAATTAGGAGAGAAAATAAAGGAAAGGAAGGGGAGGGAAAGGAAGGGAAAGGAAAGGAAGAGAAATACTCCATTGTTTGTATAGGAAGGAAGGGAAGGGGAAAAAAAGGAATTTTTTTTCCTTCCAAATCTTTCCTCTTATGGAGAGATTTGGACGTTAACAAAATGAAGGGATTTAATCCCTCCAAATCTCTTCACTCCAAATCCTCTCCCTCCCTTTTGCTATCCAAACAAAAGATTTTCCATCCCTCCAAAATCATTTCTTCTCTTTTCCCTCCATTTCCCTCAATCCAAACAAGGCCTTAGAGAGTTTGTATTTGAATTTTATATAAAAAAATATTTTAAGTAAAAATAGACATAAACAAACATATGGTTGAACGACAAAACGAAAAAAAATAAAAAATAAAAAAACATTTTAACAAAACCGGGTATCCGGTTTTCGACCCGGTTTAAACCGAGTCGGAACCGGATCGCAATTTTAGATACTCTAAAAAACGGGTACCTGAATTTCCGAATTCGGGTCGACCCGGTACCCGATTTTGAACACCCCTACCAAACGCAACCTAAAATGATTCATCATCGTCTTTACCTTTCTCCATCCTATACCTATTCTAAACCCTAAACACACATTCCTTCCATATCCTTTCTAGGCATAGTTGTGTTTCAATGTTGTTCCTGGCATTTTATGGACCCTAGGCAAACTTGAAGAAATGGGCCCTTTTTATGGAGGGTTGATTCTGAACTTAACCCTATATATGTATATATTATATATCATCATCATCCTACCTAGTGTATCACGCTCAAATAATAACTATGGACATTGGACAAGATCTGGGGAGGGAAGGATGACGACAACTCATACCTTAAAGGAGAGCGCGATCAAAGGAATCCCCAGCTCGAGAAAGATAAATAGAAGTGTCTACCCTATATATGTTATAATTAGCATTAAAAATATAGATTTATCATATAATTTTTAAATGATAAAAGAACTGCTCATAAATTGCTTATTATTAAGTGTAAACTGCTCATAAACTATTTTACGATCCAGTATTAACTAATAACTATACAATGTCCATAGATAAATAATTGCCGTCTTTTTGAGAGAAACTCTTTTAGGCCCAACCCATTAAATCTTAATGTTCATTTACTGTATCATTAATGCTCATTTACATTATCTTTATTGCCTACATACAATATACTTAATGCTCACCGAAAAAGTATTTAAAATGTCTGCTTACAATATTTTTAATGCCTACCGAGAAATTTAGCCTACTAGTCTACTTATTATATCCTTAATGTCTACTTACAATATCTTTAATGCCTAATTACAAAATTCTAAATGCCTACTTATAATATTCTTAATGCCTACCGAGAAACTTAATACCCCTTCCGATTCTATTTAGTTGTCACATTTTCTTATTTGGCAAATCTTTTTTTTACCTAAATACCTCATGTTCACATAAGTAGTGTCCAAAATACCCTCACTCTTACTACTTACAATACTTCTACTATCAAATTTACGATTAATATAATCATTTAAAATACCCCAACAACTCACTTTTTAATGGACCTCACACCACCCTTAATAACCGTGCCCAAGCAAATGGGACATCTAAATAGAATTGGAGGGAGTATATTTTTTTTTCTTTTTAGACCAACCCAATTAAAAATGGTCTATCAAAGAAACCGTTTCTCACAAGAATTTATAAATAAATAATTTGTAAACTACAAATATTGAAATTTAAGTAAATTATCTAAAAATCAAAAGTAGCGGAAACTTACATTACATAGTCCAATTATTAATTATTAATTATTAATATAAATTATAAGGATATAAACTCCTTATTTATTTTAAGGCAATTAATTAAAACAAGGAAACAAACATAATCTTAAAATAAGAAATAAAAATCAATAGATACGGCTACAAAAGGTAATGCCATCACCAAGAGGAAGATGAGCAATATGAATACGAGAATCAGCAGCAAGGATGTTATTAAATTGGATAACAGCTTGTCGATTCTTTTTCATGGACTCAGGTACTTTTATTTCAGGCATGGCAACTGTTCCTCCCCAAAGTGTGTTGTCATATGCGATCACACCACCAATCTTCACCAATTTCATTAATTTCTCGTGATAATTCATGTAGTTTGTCTTGTCCGCATCCACGAATGCAAAGTCAAAGCTATTCTCATTTTCTTCCTACATTGCATTCATTCTCCAAATAAATTTGTTATTGGGCTTGTAAATAAGACTCGTATATACAATCTAAGAGATAAGTTGAAAACACGTAAAATTGATGATGAGAGGAGTAGTCCATCAAAGAGTTGTTCGCACTTAGTGAGTGCGAACAACTTGGTTGACCTTTTTTGACGTGATTCCTTCTGTTCGCAGTTACTAAGTGCAAACAGCATTGAACTTGTGCTTTGGGATTTTAGGCGTTTACTTTTGAAAATAAGTTGAATTTAATCTTATTTTATGCTTTTTTTTTGATAAATTGTCTTATTCATTTTAAATTTTCTGCCAACAACTAAACGGGCTGTAAGTATTTTTGGACTCTAAGATCTAGGATTCTAGGTCCATGAAGTAAGTGAGATATAAACTTACATTGAGTAGGAGATTGTCAAGAGCAAGTAGAGCATTTGATTCAATAAAATTAATCTTCCCTTCAACTCCAGCTTTTTTGATGAATGGCAAACCAATTTCATATGCCTCCCTATCAATATCAATCGCGGTAATCTGAAATAACCAATGGCAAACCAATTAATCTTTTACCATTTATATCAATATAATGTGATTATATGGGGGCCTAGAAATGGGGTGTTTGACGAATGAGTGTTGCCTGTGTTTTCGTTGGTTTATTTTGTTATTTTTTTGTTGGCTATTAAACTATTTTTCATTATGTTTGACAATTAGATATGGACTGTTGAGTGCTTTTAAAAAACAGTAAAACGATAAGTCAAAAGTCAATGAAAAAGTTAACTGATAGATATTTGGATTTTAGCTTTTTGATTCGTCAAAGTATTATCAGTTGCTTTTAAAAAATTAGCTTAAACAACTGACTTATCAATCAATACTTTCAGTTGATGAAACCAGTCAACCGTTTCAGCCAAAAGTTCTAACAAACAATTGCTAAACAAACCCTTTGACTTAAAAACAAGATTTTTAGTTCGAGTGAAAATTATTTACCGACTAACAAACCAAAAATCAAAATCCAACTCAAAAGTCAACATAAAAACCCGAATTAAATCGGCCCGAAAACCAATGAGAGTAAGATGAATGAAGGCCACCAACCTTGCCATCATTTGGGATTGTAAGTGCAGTTAGCAAGAGTGAATATCCAGTAAACACTCCTACTTCAATTGTGTTTTTGGCATTTTTGTCTTTCAATAAGAATTCAATCATTTGTCCAGCCATTGGTGCTCCTGCCATATAAGACCTGCCAAATCACAATAATATATTAGGACCGTAAAATAAAAATTAACAAATACTCTTTATCATTAATAATTTAAAATTTTTGAAAGAATTTAATCTAGAAATTGAAAAACAATAAATATTTTATATAATGACTTTAACTTCCCAAGAAAAAATAAATGTTAAAATAATTAATCATAATTAAATGTTTATGTTTTCAAAGCAAGAATAATATTAAACTAGATGATCACCCGTGCTAAAGCACGAGACATTTAGAAATTATCATGCATAAATAATATAATCGTTACAAACAGATTAAATAAAAGTTAAGAAAGAGAACCATAAATAATAATTTTTAAAAATCATAAAAAAAATTGAATACACCCTCCGTCCCATTTAGTTTGCAGTATTTTCTATTATGGTTCGCCCCACTTAATTTGCATCATTTCTATTTTTGGACTATGGTCCATCACTTCCTTTTAATCTCATTCATCCATTTTAACTCTCTTTTAATTTTAACCACGCAATTCATCCCCTCTCTTTTCATTTATTACCATTATCTACATTTTTCTTAAAAAACAATAACTTTCTCTTTGATTCAAATTATATTGGACGGAGGGAGGAATAAATAACAATATTTACACATTATTAGGACATAATTGTTGATTAATCGTATTAAGCACAAGCTATTTAATAATCACTATATATTAAATGTATATATGTAATATTAGTTGATTACCCGTGTTAAACACGATATACAAAAATTTATTTTATCAAAAATTGAATAGACTATAAATACTCACTTAAATTGGATATATTTTAATGAATTATTTGTAAATGTAAAGAAGAATTCTAACATAAAAAAATTATCAAATTACAATTTTATCTCATTTGCCTTTTTCTTTTTTAAGAGACTTTTCTTTGAACGCAACATTTATTTCTATGTGTTGATAAATAGGAATAGTGTATGAAAGTCATAATCTTGCAAATGACGATATTTCATACACCTTTACTTTGCTGCCCACCTCATTTGATTAACTTTAAGCCTTTGAGCTACCCATTTCATTTTTTATCGCAAAAATTGAGATTAATAATCAAACCTTTGGGAAGATACAATGAAGTTATAAGAAAGTGTATGTGAGAAGCTAATTTGAGCGGAAAATTTTTTTACAAGAGACTGACACGTGTCATTAGGTGGTACATATCAAACCTTTGTTTTAGTATATAGAATGATTACATAAATTAAATACAAGAATCTTTCTTATATACAGTCTTAATTAGGGTTGTATATCATTTCCGATTAATAATGCAATCATTTCTTCTTCATATAGATTTAATTCTGAATTATGATAATTAAAGGAAAAATAGAAAACTTACTTGGGATGATTTTCAGTGGCTTTCCTTAGCTCCTTTAGAGGTTCAGCCTCTCTTGGATAAACACTAGTTTCTAAAATGTACTGCTTATTATTTCAAAGATATAATTAATTGTTAGGACAATTATTAATTAATCATCTAAAAGTAAAATTATACTTCATGTTACACTATAATAATTTAAATGGCTTTTTAATCATTAGCTTAAACTTTTGGTTGAGTTGGTTTTATGACATGGTATCAGAAGCCAACGTGACGATAGGTCATGGGTTCGAATCTCAACTATCTCTCATTTTAAGTGAATAGCATGTATTGCATCTGCACTTCTAGCCAAAAAGCTCTCATATGAGCGCACATATTAGACCATATAACATATCATAATATACTCTTACACTATATAATCACTATAATGTGGACAACCTTTTAGAAACCGAACAAGTAATTTAACAATATAAGTGAGACTAACGTTGTGCAACTCTTCACTTTGCAATAATCCTGTAGTCTTCATGATTTGCTTCATGTCTCCAATGATCTCCATTTTCAAAAGAATACCTGCACCAATAGGAGTAACACATTTTATTTATTAAAATTTTGTCATTTTGCATTTATTTATGTTTTATTTATATTTATTTATTGTATAAAAATTCGTATAATGCTCAAAGTTATTAGTGAAAAGATATATATATATATATATATATATATATATATATATATATATATATATATATATATATATATATATATATATATATATATATATTTAAATATATAATTTTAAGAGAATAATATAGGTATATATTATTATCATTATAAAATTTTGAAAAGTAAATTATATTGACTTTTTGATAAACTTATAAATATATTATATATAGTGATATAGTAAGGCAGCAAAAAATTATATTATTATTAATGAAAATATTTAATTAATAAGCATGCGCAAAAATTAAAAAAAAAAGTAATTTTAAGCATGCAGAAGATAAAAACTTACCAAAGACAACTGGTGCATATTCAAAGCACAAGGGAGCTGATTATTGTTAGCTGATTATTAGTTAGCAACATTTTATATTTTCAAAACAGATACAATTATTATTTTTCTTTAAATACTAAAAATGTTAAAAATAGGACTCAGTTCTTTTCATTTACTTTTTTCGCATATCCAATACAAACTCAAAGATTAAATAATTTTAATTGTGATTTTCTAAAAATTGTGATTTTCTAAAAATTTTAAAAAGTTGATTTTTAGAAAGTATATATTGAGATGAATTTATCAAGATCCCATATCAGTATGTTTTTCATATAAATCGATAAAAAATCATAGTCATAGTTTCATACTAAAACTCGTAGATTATACTCATTTGATCCTCTGTTTTTTTACTTGCACCCAAGGATACTTTCACATGCTCCAATGCATTAATTCAATCATTAATACCTCTAACTATAAACATCGGAAAATTATAAAAACTAAAAATCAATAAAATTCACATTGTCACGATTCTAACAAGATCCTAAATGACTATGTTTGAACTTATAGATCAACGACAATATGAAAAATAAGTGACATTGATGAATAATGTCAAATTGTCCTTTGGTGCAACTAAATAAAAATGGAGGAAGTATTTAAGAAAAATATATGAAAACAAAGAGAGTATTTGACACTCATAATCTTGACAATAGCAGCTAACTAATGGCGTATGATTAATCATGCAAGCAATATTAAATGATGCTTTCTCCATTTCATAATACTTGTTAATGACAGTGATATACTTCCACACAATATGTCAAACTCAGTAGCAAATATTATAAAAAAAATATTAAATGAGGTACATAATGTACAAAGCGCACCACCAAAAATTAATGTTAGCTACAACTGGTCAGTAGTCGGTGTTTGGCCGTGACAATCATGATTATTTTATAGCCTTACTTTTGTGGATACACCCGTGAATTCGTATCACAAACTGGTACTTTGTCTATTCTCAAATGTTATTCTTATTCGTAATATTCCACCATAAGGAGAGAAAAATTTAATTAATGTTTTTAACACATAGTTAGATGATAAAATGTATCCATATGAGATCTTGTTAGATTCTTCTTAGAGTATACTTTTTTATTATGTATTTTTTATAATTTTTTATTATGTGTATCTAGAAATGTTGAGGTAAATTACTTACCAAACTTATTTATATACAAGTCTACCACCAAATATTTTATTAGGGTTTTTTATGAATTACAGCCTCAAAGTTTTCTCATTTTATGAATTACAGCCGCAAAGTTTTTTTTTATGAATTACAGCCACCAACTTTTGATTTTTCCTCAATTACGGCCAAGTGACCGGTTGACACCGTTGACCAGCTTATTTTACCTTTGACTTTCCATTTTTCTGATTTTTCCTTTTTTTTTAGTTTTTTTTTTGAGTTTTCCTTTTTTTTTGAGTTTTTTTTTTCTTTTTCCTTTTTTTAATTTAATTCTTCATCCCCAACCCCAATCATCTTTCTCTCTCTTCCTCCTTCTTCTCCATCATCTTCATACTCTTCATCCTCCATGATTTTGATTTTGTTTTTCGGGTATTTTGGACTTCAATGTATCAATGGATTATGATTTTGTTTTCTGGGTATTTCTTTTTATTGCTTCAATTTTGAATTGATTCTTGATTTAAGGGTTTAATTTGAAGGTTTTCTGGGTTTGTTGATATATGTTGATAAATGATAACTTGTATCTGAAACCCAGATTACTCCACGAAGTTGACCAGCAAAATGAAAATCTCTAATCACCTCCTTTTCTATGAAATCCAGAAACCCCAAAAAAAAAAAAAGAAAGCAACAGTAAGAACAACCCATTTCTTCCTCATTTCTTCCTAAAAATACCCAGAAACCCCAAAAAAATTGAAATTTCTAAAAATACCCAGAAACCCAGAACATAACCACACACCCAGAAACCCCAACATTTAAACCAGAAACCCCAACATTTCTAAAAAATTGAAATCTCTAAAAATACCCAGAAACCCTCAAAAAAAAAATCCCAGAAACTAAAAACAACAAAATTCATGATGAAAACAAGAAGATCTTCGTTTCTAGATTCATGATGATGTTAATGGCGAAATTAAGAGGAATATTGCTAAAGTTGAAAATAATGAACCATTGTTGTTAACAAAGAAAGATTCAGGAAAGAAGAAGGAGAAATCATATTGTTGTATGAAAATTTAATTTTAAAAAGGAGTTTAAAGCGATTTAAGGGGAAAGAAATTTAGGATTTGGACTTTGGAGAGAAATTAGGTATTTGAAGATTAATGGATGACTTTGAAGATTAATGGAGTGTTTGATGTTTATTAGGGATGAAGAGGATGAAGATGATGGAGAAGAAGGAGGAAGAGGATGAAGGAATAAAATTAAAAAAAGGAAAAAGAAAAAACAAAACTCAAAAAAAAAAAGAAAATCAGGAAAAAAGAAAGTCAAAGGTCATATAAGCTGGTCAACGGTGTCAACCGGTTACCTGGCCGTAATTGAGGAAAAATCAAAAGTTGGTGGCTGTAATTCATAAAAAAAAAACTTTGCGGCTGTAATTCATAAAACGAGAAAACTTTGAGGCTGTAATTCATAAAAAACCCATTTTATTAATATGAAATTTTTGGTAGGATATTTGTTCACCACCTATACACTTTTCATTTGTGTTTTTTTATGAGCTTAGAGCGTGCTTAATAGTAGAAAAATTAAGTTGACCAAGTCATGAGATTTTTTAGAAATCTCTTAATAGCCAACAAAGTATTTTATACACTTTTCATTTGTGTTTTTAAGATATATATATATATATATATATATATATATATATATATATATATATATATATATATATATATATATATATATATATATATATTAATTCTTTTTGTTCTACAAAATCTACAAAACAATTTTAAATACGAAATTTACCAAAAAATTAGAAATATTTTTCTCTACAAATAGAGATCCATTTTGTCATATTTTTTAGGAAAAAAAATTAATGTTCTTGATCTTGGATGGAGAAATGTATGGGAGAGAAAATAGAGAGATTTAATTGTATTATTTGCCATTAAAAGAGTATTTTTAAGTTTTTTGTTTGATTGATGTGGAGGATAGAGAAATGAATAAAGAGAGTGTAATTTTTTTAAGTTTATGGTTAAGCATGCTCATATATCTCACTTATCTCTCGAAACTCCCAAACTTAAGTTCTAGGACATTTTAAATAGCTACCAAACTTGGTCGCAAGGTTTTTTAGCTAGGCCAGAAAAAATATAATTTTAAATCTAAATTTTGCCTTTAAATTGAGGGATGTATAAAAATATAAAAACTAACCTAAAAGGAAAAATCAGTAAAAAAAATTTTGATGATTTAAAAGTTGGATATATGTGATTTCTTTATAGCGATAAAAGTTGGATATACATAGGAATTAATTAACGGGGTTATATAGTGATTGATCGATGATTTAATGAACTCTACACACAAATTTTGATGATTGGTCGCTTAACGAATCTGAAAAACATATTTACATTCTTAAAAGGTTGTATGACGAGTTACGGAGAGGGCTTTAATAGATCCAAATATGACGACAACCAAGTTTTATGATACAAAGAAGTAGACTTGGGAAAACGGTCGGTCGGACGGGTTACGGGTCGGGTTAATTTCGGGTCGGTCATTTTCGGATCGGGTCATTTTCGGGTCGGATCATTCTCGGTTTCGGGTCGGTCGGTCTGACCCAACGGGTTATGACTTACAAATTTAAAAATTAAGTTTTTCATTTTTTTTATTATTTATAAAACTTTTTTAATAAAAAAACTATTTCTAATCCCTATGATATCAATTGACACAATATTAAAGCCTTATGTGACTCAATTCAAGTTATAGAAAACCAGTTATTGCGACGCTCGTGTTCTAAACTTTAAATATCTATGTGTATATAGTTGGATTTGTGACATACATGTCACATTAGAGAAATTAGATGTACGATTTTCAAAAAATAGTTGGTATGTCGGGTTCATTTGAGTATAAGGATAATAGGAAAATTAATACTTATTTTGAAAGACTTGTAAGATACGCGCTTCATAAAAGTTATTGTGTTTGACTATTAAAGTTGTAACGTTAGATAAAGATGACGCTAAATATCTTTTCATTTCCTAATAAAAATATCTTCACAATTTTCATGTTAGAAAGATATACAAATAATTAAGTACTTATTTCTTCTTATAAGATACACTTTTTATAATTTAGGGTAGCGACATTTCTTTTCTGAAAAGTTCATTCAAATGTGCAAAACGTTTTTATAAATTATATTGATGTAGAAGAATTAAAAGCTTATTTGACTGATTTAACAAGATATATATATTCAATTAAGATGATTATAACGTTCTTTTTTAAAAGAAAATATTATGATGGATAAAAAGACGCTAAATGCGTGTTTTTTGAGATTTATTGATGAGTTTTAGAGTTCAAGTGATATACTCAATATGTTGATATACTTTGAAAACTAAAATTTTATTTGAAATGAATTCTAATATTGAGATTAATCTAAAAATTGATATTGAACCTGTCAAAACAGGTCGGTCGGGTTATTATCGGGTCGGTCATGTTTCGGGTTAAGTCGCTTTTGGATCGGTCGGGTTCGGGTTTTGCCGGGTCGGGTCCCGAATTCATTTTTGGGTCGGATCAAATTTTCTCAGGTATACTAAGTATTAATAGCTAGGCTTAGATTTCCAGCAAATCGAAAATAAATTGTTGGATAAACCGTTGCATGAATTTATTAGGGGAGATAATATAGATGCGAGACAAGGAGGGGGGTTATAGAAAAGTTAGGTGATGAATAGATAGGAATGAAAACAAACGTATTTCATGTAAAAAAAGTATCTACTTCCCCCTAGGCCCTAGATTTACAAGGATTCCATACCTCTTATGTTACTGTTACTCATTAAAAAGAGGGAGAAATATGTCACCCATCAATGCTATCCACCCATTTGCAAGTTCAGGAAAACAAAGACTCATTGTGGTCTATTATTCTAACACTTTATATAAATGTGCCAGGCCATAACAATTTGAAGCACACCATCGACCTTTACCTACTTTTTTTTTCACAATATGGTTTTTATCAGCTTTAGTCTCCATGTAAGGGTCGCTAATTTTAACATTGAAAAATTTACTTAGAATAATTTAATATATTCGTAATTTTCTTACAATAATCTCACTTATTGATTAATCATTAATAATCTAACTTTAAGGGGTATTTGTCTAGACTAAACTTGGGTATCCAATGACCTGTATAGTAGGTAATTCACCAAAAAAAGTAAACTGAAAATTAATTTAAAATTATTGAAAATTTTTGAAAAATTACATACAAGATTCTAAATATTAAAAGAAATCATACGTTTTTTTAACAATGTTTTAACATATTATTCGACATTATATCTTAATTAATCTTTTTTTTAAAAGAATAAAACTTGCTGTAGCAAGTAATCCGGTCTCTTGGTTTACTCTAAGAAAATAGATCTCAATGTTAGGATTATTCATGGTTAATCAATAGGTGAGATTATTATAACCTCAATGTTAGGATTATTCATGGTTAATCAATAGGTGAGATTATTATAGAAAAATCACGAATAAATTAAATTATTCTAAGTAATTTTTTCAATTTTTTTAAGCTTTTCACGGTGTTTGAATACGCCAAAGTCCCGTCTATGGGATCAACTCACCCGGATCAGAAAATGGTCTAATATATTACGTTCTACGTAACATTGCCTTGAATTTTTATTAATTATATATAATACTTAGAAATTAACTTATATTAATTGATATAATATTATATAATTAATAATTGTTAGAGTATTTAACATATCTTGGGGCCTCAACCATTAACTTAAGCTTTTGGTTGCCTAGTTATTCAGCATAGTATCGAGTTACAGAGGTACAAGGTTCGAATCTCAACCACCCCTCATTTAAAGTGGAAAATTTAACGACATGTATGAGGAGGGCATGTGATGCATCTACATTTCTAGCCCAAAGGGCTCTCGTGTGAGGGGGCGTGTTAGAGTATTTAATATATCTTGGGGCTTCAACCATTAGCTTAAGCTTTTGGTTGAGTTGGTTCCTTGACAATAATATAATTTATTTTATAAATTAGAAATTATAATAAATATAAAATGAAAATTCCACATGGTAATCCAGTATTTTTGGCTTTTGATTTTATAAATTAGATTTATTGGTCCAATGTACATTTTATTTTTAAAGTGATGACTTTTATAGTCTTAAAGTTATCACTTATAACCTTAAAGTGATCAATTACAATTTCAAAGTAAACACTTAGAAAAATGGCTTTACTTATATAGTTATATGAGCTCGTCTCATGGTGAGACGGCATAGAAGACGGGTTGTTTAATTATTTGTTTATATTTTAATTATTGTTTTCATTTATTTATATTTAATTATATAATTAATTAATTATTTTATTATTATTTGTTATTTTTGATTAATTAATTATTGTTTATTTGTTATATTTAAGATTTATTAAATTACATAATAAATTATTTTTATTTTGTTCGTGTAATTATGTAGAAAGATACCTCGAGAATTCTAAAGGCGCACGTAACCCATTCTTAGCGCTACCTTTTGGTGAGCATACGACACGCAGAAAAATCCTATGAGCCAAACAAAAACATGGACCGAATAAAAAATTAACCGATTTTGTATGAGGTTGTTTCACGATGAAATGACCTTAAAATAAGAAGTCAATAATCTAAAAATTTCTATTATCGAACTAATTAACTTAAATATGAGACATGTCTCACGGTGAGACCGTCTCATACAAGAATTTGTGAATCGAATGACTATTTGCTTACAAATTTTCAAAGGCCTTAGGATCATTGTGTTCAACCGGGCGGGTCAACCCAATGGGTCAGGTCAATAACGAGCTTTTGTGCAAAAAGTCGGGTCGAGCAGGGTCGGATAATTATAGGAATTGGTTGTAAAAAAATGTTTACCTTTTTATTATTATTATAAAGATAGTGAAATTGACCCAACGGACCATAAAATAAAATAAAATAAAACTATATTATGAACTTAAAGAAAAATAATCAAAATGGGTCATATTTAAACGGACTTTAACTCACCCCGATCCCTTTAGCATTTAGCATGACCCGCCCCGACTCCATCCATTTAAACCCAACCCATTAAACGTACACCTCATTTTACACCCCCACCCCCACTAATTGAAATTTGTTTAGGCTATTTAATTAGTATGTGTATTTGTGTGCTACTTGTCATACTTTCACTAATTATGTATTGGGAAATTATCATTGGTGCCCCTGAGGTATGCGTTTTTATCAATGGTGTATAAATTTATTTTTTTATTCCAATGGCACTCCTGAGGTTTAATGGTAATAACAACCGTGACAATTTTGTACTTTTTCCGTTAACTAACCGTTAAGTTTGAAATAAAAACACATACCTCAGGGGCACCAATGATAATTTCCCTTAAATCTCAGGGGCACCAATGATAATTTCCATATATAATAAAATCAAAGTTAACGGTTAGTTAACGGAAAAAGTACAAAAGTTCACGGTTGTTATTACCATTAAACCTCAGGGGTGCCATTGAAATAAAAAAATAAATTTATACACCATTGATAAAAACGCATACCTCAGGGGCACCAATGATAATTTTCCTTATGTATTTTATAATTTTTTTTCATTTACTTTTTGCATAGTTTTCAAAGTAAATTTTAACTCTTAATATCTCTAAATATATACAATAAAAAATTATAAAAGATACATAACAAAAAAGTATGTATTAAAACGAATCTAATGAGATCTCGTATGGATATATTTTATCTTCTAAATATGTCTAAAAAAGATAATCAAATTTCTCTCTCCTTGAGAAAGTATATTCCAAATGGAAAGAACATTAGAGAATAGAGTGAGTATTGTCTTTTCAATATCGTTTTTTTTTTGGAATCAACTTTTCAATATCGTTATAAGTTAGTCTTTAATCAATTAGTTGTCATTTATAAATATGTTGCAATGTTAGTTAAGTAAAAATCATCATCATCATTATATAACAATACTAATAAATAGAGTAATTAAATATAAACAAATAACTACATTAATAAAAAATTATTAAGTAGATAACTTTAAAAAAAATAAAATTGGTAAAATGGCACAAAAAGGCTGAATTGACATTTTGTGTGATATGCAAATTTTTGGCTTTAGAGAGTATTTTCGTCTATTATTTGTTCAAAAATAAGTCTAAACGCAAATAATAAAAAGGAGAACAACACAATAAAAAGGATAAGGTGTTCTCTTCAACTTAATTATTTTTTTTACTTATTACTTATTCTTATTGGAATCAAATCAGATCAGACCAGACCAGACCAGATCAGACCGGATCAGATCATATCAGATCAGATCAAACTAGATCAGATCAGATCAGACCATACCATTATTATTATTATTATTATTATTATTATTATTATTATTATTATTATTATTATTATTATTATTGTTATTATTATAGTTATTACTATTATTAATATTAATATTATAATTATAATATTATTATTATTATTATTATTATTATTATTATTATTATTATTATTATTATTATTATTATTATTATTATTATATTCTTATTATTACTATTCAGATCAGATCAGACTGAATCAGACCATATCAGATCAGATCAGATCAGACCTTAGTAAATTCAGATCTTATCCAATCACTAAGACCTAAGTATGCCTCTTTGGCCATTTGTTTTTAGATAAGTATGCCTTTTTGGCAAATAATAAAAACGATAACAACACAATAAAAACGATATGAAGTTTACACAAGATATGTTCACGGAAATTTTTTTTAAAAAAAGTTTTCATATAGCAAATATGTTATTCTATTGAATAATAATTTTGATGGAGGAACAGTGATTGGTTTAAACATTAAAAAAAATACTAATAGAAATATAGTGGAAAAATATGAGGATCACAGGTAATAAAAAAGTATTCTTATAAAGCTATTAAGTAAAATGCAGAATCATAAGGAATATAAAATCTTAAAAAGAAGTTAGTGAAAGATATGTAAAGACTATAAGCATTAATAAACTATTAAAATGATAATAAACAAGATTATTTTTATTCAAAATTAGTCATGTGAATAAAAATATACTTTATGAAAATAACAAATAAAACATACAAAAATGACAAATAGAACTTTTTTAACAAATGGTAGGAGTAACATTTAATTTTTCTTTGTAAAAACTTTTTTGGATCTATATAGCCTCAAAAAATAAATAAAATAAATAAAATAAAATAAATAAAATAAAATAAAATATTCATTTGGGAAATTTATGGTAATAGCTAGAGGTGTAAACCCGGCCCGGACCGGACCGGTCGGAACCGGTTGGATCGAAAGAACAGAATTTTGAATATGGTAAGACTGAAAATCGGACCGGTTCCATCCGATTCGGTCCAGGTCTAACCCGGTTTCCTTCCGGTCCAGTCAGGGTTTTAGACTGGTTAGACCAGAAGTAATTTTTGATACCAAAAATAAATTAAGAAATGAAAGATTTAAAAATAAGTTAGCAAAATAATTATTATAAATTAAAAATATTTGTGTTAAAAAATTATTTTCTGTTAGAAATAAAAAATATAGAGCCCTTTAAATAAGTATATACACAAAAATCGTAAACATTATTCCCCTTCAGAATTACTTTTATAAACATGTGAATTCTACTCTAATCCGGTCTAACCCGGATTTTCCCGGGTTTAGACCGAAAACCCTGAATGAAGAATAATTAAGCCCTGGAGCCCGGACTGGATGCAATCAGTTCGGTCCGGTCTCAATCGATTTTGGTCCGGATTGCTGGTCCGATCTCATTTTGGACACCCCTAGTAATAGCAATATACTGAACTATTGAGTAAAATAAATATTGACTCACAAGTGAGGTTTAGAGCATGTGATACCCTAGATTTAACTTCAAAAAGAATTGATAGGCTACTCATATCAACAAGGTGCCTCTTTTTTTCTTGGGAGCACATTTGCTAAGAACTCCATAGTTAAGCGTGTTTGGTGGAGAGTAATCTTTGGATGGATGACCTCATGGAAAGTTTTCCTAGGTGCGCACGAGAAAAGTCAAAGTGCGCTGGAAAGACTTATGTTGGTATATAGGGCCAGTCTACAGTCTCTATGAGTAGTCATTAACAGTCCATTGAGCTGGGGTGTTACAGAGCATGTTTAACATATTTGACCGCACAAGACCAATTTGATGCGTCAATATTAAATTACTATGTTAAGTGATTAAAGATTATTAGTTGTTAGAAAAATATCAAAATTTTAGAAATTGCACATGACCTTCAACTGAAACTGATAGTAACATTTTCTAATATAACATGTGATAATCAGTTGCAAGTATTTTAAAATAAAGATAATTAATATTAAATATTGACTCACCTTGACAAGAAGGGAAGTATTAGAGTTGTTGAAGATAAAAACCAAGACTTGCTAATGGTGACGCCCGAACTCCTCGTTATGAAATTGCCAAATAAGATGACTTGAAATCTTAATGAAATTGTTTTGTTGGTATAAAAAGAGGTATTTTGCCTTCACTATTTCAAAACAACAAAAATAAAAAAATAAATAAAATTGACTATTCAACTATAATAATAGAAGTCTTGTTGGGTATTAGACGTCAGTGGATTTGTCTTTTTCTTAACCTAGAGTCCTTGACGTTTTCAACGTGACCAAAAATAATACTTTCTCCGTTCCATAATACTCACTCCGTTTCTTTATGAAGTTTCTAAAATAAATATTTATCGAAATTAAAAAAATAGAATATTTTAGATATTAGATGTAATTTTTAATTTAAATAATAAATTTGATTGGAGAAAAGTATGAATCATAAGCATTAAAAAATATCATAAATTCTTGTGAGAGTGAGAGACCATCTTTAATTGGGTTGGCCCATCAGGGAAAATGTAGCGTAAATTAGACAATAAACTTTAATGAATTAGCCTAAAAGACGTTCTCATAAAGACAGTCTCTCAGGAAACTGGCTACTATTTAATTGATAGAATCTATTATTCTCTTATATTTCCATCCTTTCGTCTTCTCCACTCAAATAATTCCCGTTATTCAAAGAGATTGAATGGGTTTTAAAAGTTTTTCTCTCTTTTTTCATTTTTTTCATTGGGAAATTCTTAAAAGTTCTTTCCATTTAAATCTTTCTATTTTAGTAACCAATAGAATTCAAGGGAAATATTACACTTACACTCAAATCTATAAAAATTAATTTACATGTTAATTCCAATGTATTTACTTTACATACACCTAATGAAATTTAATGATATTTTACACTTACACTTTAAACAATAGAATCTTTAATTATTTTTTATATTATTTTACTCAACTCTCATAGTATCTATTTTGTAATTATAGTTTATCTTGATTTCTCCCCAAATTTCAAATGGTAAGATAAAAAAAGAACGGAGGGAGTATTAATTTTGTAATTTATTAGAAATTCTCATTTTAGTATCATAGTTCAAGGGTTCTTTGCATGTGGCAGGACTGTTATAATTAGCCAATAAACAATTCTACAAAAGCACAAATCATCTAAAAAAACTAAGGAAAAATTATACAATAATACCAACTTTTGATTAACCATAAATAATACCAACTTATGGGGGTGTTTCCCTAGAATATACTTAACATGTTAAAAATCAAACTATAGGTAATTATATGATTAAAAAAAATTAGTAAATTAGTTAATAAACTAAAGTTGGTATTATTTTAGGAAAAAACACCCCAAAGTTGGTATTATTCATGGTTAATCAAAAATTCGTATTATCATAGGAAAATTAACAACAGACTGTATTATTCATGGTAATTTTTCCAAAAAATAATCACAAATTCTTGTATGAGATGCTCTAATCGGGAGACGTGGCTCTTAAGTGTGTTAAAGAGCCCAATGAAAAAAATTGAAATATCACCAATATATTTTAGGGAAAATTACATTAAAAACTCCCAACTATTCGCGATTTAAATATAAAACTCCCAACAATTGATTATTATTTAAAACTCCCAACTTTAGGCCCATTTTATATTTAAAGTCCAAGATGACTTATAACCGGATAAATTGGTTTTAATTGAGAAGTAGTGGGACCCAATTGTATTTATTAATCACCTCACTTCCTTTTACCTTACACGACCCTTCATGTGCCCTCCCATTTCAACAAAAGTTAACTAGTTAAAACAGGTTATAAAATGTATCGGTGCTTTATATTTAAGATGGGCCTATAGTTGGGAGTTTTGAATAATAATCAATAGTTGGGAGTTTTATATTTAAACCGCGAATAGTTGGGAGTTTTGAAAGTAATTTTTCCTATATTTTAAAGAGTAAGAAAAAAATTGATTATATAATGAAAATTGTGTAAATAGTTAAATCATACTTGAAGGATGATCTGCTAGTGAAAAAGAATTGGAATAATTGATTTGCATATGTCAAATAAAAAAATATTTATATCAACAAACTTTTCGGTTTTTTAATTTGTGATTAAAAAGATAGAAAATGCGAATAGAAAATTTAGGTTAGCAGATACTCCCTCCGTTTCCGAATGTTCTTCCCGTTTAGAATATTCTCTTTTGGAGAGATAAATTTGATTAAGATTTTTAAGACATATATTGATGATAAAATATATCCATGTGAGATCTCGTTAGATTCGTTTTAATGTATACTTTTTTATTATATATTTTTTATAATGCGTATTTGGAGTTATTAAGGCTCAAAATTTACTTTGAAAACTGTGAAAAAGTAAATGGGAAGAACATTTGAAAACGGAGAGAGTACTCTATTACTTATAACTCAAAAAAAATACTCTATTACTTAAAGCTGTTCCCAGTATAGGGATGCATGGCAACGGGACGGATCTGGATCGGGTCCAAGTGGACCCGGATCCAAATTCATTTTCAAGATCCGAATCTGGATCCGTGGGTCTAGTTTTTCAAGACCCATATCCGGATCTTTTCAAGACCCATATCCGGATCCGTGGATACTGCGGATCCAATATCGGATTTGGGTCCAAAACGGGTCTAACTAATGATTGGGTCCAAGTGGACCCGGATCCAAATTCATTTTCAAGATCCGAATCTGGATCATATATATATATATATATATATATATATATATATATATATATATATATATATATATATATATATATATATATATATATATAATTTCAATCACCCAAAAAAATCATTATACAACATAAAATTATTTTGAAAATACCCAACGAATACGTTAAAGTATAATTAATATAATTGGAAATGAGGATTAATTGTTCAGTAATCAAATTGCATCCGTGGAAGATAGTCAGATATTAGGGAGTTGCAAAATATGTTGGCCTTTTAATAGCCCAAATCCCAATTTAAGCCCAGTATATTTAATATATATTAAATTAAAAATGGGTCGTCCTGATCGACGGGTCCGGATCCGGGCATATTTTTAGATCCGGATCAAGAACCGTGAAATGTAAACGAACTCGGACCCAATCCGGATCCGACGGGTCCAATTTTTTAGGACCCAGATCCGTGAAAACGGATACGGATCCACGGATCTGGGTCGGGTCCAATAACCATTGTCATCCCTAGTTTCCACAAAAAATATTCAAGGAAATTACCAAAATAGAATATATGGTTATATTATTTTATTGAATAATAAATTAAGGGAAGAAAAATGAAAATCATAAACATTAAAAATACTTAAATAAATTAATTAGTAGAATAAATATTGTATACACAAATTATAACTATTAAAAAATGATTAGATTAAGATTTAAATAGTGAGAAACATGTGAAAACTATATACAATATAAAAGTATATAAAAATATTAAAAACTCAAGGTCGGCTACATAGGGGACTAGGGGTGCTCCATGAGCTACTGCTCAGGGCCTCGATTTTTAGGGGGCCTCATTTTTTCCCAGAAAATATTAGTTAGAGAAATACCAAGTATTCAAGAGGATTGAGAATAGAAATAATTGATTTAACGGGATCATATGAATTCGATCCAAAGTACCAAGCTCCCTATTGCTCATCATCACTTTCTGATGCCATTAAAGGTTAATGATGCGATTATATATTTTCACAAACTGATTTTGGCTTTGTTGCTGAATTTTGGTTAACTATTTTGGTTTGCTGTGTAACACCCCGGCCCAACGGACCATCGGTGACTACTCATGAAGACTGTACACTGGCCCCACAAACCAGATTTAGCTTGAAAAGGGATTGATGGACTACTCATATCAACAAGGTGCATCTTCTTTTCTAGGGAACTCAGTTGCTAAGAACTCCACGGTTAAGCGTACTTGGTGGGGAGCAATCATAGTGAAATGTGCAGCAAAACACCAGTGAGGCCAAAGTGCGCTGGAAAGACTTGTGTTGAGCTGTGGGGCTAGTCTACAGTTTCCATGAGTAGTCACCGGTGGCCGTTGGGCCGGAGTGTTACAATAACACTAATAAAAACAAATTTAGAAAATATTCCCTCCAAGTCAGATCTACAGTTCCATTTGGTTGGGCACGAATATTAAGAGTATGATGTGGTTCACCAAAAAGGTGGTAGTTGAGGTATTTTAATTGATTAAATTAATTGTAAAGGTGGCAGCTGAAGTATTGTAAGTAGTAAAAGTGGAAGTATTTTGGTCATTTACTTGTGTTAACATGATGTATTTAGGTAAAAAAATCATGACTAAAAATAAAAATAAGACATTTAATGTGAACTTACTCAATAAGAAAATACCACAATAGTTATAAATTAAAGGGAAAATTACTTTTAAAACTCCCAACTATTCGCGGTTTAAATATAAAACTTCCAACTATTGATTATTATGGAAAACTCCCAACTTTAGGCCCATTTTAATTTTAAAGCACTGATACAATTTCATAACCTGTTTAACCGGGTACCATTTTGTTAAAATGGGAGGGTACGTGAAGGGTCGTGTAAGGTCAAAAGGGGGTGAGGTGATTAATAAATATAATTGGGTCCCACTACTTCTCTACTAAAACCAATTTATCCGGTTATAAGTTATCTTGGACTTTGAATTTAAAATGGGCCTAAATTTGAGAGTTTTGAATATTAATCAATTGTTGAAAGTTTTATATTTAAACCGCGCATTTTTGGGAGTTTTTAATGTCATTTTTCCTAAATTAAAAGGAGTAACAAATAAAACAAGTGATTTGCGTAATTGGAGTTGAAAAATAAAATAATTTCAACTTTGGTGTTCTTAAAAATTAATTCCCAAAATGGTGTTCATATGATAAAATAGTTTTATTAAGCTACATTTTTTTGGTTTGTTAATTCCAAATCTGCAAGAGGATAAAATTGTTTTATCAAGTAAATATACGCGTTAAATAAATTTTAAAAATCTCACAAGTCTTACAGAAAGAGTAAAATATCCCAAAAAAAAACTTCAACATACAACCAAAAATCTCAATCAATTCTAAAAGTCAAAATCAATAAAGATGTTTGTCGAAGATGGTGTATCCTTCTGATCTGTTGTTAGCATCATCCTTGTGATCTATCATAGAAAAAATCAAGTGAGTTTCTAATGTAAAAAATAATACATTATTAAATATTGTAATACTTTAATATTACACATACCTTGAAAAATCATCTTTTCTTATTGTGACCTTTTTTATGACAAATGCTACAAGTGACCTTCCCTCGTATCAAGCTATCCATCTCGTTTCGTAAACGTTGGGATTTGGGTCGTCATTTGGTTCTGTTAATGCAAGTGCCAAAACACTTAATATTGATGATGAATTTAGTCACTTAGTCGAACATGCCTTAGCTTGTACTTCGGAGAATTACAATGAGGATGTGTCGAGTATAAGTGAATTAAGGTTTGGGACATTACACGAGGTGTTTAACATGGGTGTGTATAATACGTATTCAAAGCAAAATAGTGTGTGCAGAGACAAGTGCTCGTTCGAGCATATGGGAGCTCGTTCGAGCATATAGATCAGAATGCAGCAGAGGGCAGCAGGTGGGCCTGCTCGTTCGAGCAGTTTGCTGGCTCGTTCGAGCAGGGGGAAGTCGAGCAACCTTTTTTCTCTTCATATTCCTTTACTGTTTTGATTCGTTTGTGCATTGAAGTTGATGTTACTTCTTGTTTAATATTGCATTATTGTAATGTTAATTGTGGGAGTTAATTGTGTTTATGGTGTTTAATGGGAGACTCTAATAATCACACCCACCTTCATCTATAAAAGGGAGTGTAATTCTTAGAGTAAAGACCACCACAAACACACACTTGTTGAGAGGGCTTTAGCATTGTAAGAAACTTGAGAGTGTTCTATCATTGCTTTAGTATTTTGAAGATCTTAAGAGATTGTTCTTAAGATAAGAGAGTTTATTATACATTGTATTGTTGAGTCCAATTATAATAAACAACATTTGAGGGGGAGGTATCAAAGATATCTCATAAACACTTGTGTCTCTTTTGCTCTATTTTTCATTGAGTTTTCATTGTTGAACCTCACGTTGCGACGTCCGTTTTCAGGTTCGTTTGAGACTAACATCAACAATTGTAATACTTTAACATTACACATATCTTGAAGAAGATCTTTTCTTATTGTGACCTTTTTTTATGACAAATGCTACAAGTGACTTTCCCTCGCGTATCGAGTCATCCATCTTGTCTCGTAAACGTTGGGATTTGGGTCGTCATTTGGTTCGTTTGAGACTAACATCAACAATTACTTTTGGTTCTATAAAATAAGTTTAGTCTATGGTTTATTTTGCTTGAGAGAGAAATAATAGCTTTGAAACTTCCCAAACCAAAAACAAATACATTAAGTTAGTTTTTTTCTTAATAAACACTAGTTTGGGAAATAAATTTTGATGAGCACCATTTTAGTAATTTTTTTATTTTCCAACACTACTTAGGCAGTTCATTCAAATAAAAACATCTAATAATAATAATAAAAAACGGATAAAGATCTCTAAAAAAACGAAAAAAAGTAGAACTAGTGTACTTCCTCCGTTCCATTATATTTGTTACTGAGTGTGACATAATATGTGAATGTCACACATAATACTTGAAATAGAAGTATATGGAAATTGATGATAGGTACTATTATAAGCAATTTTGAATGCCGTGTGGCCCGTCTGACCGACACAAAATTAATAAAGGCAGTACACTACTACAGTACTACTATTAGTCCAATCCCTTTAATGATGCAACTTTTCCTTTTAAGGAGATCCCACATGATTCATGATATTTGTTGGATGTTTAACCAATTTGATTGGACCTTATATAAAAATAATTTTATAATTATACAAAAATTAATGTGAGCACATGTCTTATTTTGAACCACTTAAAAAATATGAGTTAAAATATACTTTCATCGCTTACTACATTTAACTTTTTTACGCAATTTAATATATTATTTTGTTTATTTATATGTCGAATTATACATATTTAAAAATTATAAAAAGTTTATATTATGAAAGTATACGATTAGACGATTCAAACAAGATCTCACTTGACTATATTATTACTTATATACTAGCCGCAATATATAAAATAAGCTTAAACGATAAATAGTGTCCAAAAACAAAATGTAGCAAGTATTTCGGAACAGTGAAAGTATTTGATAATCCCAATGAATATTTCTATATCTATTATCTATCTATCTATTACCTATAAAAAGAGAGCACTTTTTTTAACTATTCATTTCTACATCTAATGAATAGTATTGTTTGGTTTCTTGACATGTGTACTTAAAGGAACACAAGATAGTTCCACGCAACAAATTTTGACTGTTCATTTCATCATGGATGAGTTCGTGTTCCTGATTCATCTAGCCTTACTTCTCGATCAATGATGATGTATTCATTGAGTTTTGGAGAGAAATTTTTGTTTCAGGTTGTGATAGATAAGCACTACTAATTAGTGATTATGTCAGCGTGTTTTGTTTTAATAATAGTTATAGATAGATTTATACTTGATGAATACACGACAACATAATATATTTAGTGGGATATATTTAGTGATATTCTATTTAAATGTCACTATTTTAAATTTCTATGAAAATTGACCTAGAATAATCCAATTTATTTGTGATTTTCCTACAATAATCCAATTTAGGGGTATTTGCCTAAAGTAAATTTGGGTAACCCAATGACCTGTTATAGTAGGTAAAAAGTAAAGGTAAAGGACCTTCTCGGTATCCCGCACAAGGCAGGGTCCGAGTGGAGAGTTTTCTTTTTCTTAAAAGATGCGGACAAATCATACCCATAACCCCAAGGAGGGAGTAAAGAGATATGCGCGTAGTCAAGAAATATCCCCAATTGATACCTGCGCCTAGTAGGGGTCGAACCCATTACCTGTTATAGTAGATAATTCACCAAAAAAATAAACTGAAAATGAATTTAAAATTAAATAAAAATTTTGAAATTTTATATAAAAAATTCTAAATAATAAAAAAATCTTAAATTTTTTTTGAACATTTTTTCGACATTTTATTTTAATTTATCTTTTTTTTAAAAAAATAAAACCTGCTATAGAAAGTCATCCAGTCACCGAGTTTACTCTTGAAAAATGACCTCAAAGTTGGGATTATTCATATGGTTAATCAATATGTAGTTAGGAAAATCATGAATAAGTTAGATTATTCAAGGTAATTTTTCTAAATTTCTATGTCATATATAGTGAATTTAGTGACATTTGTTAGACCGTTTAGCAACATAATAAAAAAAAATCAAACCTTTTTGTGACATAAGATATAATGACAATTCTCGCAAGTATCACTGGACTATGGTAACAATTATATGTCACTAAAAGCCAAATAAAGTGTCACTAAATAACTTTATAGTGGAATTTAAAATAAAAATCAGTAATATTACACTAATATATAAATCAGAGACATTTTTATTAATGTTACTAATTCATCATCATCATACTATCACTAATTCATAAACATTTTGTGACAAGTGTCACTTTACAATGCATTTTTACAAACATGTGTCATGTGTCACACTAACAATGTAATTTTTAGGTCAATCTTTCATCTTTGTAATGCATATATACAGGGGTGAAGCCAGGATCTTGATTTAGGGGGGAGGGGGGGCAAATTGTCGATATACTAAAAAAAAATTTTACTATATAAAAACTAAAGGTGTTAGAAACAAAAATACGATAGCTCAAAATTTACACGACATTGTAACCGAATCCAATTTGATTCGACTTTAAAAATTTACAATTATGTAAAAACAATATGGACACGAAATGCGATTTCAAGCCCACTTGAAACACCTAACTTGAAATCAAAACGATGACCCGAACGAACACCATTAGACACTAGGGGGGGCAAATTGTCGATATACTAAAAAAAAATTTTACTATATAAAAACTAGAGGTGTTAGAAACAAAAATACGATAGCTCAAAATTTACACGACATTGTAACCGAATCCAATTTGATTCGACTTTAAAAATTTACAATTATGTAAAAAAAATATGGACACGAAATCCGATTTCAAGCCCACTCGAAATCAACGATGACCCGAACGAACACCATTAGACACTAGTTAAGCTATGAAAATATTAAAATCATATAGACTGAAATAAACTTGAATCATTGCAAAAATTATATTTAACAATAAATAGAGTTGAAGCTTTCCTATCATTATTATTTTTGAATAAACTAAGTGTTTTTGACTCTTTGTATTTGCCTATTAATTCTCCAAAAAAGACACTATTAAAATTAAGATAGAAAAATATAAACACACATTAAAAATTATGAATGTTAAATTATAAAAGATAAATAGTAAAAACATTATAGTATAAATCTATTAGTCTATAAAAAAATAATTGTTTAAATAAGGATTTGATCCCTTAGCCTTAGATTACAAATGTTTTACTTCAACCATTGAATTATAGTAATTTTTATTATTATTTTACTTTCTTTAAACTATATATCGTATTAGTAAGGGGGTCAAAGCCAAAATTACAAAAATTCGCATTTTCGGCAAGGGAGGTCGGGCCACCGCCGGCCCCCCATAGCCCATGCATATATATTATCAATATTAACAATTAATATAAGGATGATTCTCACTTGAACTTCTTCACACACACATATATGCATTTTAATAATCAATTAATAAATAATATTGCTTAATAGTAAGTATTTATATAAAAATTTTAAACGAAAACCGCGCATAGTACAGGTATAATCCTAGTATGTTGTAAAAAATTAAATTTGTTATAGTAATATTAATTTATTATTTTGTTAATTACATTTACTCTCTCAGTCCCTATGAGAAAGTAGCATATGTTGTTTATAGGTGTAATGAATAAGTATGTTTTATACTCACTCCGTTAAATGTTATCTGCAACTTTTGCCATTTTTGCCCAATCAGGGTTATCTGCAACTCACTTTATTTTTTCTTTTGTAGTAAAAAATAACCAATGTAATTACAATTTTACCCTCAATTTACAAATCTAATTTTTTTAATTTTTGCCTTATTATTTGCTTAATCTGAATTAGGATTATAAAATCAAATTAGTCTTTTATAATTACTCCCTCCATTAAATGATTCCATCTCCTGAACTTCCCAACAACCATCAATTAATATGGCTGGGTTCTTTTTATTGATTGAAGAGTTTCTTCATACTCTTCCATCAACCTGTTCGTCCTTCTCTCTCATCTTCGTCCTTCATCTTCCTTCATCTTCCTCCTTTATCGTCCTTAATCTTCAAATCAGAGTCCCTTTTGCACCATGATTAACATGGATCCACTTCTACGTGCTTACTTAGCAACGAACGACGAGGGCGAGGAGAGTTTTAATAAGTGGCTGATCCAAGACATTGAAGATGGTTTATCCTTTCCTTGTGATTTTTATGAATTTGATGAGGCCCTTAACTACTGTAGCCAAGAAACCTACGACGCTTTGGGGAAAGTTCTTCAGAGCATGGATGAAGGGACATCAAGCGAGGTAAAGGTTGAGGGGGAGGGTCGTTCTTTGGAGAAAGTTATTCAGATCAAGGAGAAGAAGGTTGTGGATGCAGATCTACCCTCTGACGCTTTGGGGAAAGTTGTTGAGGCCACCCAAACTCCCGAAAATGAGAGGGCTCCGCCGAAGATCCGGATAACCAGGAAGGCGGCGAGGATTGCCCTGAGGAGGATACGTGGCTTGCCTGATGTGCCTGCTCCGGAATGGGTAATTTTGTCCTCAGATGACGAGGATGATAAGGTGGGCTGTTCCTTAACTATTGCACATAACCCTCCTTCTGGTGTCCCTCCTGGTGTCGTTGATGACGAAGAGAGGTGGATGAACTCTATGGTTCAACCCTCCAAGTGACAACTTGCGTAACACATCCAAACCCTCACCCTAAATTTTTGCTGTTTGATTCAATTTGTTGGCTGGTTTGTTGGTGATGTTTGTGTTTGTTGGCTGGTTTGTTGGTGATGTTTGTGTTTGTTGACTGGTTTGTTGGTGATGTTTCTGTTTGTTAGCTGGTTTGTTGGCTGGAAAACAAGTTCAATATTGAATCCATTTGACGTTATTGCTGCCCTGAACTCTTCATCTTGTGGGACTTGATGAGGCCTTGCATTGTCCCATTGTATGATAACATTTTTGGGGAGGGAAAAGTGGCCATTTTGATTGAATAGATGGAATGACTTTTGTGAGTAGCATATCTCTAATAACATCTCTATTCACATTCTGGAGTGCCTTGGTGACCAAAGTGCCTGCTGCTCTGTTTTTGCTTGATTTTTTGGCCATCTCTTTCACAGTAAATGGGAAAATCCCATACTTTCCATCATGAATGAGTCCCCCATGTATGTCATACAATGGCTTCCCAATTACAGCCATAAACATTGCCTTTAACTTGAATCTTTTTGACTGTTGTGCCATGCATGGGTCTTCTTCACCTGGCAGAAGATAAAATCTTCTCTTGTCAGGATTGAGATAGAACCATTTCTCATCTATGTGTATGACATGGTTCATACTAACAAAAGTGGGGTCCTCATTTGCTGTGATTGGATTTATATGTGACAGCACCCATTTCATTCTATCAATCTTGTGATTTGATGTGAGTGCAGGCTTGCTGCTGCATGTATGTGTTCTTATCCTTCCCTTTTTCTTGAGGTTGTGTAGAGTAACATGAGAAATGTTCAGGGCAGCAACATAACTTCTCTCTTTGACTGACTGTAGGAATGCATCTGAAAATTCTCTTGGCTTAGGACCTGTCCTCCCAAACTTCTTAGTCCTCACATCAATTGTATTCCCCATTGTCATCTGTTTTTTTATGTCAGCAAAAACTCTTGTGATTGTTGACTTGTGTACACTGAAGTGTGTTGCTAATTCTTTCATTACTCCCTTAGGTAACATGCCATTTTGCATTGTGACAAGCATTGCATCTACAATCTGCCTTTTTTTTTGCAATGTAAGCTGCTTTCTACTGGCAGCTGGAGTCCCTCCCTCTGTGTTCTGGTTTGCTTCATTATGACCTTGCATATTTTCATTTTCTGATTCATAATCTTGATCTTTCATTTCTTCATGCTCATCGTAGTAAAGTTCCACCAGTGCTTGTAATGATATTAATTGGTCAACATCTAAAAAATCTTCTTCATGAAGATCTTCCATGTTCCTTGTTTGTGATTGATCAGATTTTGGAATACTCAAAGGGCTGGCTGCTGGTTTTTTTTTGGTTGAAGAAGCTGCCCTATGTACATATGAAGAAGGATGAAGGCTGTTGTTTAGAGCACGGATGAAGCTGACAAGGGTGAAGGCTGTATTTTTTTGCTAATTGGGGTGTAATTTGTTGTTGAAAAACATTTGTAAGATTTGGTAGTTTTTTGAGAAACTTGTGTATTTATGAATGGGGATGCTTTTATAGTGTTGTATGATAATGGAAGGCTTGAATTTGGTAGGAATTTTAAAAATTTGGGTGCAATTTTAAAAATTTGAGAATTTTGAATTTTGGTAGTTTTTGGTGGGAAAATGGGAGGCAAAATGGTCCTTTAATTATCCTATCCCTCTATTTTCTCTCCCCTTCTTTCCCTTAATTACCTATCCCTACTTCCTCTAATTAAAGCCTACAAAAAAATGCATTGGCAACCGCGAAGTGTATTGCGGTTGCACATAACATTTAACGGAAGGAGTATGTTGTTTGATTTGAAAGTGTCAAGGAACCATCTCAACCAAAAGCTTAAGTTGATGGTTAAAGCCCCAAGATATGTGTTACGGGGTCAATAATAAACTCGTAATTTATTTAGTCAAACCATAAACCGCCCACCTTAGTCTAATAACTTCCCAAAATAACTACCCACTAACCGACTATAACCTCCCATTATCATCAAATATAACCTCCAATCTCACATAAATAACTCCCTCCTGACTCCTGAGTATTATAAATAGATGTTACTTACATCATTTGAAGACGAAGCCTTGATATTCTCACCATACTCCACAAAAATATACCGCACTCCTACTTACTATCGATATTCAACCAAATATCCCTTCATGATCTGAACTCATCCTACAATCCTTTATTCTGTTTTCATTAATTATCATATATTCATTACTTTCGGTTTCCCGATCTGACTTGAGCGTCGGAGGAGTTTTTCGGGAAACCACCCCCGGGCAAGGCTAACGTTGTATTGCAGGATTTGAGGTCTCATCAGCGGAAGGATCATTATCACTTTTATCATATTGACAATCGTCCCTGATTACACCTATCTTCAGGTATTTTAAGTGTCTTTTGCACTTCCTCGTTTCATTGCCGAAACAATATGCTATATACTCTAACACGCCCCTCATACGAGAGCACTTTAGGTTAGAAGTGTAGATGCAACACAGAGCCTTCTCATACCTGGTGCTAAAAATATTCCATTTTAAATGAGGGGTGGTTGAGATTCGAACTGGTGACCTCATGTCACGTTGACATCTGATACCATGTCAAGGAACCATCTCAACCATAAACTTAAACTGATGATTGAGGCCCCAAGATATGTTACAGAAAGAAATAGAAATAAAGGGAGGAGAAATAGAAAGATGAATTTTTGACCTGTTGGAATGAATAAAATGATATTTCATCTACTGATTTTTCAATGTTACATTTACTTCTTAATTTTTTAGTAGTGTAAGTCACCTACTATGCTTGTGGCTAGTTGATTCTTATGCTTGGCTAACGTGTGTATAAGATGCAGGAGCTCAGATACTTGCAGGTTCTTATCTTTGAAGACTCTCATTGAGCCGACTCTTTTGACCGCTCTCTCCTTATGGGTATGAGACGCCGTTGAGCCTCCTTCCCCAGACCCTGACCATAGATGAATCTATGTGCGGGAATACTGGGTATGATGATGATGATGACGACATTTACTTCTTAATTTTCATGCTAGATATTATACTTCACTGTATTCAAAGATTTTTTTTAAAAGATTTTTCTCTATATCTTAAAGTTAATAATTAAAAACTAATGAAGAAAGTATTTTTGATTAATTTAAATTATATTTGCGCTCAAAATGTAGAGGCCTAGAGGCAAGAATAAAATCAATACCAGAAAGCACAAAATTAGATGACAAAGTATGATTATATAAAAGTAGTTGACAACAAGTAGAGGTGTCCAAAACATACTCTATGACCCGATATTTATCCGATTTTGTAATCGAACCTGATTTGACCCGATTTCCAAATGAATTTAAAATAATTTAATAATCAATGTAGACAAAAGATTCAATTTTGAACCGACCCGAAACACGTGACCCGAAATTAATCCCATTACCCGAGTGTACACCTCTAACAACAAGAATGGATTGCGAACAGATCTAAAGAAGCCATAGTAGTCGATTTTGTGAAGGAAGCAGAGGGGTCTTTGAGGGCGTGCGATGTGATCGATTGCATAAGGCATCTTCTTTCTCTCGTATATGAAAAAGTTAATTAAAAAAAAATATATTAAATTCATAAATACTAATTAAAATAAATTAAATATATTTACTATAAATAAACGCGAAATAAAAATTTTGTAGAGGACGTTCAAATTTTTTAAGAAGGCTCCGGAAGGAAGCTAAGGGTAGGGCTAAGGATATTTCCAGAGAGCGCTATACTTTTTCAGAACTTATGAATACTAATTTTTCCCAACCACCTCAATTGATGGAAAAATGATTTATTAATAATAGAAGAAAGATACCCCGTTAGACTTGATAGGTAGGAATGAGTTTTATTTATTGGGTATTATTAAATGTCGTCACCCTTTTCATTTTATCGCCACCCCTTATATATTGAAATTCCAAAATTGCCCCTGATTACTTTTCAAACTTTTAATCTCTAATATTTCTTTAAAAACTTTCTCCGAACACTCATTGAACTAAAACAAGCTAAAACTAAAAATTGAATTACAATGGCCAGCAAAAATGAGCATCAATATGATTGCGGAATCGATATGATTGTGTTAAAATTTGAGACATACTCACTCTAATTGCTATAACTTTAAATAGAAAAATTGTATAATTATAATATTTGAGGCATTATAACCTAGACTTCAAGATCTTTCCAATGATATATTATATGTCCAATTCCGATAACCGAGCGAGAAATGACGATTGTTTGAAGTTTATTAGTGCTGAAATTTGATACATGTTCATTCTTTTGGTCATAACTTTTTATAGAAAACTCGTATTAGTGCAAGGTTTGCGGCATTAGAAACTAGACTTCAAGATCTTTCCAACGACATATTATATGCCCAATTTTGACAATCGAGCGAGAAATGACGACCGTTCAAAGTTTGCAGTAATTTCTAACGATCCAATCGCACAAAACGTGCGATTCCACCATGGCTGAATCGCACAAAATGTGCGATTCCACCATGGTCCAATCGCACAAAATGTGCGATTTTACCATGGTGGAATCGCACATTTTGTGCGATTGGACCATGGTGGAATCGCACATTTTGTGCGATTTGACCATGGCCTGGTCGTTAGAAATTACTGCAAACTTTGAACGGTCGTCATTTCTCCCTCGATTGTCAAAATTGGGCATATAATATGTCGTTGGAAAGCTATTGAAGTCTAATTTCTAATGCCATAAACCTTGCACTAATATGATTTTTCTATAAAAAGTTATGGCCAAAAGAATGAACATGTATCAAATTTCAGCACAAATAAACTTCAAACAATCGTCATTTCTCGCTCGGTTATCGGAATTGGGCATATAATATATCATTGGAAAGATCTTGAAGTCTAGGTTCTACTGCTACAAATATTGTTGTAATGTGATTTTTGTATCAAAAGTTTCGGCCAAAGGAGTGATTATGTATCAAATTTCAATACAAAACATGTGATCAAATTTATTTTTCGATTTTAAAAATTACTTTCTTTACTAAAATTTATATTTATATTTTAATTTATTTATTATTGAGAAATTTAGTTTAGAAATAATAATGGTTAATTTTTTAATTAAAATTGAATTTAAGGGCATTTTAGTAATTTTATTAAAGAAGGGGTGGCGATTATATTAAAAGGGTGGCGACAAATAAAAATCGGGTTATTTAATATACACACTAGATGGTTCCCGTGCGATGCACGGGTTTTTAAAAATTTTTGATATATTTTTATAAACTAAAAAGTTAAAATTATGAGAAATAAATTTTACATTATAGTTATATTTCATTTCAATCCGAGCAGTTATATATATTATATATATTGTATAATATTTTGTATTGTGCGCGCATGTGATTGTGAAAATTTTGTTGATAACAAATAAATCACAACAAAAGACAAAAAGTGTATTATGCTTTAATCATCTCAAAATATCCAATATATCAAATAATACTCAGTTAATAAAAAAAAATGAAAAGATTTTATAAATAATTGAAAAAATAAAATAAAATATATAATTTCCTAATACATTAAATGATGTAACCTAAAATGTAAAAAATAATATTGGATTGTAATAAGTCAAAGATATGTAAATAATTTATGGGAGTCATAACAATGACATCATCATTTTATGGAGGAAGTGACACTTAGCAATTTTGTAAAATGATGATGCAAGTTGTGTTTTGTTTTAGTAATAGTTATAGAAGATTTTATGCTTTTTTATATATATGAAACATATTTATAGATCATTCTGTCTTTTAAGAAACCGTCTTTTGAAAGAATTTATTTTCTTTATTACTAATAATTTTAAATTTTCAAGAGAATCTACTTTAGAAATCAGGAAATAATCAATATTTTATATAATTATTTTAATTTTTCAAGAAATAATAAATGATAAAATAATAAAGTATAATTAAATGTTTATATTTCCAAAGTAAATATATTATTAAATTACATAAATAAAGTACAAGATTTTTCTTATATGAAGTACAAGTTTACAACCCTTAGGGTTGTATATATTATTTTTCTTATAAATATTAAGAATTGAATTATACTTTAAAGACCGTACAAAACGCAAATATAATCATATGATATTATGTAATAAATCCATACTAAAAACAAGTCTAAGTTTAGAACTTCTACACTATTTAGCTTCTCACTGACATTCTTGAAAGTTTAATTTCTTCTCATTTTATGTAATAGATCCATACTAGAAAAACAACTTTTAAGTTAAGAATTATGAAGAGAAAAATCAAGGATAGCAAGAACAAATAAGGCTTTAATAGAAACAAAGTACTCATAATTCTAACTTTCTTTTGGATTTAAACAAATTTATAAATTAATGAGCATAAAGAACAGTTAATTTCAAGTTCATCAATTATATATAGAATGGACAAGGATTTTCATCAGTCATACACTACTATAAAATCAAAATCGTTCAAACTTTGTGTAGTAAAATGAATGATCACCAAATGCAAAACGAACATATTTGTAACTAAAGGACTTAATTTTGTTTTCTCTGTGATAGTTATTCATGGGTTTAAGACCCTGTTGGACCTGCCCCAGACCCACCCTTTTTAAGGGTCTGGGTCTTATTTTTTGAGACCCATCGAATTCGGGTCGGATTTGGATCCAAAAAATAATTGGTGGGTCCGGGTTCAAGATCCGGACCCTGAACACGCCCCTTGGACCCTTATAAATATTAAATTGTTCATTTCTATTTGTCTTCTACGCATGAATTCTGTCCCCAACACTTATTTTCTTTTCACATAATTATAATATATGTGCTATTTGCTAAGTGCTAACCCAATTATCCTTATTTCATGGACTCAAACTAGTGTTTATAATACTTCGAATTTAAGCATATATAGATGACGCTATGCGACTTTAGATGTTAAATTAGTATTAAATATTTGTAAAATACAATAATAACTCTCTTACAAATATACAAAAAATATAATAACTAATAAATGGTTTAGATTTGAAAAATTAAAGAGACTTTTTTTAGACCCATTAAGGACTCATTAAAGACCCTAGACCCATCAGATTCAGAGGGTCTGGATTTGGATTTGAAAATTTTGAACCCTTAGGGTCCGAATCCAGGTCAGGATCTCAAAAATTTTAAAGGGTCCGAGTCCGGATCTAGTTGGACCTGCTCCAGACCCGTCCCATGACCATCCCTAATTGTTAGTTACAATAGTTGGCTAAAATTGTTAGCAACTAGCTTGACCAGCTAAAAAAATTAACTAATATGCCAACTATGGAGATATTTAGCAAAAGCTATTTGTTGATTGTCTATAAGCTAAAAAATTAGTTAAAAGCCAGAAGCTAATAAGAATTATAGTAACTTTTCGATTTTGACTAAAAAGTCAATTTTCTAGCTATTTTAAAAGTCAGTTTTTGAATTTACGTTAAAAACCAAAAGATAAAAGTCAGCAAAAAGCTAAGAAAAATCAATTATTACCAAATTACCCATAAGGCCATAATATGATGGTACGGTAAAAAAACGAATGTTGGTAGTTGGCATTTATATATAATTAAATTAATATTACTATATACCCATCATGAATTTTAGAAAGCATATAAAATTGTTATTGATTCCATATAAAATTAAAGTTTAAAGATTTTCCATAAATAATTTCTAATCTTTACATCTATTCAAAGATATTAACCTTGATTTCTAGGAACGAATTTCATGCAGATAGGTGGACGAGCACCAGCCAAAGCAAGTAAAGAACTTGGCAAACCCCACAAACCATCACCACAAATCAACCCAGAAGCAACAGCAGGTGCATACTCATCCGCATTTTTCTTATTTTTATACTGCCACAAGAACAAAATCAAGCTTCCAAGGCACATATCTATTGCAAAATAACCTCCTATAAAGAACGGTATTGCCATCGCCATTGGGATTGGTATAAACCTCGAATACTTTTTATCGACCATATCTCGAACAAAATTTATCAGCATTGCAGCAATGAAAAATGTAATGCAAAACGTTAAGCAGTGCTTAGGTAATGAATTCAGCCCTTGTACTCCAAGTAGGGCGATGTTGCGATAAATGGATGCATACGGAGCTGGATATTGAGTACCGGGTATTCCAACACCTGGGAAAGCCTTATAGAAGATCCAAAATACACAAGGAGACATGAAACAACCCATTAGAGTACCGGCTATCTGGCTAACGAACATGGACCGAGGTGAAGACAGGGTTAAGTACCCTGTTTTGAAATCTTGTGTTAGGTCTGCTGCGGTTGATACTATGTTCATCATAGCCCCGCAGGCTGCAAGACCAACAACAATTCCACCATGTGACGCCCCAGCCCAACCTCCGATTATGAAGATGGCTAGTTTGCCATATGACGAGGCTAATGACCAATCAGTAAGACCACATCCGTATGCATTGCAGAAGGCTAAGATTGGTGCAACAATGTACATTACTAAGATGTAGTACCACCTCAGGTTATGGAACATATGCGGAAGTGTGATGATTGCAATAACAGCGATGATTACATAGCCTGTGACTGCTGCCCAGTTTGGGATGTTGTCTTTGAGGAAATATTGTGTTCTTCGTTGATCATCGAATGATTCAGGGATTTGCTCGGGTATTGGGCGTTCACTGGAAGGAAGAACTGCACCAGTGTTTCGAGTACGATATTGTTTATATATACCAAGTATTGTATAACCGAACACTTTGAAGAAATTGTACAATCCATCCCCTAGAATTATTGCTATGGCTATAAAAATCTGTAAGAGAGAAAAGAGAAAATTGCAAGTTAATTAACATTCAAATTCCTTACACTCCCTAGTCCCTACTAAGTGATAATGATATTTTTTTGAAACTGCACGATATAGAAAGGTGGAGAAATATTAAAGAAAGGTATAAGTATTATTTTTTTGGGAAAAACTAAAACCAGTAAACTTGCCTTGTAACCTTGCAGGCCATGAAAGCTGGAATCACTAAGACTAGCATCATACCAGTGACCTTTCTGTTTGGCTATAAGAGGCCACATGATACCCCATGATAAAATTGACCCGAGAAGTAAAGATACGTTTGTGATATAAGGGCATATCATTCCGACACCCACATATGTAGCAGAGAAATCAAAGTAAAACCTGCAGTCGCATTAACGTAGCAAATAGTTATGATCAGTGTAATATATTTGTCGGTTAATTCACTCCATAATTTGCAATTGGTGAATTGGTGAATCATGTAATGGTAGTTATGATGTCAAACTAAAGACAATTTTAGAGAAGTATTTGTTTACTCTAATATAACAATTAACATATTATTAATAAGGGAATGCATGGAAGAATTGGTGTAAATGGTAAATACGTACATTTGCTTAAAGGCTGTGAGACCAAAAGTAGGGAAATTGGCAAAGCCACAGCCATCTCCTGATCCTGTAAAGAACCATTGGTAGAAAGCCCATAAAAAGCTAAAAGAAAAGAACTTTCCCAATACCTTCACCTGCTTTCTTTAAAAATGAAAAAACATACAAAAAATGTTATCTTTTGAACTATTTAAGGCTAATCATCAAAAAATGAAGAATAGAAGTATAATCACAATTATATTTACTTGGCTAATTTCGCTCCCTTGGGGGTGTGGAAGCTGTTGATGAGGAGGGCAGTAGCGGTCCCACTTGGATAACTTAATTTGAAGTCAACAATCATTATCTGCAATAAAATAAACTCAGCTAAACACCCATGTTTTAAACCTTAACCACAACAGATTCATATTGCTAATGTCCATTGTAAATTTTAGATGATTGTAATTGTGTAGCGTAGGTAATGCATAAACAACACTATTATGCTTGACATAACCCATCAAAGGGTAAGCAGTAGTTGGCAAAAATGATAAGTACGTACTTGATAAGATTTATGTTCATGTTTGTCCTACTCTATTTATGTTCATGTTTGACATAACCCGTTAGCACTTGGAAATCCAATATAATGAAAATTACAAAGAAAGACACATATGTGAAGGCGAAAGCATCAATACTCCATGGCACACCATATTTTAAAATTTAAAACAAACTTATTTGTTTTGGTACTGGCTATTTAATATCAATAACCAAACTAAGTTGTTGATGTATTTGTGGTTTGGCAAAGTTGAGGAAGATGAGAAGCAGAAAGTGGTACCTTGCGAAGAGGGACAACAGAAAAGAGTCCCAAAAAACTAACAATAAAGAGAAAACCAATCATCCAACCCAGAGCTGGGTTCTTGGTGTCATGCAAAAAGCCTGGGTCTCCTTGTTTTGCTATTCTGCTACTCATCCCAAGAACATAGCTTGCCGCTCCTCCTGTTTATTTCATACGTTAATAATTTGGGGACTATTAACTTATTCATTAACATAAAATTCCATTGCAAGAAGATAGCTAACTTAACTTATGGAGGCATGGTTGTTAAATAAACAATAAGGCAGGCTATATATTTGTTAGCTAATTGCAAACACAAAATATTAATAACAATCTAACATATATTTCGTTCATTTAAAATCATAATTAAGTAAAATCTTATTTGATTCATCTTAATGTAAATTTTAACAATTTATAATTTAAAACTAAATATAATTAAAAATATTTAAGATTAAATTAGTGTAAGATGAATTGACACAAATCGGTATGAGACATAAAGTGAATTTGAGTGAGTAATTTTTTAACTACTTGAAAGATTTGATAAGCTATAATTGTATTAGATATATAGTGAGTTTTCATTTAAAGTAATCTAGATAAGGGTCATAGTGATGTTTGTTTTACTCCAATAATGTTTTTCATTTACAAAATTCCAACCAAAGTTTCATAGGAAATAGATAAATCCACTACCCATTGTTTTGATTAGCAAATTTTATAGAAATATTCTGTACATTTATTCTACTTTGACATTATAAAAATTATTTTGACAATGTATCTAAAACTAAACGTACTAATAGAATATTTGCCCATACTAATACAGATTACAAACTTAATTACACTTTATCTTTCAAACAAATTAAAGGTATTTTTACCTCTACACTATCCACATCGAATGGCATTTTTTTTCCATTTTTCTATATAAACCGCTATGTCACATACTACATAGGAGTTCAATTCTACACTATCCTTATCGTTTCATATATATATATATATATATATATATATATATATATATATATATATATATATATATATATATATATCATACTATTACTAATTCATAAATATTTTGTGACAAATATAATATAAATAAACCGCTAATACAATTAATTATCTAGCGGTTTGATTATTATTTTATGTTTTATACGCACTTAATTTTAAAATAAAGTACTAATACGTCGCTAAGTCCGACAATAATTTAATTATAATTAAACTGCTTGACTTGGCGCTTTATATCAAAAAAAATTACAAATAATACGCATTTTATTCTATGTAGATAGCTAGTAGGCAGATAATCTTTTGTTTTCTCATTTACTTTTTTCACAGATTCCAATGCAAACTTTTTTATTTTCTAAAAATTACTACTAAGCTACAACAGAAAAATTAGCTTAATATGTGTGAGGAGATAAGATAACAACGCAGTGGCTTTTAAAAAGATGGAAAGAAATCACACTCAAATCATTCCTAGAATATCATTTACTTCTTTAGATAAGTTGACATCATGAAAATAGGAGATCAGCAGTTAATAGTATATACTCCCTCCGTCCCTATGAATTTGCAGTATTTTTTATTTTCGTCCGTTCCACTTAAATTGCAGCATTTCTATTTTTGGACTATGGCCCACCACTTTCTTTTAATCACATCCATACATTTTAACTCTCTTTTAATTTCTTCCACACAATTTATTTTCTCTCTTCATTTATTACCACTTTTTTAATTCTCACCATTTTTCTCTTGCTACTATCTCATAGGGACAAAAGGAGTATCAGTTATCACGATAAAGAACTTAACCATACGTTTTTCCATTAGTAGTTCACTAAAGCGGGCGATATCGACATACATCCTACCCATGTGTACCTTTCATTTAGTAGAATTGCACATGATGTTTTTCATATAGGGTCAATTAAAAACAATTTTTATTAATTAATTTATCATTAAGATAAGAGTAAGATTGCATATATTTGATCCTTAAAAATTAACTTTACTCTTAAATGAAAGCCAGAATGTCGTTGCAATGTCACAAATTTTGCATTTGAAATAATTAGATCAAATTTAGTTCTTTAAAAATTTTATAAACATTTAAGATGATGTTGTTTTAAATAAAATTTTGATTGAATAATTAAAAATTCAAAAAAAATTTTCAATCTATGACATAATTAAATTAATTTGAACTTATCACTTAATATGCCTTCTCTAAAGTTAGAAGAACCGAAATAAACGAGATGCATATAAAATTTTACATCTCAAATTTTATACAAATTTGATATATCATGTAACAACCAAAACTAGAATAAATCATAGGATTTTAACGTTATGTAGAGTAACTTAATTCCACGTTACCACAAAATCAAAACAAAAAAAACAATCTCGTCTATAGGCCAACCCTAACCCAATTTTACAAGCACTGTAAATTTGTAATCGACTTAAACCCGGATAATATTGAGATGCACAAATTATTGTGAGAGACGGTCTCTCCAAGAGACGCATTAGAAATATGGGCTAAATAGCCCAATTTACACATATTAAAGAAAAAATAAGAATTTGTGCTTCTTGTTTTGAGGTATGGTCTCTCACAAGAGTAGACGTACAACATCAAATATTGTATTCTATTTTTAATAACATCAAATATTCTATTCTATTTTTAATAAATTACCACATATTTTACGTCAAACGATGATTACATAATTACATGATGCGTGCATATAAAATTTGATTTGAAATTTGATTTTTTATACTATTCATCAATTATTATTAATTTATAATTTAATTTTATAATTTAACCTATAAGTTAAAATAAGAGTGGTTTCATTTTATTTTTGGCCCAATGCAACAGATAAAATAATCCCTAAAAATAATAAAATTTTTACCTTTTAAATTTTGTATTATTGAAATTTAAACTATTCTATATAAAATATTAATAACTCATATTATATACATAAAAATGTAAATTCATACCTAAATTATATTCAAGTTAATCTTGTATATGAAAATATATTATTTGAGTCCTAAAACAAAATTTGGGGTCTAGACAATAAATATTTTTGTTCTTACTAATCAACGGTCATGGCTAAAACAAAGTCGACTGAGATGTTTGATTTGTCTCACTGTAACATTTTATAATTTTGAATCTAAAACAATTTTGATATATTTATGATTGAATACCATGCAATCACAAATGCACAAAACAAAAGAACAATAGAAAAAGCATCAAATTAATATTAAATGCCTAAATTACGGAAATACTTCACATACAAGGTTAAGAAAAACTCACCGGAGAAGGCAATGCCGGAAGAAGCAACAACACAAGTCTGAATAACAGTATTTTCCTGACGAGTAAAAGGCTGTTTAAGCCAACCTCCCTTTTCAAGCAACTTAGTCCAACTTTTTACGAAGAAAAAGCCTAACAATCCGGCCGATACATTAAGCGACGGAATAATTCCGGTTGTAAGATTGAGTTTCATAACTATGAATGTGAATAAAAAGCTAAGAACGGCGCTAACTACCATCGCTCTCACCGTCACCTGCTTTTGCCATGGCGGTACTTCCGTCGACTCGAACAATTTTTCTACCGACGTGTTTGTATCTTCCGTCACCGCCGCTTCGATTTGAAACGACGATGATTCCGATATTTGGCGGCCATTTTCGCGGTTATCGTCCATTTTTAGGGTTTTGGAGAACTCAGAGGTTTTTGATTATACTCGTAAATTGTATAATTGGGGGATTGTGATTTGTGACAGAATGTCGTATTTATGGGACTAAATACGAGTTTTGAGTGTTGCCGTTCGTAAGGAGTAGTTTTATTCGGAGTCTTTTTTTTTGAGTAATATTTGGAGTATACTACTCCCGACAAATGCTCATTTGATCTAGCTAGTAGACAATTTTATATTAAAATAATAATAGTTGAATAAATAAATTAATTAACACAAAAACTTGGACGAGACCGTCTTACTTTAAGACGAGATCTGGGCCGGCCCAATGTTAGACGCGTGTATTACACGCGCGTGCTTTGCCCTCTAAATTTCGTTTTTGTCATTTTTCTGAAAAATTTTCAATTTCGACCTTAAAGATATTAATTTTTACCTTAAAACTATCAATTTCAATGTAAAGTAGTACTTAAATATATCAATTAAAGTAAAAATTTCAATTTGAACCTATAAGTGTTCAATTGTGGCGTTAAATTGATCAATTTCTACCTAAGTATTTGATGTTTTATGAACTAACTCAATTATGAACGTATAAGTTTCAATTAACGTTTTCAAAATAAGTATTTCAAAGTCTATAAAGATATTGTATAAGTTTTAGTTCAAATTGAATAAGTTAATAGTTAAATTATGCCATATAATTTGACCATGATATCTTATAATCTAACTTAATTTTGAACTTCTAATATTCAATTATCGTTTTGAAAATAAGTATTCAAATTGTATAAATATATTGTATAACATTTAGTTCAAATTTAATTATTGATAGTTTTATTGACCATTTATTTGTTGTTTGAAATTCATCCATAGAATGATAGAATAACACCATTTTATATAACTTCGTTCTAAAATTTTGAAGCATAACCATATATTAGGTAGAAATTGATCACTTTAACATCAAAATTGATCACTTATAGGTTCAAATTGAAACTTTTACTTTAATTGATGTGTTTAAGTACTACTTTAAATTGAAACTGATATCTTTAAGGTCAAAATTGATACCTTTAAGATTAGAATTGAAAAATGCCCAGAAGATGGAAAAAAAAGAGAGAAAGCATGTAAGGCACGCGAATTGGGCCGGCCCACACTTGTCTCAATTTGAGACAGTCTCGCCCAAGACCAGTTGATTAATTAAACACTAATTTTTGTTACATTTCTAATTGGGCCAGCTTAAAAAAATATAGAATAAGGGTGTTTTAAGTAACAGAAAGTCTCCTGTGAGACCGCCTTATCCATGCAACTAGTCCAGCCCAATAAGTTTTTTTAAAAATATTTTGACATACTAATTTTAAGACTTAAAAGAACAATTTCTAGACTTAAAAATCCAATTTTAAGACTTAAAAAGTCTATTTTAAAGTTTTAATATCAACGTTAATGTTTGAGTCATCCTACTTTAAAGTTGAAATACGAATTTTAAGTCTAGCAATTGCTTTTTTATGTCTTAAAATTGGTTTTTTAAGTATTGAAATTAAACTTTTAAGTCTTGAAATTGTCGAATTTCATGATTTAAAATGTCAATTGTAAATCTTTAAAATTGTTTTTTTAAGTATTCAAATTGGTCTTTTAACACTTAAAATTGACATTTTAATTTGTAAAATTGATAGAAAAATATATGTACTTGGGTCGGCCCAATAAGACGCGTCTCACAAGTGAGACGGTCTCACCCAAGTTTTTGTGTTTAAGTAATGATTTAAGAGACGTTTCTCTGGCCCAATCCATAAATTTAATTACCACCACAAAAACTTAGGTGAGACGCATCTTATTGGGCCGACCCAATCATATCATCATAACATACATTATATAAACACAAATTCTTACCTGAGACCGTTTATACAATAGACGTCTCAAGTTTTGACTGGCCCAATCAAATTTAAAAAAAAACTGATTGGTGATTTTGTAAGTTAAAAGGGAGATATGGGCAGGGCTCTTGAGAGGCGTCTATACTATAGACGGTCTCTCAAGAGAGGACCTATTATATAAAAGATTTGGAAAATTCCAATGGCACAATTTAAGAGTCTTTCCAAATGACAATCAATTTATTGGCTATATTTCTACTATTAAGTATCTTTGACTAGCAATCACCAATTCATCATCTATATCTATATCTATCTATACTATATACTAAATGCATTCTTTAGTAGGACACGTGTCGCTTTCATATTCATTGTTTTCCCTCCAAAATTTTTCATTTAGTTAAATTGGGTAAGTAGAATAATTAAGATTGAATGCCCTATTATTTAAATCAATTAACGTTTCAAATGACATTAAAAAAACTGGACAATGTATGATCAAATTCTTTTAAATATCTTCATTATTCTTTATTTCTGTTACTTATGTTATATACGTATCATATTGATTTATATCCATCTACAAAAATGGCCATTAAAAATTGGACAATATATGGTCAAATTCTTTTAAATATCTACTACATCTTATATTCTATAATAAAATATCAATAAATTATGATCACTTAAACTAATCATTCTTAATTATTATAGCAATAGAATACCATTAAATAGAAAGTTTCACGCGTCTGTAAAATCTATTTATCTACACTAATATACTTAAAGAGAAACCAATAAAGTTTTTTATTGACATATATCAAGCTATGGTTGAAAATTTTCCGCTTGAATGATCTCGCTTTAATAGTCAATTACATCATTAAATCCAGTTAACAAAATAAACTTCACATTTAAAAATATACCATACAATAATATCAATCAATTAAATAAGTTAAAGAAATAAATTATTATAAAAAAAATACTCTAAAGAATATAAAATGAAATATATCAGCTAATAACATAAGGAAATTATATGAAAGAATATAAAAGTTTGACATGTATATATTGAAATATTTGTTACATCTTATTAACCATTTTAATCTTTATATTATACTATCTTAGAATAGTTACACTAGTTATATAAATTTAATTAATATTAATCTAACAATATTGTCTTGAAAAATAAAAGTATGATTATAATTGTTCACTGGAAATGTAAAGTTTTGGTTGGAAATCTCATAGATGTTTGCAAAAGTTTAAGCATCCTATATGAAATACGAGTTTAGTTACATCTATTTACCAGTAACTTATCCACTACTTATATATAGATATTAAAAATAGTAGAATCCAACTCATCAATAAAAATATTTTTTATTTGTCTATTAAAAGTAGGTTGTTTATCTGGTGTAAAGTAAGTTTATTCCATAAAAATTAAAATATTATCAATTATGATCACAAGATATTAACATTTTCTTTTTGAACATATAAGATATTAACAATTAAGACTGTAATAAATGGTACAATTGTCTGATATCAAAATTATAAAAATGTTATATAGGATCTTCTAAAAATAACAAAGAAGAACATTGTTATATTATACTTCTATATAGACCTGGGAAAATTTGATCCGACCCGAAAATGGACCCGGGACCCGACCCGTCAAAACCCGAACCCGACCGATCCGAAAACGACTTAACCTGAAACATGACCGACCCGATAATTACCCGACCGAAAATGACCCGACCGGCAACCGACCCGTTTTGACAGGTCTAATGTCAATTTTTAGAGTAATCTCAATGTTAGAATTCATTTCAAATAAAATTTTTGTTTTCAACGTATCTCAACATATTGACTATATCATTTAAACCCTAAAACTCTTTAATAGATCCCAAAAAACACGCATTTAACATCTTTTTATCCATCGTAATTGTTGTTCTTTAAAAAACGGACGTTATAATCATCTTAATTGAATACATATATCTTGTTAAATCAGTCAAATGAGTTTTTTATTCTTCTACATTTCAGTAAGCAAATCGATATAATTTATAAGAACATTTTGCACATTTGAATGAACTTTTTAGAAAAGAAATGTCGTTACCCTAGATTATAAAACGTGTATCTTATAAGTCGAAATAAGTACTTAGTTATTTGTATATCTTTCCAACATGAAAATTGGGAAAATATTTATGAGAAAATGAGAAGATATTTAACGTCATTTTTATGTAACGTTACAACTTTAATAAACGCAATAACTTTTATGAGGCGCGTATATTACAAGTCTTTCAAAATAAATATTAATTCCCCTATTTTCTTTACACTTAGATGAACCCGACATACCAACTAGTTTTAGAAAATCGCACATCTGGTTTCTCTAATGTGACATGTATCTTACAAATTCAACTATACATAGAGATTCAAAGTTTAGACAACGAGCGTCGCAATTACTGAATTCTTATAACTTGAATTCAATCACATATAAGGCTTTAATACAGTGTTAATTGATATATGGATTAATGTCATAGGGATAAGAAATGGTTTTTTTATTAAAATGTTTCATAAAATAATAAAATATGGAAAAATCATTTTCTTAATTTTCATAATTCATAACCCGTTGGGTCAAACCGATCGACCCGAAACCGAGAGTGACTCGACCCGAAAATGACCCGATCGAAAGTGACCCGACCCGTAACCCGACCGACCGACCGTTTTCCCAGGTCTACTTCTATAGATAAAGTAAAAAAAAGAACAATATAATATCATTATTCTTCACAAAATCTCTTATTACGCTATTAATGCTTCATAAGAAATCACAAACATGTAAATAGTATCTATTATTTGAAAAGAGAATCCATAAAATTAACTTATAATCTATAAATTATTTCAATACGTGATTCAAATAAAAAAATATGGGTTTTTCTTATAAAAAACACGGGCCCTGTAAATTAAAACATGAGCACTATAAAAGCGAATATATGTCCTATATTTTTATTTTAAATTGCTAAGTTTATCGCTTACATATTTTTCTCATGCTTAATTTATAGTGGTAAATATTGTTCATTCTACAAGTTCATTAAAAATAATTCAAGTCCAAAGTTTAATTTTAGAGTTTTAAAATTTGAAAGAATTAATGTAATGCAAAGACTAATTTTCTCATACATCAAATATTATTTTCTCTATATTTATTATGTTTACCAAATATCAGAATAATTTAAACTAATTTTATCTATATTTTAGAGATCATTTATTAAATATTTTTTGATTATCTGTGCTTGGCACGGGATTCAAGCTAGTACATTCTACTAAAACATACATTCTACTAAAACAATAAAAGAATATGCCATATGTCACTTTTACATATCACGCTTTCCCGCCTAAATTTATTAGTGATTAATTATGGAACGTTTGATTTTTAATTAAACTTTAATTCTTAATAATAATAATAGTAAGAAAGGGTTAATTCAAGAAACTTTGATTTTTCAAATACACTTTTTTTAGGAAAAATTGATAACTTTAATTTTAGTAAATTTTAATGACTAAAACTGTAACACCCCTGAATTTCCGACCCTCTGAACGGAACCAAAACCGGAAGAGAACGGAGGAAATTCGGGTGTTACATTTAAAATAATTTAAAATAAAGAAAAAGGATAATGTTTAAGTTTGATTAAAGAGGTTATAGAAAAACTTTCAAACAAAATTCTACGGAAATTTCGGCAGCATCTGCCTTAAATTTTAACGCACCAAAAGAATCAACAAACATTAAACCGTCATGAGAAGAGGCATTAATAGCCTTGTAACAAAATCACGGCGGAATGGTCATCGCCAAAACCTCTGTCGACATGCTAAGCATGGATCGTGGTTCCCATGTAAACACTTGGGTTTTCCAAAAACATAACCAGCTATACAAGCCATTCAAGATACTTTAACGAAATATAAAACGAAATAAATATTTGCAGCGGAACAAATTACATCAAAAGGAGGGCACGCCTCAAACCAAAAACATACTCAATTACAATTCAAAACACATGAAGCGTCAAAAAAGTTAGAACATGGCACGTGTCAAGATTCTCACTCAATCCCCCCGTATGCAATGCAAATAAACTCCAAAAAAACCTGCAAGTGCTATCTATGATACCCCTACTGCTCAACGTAAAGTCATAGACCAACGTGTCATAGCAGGGCCATCAAAGACAAGCCGTCAACAAGGAAACAGACAGTACACGTCAGTAACCAACAATAAATTATGCATACGTAACCAATAAACAATTTCGACAAAGCAAGGTGAGGAAGGTATCCAAACGTGTAAACCTCTACTCCATCTATTTCTCAATTCAATATACTTCTCAATTTCTTCACCGTCTTCTATCTCTTCAATTGCTCTTATATATCTTCTTATGTGACTAGAGGCCACCATATTGGGGTTTGCAAGACCCACATGGCAACACCTCAGCCAAGGACGGTGACGGCCATGCCGGCGCCCAATGGCAAAGTATGATCATACCCCCGTACAGCGACCATATATAGACGGTCCATGCCTCCGGGAACTAATCCAGCTGGGGTACCAATCCAGTGGAGTCACAGTAAATATCCAACTTAATGTCTCTTCAAATAAGGGGACTTATTCCCATTCCAATCTCATACAATCCAACATTCTAGTCTTGCGATATCAGAACTCATTCTCTACTATGTTTAGTGCAAAAGTCACTTGAAGGAGGTTCTTAAGCCCTCTTATAAACCGGGCACCTATACCGTTAACGTAAGACTAATAAGCCTACTTCACATCATTTAAGAACGAGTTCATACAAGTACACAATCAGTCAAACAAGTTTGATTCAAGTTAATCGCATTCTAAACGCACTTATGCAATAAATTCAACCCATGTTCACACATGAGCGATGCCATCAATCTCAATCGAACTATAACATCATATTCTAGTCAAGTTTATATCAAGATATGTTCAAGTTAAAGGGGCACAACCTTTGGCTTGTGCGTTATAGTCAAACTATTCATCGGAAATTTTTAGAACACGTAATGTATGACATTACACTTAATAACCATCATATCACTTATGGTAGTAGCGATTTATTATATTTCCAAGGATTTTAGAGTAAAGCGATTAAGAGTAAATTAAATTTGTAGCGCGAATTAATAGCGATTCGTATAACTTGGGTCAAAGTCACAAAACTTAGCAACACAATTGAACATCTCAATATAACAATCAAGCTCAAAACTAACCACCTCATCAAACGACTATAACCATGACAATACTTTCATTAATGACAATCACGACTTTAATTTTTCTTAGTAATTATTATTATCGTTTACTCTACAACAATGGGTATCAACAATACTAGTCATACCACCATGAGTAAAGTCATATAAACAATAACTAGCCACCATTCATCAACCATGTCACATAAACAAGGCTTACACAAGATTTTAAATCAATAAAACACCATCCAAACCAAAAAAAGTAGTACATACTACTTCTAATTCATCCAATCCTAACTAATTCAAGTTCAAATTACACTTTCTAATATCTACTCACTTTAAATTCTATCAAGATATTACTTAATCTAAACTAAGATTCATGAATTTACCCAAATGTTACATTTAAATTCATTATAATATAAACCCTAAAACAACCATAACTTATTTATATTCAAATTCAAACTCTTAACTTCTTACCAAGTCAATTTAGAGCATAAAACAACCATTAAAATTAAGAATAACATCAACCATTATATAACAATTAAAAATTACAAGATGAGAAAATAACATTAAGGAGAAGAGTTTAAATAGCTCACAAAATAAGAAGAAGATATGTCTTACAATGAAAAAATAAGAGAAGAGGGAGAAGGAGGTGAATGGTGGTGGAGGAGACAGCATGGGCTGCTGCTGGACGCCCAAAAACGCAGCTATGGCTGCTTGCGGGTGGCGCGAAGCTGCTGCCAGGAGGAGGGAAGGGCTGCCGGCTGCTGCCCAGTCCTTGGTGGCGCCGCCAGGTGCCGGTGGGGAGGAAGATGGTGCGGCTGGTGGTTGCTCGTGGGTGGTTGCCGGCTGCTCAATGGTGAGGGAGCTTGGAATGGTTCATGTGAGAGAGAGGGAAGAGATATGGGTTTTGTCTTAGAAAATGGAAATGACGGCTCTTGCTAGGGTTTATGAAATTATGAGTACTCTTATCATGGCTATTATTATTATTATTATTATCTCTAGATTCATAAGCTCACACATTCAAATAAAATAATAATTTGACTCAAACCTCTTTATTTTAGAAGTCATAGTTGTATTTTTAATATAAACATATGTTAATATTTAAATTCGTTTACAAACGAAACTTATTAAACTATTTTAAAATTAATTTAATATAATTATAAAATCCCTAAAAGTTATTAAAATATTAATTAATGAAGTCAGAAAATCTCGGGGTGTTACACTATTGATTATACCTTATTTCCGACACAGAAACAATACGAACTAAAATAATTCTCATCTAAAAATAAGCTTATATTTATAAATTCTCAAATTATGTATTAATATTCAGAATTTAACTTATTATTCACCTAACTTTAATATTTACAAAATATTAACTAAAATCTTATCTAAAATAATATTACAATGATAATTATGTTAAAGGGAATCATACTTAATGTTTGCCTAATAACTTATCCTTTTTTTAGTGAACCTTAAAAAAATATGTTAAAGGGAATTATGTTTAGAAAATTTTTCATTAGTAAAAATTATTTTTATCAGCATAATTATTTTAATCAGTGAAATAAATTCATTTTACTAATAATCTTTTAATTAGTAAAATATACTCCGTTCTAATAAATAAAATTGGTTAATTTTAAAAAATAAACAATTATATTTAATAATGTTTTTATATCTAAAGTAATGAAATAACATATTCGTGCATTGCATGGGAATATATTCTAGTTATTTGTAGTTAAATTGAGTAAATTAGAGAACATAAATATAATGCATAATATATTGTTGACAATTTTCATTATTATAGAATTAATTTATACATATAACCGTCAAAATTGAGGTTTCTACTGCATAATATTGTTGACTTTATTTTTTTAATATCATGTAATTATAGACCTTGATGCTTAAAAAAACTGTGCAATGCACGGGTTGTATATATTTTTCAACCAATTTTACAAAATGTCAATTGTAAGAGTTAAAAGACCAATTTGAAGACTTAAAAGAATAATTTTAAGGATTTAAAATTGACATTTTAAATCATATAATTTGACAATTTCAAGACTTAAAAGTTCAATTTCAATACTTAAAAAACTAATTTTAAGACTTAGAAAACCAACTGTTAGACTTAAAATTCTCGTTTCAACATTAAAGTAGGATGACTCAAACATTAATTGTTGATATTAAAAACTTTAAAATTGACCTTTTAAGTCTTAAAATTGAATTTTCATGTCTTGAAAATGTCCCTTTAAGTCCTAAAACTAGTATGTCAGAATATTCTAAAAAACTTATTGGGTTTCCGCCGGTTGCACAGATAAGGCGGTTTCACAAGAGAGTTTATGAATTCCTACTCTTACTCTACATTTTTTTATGAGCTGACTCAACCAGAGATGTTCTCTCAAAGAGACCGTCTCTCACAATAATTTGTGATAAAATAATTATTTCATTTTGTGTAAAAAATTCTATATCATTTGCATGGATGGCTGATTTCGTTTTAGAAAAAAGATTAATAGTTCCCGTGCGATGCACGACTTTTTAAAAATTTCTGATATAATTTTACAAACTAAAAAGTTAAATTTTAAGAAATAAATTTTACGTTAGAGTTATATTTCATTTCACTCTGAGCAGTTGTATATATTACGTACATTGTATGATATTTTGTATTGTGCGCGCACGTGATTGTGAAAATTTTATTAATGACAAATAAATCACAACAATAGACAAAAAGTATATTATGCTTTAATCATCTCAAAATATCTAATATATCAAATAATACTCATTTAATAAATAAAATTGAAAATATTTTATAAATAATTGAAAAAATGAAATAAAATATATAATTCTCTAATACATTAAATCATGTAACATAGAATATAAAAAATAATAATTGGATTGTAGTAAGTCAAAGATATGAAAATAATTTATGGGAGTCGATCATAACAATGACATTATCATCCAATTTTAGAGGGAAAACTTCTATCGCAAAAGTGACACTAAAGCAATTTTTTAAAATGATGATGTCAGTTGTGTTTTGTTTTAGTAATAGTTATAGATTTGAAATGAAAAACTAATTAACTAATTTCCTTTAATAACTTATGTTGTTCAACGAATTTTCTTTTTACTTTATAATAATAATAGTAAAATTAAATAAAACAAAAAATAACCAATTATTCCCTTTTATATGTGTGAGTAGTTGAATAAATATTATTTATTTATTTTTATTATTTTTTATTCGTCAAAAATTAAAAAAAGTTCACTTGTTTGCCCTTATTAACTACAAGTGAACACATTATAATTATTATTTTACTTTTCAAAATTATACTCCCTCCGTTTTCATTTGTTCTTCCCATTTGGAATCTGGGAAGAAACCAATATAAACTATAATTACAAAATAGATACTATGAGAGTTGAGTAAAATAATATAAAAAATAAAGGTTCTATTGATTAAAGTGTAAATGTAATAAGTTCATTAAATTTCATTGGGTGTATGTAAAGTAAATGCATTGGAAATTAACATGTAAATTAATTTTTATAGATTAGAGTGTAAGTGTAATAATTTCCTTGAATTCTATTGGTTACTAAAATAGAAAGATTCTAAATGAGAAGAACTTTTAAAAATTTCCAAATGGGAAAAGTGAGAAGAACATATGAAAACAAAGGGAGTAGCCATTTCTTATGAAACTAAGCTTTGACCAGTTTTTTTGTTGTTCGTTTACTAAAAGCGAACAAGACTTGATCAACTTTTGTTGACTTTTCAGTTCAGCTTTATCTTGTTCACTTCTAAGTAATAGCGAACAAATCTGAATTTCAACTTCATAACTGGAAACTCTTATTTAGAAATTAGTTTTGAACAAAGCTTACTTTGGGTATTGCTTTAGAAATAACTAGATAGCTCCCGTGCGATGCACGGTTTTATTAAATTTTCTAACATGAATTACATTAATTTATATAAAGCATTATAACTATTAATAATACATTTTAAAATCAAATTTAACACAAAAATGTGTAAAATTATTTTTTAAAAGTTTAAACGAAAAATAGTTTAGTCATGAAAAATGTAATTGACATACATAAAAATAGTCACAACCGAATTATAATAGAATTATGCATTGCATTTAAGTAATCAATATTAATTGTATAAATAACAAAAAAAATCCAAGTAAAAGTATTTTATGTTTTAATCATCTCAAAATATCCAATATACTAAATAGTACTCATTTAATAAATAAAATAAAATAAAATTTATAAATAATTGAAAAATAATATACTCAAAATAAGAAAATAGAAAGTCAAAGATCATAATAACAATGACATCATCATTTAATTTAGGAGGGAACTTTTTTAAGGAGGAAACGACACGTAAGCAATTTTGAAAGGTGATTATGTAAGCGTGTTTTGTTTTAGTAATAGTTATAGATAGATATCTCGTCTTGCATGAATTTCTCTCACTATGAGACTAATCCATATAATCAGTTCATAATTGCAAGTGATCACTTTACGGTTATGAAGTTGAGGTGAATTACGGTTATGAAGTGATCACTTTACAGTTCATAATATCTCGTCTTGCATGAATTTCTCTCGTCAAAACACAATTGATTTTAATTTTCAATATAAGCGTCACTACGCTAAAGTTGAGGTGAATTATTTGTTTGCTATTACTAACATCGAACAAAGAAACTGCCAAAAAAGTCTAAACCCTTTATATGTTGTTATTAACAGTGGACCAAAAGGAAGACAATGTCATAACTATTTCAAACGAAAATAGTATATCATGTTGGTTAGTTGTTCATAACAGTCGAACAACATTAGTTGTTTTTTTGTCATTTCAAATACTATGACATTGTCTTTGTTTTGTTCAGAACAAAGTGGCAACTTTTTTTCTCCTTTTGACGTTAATAGTGAATAAGCCCTAACTTTAAAATTATATAAGAAAATACTTATTTTTGAAATTAAAAAGTTTTCGGAGGTTATTTTGATTTTTTTTTCTTTAAAAACTCATTTTATTCAAATTTTTTAACATTAGAAAACGGAGGGGTAGAAATTAAAGATAATGTAAGTAGGCGTTAAGGATATAATAAATAGGCTAATAAGCTAAGTTTCTTGATAGTCATAAAAAATATTGTAAGTAGGCATTTTAAGTATATTTTCGATGGACATCATACATTATATCATCATACAATCTAATAAAAAAATGTAAAATTCCACATGGCATGCTTAGAGTGATTTGCCATAAGAAATAATTCTTACCAAAATTAACATCAACTTATTCCTTGATATGAGTAGTATATAAAATACATTTTAAAAATTTTCTTGAAAAATGTTATTTTTGAATTTAAAAGTTGCATAAGATTTCTTTTTTTGGCAAATAAAAACTTTTTCATTTACCAGAAAAAACCAAATACATCAAGTCAAAGGAAACTCGGAAAATTCTATTTGCATAAGTGTGGAACCGAGGCCCACCTTCTAAGAAGGGTTTCCACGGCCCACTCTTCATGTGCATACGGGCAAAAACCAAGGCCAAAAAACAAGCAGACATAATACAACCAGCTAAGCAAAACTATACAATGCAACTAATAGTTACATCAAATAATGATAGCATCAACAAATGATGAAACAACGAATGATCCATGCAACAGAAATAATCAGCTTTTGGAACCACGTCAAAGAGTAGTAGGCAACATTCTTGACACACACACAGCACCAGCTTCTGGAACCACATCAGACTTGACAAATAGGCTGAATCCCAGTAGTAACAAGAGCATATTAACAATAGTAAGATCAGCATATTAACAGCAACCTCACAGACCAGGGATTCACCAAACGTGCACCAACAATAATAGCAAGAGCATCAGCCCCATCCATCCATATAAACGAGAGCAGCAGATCAGCAAGCACCCCAAAATCAGTAATAAAATAGCAGCTCCCACTCAACAGACCAAACAATGCATCAACAATGCTAAACCAACAGCAGCAATCATCCACGCACCACTCCCTGAGCCATCAGACCAGCAGCAACCAGCAATTTGTGCAGCTAGCAGCAGTAGATGTGCACCAAACCAGCAATCAAACACAATGAAGCTAGCAAACATCAGAGCCACGACATTAGCATTCATCAGACCAACAATTTTACAATATGCCATAACAGCAGCAAGAACAGGACATCCACCTATGAAACACAACCCTTTTTAGGTACCAAATGATCCAGCCTATTGCAGCATCTCACAGCCCCTACTAAGGCTGGACAGACTCTTATAATACCACAATTTATACAAGATCACCTTGATATCAACATCAGCCAACAATATCAGCTTGCAAACAAAACTAGGGATGGCAATTCAGTCCGAATCCGCCCCTGATCCGACTCGACCCGAGTTTTTTTATCCGATTCGACTCCGAGTTGGGAAAAATCCGTCTCCGACTATACAATCCGATTCCTAGCTAGAGCCGGACCGGAGTTGGACCGTAAAAAAATCCGATAATCCGACCGACTCCGATTCGATCCGACATCCGACTCAAATATTAATTTAAGGCATTTTTATATTTTGAAAATTTTAAATTTTATATGAAAATAAGCTTATTCTAAGCAAAATTGCAAATTTGACATCTGACTATATGAGTCATGACTCATGAGTGACTAATTACATTCACATTGTAAGAGAGATTGAATATTGTAAATTTAATCAAGTTGAATGATTGAAACTTATCAAAACAATCGATTAGATCATTATAGACTTACAGTCTTACATAGTTTTGACTTTTGAAGTTATTTAAGTATAATAAAACCTAAAACTAAGTTAAATAAACTATTAGAATTATAGTATTAATCTATATAAAAAAATTAAACCGCTAATAACAAATTAAAATTTTATTTAATTATATTTAAATCACTAATAACCTCATAATTCTATATAATTCTTATTCAATTTTATTGGTAATTAGCTTTTTTAAGAAATTAAAATTGTATTTTACCATTAATTAAATTTAAGCCATTGATGATTACAATGTGGATGAATGAATGGTTTTGATGATATCCACCTCATCAATCTTTAAAAACCTTCAATAGCCAATCACATACAACTTTGAATGTCACATGGATTTTGAATTCTAACCATTGATTTTAAAATTCTTTTAATCTTTTTTTTTTTTTTTTGAAATCAAAAGGGAAGGCTAGCATTAAGATGGTAAATCAGCAAATACAATATCTGAGATCCACGAAGGACCCTCATCAAGCCATACCCTAGAGCAAACACTAGAAGCTGCCCATCTAGCTAATCTATGAGCCACATTATTAGCTTCACGATAACAAAAACTGAAAGACAAGGAATCAACATTGGACACATAATTCAGAGTGTTATCGATCAGCACTTGGTTGTAAATATTACGGGTTATACTCCGCTGAAAGGCTTTCACCACCTGTTGAGCATCTCCTTCGATAATAATTCTGTTCCAGCTTCGCTCTTTTACCATACAAGCTGCCCATTTGAAAGCTTCAATCTCCGCGCTCTCAACATTCACAAAAGGCCATATCGTTTTTGAGCCAGCAAGTAAAACCTTACCATTATGGTCTCGAGCAATAATTCCCAGCCCTGCTCTATCTTCCTCTTTATTCACTGCTGCATCAACATTGAATTTGATGAACTGTTCAGGAGGAGGCTTCCATTTCACATTTTCACGGTAATTGACATGGCCATTGGTGATAGCATTGGCTTTAGAATATTCCTCAAGGATATCATAGGCTCGCTTGTAGCATAAATCCGAAGCGATGAAGACTTGGTCGAACACGAAATCGTTTCTAGCACACCACACTTGCCACGCACACACCCCAAAGAACTCCACTTCTTTCTGATTTTTGTGATCCATAACTTCACCCAGCCACTCTTTGAACGACGAGTAAAGAGGGATATCACTGGGTTGCATTGCATGTTCCCAAACCTCACGAGACCAACGACAGTCTTTAAGAACGTGAGCAGAAGTCTCCAAAGCTCCACACCTTTGACACAAGTCGACATCTTGGATACCCTTTTTCCTGAGATTAGCTCCATGAGGGAGCATATCCCATGTTGCTCTCCATAAAAAGAGCTTAGCTTTGGGAGGAATGTTGAGCTTCCAGATTCTCCTCCAAACATTGTCAGAACCACTAGAGCTGGCTGTGTCTTGGTCAGAATTCAGAGCAAGTTTGTAGGCATCACGAACCCGAAAAATTCCATCCTCGCTCGCAGCCCACACACGTTCATCAAGGCCTCCACTGTTACTAATTGGGACTCTTAAAATCCTCTCAATATCAATTGGGAGGAAATTATCCTGCAGAACATCAGTACGCCATGTGTGAGATTCTTCATCGATTAGCACATTCACCGTGGTGTTCTCCTCAAAAGATCTCCTTGGGGATATGATCCTGCCAGCCCCTTCACCACCAATCCAAGAGTCCTTCCAGATTTTAATATTGGACCCATCACAGATTCTCCATCTAGAACCCAATTCCAGCAGCGAACGAGAGCTCCACATACTTCTCCACGCGTAACTGGGGTTGAAACCCACTTTTGTTTCCCAAACCGTCGAGTTAGGGAAATATCTAGCTTTTAGAGACCTAGCAAGAAGAGTATGAGGATGAGTATGGATCCTCCACAGTTGTTTTGCAAGGAGGGCATTATTGAAATGACTCAAATCACGGAACCCCAGCCCACCTTCACTCTTGGGGCGACACAAAACCTTCCAAGCTTTCCATGGGATCCCCTTGCTTGAAGTCGAGGTCCCCCACCAAAAATTTCTGATTATGCTTTCCACTTCATTGCAAAAGGACGTAGGGAGACGAAAACAACTCATAGCATATGTTGGGATCGATTGAGCTACGGCTTTAATAAGAATTTCCTTCCCAGCTTTTGAGAGCAACTTCTCCTTCCAACCTTGTAGCTTCTTCTAAATACGGTCACGAATGCCCGTGAAGGATATTTTCTTTGAACGATCAAAAATGGTAGGGAGCCCAAGGTATTTTTCATGGCTAAGGACTTCTTTGAATCCAAGAGCTGCGCCAACTCTACGTTTTATATCATGGGAAAGGCCTTTGCTGAAAGAGACTTGGCTTTTATCAAAGTTCACAGTTTGACCCGAGAGCCACTCGTACTTCCTAAGAATACTCAAAATAGCCTCCGCTTCTCTCACCGTAGCTCGAGCAAAACAATACTGTCATCTGCAAAAAACAAGTGAGAAATAATCGGGGCATTGCGAGAAATAGATATACCATGAATAATACCATTGCTATGCGCTTCTTTGACAAGCGCTCCAAGACCCTCCGCTCCCAAAAGAAATAAATAAGGCGATAAAGGATCGCCTTGGCGTAGACCTCGTTTCGGGGTAATCACATCAGTAGCTTCCCCATTGACAAGGAAGGAAAAAGAGACCGAGGTAACGCACTTCATAACACGATCAATCCAGAGAGCAGGAAAACCCATCTTAATCATCACCAAAGCAAGAAAATCCCACTCCATACGATTGTAGGCTTTGCTCATATCAAGTTTTAAAGCCATCGAGCCCCTTTTCTTTGCATGATTATTCTTCATAAAATGGAAGACTTCAGAAGAAAGAAGAATATTATCAGTTATCAACCGCCCCGGAACGAAAGCACTTTGATTTTCCTCTATGATCATGGGGAGAAAAGTTTTGAGTCTATTAGCAAGTACTTTGGATATGAGCTTGTAATAGACATTGCACAAGCTCATAGGACGCAAATCGGACATCTTAGTGGGGTTTTTAACCTTCGGGATAAGAACGACATGAGTATGATTCAAACCATCCGGCATAAAACCATTATTAAGAAAATTCAAGACCACAGCACAAATATCATCACCAACTAAGCTCCAGTATTTTTTATAAAATAAAGCAGGAAAACCGTCTGGGCCAGGGGACTTACAAGGATGCATCTCGGCAAGGGCTTTCTCAATCTCCACTCGTGTGTACGGAAGGAGAAGTTGATCATGCATAGATTGAGAAAGTCTGCGATCAATGAAGTTAACGTCGTCTATACAAAGCTCCTCCCTGGAAGAATCAAATAGAGAAGAAAAATAATCAATCACCACACTTTTCATACCTTCTTGATTTTTAATTTTCACACCATTTCTGTCTTCGAGGCATTTAAGCTTATTCCTTTTTCTCCTGTTCGCCACTTTAGAATGGAAATAAGAAGTGTTTTTATCGCCGTCTCGAAGAACAAACGGTCTGCATCTCTGCCAAGCCGCTGTTTCTTGTTGTTGTCTAAGGATACGAAGCTCTTGTTCAACTCTCCTATACTCCTCTATAACAGCTGGGGATGAAGGCATGTTTCTGACTTTTTTGAGTCTCTTCATAAGCTATCCCATTCTACTATACTGAGCCATATATACTTCCTTGTTCCACTTTTTAAGTTGATTGCTACACTCCCCCATGATGTACTGCCACTGGTGCCCATGTTTGGATTTTGCCTCTTCCCAAAAAGAACCCAGACAACGATCAAATGTTTCATGATAAATCCATCGGGCCTCGAATCTAAATAATCGTCTTTCATCCTGCCTTCTGTCAACCTGAGCATCTTCAATATAGCCATGAAAGTGGGCGATCATAGGACAATGGTCAGAACAATCCCAGATCATATTTTCAAACGATGCTTGCGGGAAAATTCTCTTCCAACTCTCGGTTGCAACAAACCTATCAAGTCTCTCCTCAATAAAACCATCTTTCCTTTTATTGCTCCATGTATAAGGGTGACCACCATATCCAAGATCAAGCAACCCGTTGCGATCTAGACAATGACGAAAAGCACACAGGTTATTAAAGTCACAAGGCGCCCCTCCCTTCTTCTCGGCTTCATACATAATCTCATTAAAGTCTCCTCCAACAAACCAAGGCAAATCATTATAAGTACCCATATCATCAATCATTTCCCACGTTTTGTGCTTCAGATTATTCTCCAGCCAGCCGTAAACTCCTGTCATCCTCCATTCCCTATCACCAGCACCCCGAACAATCAAGTCGATAAAATGATCATTTGAGCCCAGAATATCAATATCCAACTCAGCATTCCACAAGAGAGCCAAACCTCCAGCCCTTCCCACAGCTTCAACACAGAAATATTTATCAAAACCGAGGGAATTTTGAATTCTCCTAACCTCAGACTCTTTACTTTTTGTTTCACTGAGAAAAAGTAGCTCAGGGGAGTATTTTCGCACCAAAGACTTGAGCGAATTAACCAACGAGGCACTCCCTAGCCCTCGACAGTTCTAGAATATAGCGGCATTCATTGAGACTGAAGAGCCCAGGATGTGGGGCCCGCCACGTTGTCATTATCGGCAGTATGAGTGTTATCAACCTCCATGGGAACAATACGCTTCTTAAAAATTCCCCTAGCCTCATCATCGAACATATGTTCATCCACATACCTTGTTTCAATCGTTCTTTTCTCACCCACAGGAGGGGTCGCATAATCATATTCACAAACCGAAGAATGAGCTCTAGCAAGTTTTTTCCACTTTTGACCTCTCTTGCTCATATTCCCAAGTTGTGCAGGAAAGTGGCTGCTCTCCTTAGAGAGATTCTGTTGGTAGTCATTATTCACAACAGTAGGAGGATTCTGTTGGTAGTCATTATTCACAACTGTGGACGGAGACTGTTGGTAGTTATTATTCACAACAGTGGAACAAGTCTCAATGTTTCTCAAATCAGCTTGGGCCTCACCTGTATCACTATCCCCTTTGTTTACTTCATGATTATTAACCAAATTTTCCTCCTTGTCCTCATTCCGTACCGCTTCAGAGATGGTCCCCATTCCCACAGTAATTTCATCCTCCTGAACCGCCCTCATACCCTCCAAATTCAATGCAACTTTTCCCAGCATAGAAGCAACCGAATTGATGGCCTCATTAGGGTTTGCTAGGGTTTCTTTTGTAGGTAACTTCTTAGGGAAGAAAAGTTTTTTCCTACACGAATTACTCTTATCTCCCATTTCCATCTCATCCCCGTTCCTCATAGGTCTCCAAGGAGATGCTTTTAGCCATATACCGTAATTTTTGACCGGAGAATTTTCCCCAAATACCTCCTTGCATTCGCTAGACCCGTGCCCTAGTTTACCACAGTAGTAACATATCAAGGGGAGCTTCTCATATTTCACGGGGCATTTACACACCTCTCCTCCTCTAACTTTAATTGGAACGTATTTTTTTAAGGGCTTGCGCACATCCAGCATTACTCTTAGGCGAAGAGATTTCTCCATCCCAAGATTTTCAGATTTATCCATTTCTAGAAACCCCCCAATCTTATCACCTAACATCCAGGCATTGGTTTCATTTGTTCTTCCTCTAAACGGAATATCATATATTCTAACCCAAATAGGGAGGGAATAAAAAATTAATTCAGAGGGCTTACTTGCTGCGTCCATCTCAGTCAAAAGGAGAGCCACTTTGTCGAAGTGCCACGGTTGACCCGCTAAGACCTTTTCTTTGTCTCGCCAATGGTAGAACTGGAATTGAAAAAGGTTTTTTCCAATCATGTTTATGTCAACTCCGTGCGTCGTAACCCAAACATTTTTGATAGTAGACATGAACACCGATGGGTTAAGAGTACGTTCGGACCACAGTTTCCCCACCAGCCCTAAGGAGATCCTGTCATCTTCCTCATCGTTCCCATCATCGACCCATTCAGTAACATCCTCCTCAAAATCTTCGGTCTGAATTTTATCCAATTCAGAGACATGGTTCCCATCTGAGGCCTCTGAGATCTTATCATAAGTTTTTGAATGCGCTGTGCGAGATAAATTATCCTTCGTTTTTTCCAAATTCCGGCTGTCCAAGTTTTCCGGATCAATCCCATGAATTTCTGGGTCAGGATCCATAATAAAGACAAGAAAGAGAAAAGGGAGAGACAAGAAGAAGACAAGAAAAGACAAGAAGACAGGAGAATCAAGACAAAAGAGAACAATGGCTCCTTCAAGGAGAAAGAACTAGGTCAAGCCTAGAGAGAAACCCTAACTCCTAGAGAGAGAAGGGACTTTCTCTTTTAATCTTAGCCCTTGAATAATTTTAACATAAGAATAAAAAAAATAAAAATAAACTCTAAGGTCCCAAAGATGAAAAACTCAAACCCTATTCTTTCATTTCATCTTCCAGAAACCAAAACTCCAAAATCCATTAGAGTACCCAAGGTCCCAACTCCCAAACCCTAAGTCCCTATTCTTTCTTCCATCTTCCATAATCCATTCCACCCGCAGGCCGCAGCCCACCGCAGCACCGCAGCCCACCCGCAGACCCGCAGGCCGCAACCCACCCGCAGACCCGCAGCACCGCAGTAGTATATAATTGTTTATTTTGTTGATTTTGTTGATTTTGTGAATCATTAGTATCCTTGATTTTGTTTATTTTGTTTATTTTGTTGTTGGTTTTTCATTTTAAGATATTGTTGTTTATTTTGTTTATTTTGTTTATTTTGTTGTTTAATAAAGATGTTGATTTTAATAAAGTAGTATATAATTGTTGTGTTTTTGAATTTAATGTAGTATATAATGTAGTGTTTTTGATTTTAAGATATTGATTGTCTTAGGTTTACTCATTTTGTTAGGTTTAATAAAAATGTTGATTTTGTTAGGTTTACTCATCTTGAGTAGTATATAATTGTTGTTTTTTTATTCAAACAGGGATGGACTTTGAGAATGAAATACCTAGTCCGAAAACTCCTATTACTCCAACAATTAATTTAGAAAATAGTGAAGATGTTGAATGTGGAGAGGGTTGTATTATTGGTGCTAATGGTAGAAAACTTACTTATGCTGTATGGAAACATTTTACTGTAGAATTCCTATTACTAAAAAACTACAATTAGATTGTAAGACTAGATAGAATTCATGTTCTGATAAGTTGCAAGTTGCTCTTTTATATAAAGATGCATTTACTAGGTTAGAAACTAAGGTTGGAAAAAGTGGAAAAGAAAAGTTTAGGTTACCGAGTAAAGAAGAGTGGAAAATGGCAAGTGACATTTGTGATAAATTGGCGTTGTTTAGTAGGACAACTGAGGCTTTCTCCGGTAAAAAGTATCCTACTGCCAATCTTTACTTTCAAAAATTATGTGAAATAAGGCTCAACTTAAGAAGATGGAAAAGTTGTGGAAATACAGTATTTGAGTCTATGGCTAAAGCAATGATTACAAAGTTTGATAAGCATTGGGAAGTGGTTAACGGCATGTTGTCTGTGGCTTCAATATTGGATCCAAGAAGAAAATTTGAATGTGTATCTTTTTATTTTGAACTTCTTTGTGAGGATACTGCTTAATTAGAATGTGAAAGGATTGGAAGGATTTTGAAGGATTTGGTTAATGAATATGAAACAGTGCCTAATGAAAATTTTACTCTTTTTTCACCCTCATCACATTCAAACAAGTATAATAAGAGGATAATTGATGATTCAAGTGATGTTGAGGGCTTATGGGAAAAGCATGTTTCTAGCCAACCAAATAAAAAGCCACGCAAATGTGACTTAGAGATATATTTAGAGGAGGAAAGACTCGTGGTGGATGAAAACAAATTCAACTTGTTGGCATGGTGGAATGCGGAATCGAGTAAGTTTCCTACACTTTCTAAGATTGCTAGAGACATACTTGCAGTGCCTATTTCAACTGTTGCTTCTGAGAGTGCTTTTAGCACTAGTGGTAGAGCTATTGGACCTCATCGTAGTAGGCTTCGTCCTGAGACTGTCGAAGCTTTGATGTGCCTTCAAAGTTGGAGGCGTATGGAATTCAAAGGTATTTAATTTTCTTACATCAGTACGTACAATTAAGAAATTATATAATTATATTATTTATTAATCTTGTTATTTCTAATTTGTAGACGCTAAAGCAAATCCCTTCAATATGCATCGATTTTTGAAGACGAGGATGTAGAAGCTATAGACGAAGAATGATGTTGTAATGTTGAGCATGAAGAATTGAAGACTTCATCATTTATGTAATTTTTTGTGTTTGTTAATGTAATTTTAGGAAACTAAGGACTATTTTGTTTGTTGTAATTGCAGGACTAATATTTCTTATTCAAGTTGAATTTGAAGACTAATCTATATTAATTTTTCCGTGCTTTAAAATCAGAAATGTAGTATCGATAAAAATAAATCTTGATATAATCCGAAGTCCACCGGATGTCCGAAAGTCCGAGTCGGAGCAATGTTGGGGTATGCATGATCCGACTCCAAGTGGAGGTGGACTGAAAAAAATATTCCGAGATTTATTCGGAGCAAAGTCGGAGGGTGGATAGTCCGAGCCAAGTCCGACCCATTGCCATCCCTAAACAAAACAGAACAACAGCTATCCTCCAATAGAAATAAAGAAAAAACAGCTATGAACCAAACATCAAACAAATTCAAAGTAGACCAACTCAGTACTCTAAGAGAGCACCGTAGCAATCAAGGATCCGTCATAAGAACCGATTGCATTGAGGGAGTTGATCCAACCGAAGAACTTTAAGGCGGAGTCGAATCTCATATTGAATGCCTCTAACTAGGGATGATGGCGATCTCACCACATGATTCCAAACCGCATCATTCCTAGCCTGCCAAATAGAATAAACCGTAAGAGCATAAATCGCACACATCACTCTTTGTTGAAGTTTCGAAAGTTGAAACTTGCAAAAGTCCATGACACCAATGGCTTTAAATCTAACCCCAGTCCAACCGGTAAGCTCCGTGAGACAGTGAATGCTGAACGGGCATTCAAAGAACAAATGAGAGATGGTTTCCCTACTTGCGGAGCACAGTGGGCATAGATCATCAACCACATCAGCACTCAAGTGAAGGCGATCTTTAGTCTTAAGTTCACCAAGCACTAAAAGCCAGCAGCAAAACCGTGATTTCGGAATAGAAACACTATTCCAAACTAGTGATTGCCATTTAACCCGTTGTTGGCCCTGGAACACCTCCCTATATATCTCATTGATAACATAATTATCACTAAACACCCACTGTTTCCATGCATCTTTCACAACACACAATTTTTTCATCGCCCAACTAGCCGAGGATTGAGCATTAAATAAATTCCATCTACCTCCTTTAGTATAGACCCCATGGACCCAACGCACCCATAATGAATCCTTCATCATATGTATATGCTAGGCTATTTTCCCTACCGCAATTTAGTTCCACGTGTAGATATCCCGCACGCCCAGGCCGCCGAATTTCTTAGGATTACATACTTCTTTCCACTTCACCAAACCAGGCCGAGAAGAATCAACAACACCAAACCATAAGAATGATCGGCAAATAGCATTGATGCATCGGATAACCCGCTTAGGGAGGATGAAGATTTGGCACCAGTATGAGGAAATCCCCATAATAACAGAATTAATAAGTTGGAGACGGGCAGCATAAGACAAATGCCTAACTTGCCAGCCTTTAATCCTACTAGTCATTCGATCAACCAGACATTCACACTCAGCAATGGATAACCTTTTGGTTGATAGAGGAACTCCAAGATAGCGAAAAGGAAAGGTGCCAAAGGAAAAACGAGTGAGGTCCTGAATAGCAGCTTTAGTATCCAAATCAACCCCAGAAGTATAAATGGCGGACTTAGAGGAATTCGCTTGTAGACTGGAAGCCGCAGAAAAGGCCTGGATACACTGGATACGTAAGATTTTCAATTAGTTTCTTTGAACATATATTTGTTTTTTTTTATGTTGAAGTATTTTAATCAATAAAGTTTCTTTATTAAAACTTTAAATTCTAAAATATTTAATCAAAAAACAAAAAATATTCTAAAAATTATTCTAAAATTATTTTAAGAATAATAAAGAATCATTATGATAATATTGTTAGAAGATTATTCAAATGTACCTTAAAAAGTACGAGAACTTTAATCAATATTTATATTAACAATTTAATTTTTTTCATCTAAGGCACTATATATTCTAAAATCATCTATCTATTTTATAAGAAATATATTATAATTTTATACTATTAATATGTAGTTGGATCTCTATTAAAAATTTATATTTATCTATACTTTTATACCCATAACTTCGTGCATTGCAAGAGTTTCTATACTAGTTAAGCATATTATAACTAGAAATTAAGGATACAACTAGAGTTGTTCAAAAGTGACCCGAACCGAAAACGAAAGTAAACCGACCCGAAAATGTGTTCTATATTTAGGTTAATCGAACCGACATTACCCGACCTGAAGTTATATCCGAACCGGTTGACAACCGAAAATGGAAAAACTAAACCCGAGCTGTAACCGATTTTTTAAACCGACACATAATCGTTAATCGAGATTACCCGAACCTAATAATGACCGACCCGAGTCATACCCGACCCGAATCATGCTTGAAATCGAACTCGATCCGGCTAAAACCGACATAACCCGAAGGAGTTTAGATCAAACTTGTGTAAACCTGAACAAGTTTTTAACATAAAAGTATCATCGACTCATATTCAATCATCTTATTATTTATTCTAATAAAGTGATAAATATTTTAATAAAATAAATTTTATAAATACATGGATTCATATATTTAATTTTCGATCAAACAAGTAAAAGTAACAATGTAATAATGATTACTAATTGATTTGTATTTAAACTATTTATTTTGCTTTAAGTAAAGGAAAGTAGGAAACGTTATCATCAATAAAAAAAATGACTAACAACTTAATCTAATACTAACTCGATCGATAGTAATTAGTAATTCGTAGCCAAATTCTATTTGAAAAAAATACCCGAACTCGATCTGTACCCAGTAAAATCGAACCAATTATTAACTGATGACAACCCGAGACCGATTGAATCTCGACACGAATTTCAACCGACACCGAACTGATGCTAACCCGATAGCTCGAATAACCGATCTTCAACCGAAACGTGACTAACCGACCCGAGCGTGGCCCGTCAGAACATGCATCCGAAAAACAACCGAACCGAATGACACCCGTCCAAAACCGTCCCGATCACCCAAATGAACTCCTCTAGATACAACAATCGCCATTGTTGTACTTTTTGGCGTGTTTTGAAGTAAATTTTAGTCCTACGACCCGAAAACAAAATGCGAGAAGTCTACGTCGTCGTCTGTAAAAATGCGATCCAAATTTTTGTCATTTTATCAGTCCTTGTCGTCGCCGATTCATCTACAAATGATTCTCAGGTACCCTATTTTCTTCATTCTCATCTCAAATCCTCACTGTTTAATCATCAATTCTTTCCTTCAGTGTAAACGTTAATGGTTACTGATTTACGAATGATGAATTTTTGCAGATCCAATGCAGCAAAAGTTGCTTGGCGTTAAATTGTGATAGTAAGCTTCAATAAGTTGTTTTAATCTTTTCTATTGGTTCTCTTTCTCTGATTTTGTTCTAAATTACTGGGATTTGTGTGTATTTTGAAATGCAGATGTTGGGATTAAATATGGCAAATATTGTGGGGTTGGATACAGTGGATGTCCAGGTGAAAAGCCTTGTGATGATGTCGACGCTTGCTGCAGAACTCACGACGAATGTGTCGAAAAAAATGGTATTTAATCTTTCGCTTTTTCCCAATTTTAATTTTGGGGTGGTCAATAGTTGAGGAATCTTAGTGGAATGATTTTTATTGGTCAATCGAAATATAGTTTCATGGTTTAATCGCCGAGGATGTAGTACAACCGATATTTAATTTATCATCTTGTAGTTGGGACTTGGGAGATAAATAATGGAATTAATAGGGTGAATGTAGTTTATCAAAATTCCCTTATGATTATGGTATGTATAGAAGTGTCCAGCATTATTGGCCAGCACATAATAATGCATCATCATTATCTTTTATATACGTCTCATAGAAGCTATGATTAGAGTCTCCAAAAGAGATGAAGGAGATTGACCCTCAGCTCGAGAATGACTTGCAAATGAAAACAAATGGCTCCTAAGATCAAAAACCACCATGTTTTCTAGGCTATTTTAGAGCAACCCATTCACCCATTGTTGTGTTTAGTACACTTAAAACTCAAAAATGGAGTATGTAGGAATGTCAGGATAACACAAATTTTCTTTGTGTGTGTACCAAATAATGTAGCTCAACTATTGATGCGATTACGGAACATTTAGATGATGTTTGGTACTAAGAATACAATGGAAATGTTGAACATGCTGATTGCAAGGAGCTTTAAGAGAAAACGCAAATGAATGAAGTATATGTTATAATTGTTTGATGAGTTAATGTTATATGAGTCTTTTCGGAACATGTTTAGTATTGAACTATGGTTTGATGAATATGAGTTTTAGAATATTTAGGAACGTTCTGGCTATTAAATCTGAAAAAGGAACCAGAAACATGAGTAAAATTTGGCAACTTAAATGCTCATTTTCTACTGAAAGGAAATGTTGTATGAGATAAAAAGAGCAAATGGTGCTTGTGAGTTATGATCTCTGTTCTTATGTCACTTGGATTCATTCAAGTACCTGTTTTGCATTTCTTACACTTCAACTTAGGTATAGAGTATAGACACTAGTGTTTGGACAAAAATGAGACATTAACTGTAAGATAGTTGTTTAATACTTGGAGAGTGTCAGAGTTCAAGTGACATTGCTTAAGAAATTACAATGGAAAAAATGAATAGAAACTGAACCAAAACTAACTATAGAAGCCAAAGGAGACCTTATAAAAGCATCAGTATTCAAGACAGGCCATCATTTTGGAAAGAACTCATCTGTGCTCAAGGACTAGATTGCTTGTGCAGATATGAGCTTCAGCTTATCAGGACATCAACTGGCTGGAAAAAAACACTTAAACAATCCATGGAGATAAGAAAAGCACCATTGTATGACTTGGATTTCCTCAGAGTGGACACAATGTAAACCATAGAACATGATACTATAGACAATCCCCTCTACAGTCTCTGAATCCTTTTTTGATGCCTGCAAATTACTGAACATGCTTGTAGACCAGACAATTCAGAATCCCTCCATGTGCTTACACAGAAATGAAAGCTAATGATTAAGTGATTAACACTCTCAAACGCACTGCTACATTGGTAACATTGCAACGAATAGTAGTTAACAAGAACAATGCTAAATCCTTGGTTCACCAACAATATGATAGAAGCTTCATGAATCAAAACAAATCATCGCTAGCAAAATTAGTAATATATCTAATACTTATTAATAAATCAATTTCAATGATCATCTACCTATATTCTCCTTTTGTATTCATGCTATTCATATGCTAGTGTGAATCCAAAATCTTCATGCCATTCTTCGCTTGTTTTGTCTAGGTCATATTCTCTCATCCTCTTCCTCTTCTAAACTACGCAATGTTCTAACATTTTACTCTTCTTACTTGTGCATTTTTTCTGGGCACGCTAGGCACTAAATTTGAGCATTAGTTTTCCCTAAAGTGTTCGGGTTTAAACTTGAATTACTCTCAAGAGATACAAAGCTAACGCACTTTACTTGGCAACAATTTAGTGTTCGATAGGCTGTGTCTGTGTACGACTTTCAAATGTGAATTCGATTTAGACTGTTAGGCTTTAAGAATGTATGAGTTTTTTAGATTGTGTGTTCTTGAGAATGTGTGTTTCACTTAAGTTATTCTCAAAAAAATGAAAATGGTTCCACTCACAAATAACTTCTCTTGGAATCAAATGAAGTAACTCCCAATCTATTTATCATGATATATATATAACTTTCCATACCTGTGCATAACCATCCAAAGAGGCATATAGGCCTGCACTGCTCAGTATAACACAAAGAAAACTGATGAAAATTGCCTATAGGTAGCCAGGTAGGCGACAAATTGTCGGTCACATCGTCTTCGCTTTGCAAGTTCAACGACTTATCGGCTTAACCGACAATTCGTCGTTTATGAGGTGACCACTTGTTGGTCATGCTGACAACTCGTCGTAACATTTTCCTTTTCAAATTTGACCAAACTTGATCTAAGTCAACTGATGATGCATCTTGGCCATTGACAACTTGTTATTTGCTCGTTTGATCTTTGTTTGACTTAAATACTTAAAGTTTGGTCCAAATCCCAATAAGTGTCATGTACTCATCGGTTTCAACTTTTTTGCATTGGAAATTATAGAGTGGTAACTGATACCCTAAATTTCAAGCAATCCTCCCCCATTTGGATTATTTAGGGACTTTCTCAAACACCTTGAACTCATTCCTATTCCTGCATCAACATCAATGTCCATTAAATTGACACCTAGTGCGTCACACTTTCCAAGTGGCAATATTAATTGATGTCCCTACGGGTTGAATGTTTCCAACCACGTGAAGATGATGCATGCACAAGTTACATGCATTTATTACTTCACACTTTTAGGTCGTATCCTCGTCTCTTATCAAGATCCATCTTCCCGTCTCTTGAGTCCAACTTGTTGTATAACTCTCTGTACACTTTTGACTTGCCTCATATATCGCTTGCTATGTATTAGTTTTGATTTCCTTATACTTTGCTATACTCTCCTTACTCGTACATTTTCAATTTTTCCTAGAGCTAAATTATGTTCTTTGTTCTTTTCCAACTTTACTTATTTTTCATTATGGCGTGTTCTTTTTTGTGACCATACCACCCTTTGTTTCTCCTAGAAGGCCCTTTGTTGTACAAGTACTATGATTCATTTTGTCCAAGTTTAATGTTGCATCCTCCTCGCTTGTCCAATCAACTTTTTCAACAACCCTGTCAACTCGAGCTGAAATTCGAAATATATATATAAAAAGAACAATGATATGCTGAAAATCTGAATAGTAGGTTCCATCTAAAATTGATACAAAGTGTCCAAGTTTCCAAAATTTGAAAGGTGATCCATGAGATATCTGTACCTTGAGTCCTTAATCAACCATCTTCAAATGTTCTAATGGGTGTAACAACTTTATACTTTCTTTCTATACATACTACTTCTAGTTAAATTAGTCACTCTATTCTAATGCCTTCAAAGTTCAAAAGGATTCTGGTGCTTCTGGTACAGGAGGTTCTGCTGCGACTTGCGACTATTAGTATTTTAATTTTCAGAGGGGGGTTCTTGTCTTTGTTGGAGGGCATTTACCACTTTCTCTTGGAGAAACTTGGGTTTGATTCTCTCTGCCCCCCTCCCCTTGCCCTCCTCTTCTTTCAATCTACAATGTACTTAAAAAAAATATCGTGATTTCCTAATTATTTCTAATGCACCTTCGTCTTCTAGCTCTTTTATTTTTTTCTGTTCTGCTAGCTGGGGGTGGGATGTCGGAGCATGATGAGATCTCTATTGTTATCTTGTGCAGCTCAAGATTGCTAACAAGCAGTACACGGAATTTTCAGGTATGACAAATGTAAAATGTCATGAGAAGTTCAAGAGATGCATCAAGAAAGTGCAGAAATCTGGAAAGGCTGGATTTTCGAAAGATTGCCCTTATGATGTTGTGGTTCCGACCATGGTGCAAGGAATGGATCTGGCCATTTTGATGAGTCAACTAGCTACTCCGAAGATAGAACTATAGCCCATTTTTGTATCAACTTCAGAGCAGAATCCTTAAGATTATCTACATTCTGCTGGTGTCAAAGAAAAGATTTAAAATTTGTGCTGCAGGATATATTCGACGAGTGGACGATGCATTGAGGAAGTACTATAGTATACATTGATCCACAGTTGTTGGAAGGTTAATTCATTGGTATGTAAAGGATTCATCTGGTACTTGTGCAGATTTTGATGTCTCATTTGATATGGATATTCGTTGTCGATGAATATACTCGTTTAAAATGCTGGTGGTAGTAAATCATTTTGTATCTAGTTTTATATTTATCTACTACCCACTAAATTTTTATCTATCCCCACTCGAACTGGAGCGGATTGAATGTGGTGCAAAGTCCGTAAAATTCTACCCGTCTATCATCCCTAAGTCTAATTATGAAGCTTGGAATTAGTTAATAGAAGTATAACAAAAATTAAAAATTATCACTTCAGCACCAACCATTGAGCATATTGTTAATCCTTGTTCGTTGGCACACTTTTTACATATTTTTTTATTATTTTGTTATTGTTAATTATATATTTGTAATTTAAAATTTTGAGTTTTTTTAATTGGAAAATTTCAAGTAGTGACCCTAAGTTTTTACTTTTTCATGAGGTAGATAATTTTTTTAAAACCCGCATGGTAATCTCGAACTTTCAACTTTTCTATGCAGTGGATAAACTGCAAAGTTTTCATTAAATTTGTACTCGTTTTGACCAAATTTTAAAAAAAAGTGCTACTTAAAAGTGATCAGGACGTTTGTTCTATGAAAAAAGGTCGTTATGATGGATCATAATAACATAAATTTAACAAAAATCTTAACCTTTTACTTACCAAGTGAACGCGGATTAAAAAATGTTTATTCACTATGCGGAAAAGCCAAAAATTCGGAGTCACCATATGAAATTTTCCTATTTTATCTCTGTGAGTTTGCAAATATTGTTTAACTAGATACATAACTGTGCCATGCCCGAAGATCGGCAAAAAAAGTTTTTGAGTTAATTTTATACTTGTATAATATTCTAAATATATGTTTCCATAGATAATGCTACAAAAAGTTTATATTATATGTTTTCCCACAAAGATAATGTTATTGTAATTATTTTATGGGTGGTAAATAAATTCAAAAAATTACACTGGTTTATAAATTTAGGAACAATATTATACTACAGCTATTAAATAAAGTTGAAAATAATTTTGCTATATCAAAAATATTATTCTCTTTTATTTTGGAAATCATATTGAAAAATAATGCTGATTTACATTTCAGTTTGGAAATAATATAGGAATCATATTGGAAAAATAATAAAGCTGACCAAATCTTATTCTGCACTTTAAATAAATTCTAATATTTTAGGAAATGATTTTCAATAAAAAATCAGCTTCCATGACAGCATAAATGAGCAGGAAAATATTGAATGAGAGTTTGACATGCGTCAATCTCGTTTATTCATTAGTAGTTTTTATAGATTATTAAGGTCAATTACAAACATTATATATTTATGTTATTACTAATAAATATAAAATTAAATATATCTAACACCTTTAAACTCTGCCTAAGGTGAGCCATGCCCATGAATGACATTGTGATCAAGTAGTTGGTGAAGGATTAATACAAAGTAATTGTTTAACCGGACCCTCTCTTGAGAGACCGTCTATACTATAGACGTCTCTCAAGAGTCCAACTCATATCTCCCTTTTAACTTACAAAATCACCAATTAGTTTTGTCTTTAATTTATCAATTGGGTCAGCCCTAAAACTTGAGACGTCTATTATATAGACGGTCTCAAGTAAGAATTTGTGTTGTTCAGAATGATTACATCAGCTTCTTTTGATTTATTAAAATTTTAAGGGTTTTGTATTGGTACGACGGATGTACTTATGAATTTGATGGATCGTGAGTTATGACAATTCATAATATTTTTGCATATTATTTTTATTTTTGTTTTGTGAAATCTTAAAATCGGTATATTAGTCTGTTTTACAATAATTATTTTGTAACAAAATGTTTTTGACATTTTTAATAAAAAAATCTTGACATTAATGATTATTTTGAAAAAAATTCTAATAAGCCACCAGGTCAATCCACATCAAAATCAATCCAACTCAAAAGTAAATCAATAAAGTTGACCGGACCTAAAATAATCCGATCTGAAATTCATATTCTATCATTTTGATATGTCTGCCCTACACTTAATTTTTGCGAATTATAGCATTAAAGTTTAATACATTCATGCGAATTACAACATCAATATTTTTTTTCGAATTACAGTCAATAAAGTATTAATGTCTACAAGTTCAGGCCAAATCACAAGATTTCCACCATTTTAGTAGTCGAAATTTTAAGTAGATATTAATACTTTAGTGATTATTGTTATTAGGTCAATTAGCCCCAATCTATGGGATCAAGTCAAAGGGCCCAATCAACTCAGTCAAACATCCAGACTCAGCCCATTTATGAGTGAAATTACTAAAATCCCCCCAGAACAGCCAACTAGGTCATTCATAGCCCTATAAATACCCACACGCATGACCATAAATGATATGGTTCTCTCTCTACAATTACCATTTCTAGTCTTCATTATTTACATCATTAACCGACCACTCACTTGAGTGTCAGAAGGGCTTTCCGAGAAGCAGCTCCCAGACAAGTAACTTTGTTCGTTTTGTAGGTATTCTGCCATCGACACAGTATTCGGACACTTAGAACAACCGCAATCATATTCCAAAACCTCACTTTTCAGTCAAGGAGACTCGACTCAATTTCTACGCACAAACAATTATAATTTGCAAAACGCCAAAATTTTTAATTTACAAATTGTTCTAAAAATTAAATAATTGTGCCCTTTAACACAAAGTCATAGGACAAATGAGTTGATCAAGGTAATAACTTTTTTGTATTCCTAAATTCTATGTAATTAAAGAATAAAAAATTAAGAAAACCGAACTCAAATCCATTGACTTTTTACCTTTCAAAGTTTTGAGCAATTTACAATAAAGTTGAAATGTGAAAGTAAAGTAACATGGTTCACGACACCAATTTGGCTTTGTGGGTCCATAGAGGGTTGATGCATGCTTTGGGTTGACTTTTTTTTCACACAAAATGCATGCTATTTTTAATCATTCAGATTTAAACTTACCATATTTGTCACCAGCACAATGACAAAGTCAACAAATTTAGATAGTAGTTTTTGGTTTCCCCATACCAAACATACACAATAATTAATTCAGGTGGTCTCTTGAGATACCTTCTTTTGTAAAGACGATTCTTAAAAGTCCAGCCCAAATCTATATTTAGAGTTATAACAATGTATATTTAGAATTGAACTGGCCTTTTGAGAGCCGTCTTTACAAAAGACGGTCTCAAGTAAGAATTTGTGTAATTTTTTATGCTTCGTTTACGTGAGGCGACTTCAATTAGGTAAGCCCAAACTGTTTAAAATAAATAACCACTTCATATACATGTTGAAATTCAATTTTTTATGATTTTTATTTGTGTTTTTTTTACTAATGAGCTGTTTGTATGGGTCCGTTCTCATGGTGAGACAGTCTCATTCAAGACTTGCTGATTACACCGCTAATTAAATCATCACAAATTCTTGTGAGATACGGTCTATTTGAAAGATCATCTCTAATTGAACTGACGCATAAGGGAAAATGTAAAGTTTAAGTAGATATTAAGCTTTAATGGGTTGGGCTTGAACGACGGTCTCTCAGGGGACTAGCTGTTAAATCATACTCTCAATTTTATTAACTTTCACTTAAACTAAGACATATGCTGAAATTTACGTAATCTTACTCTTACTACTAACGAGAATTATAAATCTATAACTCCATCGAAACAACCGTATACATTATTATCTAAAAAAAATACTTGGCACTTAAATAAAATTTCTATACCAACATTAACACAAAAGAATTACAAATATATATTATAAAAAATAATTTTATACATTAAACTAATCAAATAATCTTTTACATTTGGTTGGAGAAATCCCAACTTATTAATAAAGGTGTTAATTACACCAAAAAAATCATATAATCTATGTCAAAAAAAAAAGATTTAAAAAAAGGAAAAAACTAGATTTATTCATAATTAGAATAATCTATTTCCTTGTAAAATCTTTTTTGCATGAAATTGTGTAACCTATCCAATGCAACTTGTAATGTATGTTCACTCATATTAGCAAAACAAACCCTAAACCAACCAAATTCAGAACAATGACAAGATAATCCAGGTGAAATATTGATCTTAACTTCCTCAACAATTGAATTCCAAAGTTCCAATTCACTTTCCCTACATGGGTTTTCAAGAAAAGGGCTTAAATTCATCCAACAAAATAATCCTGCATTTCCCTTTAAACATTCAATCCCTGCTTTTTTTAACCCATTTATGATCATATCGTATCGCCTTCTTAATCTTTCTCTATTGATTTTAATGTAATTTGATGTGAATTTTTGATCAGATAACATGGAAGATAATAGTTTTTGTGTTTGAGATGAAACAAGGGTGAAACTTGACATTCTTCTAGCTGTTTTTACTACTTGATCATTGTATGAGTAGATTGTGCCTATCCTGAAACCTGGGAGTCCAAGATCTTTGGAGAGACTGTAAACTATGTGGACTCTTTCTGCATCTTGGAAGTTTCTAGATTCTAGGATTTCTGCTATGCTTGTGAAGTCTTCTGGGTAGAAGGATGAACCAGAGTAGATTTCATCTGAGACTAAATGGATGTTTTTTGATGATGCAAAGTCTAGGATTTGGGATAAGATTTTTGGGTTTATTGTGGCTCCTAATGGGTTTGATGGGTTTGTGATTAAAATTGCTCTTACTTTCATGTTCATGCTTTGTGCTTTTGTGTATGCTGCTTCTAATGCTTCTGGTGTTACTTGGAAGTTGTTTGAACTGTCACAATGTATTGGTACAATGTTCACACCTGTCCTCCATCTTAGGTCTCTGTCAAATCTGTATAAAGAAATGAATCAAGGTTAGTTACAAATTCAAGGGTACATTGAATTTTAGTTAGATTGCTTTTTTTCGATTCGAGGGTAGGTATGTATGCTGATAGTTGTAGCCCTAGGATATAGTAGTATATATTATCATTAAGGAATCAACTCACCCAAAAGCTTAAGCTGATGGTTGAAAACCCAGAATATGTCATATATTCTAACGCGCCCACTCATATGAAAGTCATTTGGGCCAGAAGTGTGGATGCAGCGAGCAGAACGCTATAAGATTCCACTTTAAATGAGGGGTAGTTGAGATTTGAGCATGTGAACTTTTGTCACGCTGGCTCTGATACCATCTCAAAAAACCAACTCAACTAAAAACTTAAGCTAATGGTTGAAGCTTTATTATATGTTATATATGTTAATTCTAATAGTTATGTACGGCATAAGATATGTTATGTATTCTATCAGTTTGGTTACGTACCCTGGGTAATAAGGAGTTGGGACCAACAAAGCATCACCAGGGTCGGCTAGGATGAAGGTTAAGAGTTCATTAGCTGCAGTAGCTCCAGCAGTGAGGACAATTCTATTGTAATCAAATTTAGCTTTACCACCTCGAATTTGTTCCATGAAACTAGCCATTGCCTTCCTGAATGAAGGAAGTCCATGGTAGTCTTGAAACAAAGCATTTTCCCTAAAACCAGCACTTTTTGTTTTACCCCAGTTACTTTCTTCTGAGTTCTTTTCCAAGTATTCTTCAAGCATGTCAAAAGAAACCTGTTCAAACATCAAATACACTATAAGCAACTAATATGAAAAAGGTTAACGTCAAGAAAAACCAACACAATCACGTTGGCTCTGATACCATATTGTCAAGATATCAACTCAACCAAAAGCTTAAACTGATGGTTGAAGCCCATAATATATACATTCTGATAAACTCATCATTAGGCTTGTACCAACAAAACCCCCATAAAAGGAGAGTTAGTTAATTACATACAAACCCGATTAGTTCCATCCTAAAACCAATTGGTATTAGTATATACCTTTCTAATTTTTCGATATAAGATCACATGTGGGTTATTTCTAACAGTTACTTACTTGATTCTCAGCAAGTCCCATTTGTATAACACCAGATGGATTGGTAACTTCATCATAAGGATCTTCATCATAAGCTTTCCAACCAGCAAAATATGGAGATTCTTCACCATGAGTATCAGAATTAGCAACTCTTGATAATTCAACACTAGAAGGCTTTTCAATCTCAATAGCCATGCCTTAGTTTTTGGGTATATGACAACAAGCTTGTTTAATCTTAAGAGAGAAAACTTAGCTAGTGTTTGTGATGCATGTTAGAGGCTAAGAAGTGGTATATATATAGGTAGGGTTTAACAAAAAATGAGTCTACAACTAGCAGGAAATAAAATATTTGTAACAAATTAAAGAGTGAAGCTTCCAATGATTGATAAATTAAGTAGTAGGAGGAGTTATGTAAGCAAGATCAAATCTCAGCTTTTACAAGTATGACTTTTATCTGTCATGACAACTGTAGAACTTCTGTAGTCCTTCAACCAGATCATATAAAAAAATTTGGTGGTTGAGTAAATTGGGTTTTGTATTTATCTTAACTTAATATTAATATGAGGGTATGTTCCGCGTAAGGTAGTTATAAGTTGTTTAACCTTGTGGTTGTTTGATTGTAATTTTGTTAGATATTTAAGTGTCTAATTAACAGTGAAAAATAATATGGTCTTACGGCCTTTGGGTTGTTCGGTGTAAGAATAATAAGATAGTCGGGTAGTTGATAGTTGTGTATAACTAGGTGTACGATAGTGTAGTTGTATAATTTTAGTCGTTAGATATTTAATTGTCTATTTAATTGTTGAAATTAATATTATTAAGTATGGTAATGTTTATGGTAACTGTTATTGAGAAATGCGTATTGAAATTCTAAAAATATTCTTATTTTCAAGAGGATCGGCCATATGAGGAGGTAAGAGGAGTTTGTGTCCAGAGCTCATCCAAAAATAGAAGATAAACAACACTTTAATAATTATACAAATTCTCAAATGATAAGGTCTCATGGAGACTATCTCTCTTGGGTAACCCAATGTACACTTATTGTCTTAAAATGATAAGTTACAATTTTTTGGTTATTACTTTTTATAGTCTGAGAATGATCACTTATAACCTTACAGTAATTATTTACAATCTTAAACTGATGAGCTAGAGAAATAAACTAATGATATAGCTAGGTTCGTCTCATAGTGCGACGGTCTCATACAAGATTTGCTATAATAATAAATGTATTTATAGAACTCCATAATTAATGATTCGAGAGACCAAAACCCTGATTTTCAAATGCTATAAAATGTAACAATCTGATCACAATAATCACATGTTGTCACTGCTAACCGACTCTATCTAGCTAATGAGGGTGTTTGGCAAATGGCTGGTAGCTGGTAGCTGATAGTTGATTATAGTGGCTGATTTGACTAGCTGATTTTATTAACTGGTTTGACCAACTGATTTTGAACCCGCTGCTATAAGCAGCTTATTCGTATCAATAAGTTGTTTCAACCAGTTAATTCACCAAACACTATCTTTAGCTGGTTTGACCACCTAACCCTCTATTTATATCCAAATAAGCTAAAATTGCGCAATAAACTAATTTGCCAAATATCCCCAATAATAGACTTACTATTTAACCAAATAATAACGCGATATTTTAACTAAAATAGTATTTTAGCCTCATTAAACGACTAATAAGTACTTAAACTAGTAGACTTGTCTAGTGATGAATTCAATCTCTAAATATATATACTTGTTTGGTCCCTAGAGAGTAGTGTCTGAGTAACTGCTCACAGTTCCAAAACCTACGACGAATAAAATCTTTGGAGAAGCCAAGAATGAAGACCAAACTAAAAGAATAATATCTGACAGTAGTTAAATTCTGAGATACCAATTTACACAAGATTTTTATTCTGATTTTCCGATAAATAAAGACAAATTACACCCTTCATTAAGATTTTATTACCCATTCTTGCATCAATTTTAAGCAACAAGGCTTACTAATTAACCTCTAAATATTAACTTCATCAAAATGTAACACAATTCCAAGTCACATTAGAGGCAAATTAATGTTACACGAGCACCTTATCAAGCCCAACTCGCGCTTAATTAAAATAGGTGCTTTTTTGAGAGACCGTTTTTTATAAAGACGACTCTCAAAAGTCCAGTCCAAATCTATATTTAGAGTTATAACAATATATAAATTTAGAATTGGACTGGGCTTTTAAGAGCCGTCTTTACAAAAGACGGTCTCAAGTAAGAATTTGTGTAATTAAAATGCACATATGTTATTTGAACTTTTCATTTGATCATCTTTAGTACGACAACCTGCATGTCATGCATGGGCGGTTTTAAGTACATATGGTGCCCGACCATTCGGGGCCCCTAAAAATTAGAGGCCCCAAATTAGGTTTAAGACGTATTTTTTTGTAATAATCAAAGTTTTGCAATACATACTTAATTTTTCATCTTTTAATTTATAGAATCGTTTGATTATGAGATTAATTTTGTTTTGTTATTACTATTTCATCATCATTATCATCAACCCAATATATCACCAAAAATAGGGTCTAGTGAGGGAAGGTAAAAGACAATCCAAATCTACACATGTACTCCCTTCAAAGGGAATACTAGAAAAATGTTGTTAATTTTACTGTTTATGAACGAATATTCAACCATAATCAATTTCATTTTTAAAATGTAATTATACATTTTGGTTTTGAAGTATTTTCACATTAGGTGATTTTTTTCATAATTTGTAAGTGTAAGAATCCCATTTCGAAATAAATTGCAAAAAATAGATCTCCATAATCTTTGCTCCTTCTATGATGTATGGGTAAAATTGATCACTTGTTTTCACCTATGTTATCATGTGCACTTTTTATTGATATTAAAATCAATTTAAAAACAAAATATTTATTATCACCAATAATAGTAAAATTACATACTACCTCCGTTCCAAAATACTTGCAATACTTGCTTTTTTTACGCAATTCAATGCACTAATTCAATTCTTAATATCTAAAATTATGTATAATATAAAATTATAAAAATTTAATATTAATAATCTTTACGTCGAGACGAATCAAACAAGATCTCACTTGACTATGTTTTAACTTATAAATTACTTATTAATCACAAATTAAGAAAGATAAGTGAATAGTGCTTATTTTTCGTATGTTGCGACTATATTGGAACGGAGGGAGTATATTCGACCGTTCTAATTCCTTGTCTAGGTAGAATTGGCATAATGATATACTCGTCTTAAAACAAGTACCCGATGGGAAAAAAAAAACGCATGCATATCAAGTAATTATTTGAGTATACAACAATAAGGATGAAAAAAAAGAGAAAGGATAGAATAATCAATATCAGGTGCTCTCTCGAGAGCCCGTTTTTTATGAAGACGACTCTCAAAAATTCAGCCTAAATTTATATTTAGAGTTGTAACAATATATATTTAGAATTGAATTGGACTTTAGAGAGACGTATTTACAAAAGACGGTTTCAAGTAAGAACTTGTGATCAACATTTTAAAGACAAGGGGAATATGCTATTGTCGGCTCAAGATTATGAAGATCCATGTGCACAATTCAACAAAAAAAGATTAAGAATTTAAATTAATTAATGAATTATAAGATGAAAAAGGGGTCAATAAGAAGTAGTTGCTGACGACTGTTTGGCAGCCTCAGCCTCTAAGAGAGTGACAAGTGTTAAGAATGCCTCACCATAACAAAAGATCTTATTATAAATTCCTTGACTTCCATTTTTTAAGATTAAGCATATGGATTAAGGATTGCTTTTCATAATAATACTCCACTGGCCCTAAGCAAGGGCAAGGTGTGCCTACGTCCAGGGCTCCTCATAAATTTTAGATTTCAATTAGTACTAAGGTTCGAACTTTTCTATGTATACAATAATTTAAGGGCCCATAAATAATCTTTTGCCTCGGGCCCCTAAAAACTTAAAGTCAGCCCTACTCCACTTTAAGGGATTGCAGCATTAATAATTACTTTAATATAAAGAATGAGTAGAGGTTATTAAATTGTAGGGACATGATAGAAAGTTACAGATAATAAAAGAAAATGTGTGGATAATTTTAAATTATAAAAAGTAATGTGGACACAATGTAAAATAAAAATATTAATATTATTATAAAGTTCAAGAGACAGACTAATATAAAAAGTATGACAATCATTTCTTAAGGATCTTAAGGATAAAGGGATTACTTACATCAACTTATAATCATCGATTTGAAAGAAGTGATTATATGGATTTAAATTTGATCAAAAATGGCCTATGGAAAGAGATGAGTATCAACTTATAATATGCTATTAAGAATTTGTGATTAATAAATTTCTATTAATTAGTAAAAATGCGTAAAAGTGGAATTAATTGTGAATTACAGCCTTAATGTTTATGTCTTTTGCGAATTACAGCCATGATGTTTTTTTTTTGCGAATTACAGCCACCAAATTTTGAAAGTGACCACCATTACGGCCAAATGACCGGTTATGACCATTGACCAGCACAATTACCTTTGACTTTCCCTCCTTCCCTTGTTTTAACCCAGGTTGGTTAGCATTGAATCCATCCAACTAACTACCCAACCAGCTTCTTTTAAAAATCCCCCTTCTTCTTCTTCCTTGCCCTAATTCCTTTCCCTCCTGAAGCACCTCCTTATTTTTCAAGCTCCATTGATGAAGAAGGTAAAACAATCCCTGTACCTTATTCTTTGTTTGTTCAGTTCGAAACCCTAATTTTTTAATCTGTTGCTTCCTAATTAAATTCCTAAAATTTTTTAATTAAATTCGAACCCTAATTTTATTGTTTTACAGATGTCTTTCAATTTTCTTAGTCATGACAAGCAAAAGGAATGCTACTGTGGGTATGATGTTACTGTTCAACGTGGTTGGACTACCAAAAATCCAGGTCGAAGGTTTGTTGCTTGCCCTGACTATGATGTTCACAATAATTTAAGAGGTTGCAATTACTTCAAGTGGGTGGACAATGAACAAACTGATTGGCAAAAAGATGTGATCTTGAAGCTAATGGAAGAAAGGAGCAAGCTGCAACGGGAGCTTGAATTTTTTCAAAGAAAGTTAGAACTGGCTAACAAAAAGATTCAAAAGACAACAACTGATAGAATAATGATGAAAATGCTTTACCCACAAAGGGTTTGGAGATGTGGAATGATAATAAATTGTCTAGTTGTAGTTCTTACTATTATTTTGATTCTTAGTTACTTTATGTAGGAATATGGAGTGAATAGCACTATAAGTTATGCTCTGTTTTATGTAATCGAATATGGCTAATGTATAGTGTTTTGTAATTCAAAGTTTACAACTTGGAATGCATATCTTAGAATGATTCTTCCAAAATCATACTTGTCATAAATATTCAACTGTAGAAATGATAGGCAAACCTGTTCTTCAACAATTGCCAAAAAATTACACCCAATGTTCATCCAAAATTACTACTACAAACAAGATACTTAATTGTTCATCCAACAAAACCATACATAATCCTACTTAAAAATTTACATATTGGAGTCTAAACACAAACAAGACCAGGACTGTCTGGATACTCAGCATCATTCACAACCGTTGATGCTTGAGACAAGTTTGCAACTGATGCTTGAGAAATATTGATGTTTCCCTACACAAAGACATAAGCATGTTAGAAATTGAAAACCCAGTTACTTATAAGTCACAATTCATGAACATAACGCAACATTACTTGTGTAGAACTTTGAGACCTAAGCCTTTTAGCCCTTTGTTTTTCAACAAAAGGGTCATCTTCCAGTGGCCTCCCCTCTTTCCCCTTTGAGTCAAGGACTTGACTTGGCTCATTTGCTGTGCATTTTCTTTTGTTGTGACCCAATTGCCTGCACATAGAGCATCTAGTTTTTTTTCCAACCTCCTTCCCTACCTTTTCAGCCCTTCTGCTTCTTTGTTGTTTTCTTTTCACCAGGCTCAAGTCTTCTTTTCTTCTTTGAGGGTCTGCCAGGAAGCCTCTTAAATGGTGGTTGATTAGACTCAGTGTGTTGGGTTATGTCCCAATTAGAGGGTCCTGGCATGAGCTTAATAATAGGGGAATAAGCCTTTGCATATGTAGCTTTGTTGTAATACTTATAAACAAACTCCTCAGGGTTATGTCCCAACTTAATGTAGGTATTCCAGATTTATTTCTTCTGATGGGCAGCTTTGCATCTATAGTTGGAAGGTCGATGAAATGGTTTTGGTTTAGGTTTAGATGAAGGTGGTGGTTGAGAGACAGCAAGTGGGGAATGTTTAATACCTCCAACACCTCAACTTTAGGTATGGGGTTTTGTGTAGAGGTAGTACAAGGTGGACTATGCACATGGGGTCTACTAGAAGATGGGGTCAAATTTCTTGGGCTTCTCCTAGGAAGATTCCTCTTTTTGGTGGTCCCCTTATGTGGACTCCCTTCATCCATCACCAAATACAAAGTAATAAATCCTGTATTAGCATCCAAAGTACCTAAACAACATAAAGATTCAGTTTCATCCTTTATCAGTCTCTTTCCCTCCTTTAGACTTTTACCCTCCTCTTTATAGTACAGCTTAAATGGTGTTTTCAAACCCAGTGTCCTTCTCACAATCCCATATACATAAGTGATGCAGTAATCAACTATAGGTGCAACTATCCTAGTATGAACATAACCACCAACATAACTGACATCATCATCTTGTTTAACAATTTTACCCCCATGATATACCATGAATTTAACATAATCATTTGAGATTGTCATCTGTAATAGATAAATCAAAACCACTTTCAAATAAACAAACAACATTACAGACCAAGAAGATAAACCACATTCAAAACCATGAACCCTAAAATTCTATCATCAGGTCATCAGGTGACAAGAATTTTAAACGACATTACAGACAACTACAAACCCTAAATGTCGAAATTCAACCCAAATCATACACCAAAACGCATACTTTACTTAATACAGTAAGAAGAAGTTACCTTTATCCAAGCTCACTGCTCATCAATGGCGAATTCCACTGGAAGATTGCTTCTCAAAGAGGAAAGAAAATGGCGATGATGGTGACAGTTCAGCAAATGATTTAAGGGGGAAAATCAAACTTTGGTCAGTAAAAATTAAATTTGGTTGGGTAGTTATTTGGGTGGGTTAAATGCTAACCAACTTGGGTTAAATCAAGGGAAGAAGGGAAAGTCAAAGGTAATTGTGCTGGTCAACGGTCATAATCGGTCATTTGGCCGTAATGGTGGTCACTTTTGAAACTTGGTGGCTGTAATTCGCAAAAGAAAAACATCATGGCTGTAATTCGCAAAAGGCATAAACATCAAGGCTGTAATTCACAATTAATTCATAAAAGTGATAAAACATACTTCCTCCGTTCCATTTTACTTGCAACATTTACCATTTTTGAAAGTTTCATATTACTTGCAACATTACTATTTTTGGCAAAAATAATCTACTTATTTTATCCTCACTTTATTCCTATCACATATCACCATCAATCATACATCATCCCATTAATTATTTAATATACCCACAAGTCACAATCACTATCTACTTAAAATAATTTTTTTTTTATTTCTACCCCACATATCACCATCAATCATACATCATCCCTACTTTTACCATACTGATTTGACAGCCCTTAAATATTGTGTCAAACCCAATGGTGCAACTAAAACGAAACAGAGGAAGTATTTTTCTATTTTATGAAAAAAGTACAATGTGAATGAGACGATAATGTAACTTAAATAAATATATAAACACTAAAAGAGCGTGGATCACAACCAAAAGTAAAAATGAAACACATGGGACATATTAAAAAGATAATAAAGCTAATTCTTTGACACAGAGGATGAAATTGGGAAAGATAGGAAATAGATGTATGTTGATGCTCTCATCATCATCATCTATCCGGTGTATTCCGCCCATAGAAACTATGATTAGGGTCTCGAGAAGGAAGGGAACGGCAAGCCGACAACTCATAATATATAAGAGATTCCTGTAACGAATGACCGAGTTTACTAATTAATAAAAATTTATTAATGATAATAATAAAAAAAAATTGATCAAGATTATCACATCAATCTAAAACACATTTTTTTATTCATAGCACATACTTCCTCCGTTCCGTTTTAGTTGCACCATTGGGTTTAGCACGTTTTTTAAGGGTCGTCAAATCAGTTTGGTAAAAGTAGAGATGGTGTATGATTGATGGTGATATGTGGGGTAGAAATAAAAAAAATATTATAAGTAGATAGTGGTTGTAACTTGTGGATATATTAAATAATTAATGGGATGATGTATGATTGATGGTGATAGTGGGGTATGAATAAAGTAAGGATAAAATGAGTAGATTATTTTTGCCAAAAATAGTAATATTGCAAGTAATATAAAACTTCCAAAAATGGTAAGTGTTGCAAGTAAAATGGAACGGAGGTAGTATGTAACAATGTCACTTGCTTAATTTTTGTATGTGTAGTTTGAGAGAAAAGTTGATGATCAAAGTTCTATATTTTAACACTAATCATAGTGCAAATATTATGATTTTGATCAGGGTAGGAATTTTATGATCAATGTAGCAGTTAATATGGTGTATAGTAAAACTTAAATATCTTTATATATATAATCGTGATACGATCATGCACTTTTATGTTTGCACTACGAGGAACTAAAATCATTGGCTAAGAAACCAAATAAAACATCATTGGTTAAAGGAAAGAATAAAAGAATATTTAGTAGTAGTTTAAAAAGTAAACTTACAACAATTTAGGCAAGAAAACTAATCAATGTCAAGTCTATAGTAAAAAGTTCAAACTTCAAATTACTAGTTGTACAACTACAAACAAAATAGATGGAAGAACTCCAACTTCAAATTAAAAGGTGTTCGAATCAGACATCCGACATTATCTATAATAGAATTTGATTTGGTCGGATTTTAAAAAAGATTTTACAATTATGTAAAAATCATGAACAAGTCTCTATATTGACCCGTCTAAAACACCTGACCCAAAATCAATCCGATGATCCAAATAAACACCTCCAATTCCAATAATGGGATATAGACCGTCAAATATCAAGGGTGTTTGGTTCGATGTTGGGTATGATATGATATCTCATATCTAGAATCAAATTAATTTCGTTTCTGTACGTATGTATTATCATGACAATCTAATTTGATTTTTATATGTAGGTTATTTAAGATCGAACTGAGTCATACTCATTTTCGGTTAATCTGATTTCTAACTAGTCAAACACTTGTTGGACCATTTCTAATGTCCACTATAGATAAGTGACATTTGGCTTCTCATTACACAGTCTAGAAGTTACTTCGCTTTCATGATCAAAAAAAGTGACATAGGTTCTAAGATTCTATAACAGCTAAGTGTTTGAATAGAGAAGTATAATAGGAGTATCTCATATCTTTTTAAATCGTCATTGAAAGGGACTCTTAGTATTAGTTGCCCTGAAACTTCCTAAATCTCAAGACAGCATTAGTTAATTAAGATTAGGAACTCATTACATACTAATATTCACCCGCGGCGAATATTAAGGTAATGATTATATTTATAAAAGAACCAATTGAATCAAAAGATTAAGTTGATGATTATAATTTTATAATCATATTCTATACCTGACGTAAATATTACACTTGAAGTTAGGGGTGGATCTGATTTGAATTCGTGACCTATATTTGCTAAATCAAACAAAACTAGAGATTATAATGATTAAAGTTTCATTTAATATGTCAATCCTCAAAGGTGGTACTCTATATCTTCTAGAAGGAACATTCTTTAACATAGCATCATTACTTATTAGTACTCATTTAAGGCAATATACTAAAGACAAATATAGGGACGGAGCAGTTTTTTTTTGCTTTTTAATGTTTAGAAAATTATGGTTTTTTTACAACCATTAAATTAACAGAAGACAAAAAATTTATGCTAATTTAACATTGATCGGTTTCAAGCTCCTATGTTGACAATATAATAGAAAGGTATGCCACCAAGTGCCAACTGAGCTACACTTTGCTTATGAACTATATATAAGGAGTTTGTCAAGATATGAATCTTTTGTTTTCTCGGTTCCAAGGCAATCAAGTACGTACCTTGAACTTGTGAAGGTGTAAAAACAATGTTTTAGGTCGTTTCAAGGAATATCTCATATTTTCGGCCGACAATAGACATTATGACGGGCCGACAATCACATCATTCTCGTCACCGCATTAATTTTATTACTGCGATCACAACTGATACTACTACTTTATCCAAAATCAATTTTTTTTAATCCCCATGAGTAACATCAATTTATTTCATATACATGGGATTTATTACTTGGACACTTCATATATAATATGGTTCATACCCTTATATATTATTGTTAAATTATGCAAACCTCATTATGGTCCTATTACATATTTTACCTTAGAAACTTAATGCAAGAGAGCCAATAATCTTCTTAGAAGATACACATCCAATAAGAAAATGACATGTGGAATTCTTTATAACAATCATAACTACATGATGTCAATATAGATAACACTAGAATATTGAGTAGGTCAGATCATAGTATAGAGTACAGATACTCAAGTAATTGCATTAGGTTTGTATTGTTATTCCGTGATTTGAATTAGCAGCAAAAAGAAATAAAGTATATTTAATAAAAAATAGATATATCTTATAATAAATATAGAAAAAATAAATTATATAGATAAAATTAAAATATACAAATGAAATTTAAGAAAAGCGTAGAAATAATATTAAATAAGAAAAATTACCTAGAATAATCCAAATTATTCATGATTTTCCAAAAATAATCTCAACTATTGATTAACCATGAATAATCCCAACTTTGAGGGGCATTTTCCAAGAGTAAACCCGATGACCGGATGAATTGCTAAAACAAGTTTTATTTTTTCAAAAAAAAATAAATTAAAATAAAATGTCGAAAAAAATGTTAAAAAATATTCATAGAATAATTTATTGTTTTGGTGAATTACCTACTATAGCAGGTCGGGTTACCCAAGTTTACTCTAGGAAAATACCCCTCAAAGTTGGAATTATTCATGATTAATTAATAGGTGGAATTATTGTAGGAAAATCATGAATAGTTTGGATTATTCTAATTAATTTTTTCTCACATTTATAGCTTTCTTTTTTTTATATTCAAATACATTTTCTTCCATAGAAAAATTCCAGTAACATAGTATTAGTTGAATTGTAGTGTATAATATCTGTACTAAACAGTAAACACGGTTTCCTTAGCTGCATTTGATGGAAATAACTCTAAAGAAATATATAGTGATGCTAATCTTCTAGCATGACTTGTTAACATACTTCATTAATTTAGTTGCTTTAAAGAGGATTTAGGATCCATTATGTCAAAACATCGATTTAACTAAAAATTTGAGTTGAAGCTGGTGGGTGAAATTCCGATATATATTATATACATACCCCTCAGTTGAGACTTCATACCCGGTGTTATATATTCGACTTTAAATAATGACGAGTGGATGAGATTCTAAGTTGATACCATATTTATGAACCAACTAAACTAAAAGTTTAAGTAGATAACTGAGTTAAGTCTCATCATATATATGTTGTATATCAGTATATATACTCTAACACGGCTCCAGCACAAGCCCACTCTTCATATTTGGCACTAATAATATATTCTAGTTGAAATAATAAGGGGTGAATCAGATTCAACCCGAGTCCTCTTGTCATGTAGAGATATCACGTCAACTAACCAACTAAATCAATAGCTTAGCTCGGGATATGTTATATACTTTAACACGCCTCTCAGCGCAGAATACTCTTCTCATATCTAATGAAATGGTGGATGAGATTCTAAGTTGAAACCATATTAATAAACCAACTAAGCTAATAGCTTAAGTAGATGGCTTAGTTAAGTCTCAGCATATGTTGTATATATACTCTAACACACCTCTTACACAAGCCCACTCTTCATATTTGGCACTAGATATATATTCTAGTTAAAATAATTAGGGGTGAATCAGATTCAACCCGAGTCCTCTTGTCATGTTGACTTATGATATCACATCACTAAATCAATAGCTTAGCTCGGGATATGTTATATACTTAAACACGCCCCTAAGCGCAGAGTACTCTTCTCATATCTAATGCTATACCATATTATATGCCAAAAAGATGGAAAGTTCCTACAAATAGAAGTGTGAATGTACATTTAAGCCAAATTAATATATTGTGCATAATGTGTATTGTATTATGTTAATCACCAAAATTCGTTTGGACTTATGTTTTTCAATCACATAATAAGTGATTCACGTGCATCCACATAGACTATGACAATCAAGTTATAGATTAAGGCCATTCAAAGATGATTATTTAATATATTTTCCAAGCATGGAATTATTTCCTTATTAAAAAGTTTGGTCTTTTGTATAATTAAAATTCCCTTCCAAGTTGCAAAAGTTCTTCCAAAATTATATGTGATCTAGTCCAATCTTTACCACCAACCCAATAAAAACTCTTAATATATGAGCCAAAGATTGCCTTTTTGAGGCTAATATAAGCAAAATTCCAACAAGCTTTTGCTTTTTATAATTTGTATCCATGTGATAAGCCAAATTGCAAGATTATTAATGTTTGTGGATTAATTAATAATAATTTTTAGCATAATTTTTTGGAAATAATTGCTTGAAACCCACTTAATCTAACACAATTACAAGTATGCACAAAGTACCAAGGGATAAGATAAAACCTAACCTAACCATGATTATTTTCAAGAATTATTGCATATTGCATCAAAGCTTTGTACATAGGTTTTTTTTTCCTAAATTAATTTAATTATTAGATTTAAACTTAGGAGTGTTTGGCAAAATACTTTGGTTTAATTTATTTGGATTAAATAGATCGTTGAGTGGTCAAACTATCTAATACAAGTATTTTGTAAATTGATTGTTTGATTTAAATTGTTATTATGATCAACTAATATTTAAAAATAGGGTGCTTGACATATAGCTAGCTTATTGGGTAGTTTTAGCTTATTTTCATACAAACAGAGGGTTGAGTGGTCAAACCATCCCAACTATTGTTTGCTAAATCAGCTAGTCAAATTAATCATTGTAACTATCAGTCATTTGCCAAACACTCCCAATAAGTTGCTCCCACCAATGTGCTTAAAATCAACTGGTTAAATCAGCTGACAAAATAAGTTGATCTAATCAATCACTTTAATCAGCTATATAAGTCGGTTTTTCCCTTTCACCATATGGCAACGGTTTGATTCTCATCATCACGATCAATAACAAAATTCTTCTAATAACCCAACATGATCAGGTACCAGCTATCAGTCGTTTGCCAATTCCAATAAGTTGCTCCCACCAATGTACTTATAACCAGCTGATTAAATCAGCTGACAAAATAACTAAGCTAGTCTAATCAATCACTTTAATCAACTTTATAAGTCGTTTTTTTTTTCCTTTCAACATAAGACGACAACGGTTTAATTCTCACCATCCGTATGAATAACAAAATTCTTGTAAAAAATCCACCATAATGACAACCATGCAAAGCCACTAGCAATGACAAGTCCACAACAAGTAGAGTAGTTAACATTGGGACTCATGAAAATGAAGCATAAAATAATATTAAGATGATTGAATAAAAATGAATACACATCACATGGGTTACCCTTGAAATTCAGGGAAGGAAAGCAATGAAGCATGCAATGGGATGTTATTATTTCCAACAGAGACAATTCCCTTCAATTTGTATTGCCCAACAATTATTTCTTAAGGAATATCTCTTAATAAGATCTTCATTTAACCTCATTGACTTCTTTGTGGTACTCTCTAAGCCATCCATATCAACTTTTTTTTGTTTTCATCAGATTTTACAAGTGGATAATAATTACTATATAGAGTACTGAAAAAAAAATTAAATAATTCTACGTTGGTATTTATAATTAGGAAAAATGCAACTTTTAGTAAATATCTTTGGAGGGTTAACATTTAAAATTTTAATTTTATGTTATTGTTTAGAAGATAAATTTCACATTTGCATTATTTATAAAGGGAAAAGTGTCAAAAAGTACCTAATAAGTTTTTTTCTTAAAAGTACCTAATAAAAAAAATTTTGTCAAAAAATACCTAATAAAATTTTTTCTTTTCTAAAGAGTATCAATTAATGTTTTTCTTCAGTTGACCGTCAAATATAACGGTTGATTGGCCAAAATCGAAAATTTTTCTTCTTCATCTTCAATTTCTTTTACAATTTAATTTCTTCACTGACTTCTTTCTCTACCTTTTACTCAAAATCGAACTTATATTGGAAAAGAAATTGAAGATAAGGAAGAAGAATTTTCGATTTTGACCAGTCAACCGTTATATTTAACGGTCAACTAAAGCAAAACGTTACTCGGTACTCTTTGGAAAAGAAATTGAAGATAAGGAAGAAGTATTTTTGATTTTGACCAGTCAACCGTTATATTTAACAGTCAACTAAAGCAAAATGTTACTTGGTACTCTTTGGAAAAGAAAAGCTTTTGTTAGGTATTTTTTGGCAAAACCTTTTTTTTTGAAGATGCAAAACTTTTTATATTTGGTACTTTTTTAAAATTTTTTTTATTAGGTACTTTTTGACACTTTTCATTTTTTTAAAAGATCTTTTATCAGGTTATTGATTGATTTTAATTTACCACATCAACATCTTTTTGCTCTTATAATATTTATTTTCCTTCTGCATTTTTATTAAGTTGTTGTATTAATTTTTCATCTTCCTTGTTAAATCAAGAAAGTTTGGGTTGGAAATTAATTTGGATTATTTTCAATGATGTGCTCATAGCCTCATTGGGATTAAGTGTATGACATGAATTGAACTCGATTTAATGATTGCAAATTGGATATGGGCGTGTCCTCGGGTATGGAATGGATCCAGCCAGATTCGAATCCGAACTTATTTATTTTTAGTAGATTTAGATACGGATTCGTACCCTAGCATGAGCCGATGAAGAATTGTGGACTTGCTGATCTCCGAAGCGGAAGTTAGTTTTTGAGTCAAAATTAACTCAATAAATGTTAGAGTGTTATATGCAAGTTATTTAGAGAATGTCAAACCTAATACGAGAAATACAATTATTGTCTAAGCTATCATAGTATCATTTTGATTGTTTGAAAAAAAAATTTAAGTTTTTTTTTTGAAAATTCAAACACAAAAGGAAATTTTAAGAGAGATCAGCTACTAAAATTAATTTTAAAATTGAATTCGTTTAAAGAATTGCGTGTCAGGGTTAGTTCGCTGTTGACAACAAACTAACATTTGTTGTTTTTTTGACCATTCAAACGTGATGATTTTGTCTTCTTTTTGTTTGATGTTAGTAACAGGAAATAATATTTTTGACCAATTTCTTTATTTGTTGTTACAAGTAACAAATATATAACCCCAACTTTGGCATGTAGAAATTTTCCAAAACTTATCTGGAGAACTTTTTGAAAATAAGCTTTTTTTTTCATATTTTCACATATGTTTTGTGTGCTCCGAGATTTTTAAAATTTTAGTTTCCATCCCATTATTTAATAGACTGGGTTCAAGCTAGTATTTGAAGCCAATCATATTTTATATCAAACAAAAACTTGTATGTAAAGATTACATAGGTTCAACCAATATATTTTTTGAATACTTTTAAACCAAATTTAAAATTTTAAAGATTCAAGCCGGAGCAAAAATCAACGAATTTTTTGAAGGCCTTGTACAATTTCTTATTTTTCTAACAACTTTGTATATTTGAACACTTAATAAGTACTATGTGATTTAATATTGAAGCGTCCAGTTTTTCGGAGCCCTGTGCGGTCGAATACAAGACCTAAAAGGCCAAATCTTAAAATTAAAAGACCAATTTCAAGACTTAAGTCGATTTGATTTTAATTCTTAAATTAAATATTAAATTTTATTTAATAAAATTCAAATTTCAAAACTTAAAAGACCAAATTCAAGGCTTAAAGGACCAATTTCAACATTATCTAAAATTTGGCCTTTAAGTCTCAAATTTAGAATGAAAACAAAATTATATAAAAAAAGATGTATATTGCAAGTTAGGCCTTTGTTGAGGTTAGTGCTTGGAATTGGCAATTTAAGATTAAAATTGACTTTTTACATTTTAAAATAAACAATTTAAAGTTTGGTTTTGAGTGATTTAAAGTCTTATTGCACTGGGCTGGTGGTGGTCTCATACATGAGGTCGGTGCACAGGAGAACTGCTAAAGTTACAAATTCTTATGTGAAAATGTCTCATCGTGAAACGCTTTTTATTCATGAATTTAATAGTCCTACAATTATTAGCATATGGACTCCTTATTTTAAAATCATGTCACCGAAAAACAATCTCTCATAACTCTTTCAGGATAAGCAAACTTCTGTTGCACAGCACCATAGATTCACAGTTATTATAATTGCTTGGATAGACTACAAAGTACTCCTATAAACCAAGCACATATGCAAAACAATCAAACAAGAATCCAAACCAACAAACTCAGAACCAAACAAAGCTAAAATCTGGTTATACACACAGCTAAAATATATGCTCAGGTGACAAACCTACTTGACCCATTACATTTTTCATAATAGTCTTGTTTCAGGTTCAGGGAAAATAAGAAGAAAAATCTGCAAAGTTGTTTTGAGTCAGTGAGGAGAGAGTGGAGCAGTTGTCTTTTTGAAATCAATTTTATCGACCTTAACTTCCCCATCAATCAGCTCATACACATAAACCACCACACGAAGCCCGTCAATATCCATTAATACGAAACTTGGGTTAACATCGTAGGTGATGCTGCTGTATGCACCGGTGGCAGATCCTGGATTTATGACAACACCACCTTCATGCTTGTACGCTGTAAATTGATGTGTGTGCCCAGTCACAAGGATGTCCACGTCTAACTGCCTCTGAAGCATAGCGAGAGAGTCCAAGTCCCCCCATGGAATAACCTGCACGGTTTTCCTAGTAGTTGGTTACCATATGCCAGCATGTTGAACTTAAACATGCTTTTTAAAAGAAATCTAAAGGCATTAATCTCCAAGATTTTTTAATCATTAGCTAAAGCCCAATAATCACCCGTATTTCAAACAACTTTTCTGAGCTCTAAGATTACGTTTGATACTTGCAGAATATCTCTATATCTCTACAAGATGCAGTTGATAATAAATAGTAATGTAAATTATAACAGTCACTAACAGGAGACATGAGTGTCCTTTAATGTCAAGGACCGAAAAACCAAATAAGCAAAATTCATGCAATATGACAATGATGACAAGTGCACATTGTGTCTACAGGCTGTTTATACTCTACATATTCTAAACCTTAATTCTACATACCGCGTTTTTTCTGACCTCACCCTTCGTACTAGTATCTCATTCACACTCACCACCTTCCCCTTTAACTACATTCATTATTAAACATGCATAGAATGAAGTTTGGAAACTACTTTATCTAGCTCATCACATATCAAATGCACAGGGATACGGAAAGAAACAATCTGATTCAGGTTTTGTGCTAAAATTCATGATCCTCAACAAATTCCTGGCAATCCAGCATAGTTACAGCATTAAAGTGACAATAAGAGAAAAGCAAGAACAAATGGTGGCGGCAATAATGGTTAAAAATCACTTTCCCATCATCCCAGGAACAAGCAAAAGAAAGAGCTCATGCTCGTAAGCCGTAGCTGAATACAATATCCATTGTTGGGAAGTCAAGATCAAAACTCCATATAAGAATTCAAGTTAGGATAGAATTCTATATTGCAGATGCTGTAATGGATTTCTACTTATGCAGTTGAGGCCTTCAGGAATGACAACATAGCAGTGCCTTTTTAGTATGTTTCAACATGAAAGAATGAGCAAAAGACATACAATCACAGGGCCAACAAACTTTAAATGATTGTCTAACCTGGTGACCATGGCAAAGTCCAAGCTTGAACTGACCAATGGTTAGGGTTTTTGTCTCTGGATAACGTGCATCTTCATCATATTCACCTCGAGTAACATGAAGATCTGGACATATTGTTTTCAGGTAATCATGTACTTCCTGCAAATAACTCCATGAGACTCATGCTTACCTTTAGGGATAAGATATGTCTAATATGGCCACAAAGTTGCAGGATTAGCTTGGTTTATCAAACTTAATGTTGGTTTAATGATTAATTCAAAGAAGGGGTCTGAATATGCACAAAAAAGCAAATAAAAATCCATAAGCATATAAGGGATTATAGTCAAGTCTTGCAAACATTGTAAGTATTCAAAGGGTTGACGAACCCCATTTGTTTCAAGTGTTGGGATTTAAGCCCCCCTTATCATACAAATTCACGTAATATCCCTAAATCATATGATAACACTTCCAATCTTTTCTATGTATCGTGTTTCAATAACATTCACTTACAATCTCTATGTTCATGAGTATATGAGCAATAATACAAGGCCTTTGGCATAGAAAATATACAAATGCTGAGTATGTAATTGGAATATTATTAAACTAATTAAGTATTAGATATCTCAACTCTCAAGCTCAATTATGTAACTCAACTCACATTAAATTTTCTTGACCATAATATTCAAGAATTTAAGTTAATGCATTTATGTTCAATGATAAAAATTGTCATGTGTGTGCTCAACTTTGCTCAAGTGCAAGTTTTTATCATTTGTGTATGTCTCTCTAGTGGGAAGCAGTATCATTGACGTGCAAAGTTCCGTATTGGGTTTGACCTAGATACCAAGCTTGATTCAGAAGTTTTATTGTTGTTTTTGTTCTTATGTCATGTTTCATGGCAAGAATCCTAGTACTTATCTTTACTTCAGATGGATATTAAAATTAAACCTTTAGAAATAAAATGTGAATTGTGTACTGTGTAATGTAAATAAAGTTAATTCTAAACCAAGAAGTTTCTATATAACTCTTCTGAAGTAGTCTTCCTAAGTCCCCTTTGAACAACTCGACTTACTAAAAAATTGTTCTACTGAGCTTAAACGTTGTTTTAAATTAAAATGGTAGTTAAGACAAGTTGTTTCAACTCAAATCTTGCACTTTTTTCAACAAGTGAATTTTTCGTTCTGTGTATCTTCATGTCAAACGGATAATATAGATGTGATGAGGATGAAACTTTTCTTCAATTAAGCATCAAAACTTGGATACTAATAATTTGGTAATTCAGGGAAGCCAATACTAAGGATTAGGGAAAAGTTCGCAACAACTTCAATGAATTTAGTAGTAGGTGCAACAAAAAAAACGAAAAAAAAAAAGAAGAAAAGAGGCAACCAGATGATAAGCCACAAATCAATTCCGACGATCCTGTACAAAATTCTCCTCCATTCATTTTTATTTTTAACGTCATATGCTACGGAAAATCCCAATTTCTCATGTCAATCATCACTCCTGCTATCTAGGTCTGACCCATCTTTTCCTCCATTAAGCTTCTCAAAGCACTAACCTTCCACTATTGTATTTGGTGTATTTTTTGGTCTTCTTTACATATGATCAAACCAATGTAAACAATTTTTTCTCATTTTCTCTTCAATATTTACGACTCAACACCCTTTTTCATGAACTCATTTCCGTGACAGACATATAAAATATGAGGTCATACCTTGAAACTACCGAACAGACTATCCACGTCATAAAGGTGTAAACAAAATGCATATCAAGTCAGTCCAAGGGATTTCACGTGGTTTCGAGTGAAATCAGCAGCACGACACAAACACCACCTTGATCATTATCGCAATCGCGGTCGAAACTGCTTAAGCTTGGATTAAGCTTATAGATATAATTAATAATAATCAAAAATAGAAAAGACACTAAGCTTTATTACATACACAATCCTAAAATTGCTATTAGATGGAGACTTAGAGAGATGCCTGAATTTAGGCAATGTCTAAGTGAGAAGTTTTGATAATAAAAATTAATTCAAATGAATTCCATTGCATCAAGGTGAATGAACAAAGGAAATTCAACAAGCCATTTTGTGAAAATCCATGCGGCATTGCTTACAAAGCAACTTCCATAATATAGCATTGTGTCACCACACTAAGCTTTACAACCCATTACTACAGTGATCTGCATTTGAACCCAATCATATTTCACAAATAAGGAAGTTTAAGTCACGAAATTTTTAAACCTTTGATTTCTTCACAAGAAAACTAGATGCCAAAAGTATTTATCCAAATTTCAAATAAAAAACCGTTTCAAAATCTTGAATTACAATGATGATCCACTAATACAATGCATTAGAAAGGCTTTCTTTTACTCTTTAAATTATACTAGTTCGCGCAATTACTTCATTCTACTCTTCAGTGTTGGGCTCACTGGCACAATCAAGGTGAGCAATGGATCAACTGTAAATAGTCGGCACGATAAATGGGGCGCACAAAATAGGCAGTAAGCAACACTATAGCAGAAACAAAAGCAGCAGACACAAAATACCAGGAGGCACACACAAATATGGAAGGATTCTTAGAGGAAGTGTGTACAATTATGGCATTGTTACTTTTGCACAAGCATCATCATCTTAAAGCTTTAATTCAACCTCTTGCAATCATCAAAAAACTAAGTCCTGGTAGTTGAGCAAATTAACACCCCTTTCATGTCATTAGAACACAAAGACAGAAAAGAAGGAAGACAATAACATAGCTCATAGATACCTACATCGTCATGGCAAGTCAATACATTAGAGTTATCTAAACAGGAAAATGGCCAAATAGCGAAGAATAAATGTTCTTCTCGTGAGTGTAACAGCATTCCATTAATGTCATTAAAAAGCTTCTACCTAGATGATATTGGAGAGTCAAATGTACGCAACCTTATCCTTACAAAAATAAATAGGACACTTATGACTGGTCCTTGATAGCAAACATCATCCACAACTTCATATAAAAAAATGCACTTAATAAAGTAGTAAACTACTAACATATAGAGACATCATCACTCAACCCACATGCATCCTGCTATTGCAGTGTCTAGTCAGGCCCATATGCATACAACCTTTCATCTAACTAGTCAAGACTTGAATGGCATTGTAGAACTTTGAGGTAACAACAAATCATTTCTTTACAAAAGGTGAATTGACAACAAATTCATCATAATTAGCAACCTTCCAGGCATCATTGTTTATAATACAGAAGTTGTTCACATTTGACGCTATATGTTCAGCAAACAATAGCATTTTCAACTTAAAACACTACACTACCTATCTTCAGAAACCATTGTATAGCAAGGAATAGAGTATGCGCATGTAGATAAAGTATCTGAAAAGCTAATGCTTGCACTTTTATAGCATTTTTCCAAGTCACCTTTTGCAGATGTTAATTAGACTTGGCTATATGTGTCTGACATAAATACACACAGCTATCAATTTACTGTTGAAAATCAAGTGTCAAGTGTCCATAACCATGTAGAGTTATGAGGATGCACCACAAGTCCACAAGGACATGAAGTAAGATAAAAAAAAAATTGAACAACATAATAGAAGTACATGCAAATATAAGATGTAAAATAGCTTTTCGAGCAACTAGATCACATATATAAACATTCAACAATTCCTAAACTACATGGATAGTATAGTAAACAACACTTTAAGTAAATTGCGTGACAATTTAGATTTCATTCAGAATATCACAAAATGATAAGCAGGATAAATAATATGATCAGAATGCTTATGGTTGAGGCCCCAATATATGTTATATACTCTAACAGTGAGTGCTGAAGTATAACCATCAACCATGAATAAGGAAGACCTAGATTGCAAAAAAAAAAACGCAGAGAATCATTGTAAACATTGAGCAGATTGCATAATTCCTCTAATAAATTTCAATCAATGTATCATACTTGGACTACTGAAAAGTGATCTTTCATGTCGCCAACTAGTATAAACCCGAATAGCAGCTAAAAATACAACAATTGTGATTCTGAATATCAAACAAGTATAAAATGACAATCCATGATCATCAATCAAAAACACAAAAGAAAATGAACTAAATCTAATGAATCATCCATCTAACAAAAGGACAACAGAATTCATAAAAAAAAAAGGTCAAAGGAGAGAGAAAGCAAGATACTAACCTTGATACAGAGATTACCAGTGCAGATGATGTGTTGAATCTTGCCAGGGACAAGCATAGACTTGAATTTGGGAGGGAGATCAGGTGCCCTATGAGGGATATGTAAATCCCCAATCGCCAATACAAGCACCATTTTTTGGTTTTCTAAGGAGACACAACTCCCGCTCTATGAAATCTCCGGGACGGGCGAGTAGTGCGAGGCAGGGCGTAACTAGAAAAAAATCAAATGCTGTCCGTTGAAGTGCTGTGAGTTGTCCCACATCGGAGAAAGAGAAGAGCAGGCATCACTTTATATATTCAAGGAGTAACTCTTACTATTACCAATTGGTTTTAGTAGTGAACTTTCTTTGGGTTTATGAGTGGACTACTTCTTCTCCTTTTTGTTTGGGTTGCCCAGGCCTATTTTCTAAATTCTATCATGGTATCAGAGCCCAGTTTGTTGTTGGGCCTTTATACTGGACATTTAATCTTACCACTGGTCAAGGGGCCTTTAATTGGATGTTCATTCCCAATAGGTTTGTAACCCTTCTGGTGGGCTAAAATTCTAAGGACACTCACATGTAAGGGGGAGTGTTGAAGTGCCCATGTGTTACCCACATGTGAGTTGTCCCACATTGGAGAAAGAGAAGAGTATGCATCACTTTATATATTCAAGGAGTAACTCCTACTATTACCAATTGGTTTTAGTAGTGAACCTTCTTTGGGTTTATGAGTGGACTACTTCTTCTCCTCCTTATTTGGGTTGCCCAGGCCCATTTTCTAAATTCTATCACTGCGATAACTATAACATTAAAAAAATACATCAACTGTTTCATTTAAAAATTCATCAGCTATCTTGTTGCGTAGCTCAGTCTTAATAATCTTCATCGCAGAAACAATGTTTAACCCTAAATTGATTAACAATCATTTGTTTAACAAATTAACAAATTAACACAAACCAAAAATAAAAAATCATGAATGCACAAAGAATGTCAAGAAACAATGTTTAACCTTAAATTGATTAACCTAATTTGCTTCATGAATGAACAAAGAATGTCAAGAAACAAGAAACAATGTTTAACCCTAAATTGATTAACCCTATTACCCTAAATTGATTGACCCTAATAGATTAACCCTAAATTGATTAACCATAAATTGATTCATGAATGAACAAAGAATGTCAAGAAACCATGTTTAACAAATTAACAATCAACACAAACCAAAAATAAAAGATCAAATTAAGTAATTAACTCAAAAAAAATTCTTAAAATTTGATGTTATGAGGACTTGAACCTGGGTGTATGCTATCAAAGACCAAAACACTTACCAACTGAGACACTTTCAACATCAACATATAATAGGAATTGAGCATCTATATAAGTCAAATGCTGTCAATTGACATCATTGACTAAATATAGATCTGCCCCTAGGTCACTGCGAGGCTTTTGCTCAAAATTATGCCGCAATAAATCCAAATTTTGAATATAGGTCGCCGTGTGTTTTGAGCTGAGTCTCAACACAAATGCTTCGTAAAACCATCAACAATAAGCCGTTTTAGTTTAGAGTTTAGACTAAATTAGCGTGAATAAAACAAATCTTTAGGGGCATTTTCTTATAAAGATATCAACTTTAGTTTATTAACTAATTTATCGATTTTTGTCGTTATATAATCTCTTATAATTTGATTTTTTAACATGTTAGGGATTTTCTTGAAAAACGCCACTTTAAGTTTGTATTATTCATGGTTAATCAATAGTTGATATTATTGTAGGAAAATTAACAAAAAGTTGTATTATTCACGGTAATTTTTCCTTTAATTTAATACATTAATTGCTAACAATTTTAGGGGTTTTAGTTAATTAAGTATATAAAAATATTTTGAGATTGTGAGCGGATTTTAATATTTAACTGTTAATGATCTCAAACATTTTAAACGGTTATCTGCAAAAATAAATAGTCGTAAAAATGTCATAAATAACTCTATCATACTTAACATGTGCGTGCATGATTTTATGAATAATTAGCATATTTGATCTTCAAGAAAAATGGGTATTCTTAAGGCGTTTGAACATTTCATTTATAAATAAGTGTTGAGTATCTTGGACCACATTCCTCATGCCTTCTCTTTGGAGATGTATGGATATGAATTGTTTGTCTTCTAATACGACTATTGCTATACGTATGTAAGTACTTCAAAACAAAGAAAGTCCACGGATTTTGTAAAACTCTATAAGTGCATTAGTAGAACAAAAAAATGTATACTTGTCTATATGAGACCCAACTCCAATGTGTGAAAATCTTATTTATAAACAAGTATAAACTTTTTATTCTACCAGTGAGGGACAACACTTTCCTTTTCAATAGTTTTTCAAGTATCCAACATTGATAGAATAAACAACTTTGCACTTGCTTAGCTAGCTTGGGAGAGTTTGTAACAATTATTTAAGAATCTTTTGATTTCTTTTCTCCTGATCATCACCTCTCTTAGAATGGACAACCAGGTGAATGCAAAATAATTGTTTGGAAACAAAACTCAAGAAACATGGTTTACTTCGGCCTCGCTAAATAAGTATAACATAATCTTCCGAAATGTACCAGAAAGGCTTCAAATAATACTATAATACATGCAAAATTTGCTAGCAAACTAATGTTTAGAAAAACATCTCTTTCCCAAGCTTGTATTTTGAGGATATACATTCATATTGATTCATGACTAACAAATGTCCAAGTATATCTTGACTTTAATCATTCAATTCTATACTTATTTTTTAAACAACAATCACATTGGTTCCCGCTTAAAAAACAATCATATTCTCTACCTTGGCTACCGTGAAGAAAACTTCAAATCTGACAGAAACATAGAACTCTAACACCACGAGCCACCTTAGATTTATGAACATCTGAAATGATCCGACTATTACGAATCACCATCTTTCGTATTGGCCTTTGTATCTTCACTATTATGTTCGTCTACAATTACCTCATTGTCCTTTTGTTCACTTTCAGGGATAATCCCATTTTCTACTGTAGATGAACTCCCATTTTCTGATATGCTATGTAAATCTAAACTTTGTGTTCTCCTAGGAATCTCTCTTGATGATGACACTGATAACAAACGGGTTAGCCCATCGAATGAACCTTTGGCATCCATAATAAGGGTTGCCCCACCAGGGTAACAACGACCAAAACAAGTTGAACAATAAGGAAATGCAACCTGATCAAGAACAAAAGCAGGTTAGAAATTAAGATTATATATATTTTTGAAAAAATTACAAATATACTTGCTATATTTTTAATAATGTACCATTTCTCCCAAAAGTGAGAACGTTTGAGAGAATCGTGCAACAAAAAAGTAGAAGTATATGAAGTCAAAAGAGAGTACAGAATTTATGTCAATTTCACCTCCATGAATGCGCGACAAAGAGAAAAGAAAAGTGTGGATTCATTCTCTCTAAGCATTCGTGCTTCATTATATCTCAACAATGAGTTATGAACAGCTTTGAGTCCTTTCACTAATTCCTGTGCTAGAATATGTTTCAAGCTAATAGGAGCACAAGGGCGTAGCTCATTCAGTGCTGCAGATACACCTACAGACATCAAGAAATGGAAAATATACCCACATCAGAATCTGATCAACGACATCAGAATTACCAGTTTATTATAATGCTATACCCAAATCTGAGATAAGTAATGCATGATTATTGATAATCAATTATTGCCCGAATGTCGAGCCAAATGGGCACGGGCTTTACGCTTCACCTACCAGACCAAGTGTAGTGTGAAATATACAAGGGTTGCAAGGCTGTGATGTGATCTCGGACACATCGACATGCATATTTCATTGGAGGATTATGTTCCTTAATGTCCAAACTCAAAAGCATCAAATACATCATATATGGGCACCATTTACAATGAAAATAAGCAAGATGGTGAAACAAGGAAACGTCCCAAATGTCCAAAGTGTCCATAGTGTCCATAGTGTCCAAGGGTTAGTCCAAGCAACACTAATGCACAAAAAGGATAAAATACTTTCTGAGCTTTATAGAGAAGTTGCTCCAATTCAATTGGACCTCAATGGTGATAATGGACTGAACCCATTAAAAGTAACATGGAGAGAAACTCTAAGGGCTGAATCCAAAGGAAAAATACATGCCATTCACATTAGGATATATATAGAATGTCGCATGTCTTTGAGCATTGAAGTAGGAGTTATACACCTTATTGTTGCAGCCTTAATAGAGGGTGTTTCATAACTTAAACAATCAACATTGTAGGCGCACATATGAAGGGAACATACACACCATAATGAGATCATTGGACAGCTTAGAAATTATGAGTTATATACCTAAACACAAGGGAGGTTACAGATTACTGATGAGCTAATTGTGTAGCAATGAAATGAGGAATCAACCATTGTAGATTCCTTACTGAAGTGAAGTTACACACAACAATGGCCAGCCATGAAATGAAGTATAGCACACCTTAAGCAAGGGAGTAGCGAGCTTCAATTAGCTAACCTAGTACACGCCTAGTAACAAGCTTCAAAGTCATCCCTCAACGATGGAGGTTACTGTATGTTAATCTCATTATTGAAGCCCAATTTGGACATCGCACAAGGAGAAGACCATCATTGAAGATTAATCCAATTCAGTTCACCGCTTAATGTTTAGGTTTGAAAATTTCTGATTTTGAATAAAGTTTGAAGCTTACTAAACCATGCAATAACTTCTAGTTAGTGATGGGAGTTGAGTAGTGTAGTTCTTTCAAATGTTTTTATGTTGGAGTTACACATAGGTGAAAAGTTTCCTAAGTAGATGTAATTGGATTCCTCGCGAAACTTTAAAACCATGCCAACTTAGTGTAACAGTATCCTATTGTTTGAATTATTTTGTGTTACAAACAATAGCTTTGAGACCTGGAAGGCTGGAACTTTGTGTGAAGGTAAGCTCAAACTCCACAAAACTGATACTTAGTGATAAGGTTTTAGTTGCCTATTGGGCCACTGTTGATTTCATTTTTTTGGTTTTTTAATTTTCAAAGTCATATGATATGCCTTTGGTGATTAAGGTTGTGGCATTGTTGTTGTATATGATATATGACCTATAATGAATAATAAAAAAAAATTATTCAATTTTATGAGGAACATCATGTCTTTGAAAACTGAACTAAAAAGTGAAATCCACTTTTTCTGATTTCTATTTTTGGTGTAGTTTTCAAAAAATTGAAAATTGAAAAGAAAAAAAAAATAACGGCCCTCAACTTTTCGTTTTTTTTTGTTATAACTCAAAAAAACTCACCAAGACGATCCTAACCCATAACACACCAGGTCGCCGTTCGAATGAAGTGCACCACCACTACCGAATGGGATTGCATATTAGGGACAAGAGACCAATCTAAGCTAGGATTGCAATCTTAAAGCACTCTTTAAGGGAAATAATTAGTGTTTATAGATGTTACATAAAATGTAAGATGAACATTATTTGCATATAGAAGACAGGGCGATAGAAAAATGGCCAAGACATTCAAAAAGGAGGGGAAAATATGCAGTTTCTATTTGATGGACAGGTGAGAAGCCAAAGATGTGGCAGAGTGTAGAATAAATGATTAGAATAATACTGGGAATCTTGTATATGAAAGAAAAAATTGAATGTCATTAGTGCATATGCGTCTAAAGTGTAGGAGCAAAAGTAGCACTCACTTAAATTTTGGGAGCTAGCAGGTATGATGCAAACATCAAAAACGTTGTATATTGATGGTCCTCAGAATAGTTATGCTGACCACTAATGTTAGGCTAACATAAAGTAACTTTGAGAGTGCTTATGGAGATTTTAAATAAAAAAACAAAAGTAAGGGAGGGTCAACACTTGAGGAAGCATATGATTTGATACTCCCTTGATAAGTGATATTGATCCAGATGTAATGCATAAGATTTGGAGCCTGAAATGGACACTTCGATCAAAATATTGTACAACCCAAGCTTGTCACTAAGGGTGTCTTAGATGCATATGTTAAGTTGGATGAGACATTAGAACGGATCTAGGAGTCAGATTTTGAAGACAAAATGAGAGAAAACCTTTTTGGTTTGATCATATGCAAAGAACTCTAGATAATGAACGAGTTAGAAAAGTGGAAAGTTGAAACTTTGAAAAGCATAGTAGAGGAAGAGGTTGGACTTAAAAGACTTGAATGGTCAATACATAAAGACTGGCATTAAAAAAATTGAAATTGTACGAATATATAACAATATATAGAATGACAGAAATTAATGGAGGACAAGAATACATATGGGTAATCATTTGTATTGATTTCTTAGATCTTAGATTATTAGTATTAGAAGTTAGAACGGGTCAAACAAAGTGCATTGTTTGTAATCAGCGATTTCTTATGTTGACTTTTGCATTCATATAGTCGACCCCAAATGTCGGGATTCTTTGGCATTGTTGTATTGATTTTCTTTACAATCTTAAATAACCCTAGTATCCTATAAACAAATATTGTTTCGCACTTAATAGACAAAAATGTAACAAAACATTAATTGCACGCATGGTAGAGATACACACCATTTATAAATACAGCAAGGGGTGGATGCTCCATTAAATTTGAAGGTGGAGTCATGTCTTCTCGACTTTCTTCATTAGCAGAAGTGCCTGAAAACCCAACTCCTGGCAATGGGACCCATCGATGTGAATCCAAGACAAGCTGACCACGTATGCTAAGAGTTAGAAGCAATAATAGAAGGAAAGAGCTATACTGGAAGAATGAAAGAAAAGGCCAGGACTTATGAAGCAAATGCTTAATCAAAAAATAAACGAAAAATGGCCTGATGAAGCACTTTTAAGGCAGATGTGCATCAAATGCCAATTAACAAAGTCTGGAATAGATCATTTCAAGATATCAGCAGAACCCCAAACTTGGATTACATGTGTTACCTGAAAATTCTCAACAGCAGTGGCAATATTCTTCACAAATAAGTTTAGAACAGCCCTGAGAAAAAAAAAAATTAGTGTGCAAGTTGAAACCTTAATAGAAACCAAAGAAAATTCATAATAATCCTTACTCTTCAAATAGTGATGGAAGCAGACCCCGAAAATCCAATCCAACCCAACCAAGCCCCATCGCACAATACTGTCATATACAACAAGTCAAGCATAAAATTATAAATCAACATGTAAAGGATCGTTTTACAAAAGCACCAAGTAACTATTTATTTTTAAAATGAAAGAAACATAAGAGGCATGATGGTCTTTCCTGCTATGTCAAGGTCATTACTACTTATTGTAGTTCCTTGACTATTCATCCAATTAGTCCAAGGTCTTTAAAAGTCTTCTTACCAGGGTAAAATGTAACGCATTCCTTTTATTGTTTTTTTTTTCTTTTTTTTTTTGTGTGTGTGTTTTTGGTTGGGAGCAATTAAGTGCAAATGATCTAGTTAGTGCGAAACTGATCCATATTCCTGTACTCTGGGTAAGATAAGTAGAAATGAGATCCAATGATCCACAGGGTATCACCTCGGAGTACGTACACTTTCAAAATTAGTCTACACCTACAAGAACTTAATTTTCCCTCTGGAGAAGATAAAATTACTACTTATCTTAACTCTCTACTCTGTCCAATATAAAAGACAAAAATGGTATGCTCATGTCCATTCAATTTACCAAGTAGAATCTACCGAAAAAACCAACACGAGCCACGTATTAATGGCTTATTTTCAAAATGTCCTCACATTTTTTCTGTCTTGTCATTTTTAATCATACAAGAGTCAGAAATTAACACTACGAAGAAGGTGCAGGGTAGAAACAGGTAAACATCTCCCCTAAAGACCCCAACCTTCTGCCTCCACCTTCATGCAAGTTTAGGGGTCAAAATTTGTACAAGAGGATCAAAATTCAAAGAAAATTGTTGTGAAGAGTCTCTACACAAGTAGATACTATCTTCAAGGGTGAATTAGCACATGGACTATCAATTGTATGGGCAGCCATACTTACATCTGAATATTCCCCAAACTCCCTCTTAAGCAAGGCTACATATGGTTGCTCCTTGAAAAAAAAGCGATATCACATAGGTTCATGCTACATAATTGATTCCTCTCATATGGTTCTAAATACACCATTTGTGATACGGCAATGCATGCGGGGGATAATTTGCATTATGGTCCAAACAAAAAACATACTTTTCCAGTCATCCACTTTGGTATATCCAAATATAATCTACCAAATGACTAGGACAAAAAAATTCTCCTCTATTGGGTCTCACTTCATCTAATTAAGTTCTACCTCTCCATCATATTAACCGGTTTTCTCCCAAATAATTGAATCTTTCATACTACCTTTTATCCCTACCTACATTCACTTTTTTCTCATTTCACAACTAACATACTATATGGCCCTACTCCAACCAGTTTCCTAAACAAGCATACCGAAGATAAATAAAAGACAAGATTTAGCAAGTGGGAACAAGCATGTGTAAAATATGATCACATAATTGCACACAAAAATTGAAAAACATGACCAAACAAGATTTTACTTGCCATGCACTGGTCAAGAATGTTTGATAAAGATCCTCCTTCAGTTATCTTGGGAAGCATGAGCTTCAGCATCTTTAGGTGAGATGTAATTTGGTGCATAGCCCAACTAAAGAGAAGCCCCCCATCATAGTTTTCTTCACTTCCAGACGTATCATCAGCAAATATGGCTCGGTATTGGTTCACAACATCAAATAAATGCATCCTGTGACAGTTCACCATTCCCTTTAAGTACTCATATGGGTTTCTTTGGTCCAAATCATCAAGGATTCCAGTGAGCCAGGCCTCTCTACATCTCAAAAACTGTATTACACAAATTACAAAATGATAAATCATGAACAACAAGCACAAAATTAGAAGCATGTGCATAAATACTAAACTCACTTAAGCAATGAATATGATCCTATTGCATTCAATATAAGCCTTTGTCCAAGATTATGGACAATTTTCAAAGAGGTGTTAGTCATTGCACTTATATTTGAAACAAGCAAGACTCATGTAGACATGATTGTTTTAATATAGAAAAATTAACGTCTATTGCTATTTTGAATGACAAAAGAATGAAAAAAAACAGTGAAATAGTCAAATCATGAGGAATGAAGTAATAAAGAAATAGCTATTTGCAAAAAAATGCAATCTATAAAAGCAAACCAAACCTGCAAGCGCATTTCATACTCGCTAAAGACACCTATTCGACGTAAATATCCAATGATACGAAGACATTCTGGCAACTGCAATGTAAAGCATGATAAATTAATATTACCATAGATTCTAGATAGTTTCAAAATCACTGAAAGGGACAGACAAAAAAAGCACTCTGAATTGTGCTCAGAATGCACCTATACAAAAAATCTACTTTTAGAAAATTATAAGTACTTGAATATTTGATCTAAGCTTCTGGAGAAGCTGTGAAAGCATAGACTGTGTTGCCTGCTTAACCTCCGCAGACAAAGCTTGAATAACTGGAATCCTGAAAGGATAAAGAAAATATTATACAAAATCAGTGAGATTTACTAAACGAGCTCAATAAGAGCATGAGACAAACAAACTAGAGCAGAAGACAAACTGGGGAAATGATTCTCACTTTGGATGCATGGTGCATAATTTGCTAACAAAAGCTTCCAAGTCAAGCGCTTCATCATAATTACCATTCCTCACACATCTGGACCTCAAAAAGCAATAAATTGTATCAGCAAAATAGAAATCAAAACAATAAAGCATCTAGAAGTTACACTTATCACTTTAAATCCACATATGGTACTGAATATAACCTATACTATGTAATGTAAAACACAGCAACAGCAATGTCAAAGCCTTAATATCAATACAGAGCTAACTACATGAACCAAAACAAAGCATCGTAAGCTTAGTTTTCAAAGATGCGCCTAGGGCAAGTCTAAACACAAAATGGACCAAAGGGCTACACAAGATAACAACTGCTTTCTCAAATTCAAGCAAGGAGCAATTCAAAAGGAACACAAGGTGCAATGGAAGGTGCGAAGGCGCACGAGGAACGCCTGGGTTAAGGCACAAAATTGATAAAAAAATTCAAAAAGTATATGCTTTGGCAAATGCTTTTTCCCCAAAAGTGCACAATGGAACGCCTAAGGCGCACCATGGCAAGGCGCACCCCCTAGTGCTTTTATAGCTAAGAACATAAAAGATCGTCAGTAAATATCCATTTTTTTCCATTCATTCCCATCCATTGATATATGTTCCCGTTGAATAAGACATCATTGTTAGCCCTCTTCATCCATATCATCTTTGGTCTCTATTTGCCTCTTAGTCATTGCTTGTCCAATACTATATTGTCCTAAAAGAAGCTTCTTCTAATTGTCGTAATGCATACCCACCACAACAACAACAACAACAACGCCAGAGCCTTAATCCCAATTCCCAAGAGAATGGGGACGCATGCCAAAACAAATGGATATTCAAAATGTCTCCCGATTTTTCAAACGATGTGAAAAAATTCACAAACCACTGAGAAAAATAACTAAATACTGACGGAAAATTAAAAACATCCCGATTTTTCCTAATTTAAACTCTCAAGTATCAAACTACAAATAAACAAAACAACCACATACGTGTCCATAAGCTGAGGAATTTCAAGCAAGTCAAGCAAAGTACTGTGATTTGCGAGCAAGGTTTGGTTCATTTTCCTCTTCTCCAAAATTTGTTCAGCTGATTCAATGAACTCAGTGCAACCTGACGTCAATTTCGGGACTTCAGCAATCTGTAGCAAAAAATAAAGCAAAAATAAATTACAAACTTAAGTTTAAAACCAATCAACTAAGCAAGACTTTTCAAGAATCATGGGCAAAACTTCGAGAGTCTAGGCATTGCACCAGCATGCAACTTCAAAATTGTGATCAACTTACTTTTCCAATCACAATTGACCACCATCAAGGCTCGGCCCTACGCCCCTTTCTTAGCGCAGCGGTTCTAGATGAGATAACTCGATCGATACAAGGAAATGTGTCTTAGTACATGTTGTTTGCTGATGACATTGTTTTGGTAGATGAGACCAAAAAGGAGGTAAATACTGAATTAGAACGATAAAGACAAGAGTTGGAACTATAAGGTTTCAAGTAAAGCTGGAGCAAGACATAGTATATGGAGGGTAACTTTAGAACAAACGAGATAACAAGAGGCACTATAAAGTTGAAAGAGAAATTAATCGCGTTAAGTGGATGATGCAAATACCTTAGGTCTGTATTTCAGAGTAGTGAGGAGTGAGGACATTTAACAAGTTGTGACCTATAGAATTATTAAGTGCGGGTGGCAAAAATAAAGGGTGACTGCTGGTGATTGAGATGTGCTATTAAGTTAAAAGACAAGTTTTACCGAACGACCATTGGACTAGCGCTACTATATGGATCAGAATGTTGGCTTTTAGAAAGTGTTGTTGTAGAATATGTGAATAATAAGCAATATAATAACTTTGAATCAACAAATTTTTACAATGCATCTAATTTAAGCAATTTATTCCATTACCTCAATGTCATTTAGTGGCTCTCACCTAGGGTTCTATTACCCCAATGCCATGAAGTGGCTCTCACGGTCTCACATAAGATAGGGTTTGAGAGGGTCGAATGTACACAACCTTATCTTTATTAATGATAAAACTAACAAAGAGGTTGTTTTCGATTGACCCGGTAGCAAACATCATGTGCAATTCGCATAATTAGGGAGTGCACATGATTTAATTGGTCATTAGACCTTAGTTCGTTATAGTTCAAAAGCAAAGAACCGTAAATCTTTGGGCCCTTGAAATAAGGGACATATCTAATCTAAGCAATGCATTGCAATAATTCTTGGTCAAAATTTGAAGATTCAGGACTAAATTTCCGGCAATCAGCAAGTTCATTGATAAATATCACCAGACTAAAAGCTTGTAAATGTTTAATCCAATATAAAGAATGTTCACATAAAAGATAACCTATAGTTGATTTCAAAACAATTAAGTATTATATAAACATTGGTAAATCAACAACATTAAGAAAATTAGTTACCAGAGATTCAAGATGATTATCAATGGAGGAAACTTCTTCCCTAATAGAAACCAAAGCATCAGCAGCAGCTATAAAAGAGCGATAATTAGCCACCGCAACTTCCTGCATCTGGCGCCGAATCCTCTCCGCATCAACTCGGAGAAGTTCAGGTTCCTGTCGAAACAAGATAATGTCAAAAAATCAGAATCAAAAAATTGGAGAATTTGAGTTAAAAAGAAGAGAAATGCAGCAAAAAGAGACCTTGTGAAGACGATCAAGAGTGAAAGAGAGGAGTTCGGAGACATATGGTTGTTGGGGGACTGAAGCTAGAGGAATAAGTCCTGCTACTTCTTCGCTATTCTCTTCTAAGTTTGATGAAGAATCCATGGATTCTCTCCTCTCAACCTTCGCTTGAAACATCAATGGCGTCGAAGAGGAAGGAAGGGAATGTGATCAGTGCTAGTTGGAGAAGATATTCAGATCCGAATGAGTACTTCAGTTTTGGGACTTTATTTGCCGGTGACACACCGGTTCGAATCTCGCGGGCTACAAGAATATTAATTTTCGCTTCCCTATAATGTATCCCACTCATAAAAATATCTATGGACAGGGTCTGGGAAGTGAAGTACGGCGGCAACTCACATCCATAAAGAAGAGCACGGCTAAAGAAGTCCCCCAGCTCAAACAAGATAAAGACAAGTATCTATACGGAAAAGAATAAATTAAATCCCTATAAATAAAATTTATTTCCGAAGTTAAGATTTGGAAAGAACATAGAGAAAGTAAAATGAGTAAATAGTAATAGAGATAAAGTTATGCTCGTTATAATTTGTTATTGTAATACCCCGGTTCCATTGGATCGAGGGTGACTATTTATGGAGGTTGTAGATTGACTTTACAGATTAATACAAGTCTTTTCATTGCACATTTGGTCTCACTTGTGCATGCCCGATAAAATATCCCAGGAAGTCACCACATTGATATGAGTACATTTTACTGTGAAATTCTTAGCAAATGGGCTCACTTGAAAAGAAGATGCACCTTGTTGATATGAGTAGTCTATTATTCCTTTATAAAGCTCAGATCAGGGTATCACGGTCACCACGTGAAATCACATATTTAACGAAGCATTTAACCGACAAATAGTTACCAGATGTAGCATATATGTATTCACCTAATGGAACAAAAACTTAAAATGAAGGAAAAATAGGAATGCATACAATTCTCGCCCTAATTTCAACAAATATTGCAGAGATGAGACATTTTAATTATTTGTACAAGTTGGTCGAACTTCTTTGCTGGAACGGACTTTATCAACAAGTCTACAAGAGTTAGGTTTAATTGGATTTGTTGGACATCTATTTTCCTTCTTCATGGAGGTCATGTGCAAAAACAAGTTTCGATTTTAGGAGTTTGGTTTTATATCCTTTTATGAAACTTTCACTGACTTGTGCAATACAAGTGGTATTGTTTATATAAATTATAGTTAAAATTTTTGTTATTTTATCCATTCCACATCCTTCTTGAGTATGACAAATCACTTACCTCAATTATAAACATTATCTTAACTTGTTTCATAAAGGAGGATCAATTCTCCATAATTTAATGATGTAGCAATCAAAGTTTGTTTTGTGGATCTCTAAGATATTGTGATACTCCACATGCGAATACATATATATTTTTTGATTTGGCTTTTGTGGTCAGATAAGTATCCAACATATGCGTATCATACAAGAGTGGTATCTTGCTTTGATGGATAAAATAATCTAGGATTTTCCGTTCCTTGTAGATAACGCAACAAATGTTTTCACATTTCAATTTCTCTTTATTAGTCAATCGTGTCTGGCTAACAAATTAAGAAGTATAATGTCTTGTATTATAGGCTTGATACATCAAAAGCTTCGTTTGCACTTACATATGGCACTTAAGGGCCATGAACCTCTTCATCTTCTTTACAAGGTCAAAATGGATCATCCTTTGCATTAAAATGGGCGCACTATTATTAGAGAGCTTAGTGGATGAAATTTGTGCATATAAATTCGTTTAAAACCTTTTATGTATAGTTGGACTGGTTATCAAATATTCTACTCTAAAATTGTTCTATTCTTCTATTTGTAATCCAAAGAAAATTTTGTTTTTCCTAAATCTTTCATTTCAAATTCATTCATCAAATATTTTGCATTTTGCTCAATCGCTTTGGGAGTTCAAATGATATTTTAAACCATCAACATAAACTACAATAAATTCTGATTGGCTCTGTTTAACAAATACACCAGGACTAATTTGATTGATCCTTCTTTTATGCGATATTTACTAGGACCATTGTACAACATTCTTTCATGTTGTTTTGGTCCATAAAGTGAATATTTAAAAAAAAAATCTGGTGATTTGTGTTTTTTTGTAATTTTAGTTCTTTAGGGACTTTCATATAAATGTTTGTATTATGTGATCCATATAAATATGCAGTCATAAGTTAAACTTACCAAAAATCTTATTTTAGTTGCATCTAATATTGGAAAATATGTTTCCTCATAATCAGTTGCCCTTATTTTCAGAGTTGTTGATTTGATTTTCATTCCATGTCTTTTACGACGTGATGGCCCTCATGTTAGGACATAGAAGGGGTGGAGTTGGGACATGATCTGGATTAGGCCGGGAAGAGAGTTCATAAATGAATGGGATGGTCTCGTTTGCAAGTGAGGGGGAAAGGATGAGGTGGCCGTAGTAGAGGATACGTGAAGAGAATTAAGAGAGAACAAACTTTATTTTATTTTAAAACAGTTTTATTAATAATTAAGAAAACCGTTGTTAGACAATAGGTAAAAATGCATTTTCGATGAAAACTAATTTTAAAATGTGTCCTAACAAAAATAATTATTAAAGTTCGACCTAATAAACTATTTTTAGCTAAAATTCATCGTGCCAAATGTACCTTTTACTTTATATAAATAAATCTGATACAAACAAATATTCACTTATTTTACTATAAATTAGTTTCATTAACCACTAAGAATTGATTATTATATCTTTCAAAAAAAATAAAATTGATTATTATACAATTACCGCATGTCTTGAGTTCGATTGTCATCGAAGAGGGTCTCATTGCGTGCCGTTTAGCACAATCCTCACGGAAACACAACTTTCTTCAATTCCTGCCATTTTTTGCTAGTCCACATTGCTAGAACCCTGTGACTTCCCATCCAAAAGTGTTCAAATTTCTCAGCAAATTCAGGTTTGTTAATGTCGGCAACTGTAATTCTCCATAATTGGGTATTTAGTGTTGCATGATTCTTTTTAACCTAAGATGTCTATAAAATTTACTTGTTTGGTGCACAGAAAGAGGTTTGACCCTTTTCAATGGCGGAGCAGAAATCAGAGGAAGCAACAATCCCTTTTAAGAATCTGTACAGCAGAGAATATCAAGGTCACAAAAAGAAGGTAATTTTTTTCCTTAGTTTTCTTAGTTAATTTTGTTTATTCAAGTTTCAGAGATAGAATTTAAGCAATGACACTTTTATGAATGCAATAAAAAGGTGCATTCAGTGGCTTGGAACTGCATTGGAACGAAACTGGCTTCAGGTTCTGTTGATCAAACGGCTCGAGTTTGGCACATTGAACCTCATGGTCATGTAAGCTTTCATTTCATGCCTACTCTATGTGATCTCCTAATTCTGATTGGAGTAATGAATTCGATAGATGTTTGTGAATATTTACTGAAACATTGTGATCATGGTTCTTTTAAGATGTTATATAGCTAGAGACTTCGAATCTTAGGGGTAGTATTTAAGATTCACAGGGAATGTGTTTTATCATCCCTAAATTGCCCCAATTGCTGGCAGGATCGTTGGGTTGTAGCTAAGAAATTCGTATCATGCAGAGAACCCCTTTCTTTTCTTTACATGTTAGTAATTACTGTTGGGTGAGAATCATGGGTTTGGCCTAGTGGTTAAAGGCTTTCTTTTTCACCATAGTGACAAGGAGTTTATCTCACCACCTGCACGAAGTCTTAGTTCTCTCTCCTTGCTTGTAGGAATTCGCTAGCCTAACCTCAAATAAAAGAAATAAGTATTTAGTGTTACGTTTGCTTTAAGAGACCATGTTTAGACCTTATTTGTTGTGGTTTCAAAACTTGTGGCAATACTCATCCTTCACGTTGGAGGTCTGGCTCTTCTTGTTGGCATCCGAAATGCAGTTGCTCTTGGTAATTGGTGTTAGAATTTATCGTTAAATGTGATAACCTGTCTTGAACTCTATTAATGCACTTCTCATATCTTGCCAACCTTAGGATATTGGTTTCTTCTGTTAAAGATCTTTTCGGAGCTAACTACTTTTGTTATATTCCACTTTTCGCTTGTCCTAGGGGCCAATGGCTAATGAAATAAGGTTACTTTGCTCAGTCATCCATCTTTACCTCCTAGCCTATGTGAAAATTGTTTTGCTTTCTGTACATTCATCTAAAAGGATGCCTTTTGTAGGAATTACTTCCGTCATTCAACCCAATCGCCTCATGTTAAAAAAAGTGATCATTTAATACCAGTCTGGCAGTCTCTGCAGTCCTTGAGGGATTTAAAGATGAGGGAGGAATATTGCAAGGATTATGTAACATGCATATTATAATTCTAATTATATAAAATACCAACTGATGGTTCCGACTCTTTAAATGTTTTTAACTTGTATGGTTGTCAAATGTCTTTGATATTTTTTATTGATCATGTGTGGAAAGTTCTATTACATCTAGAGTAGGATTCTTAGGTTTGTGTTGATACTCATTATCCATGTGAATAATTTTTTGTTGTTTCATTTGTCAAGTTTCTGAATCTGGGGAAACTGCTGAATTAAAATGCTGTAATATTGTGATAATTGCTCTCCCTAACTGATTTCTGCAGGGAAAGGTAAAAGATATTGAATTGAAGGGGCACACTGATAGTGTGGATCAACTCTGTTGGGATCCGAAACACGCAGAATTACTTGCAACTGCATCGGGGGATAAAACAGTTCGTTTGTGGGATGCTCGAAGTGAGTTTGGATTAATCTATGTTACCTTAGTCAAGAATATAAATTAAAAACTGATATTATTAGGCATAGCTAACAAGTAGTACCTGGTGTAGTTGGTGAGGTGATTGAGTTCCTTGACTTGTGATTAAGACGTCATGAGTTTGAATTTCACCAACTGTGTTCCCCTCTCCTCTCTGGTGCAACATCTCTTTCTAATGAGGAAGCTAGAGTGAGCCCTCACATTACTGTTCATTAAAAAAATTTAGGCATGACTACTTTAATATACATATTTTATCCTAATTTTAACATGCATATACTTGCTTTTCATTGTCTTGCTTAATGTCACTGCTATTAAAAGCTCATTTCTCTTTGAATTGAATTTTCTACTGTGTTTGGCCTCTCTATGCATACACATATACACTTGACACTTGTGACATTCTTGAAGAATTTTTGGTGGACAGTTTCACACCTTAAGATTACAGTGGTTTACCACAAAAATTGTTTTCTTTTTTGATTTTTTATCTTGTGAAATAGCAATACCCAATTCAACCCCAAAATTATGTCATACTTTCTATCCTTTTTTAGTGCTACATTTTTCAATGGAATGCAAGTGAAGAAAAGAAGAGCGAGAGTGTAGACTTCCCACTTTACTAGGAATAGAAAAATGGGGTGTTGTTAGCCTCCATCCATATCCATACACCTAAAAGTTTCATACTCACACCTTTCCTTGTGGGTACGGGTGTTCATTACCAGCTACCCGGTATTTCGGGTACCCAAAACGTCGGGTACCCAGTTAGTCGAGTACCTATTTTTGCAGCTCGTGTCCCGGCCCGATTTATCCGGGTACCCGGATAATTCGGGTCGGGTACTCGGTTATTATACTTGTGGAATCATTGGGCATAATTTATGAGAAAATTATACTGGATTTTTTGTATCGAATTTGGTACTTAATAAATCCTACTTAATTCTGGGTGCTCGTTCTCATATATTGATGTGCATATACAATGTACAGATAGATATATGCTATATGATGCTATATACAAGGACTTCACAGCATAAGTAGTAATTATTAATTAATTTATAAGCTCTGGCGTCCGAAGTTGTGTTTGCTCAAATACAAGTATAACTGTTTTATGCTAGTTTGTATTTGAGCAAGAAGTAACTTAAATTAATACTATATCATTTTATCATTTTCAGGAAATATAGGAAAAAAAAAGTCATACTCCTGTTTTATTATGAACAATTCATTTGATAAAAAAAAATCACATTTAAGTACTTTTTATGAACAATTCATTTCATTTCAATAAATAAATAATTAATATATTATTTTATCTTTTAAAAGTAAATTAATATTTGAACTAAAAAAAAATCCTTCTAACGGGTACCCGCTATAACTAAGTTTGTGGCCCATGACCCGACCCGGTACTTATAATTTTTTTAAAAATGACCCGCTATTTAAGATGCGGGTCGGTGGGTCGGGTGTATATCAAACTATCCCTACCTACTATTTGATATTGTATACACATCATAGTCATACCCACCTTGGACTCACCATTTACTCCCGCTAAATTTGCCCAATCACTTTGGAAATGTGATTTTTTTTTTCAGAATGTAGCTAATATTTTAGGATCATTTACCAACTACAGCCTCTAAGTTTACTCAATTTCAAATAAACAGCTGTGAACTTTGTTTATTACCAACTACAGCCTCCAACTTAACAAACATGACATCGAGATAGCCAAAACACCCCATGTTAACCCCATTTTTTACCCTTTTTTTTGCTGTTTTGGCTGTCTCGATGTCATGTTTGGTAAGTTGGAGGCTGTAGTTGGTAAAAAATAAATTTCGCGGTTGTTTATTTGAAATTGAGTAAACTTAGAGGCTGTAGTTGGTAAATGATCCAATATTTTATATTGAATAATATGTTGTTGAGTATTATGTTACATGTGGGACAAATTGTTATGGGCAAGTGGGTGTGGGGTGGGTAAATACGGGACGTGTGAGTCGTCATAGTCCATACCCACAACTCATAGCGGGTAAGACTTTTCAGACATATATCCACGTAGTACCCATCAAGTAGATATTTATACCTACTACAACTTTGCACAATTAAGTACGAAACACCCTGAAAATTTTATGCATCCCGCATCCGTACACATTACCCATGTCTTGAAGAGAAAAATAGAGGTTCTAATCTTTATTGTAGTCGGGGAGGAAGGGTGTACAACTGGGTAAAAAGCGACGAAAAGTTCTGCTAGAGGTAAGATTTTTGCCCTTATTTAGAGGTTTTTCAAAGTGGGAAATGTTGAACTCAAAAAGAAAACAAATGACGTGTTACGACGTAGAGGGTATTCAAGCCTTAAAATGGTAGTGGAATACTAGGAACTTGGTATGTCTTGATATACTTACAATGCTACTCACTTACGCAGTATCTCCTCTTAAAGGAAGATTTTAAAAGAAAAATCTCACCTTTTAAAAATCGGACATTTACATTAATATTTATAATCCTAACTTTGTATCATTTTTCTATTAAAGTGCTTTCATGTTTCTTGACCTTTGGTGACATAGACATGATGTGGTATAGAATAGTATGGTACGACTTAGAATAGTATCATGTTGCATTCTTATTTTATAAAGATGACATGTGTCATTTTATCATTAATCCACATATTCATCTTATAATTTTTAAAATAAAACTAAAAAAATTAATAAAATACTCCCTATGTCCTTGACTTTTTCTACAAGTACATATCTTGTACAAACCAAGCAAAGGGAGAAAAAGGTAAAAAGGTGTAATTTAGGAGGAAGTGAGAGAAATGAATAGATGTGATGACAAGATAAATTCTATGTGGTTGAGAATTAAAGAAAGGCTATGTGTTATGGTAAAAAAGTAGAAACGTAATACAATTTATGGGACACACTAAAAAGAAAATATAGCAAAACCCGTGGGATACAAGGAGTTACCATAGTACTTTAAGGGAATACAAAGGTGGGATTGAAAGATAATAATTTAAAGGTGGAATTCTTAAAATCTCATTCATCAAAGGTTGAATTTTTCTTTTGAATTTTCCTAATTGTAAAAGATGTTAGTTGATTTGTCAACGTAATAAAGTACTCTCAAAGGAAACGAGAAAGTAACTCTTCACTCCAAATTATATCATAAATTTGTTTAGTGGCATTGATCTTAAACTTTATTAAATCCCTTACCATTTGCACGAGTAAGATATAAAATGGGATAGTTGACATTAACCATGACCTTCTAGACCTTATTTCTGCTAGCTCCTCATCATAAACTTTGTGTTGATGTTACTTGTATGTGTCTTCTTTATATAGTAATATTTGCTTTCTATTATGCTTTCTTGCAAAACAAAAAGGCAAACATTATCAAATTATTGGTGAGACCAAACTTGCCTCTTAATACCTTACCCATCATATCCCTTCAAATTATGTTTTTAATCTACTTCCTCCCTTCGTTTTTTCTTGCACCAGTTGCTTGGGCATTCAAGATAAGGAATGAGAAGAGAGGGTCTTTTTGATAAGGTTGGCTATGTTGTTATTGCTCCAAAATGGCCCCTATAAGGATATTGTTGTCATTTGATGACATAAAAGTCATTAAATAAGGACTTGGTGTATTAGAAATTAGCAAAAGGAATATGTCGTAATTAAAACTGATGAACTGACCTTTTTTGCTTCAATCAGCAGGCACAATGCTAATATGTTAAGAACAATCATTTAGTCCAAATCGTAATTTATCTAGCTCAGTAAGTCATCTTCCATGATGAACTGACCTTTTTTGCTTGAAAATGAATATTTGGTACCTTTTCACAAGGTCTTTATCTTATCTGCTGGTTTTCACACAATATATTAGAGTTACTATTTCACATTATGCATGTCTTAATTTCCACTAACAGTATCTTACAAGTGTATTACTTGTAATTTGTGTGCTTATTTATTTTAATATTCATAAATCATAATATAGCGTTGAAGGGTCGATCATTTTCATTTCTAACTTGTACGAATTGTCATATGTTTGCTATCAAGGATCAATCAAAGCCAACCTCTTTGTTATTACTAGGGTAAAGTTACGCTTACGCACATGTAACCCAAATTTTGCCTAGATGGGACTTGAGAGTCTCTTATCGGCACTTGGGTGAAACGTATAGCATTAAAAGATTATGAATTTTAGTGCACTGATATGTTTATATACCTCTAAACATGTGCTTTTTTCACATTGATTATATAATTATAAGAGCTTTATTGGTTCAAAGGAGCATTCATGGGAAGGGAGCTTGATAGAATTTTCTATTCCTTTTGCAAAATATTGCCTATATCCTGCATCATGTCCACATTGTAAATTTTTCTTTGTAAGCATTACCGCAACATATAGGTGGCAATAACTGCAAAGCCTTGACCGCAAAAAGACCACAAACGTGTTTATTGGCTGTTATCACAACCATGATTGCATATGGGATTTTGTGCTATGTTTTTCACTTTCTTAAAATTTAACTTGTGAAGCCCTTAGGAAAATCATGTTGCCACTTTTGTTATGTGAAGTGCAAGATTATGTTTCTCCTGACCTCTTGGTTACCGTCACCTGATACATGTGGAATTCTTTAATGGTCTGTAGTGGACTGACAAAATTGTGCAGAGAAGTGAATCTCAGGATAGTATTACTGTATAGTTGGAGTTAAAATCAGACTAGATTTTAGACTGAGGTCATATCTCCTCTAGAGAGCTAAGAAGCTCCTACTAAATACTCATAGTATTCGGGATCACCTCCAATTCATGGAATTTCTAGTTTCATTTCACTTGCGGTTCTTGTTTATCCTCTTTGTTATTACTAAGGTAAGGTTTTGTGCATACTATCCCCCAAAACTCCGCCATAAGCCACTTAGCATTGGTGATGGTCTGTTGTTGTTACCTGCTTAATGATGTGAACATTGTCAATGGTGCCAAAGAGTTACAGTATTTTGGTTTCTGATATTGAGTATAGTAATATGACTCTTTAAATTGTGTGCTCTTCGTTATGTGCGCTTGCGGATGATGTTTGCTATCAAAGGTTAATTGGAATAAGCTCTTTATTTTTACAAGGGTAAGGTTGTGTACATTTGACCCTTCCAAATCCGGGTTAGGTGGGTGCTACTTAATGAAATTGATTTAATTGAATGGTGTTCTTAAGTGTTCAATGCCACCAGAAGTGAATATTTCTTTTGATGTTGAAGTGAAAGCAATGTTTGAAGATAGTGTAATTCTACTAATGAAAGTGAAGATTAAGTGTAAGAGGCAACTTTGGGTGGAATTAGAAACTTTATGATCTAACTTTATTTTGAAAAAAGACTCTTGATCATTTATCCTTTCATATTCTGCAGGTGGAAAATGCTCACAGCAACTAGAACTTAGTGGTGAAAATATCAACATTACCTACAAACCTGATGGGGCACATATAGCTGTTGGAAACAGGGTAAATTGTGGTGTTTTTTCTTTGTTTTTGTGTACTAGTTAGTTGTTAACATTATACAGTTCAAACTTTTTGTTCTTTGTTCCCTGCTCTTTCTTTGAATGATATCTCACATGATACATGGTTGCCTGGTTGGCAGAATGTCAATTTGCTGCCAACTATTTCTGACCGTCTCAGATGATGCATTCTTACACCTTAGGTTTGGTTTATTTTCTTGAACTTCACTCTATAATCCTTTCTTGTAGGATGATGAAATAACAATTCTGGATGTTAGGAAGTTTAAACCGATTCACAGACGCAAGTTCAATTATGAGGTAAGTTCGATTGAGTGTACATCTGGTTTGTCATGTACCTTTTATTACCTGTAACATATTGCATAATTCTCTTCATTCCCTCCCCTTCTTTATATATACAAGAATATGAGGATACCTCTTAACAATCTAACAATTTCTATAACAAACTAAATAACAATATAACCGAAATGTTACTTAGCTTTTTCTGGATTCTTCTTCTATATCTGAGTATGTTTTTGACTTTCAAGTGTAGATGATTGAAATTGAATATCGAGTATCTCACTTTTTTGTATTTAACAACAGATATAGGATAAAGCTGATGCAGGTTTAGGACCAATGGTAGTTGTTGGCAAAATAGGTTTATATTTGGAGCAACTGTATACAGTTATATTACATGAAATATTATCACGTAGAATGTTCTTTGTTTCAATGTGCATCTTCTAAATATTGAATTTATATATTTGTAATTATATATGCGTTAGAGACCATGAAAAATGCTTAGAGGAATAAAAAGGAATGGAGGGAGTAATTTGTTATCCGCTAATAATATGGTTGCAATACTATAAAAATTATACTCCTGGTTTCAAATTTAGAATCCTTGGTATGTTTAACCTTGTGAATCATATTGATGAAAATTTGACATATACATATATTTTTTTGTTTTGGGGATGGAACATTTGCAATCCTACGTTCATTCACTCGTTCATCTTAGAGAAAGAAAAGGGCTGAAATTGTGCTCGTAAATAGAAGAGTGTAAGAACCAATAACATTTGACAACTAGTACCTATACAGTCTTCAACATAAAGTAGGTGCTTTTTGAAACATTTACTGGTGATATATATGCAGGTAAATGAAATTGCGTGGGACATGTCAGGAGAGAAGTTTTTCCTAACAACTGGGAATGGTGAGTTAATCTGTTAAGCTGGAATCATGACAGATAAGTGCAGTATGATTATGTCATTTCTGTTTGTTTCTCGTATAGGTACTGTTGAAGTCCTTGCGTATCCGTCTTTGAAGGCACTGGACACTCTTATGGCTCACACTGCTGGTTGCTATTGCATTGCAATTGATCCACTTGGAAGGTCTTGTGATTTCTTATTCCATCTTTCATGTTCAGAAATCTGTTTATGTCGTTAATTTTTCTCTCCAGTGAGATAAAATGGAGGAAACATTAGGAATTTTTCTGTGTTACTAATCTGTCCAAATGCTGCGCTTTGGTGTATGATATTTAGCTTCTGTGAAGATTCATAGTTTGACTGTTCTCTTTTTCATGGAGGGATGGGTGATAATCTGGATTGGCTAATCACTTAATTACCTCCTGATGATGTAGTGTTATTTCTGTATCAGAAGAAGTGTTATTTATCTAATTTTTCTTGTCATCCCTCTTCGGCCACTACATGATTTAACATTGTTAAATGTGGAAGTCTAATGGAACTTATCTTGATTACAACATTCTTGGCATTTGTTCTCTGTTGCAACTTTATACATGCAATCAACCAAAACAACTCTTTTTGATAATTTTGGGTGATGCAGATATTTTGCTGTTGGAAGTGCTGACTCATTGGTCAGCCTTTGGGATATTAAAGAGATGCTTTGTGTACGAACATTTACAAAACTTGAGTAAGATTAGCTTGTATTATCTTGACATTAATAATTATGACATTTCTTCTATTTTCTCTAACTATTTTATATATTTAGGTGGCCTGTTCGAACAATAAGTTTCAATCACACAGGAGAGTATATAGCTTCAGCCAGTGAAGATTTATTTATTGACATAGTAAGAGTCCGAAATATGTCTGTTCAAATTCAAAACTAAATTTCCAAACCTATTCTAAACTTGCAGTGTTGTCATGCAATCGTAAAGAATTGTGTGTTACTTGTTGTCACCCTCCTTGTGAAGGGCCGTCCTAATTGAAAATCTTTAAACTAATTGATCTGACGTGAGGATTATGATTTCAGTCAAATCTTGAAACTGGACGGTCTATCCATCAGATTCCATGCCGGGCAGCTATGAACAGTGTTGAATGGAATCCAAAATCCAATTTGCTTGCATATGCAGGAGATGATAAAAACAAATATCAAGCAGATGAAGGTCATATAAATTTTCAAGCACTTATACTTGAAATTAATAATTTCTCTATTACTTTGCTTAATTCCTTTTTGCGAGACAATCGTTAAAGTTTCACGCTTATATCGGTGTTCCTTTGGCAGGTGTTTTCCGCATATTTGGTTTCCAGAGTGCTTAGTATCATCCAGACATCATTGCTCACCTTCCCTTTATTGAGGCCTTAACAGGATTCTTCTAAACGTTCACTTCGATTACAGTCATGAAGGTCTGCATCAATGTGCACCGAATAATCCTGGATGCCTAGCCGTGAAAATTTGTATTTTGCTTTCTTTCCCGGACAGACAAAATGGAGACAGAAAATAGATCCATTACATATCCAAAACTGTAACTTCTATTATCTCGGGATGAAGTCTGCTGATGTCTTGACAATTACATGCCTAAAATCACTAATTAGTCTGCAACATCCCGTTAAAATTCTTGTTTTTTCAAGCTCATCTAGAATGTTGTACTACTTGTGTTGCTTAGTAAGAACAGAAAAAAGATATTAATGGAAATGCAATTACCAAGGCTGGGGAACACAGATGGAAATCGATGTGGTTATCGACCCTCGTAGTGTTGTCGTATGTATTGAGATGGCTGGACTGCAGCCTAGAACACTGGAAATGTTAGCCATTTGAAATTTGCATTATTTTTGAGCAGGTGTTAATAATTTTGCTGACACTCTTGAAACTTTTCATTGTGTTGGATTAGAATTTGGATTTTGGATACAGCAATACAATTTTTACCCCATCACAGTATCATTTTCCTTTTATCTTTTGTTCCTTCACATGGCCACAAAATTTCAAACTTGGCTTAGCATGTTTTCATGTATTCTTTGAGGAACTTGAACTCTGATATCAATTGTTGTTCGGGAAATGAATACAACTAAAGCGGCGAAGAGAATTATGGGAGTTTTTCAACTTTTTAATTTGTCGAAACTGAAAATTATAAAACAAGTAACCAATAAAATGAAATAGAACTTTTTGAATTGGGTAATAACTCAAGTGTACAATTCAATCCTCACAACTTACGGATGACGTTGAGTTCCTATATGAACTCATCGACTTAGTAGAAGATCTCTCAAGTTTCTTCATTCATAAGTCACAACTTTAACTTGCGAAACTCAAGGAGCTACAAATACACTAATATTAAAGTTTGGTGTGTGAAAACTGTTCAATCGAGACTCGTTTAAGTTGGAGAATAAGTAATTTTTTGTGAAAATGTATTGAGTTCGATTCTCACTTAGTCTTCCTATTCTTAGTCCACTTTTTTTATAAAAAGAGAACATGACAATGAATCATCATTGAACAAGTATTTCATTATTGTAAATAGTGTAATGGATATGTCCTCTTCAATTTTCACAACTAGCCATATTTGAATCATCATCTTAACTAAACCTACTAACTTGCTTATTACATGGATATACTGTACTTGCAAGTTGCAAGTTCTATAGAATTTTGATATAATTTTTTATTGTATTGATAAAAAACTTTAGGTTTCTGAAATTGTGTACAATTTGGAATCCAAAATGTTACTCAACACAAGAAAACTATATATTTAGAAAGTTTTACGCAGTAATATTATTTTTATTTTGATAGAAGTAGCACCTCTTATTTGTTTATAGGTTTAATGTGTGTTGTAAGTGGCAGGTGTCTTTTCAGGCGTGCTGTGTATCACTCACCATTCTCTTTGTAGGAACCTATCTTTTTGGGGTTAAACTGAGTGCGTATTTTCTTGCCCTGTCTTTGGAGGGGACACGGATATGATATGTCCACTACCCTCCTCCCCCTCGTATCCTAACTCGTGCGGAATATTAAATTGATGATTATGATTAGTACTATAGACACATGTAATTTTGATTTTTAACTATTATGTCTTTACTTTTGTTCTTTTCTCTATATTTATGAAAGACTAAAAATTCTTCTTAACTCATTCCACTAAAGAGTAGATATCCAATATTGTAAATATAGTATAACACTTCCGAACATAAAATATCTAACTGATATTTAATAAACCTTAATCAAAATACACTCTTAGATACACACAAAATTATTATGATTTTTATACATATACGTTCAAATAAGGAAAATTTAACGAGAATCAAATCAAAACTTTACATAAAAAATGCTATTACTCCAACTTGTCATATACTAATGACTTTCCACTTATGATGTTGTTAATTACTATCTCAACTAGAATTAGTGCATTACAATTACCCACAAGTCATAAGAAAAATATTAATTTGCAAAATCTAGTATTGAGACGGAAAAAGAAAAGCACATATTTACTTATTTCACACATCATCATTATTCCAAATATATTTCGCTTATCAAAGGGATTATCGGTATCTATGAAAATCTATAATCAAGGTTTGAAAAACGAAAAACTATACCCTAATCATAAAGAATAAAATAAATGCGGCCACTAAAGCCCTCGGCTCGAAAAAGACACATTTAGGCATTCCACCCAACATAGAAATTAGAACAATTAGAATTGCTCTTCTATTGTCACATTTTCCCATTTTCATGACAGAGTAAGGCAGACCATTCTGTCTTTGTGTGCACCCTTCTGCCCTCTATTATCTGTCAACCATAAACCAACACTTTTTTAATTTCATGCAGTATTTTACTCCCAATTACTTTTCTCTTAGAAAACTATAATCTTTTGGCCACTCTATAGCTTTTCCCCTTCTGGGTTTTCAATTTGATTGTGGGAAATATTATTGTAGTTTGTATTCGCCTGTTTTTGGGTTTGCAGTTCAAGAACAGCTTTACCTGAAAATACCCACTTTGTAGAAAGAACAAAAAAGGATAAAAAGTTGAAGGGATCAATTTGCTGATGAAACCAAATATAAAAAGTAAGGTGATTGACAAAAGGGAAATTTGTTTCTGATTGGGTTGAACAGTTTGCATTCTTTAGGGTTTCAATAGTGGTAAGTCTTTCAAATCTTTGTTTATACTTTTCTATTTTTATCATTGTTTTGTTGGTTAAATTGCATAAATTTGTTAAAATTTGCATCCCATTGCAAAACCTAGATGTCTAATTGAATATTATCATGAATGAGAATGTGGATTTTTGTTTTGTGATGAAAGATTGGCAGATGGAAACAAAATCTGAGATGGGTGTTATATCTACAACACAAAGATTGATGAACAATATTCAGAATTGCTCTCAATTATCTGTCCATAGTATTGCACCTCAAGATTCTGCTCTTAATTTTGTGTATCATAGAAAGAGGTTTTTTAAGAACCCTAGTACTGTTTCTTCAATCCCATCACACGACAATATTAGTTTTGTCTATGAAAGAAGAAAGCATCAAAGGAATAATACAATGGCCATCTTTCCTGCTGTGGTTTCTGCAAATTCATCACCTAATGGTGGTTGTTCTTCAGTCATTAGATCAGAAAATGTCTCAGTTCCCTCTTGCCAACAAACAGGCGGGATGAATGAAAGGGAAACTACTAGGGTTTCTTCAATTGAGCAGCCATTTACTACTTCAGAAACAATTGATGGGTATGTAACGGAGGATCGTGGTTTTGACATTAAAGACAAGATGAACAAGACTGTTGAGTTGTATAGTGTAGATGATAGCTGTTCATCATCGACGCTTGATGTGGACGTGGGTTTGTCTCCGTTGAGGAGTAAAATAGATGACACTGATGAGTGTTCATCCTCTGGTGCACTTGTAGTGGATTTGTCCAGAGATGATCAATCGCTATCGGTTAAGGGTATTTGTGTTTCAATTCTTCGAAGCCATGGATTGTTATCTGATTCTAGGTGTAATGGATCTGGTGTTTTTGAGGAAGATGCTCCATCTTGTAGTAGCAGTGGTTCTCGCTCTTGCAATATTTGTGGTGTAAATGGTACAGCTACAGATATGCTTATTTGTGATGAGTGTGAGGAAGCGTTCCATGTATCCTGCTTCAGTCCAATCATAAGAAAGATTCCTGTTGATGATTGGTATTGCCAGTCGTGCTCTAAAAAGAAGTATAACCAGTTAAAAGAAAGAGCTATTAGAAAGTCGTCAATTATCCATACAGAAAAAGGTTCAGTCACATCTGGAGGAGAATTAAGCTCGATAGCTTTCATGTTAGAGGATTCTGAACCTTACAGAAGTGGTGTTCGGGTCGGTAAAGGATTCCAAGCTTTTGTTCCTGAATGGTGTGGACCTGTTACGAGGTGTGTCCCCGGAATTTCGATTGCATTATTTCTATCATACATACTTTGTAATTTTTTTTTTGGCTTTTTCTTTGTTTTTTGTGTGCTTGGTGGGGTGGGAGAGGGGGAGTGGGGGTGGGGGTGCTGACAAATATAATCGTGATTGTTTCCCTTGGAATATGATTGTCATTTCATGGGTTCATGCGTTAAGAATTTGTTTAATTTTGGTCAGGAGGACACAATCGAAAGCCTGATAGTTGGGATGGATGTGGTGGTACTTGCATTGATGCAATGGTACTTTCAATGGTACTTTCAATGGTACTGTATGCTTGTGGTGCTTCATGGGATGAATTGGTGTTATAGTGCATATTTTAACTGTGGAGGTTACTATAAATACCTTATGTAATCCCTAATAGACGGGTGGTTGAAAAATAACAAGTGTCTATTGGGAGCTAAACTTTTGCTTGAAAACTGTTCTAGAACCTCTTGTGTCCCAACAGTCAGCAACTATATACGTACTCTTGTGTATTGTGTCTCTTGACAGTGACTAGGGCTAGTTCCTAGCACTGCTTACTCATTTTAGAATCTCTCATCTCAAAGCGTTATTCATTTGGAAGGTATCAAGAGCAAGGCTCATACAGGATCAAGTCCAAATTTTGGATTAAATTAGTTTACTTTCTGAATGTTTACACTAAAACTTGGCGTGGCTTTGTAATGCACCTATTGGGTTGTTGCCTCTAGTGATGACTGATGGCTGATGAGTGATGGTTTTTTCACCTATATGTGGAAAATAGATGTATTTGAGGGAGAAAGATTAAGAATGCAAAAGAGTGTGTGTGGAAAAAGAGAAAAGAAATTAATGGATAGAGAGAGAAATGAGAGTATTGAGAGGTACTCACATGGGCATGACCACCAATGATTTCTTCTCACACATAATTTTGTAAGAAGTCCACTCCTTGCTATTTATACTTGCTAATTTTTGGAGAAAAGACTTTTTTGGCCTTCCCTTGGTCTCTAAGGTCTTCGTCTTCTAGAATACCTTTCAATAATATTGAACTCCCTTGAATTTCCGTGTGCGATTCTATCTTAGGATTGTAGTGGATGTATATCCCCATTTCCCTCAATTTTTGTTTCCCCTTTAGTCCTTTCCACCGAGCATTTCCATTCAACTTGTTTCTCTCCCATACCACATCTCTTCCCATCATTTAGAAATTGCATCCAAGTAGATTTGGTGCAAAAATTTTCATTTCATTCTTTGCCTTTTAGTCTATTACGGAAATTTCTACATTTCTTTTTTCATCTTTTGTTCTCTTCATTATTCCTTCCAATTTCCAGCTAAAATTTCATCAAGAATAAGAGGAGATTATAAAGGTGACCCATCTTTATCTCTTGTGATGCATTTTTGGTTTTTAGGGGAGACAATTCCCAAAGAGATTGGGTTTAGGTTGAGTATTTAGTTTATCCGGTTTTTGGTGATTTATTTTTAGGTAGATTAATTCATGAATTGTGTTTTGTTGAGAGGAGTGTTTGGGTGTGGTGTTGGCGGCAATTGTCTAGATAGGTGAAGGTCATGAGAGACATGTAATAAAAATGAGGCCATTTTGAAACATAACGACCACTTTATTATAGATTTTGAGCAAATTATTTTTTGAAACCTCGTTACGTAACTTGTGATTAAAATCATGAAGCGACAACCATTATGATTTGTAATTCGAACATTTTCGCCAATGTAATCTTTTCTATAATATATTTTTGGTTCTTAAGAGTCTATTTTAAGCTTTATTTTAAATAATGTTCTATAAAACTTAAATAACTATGATAAAATGAATATTTCTCAAGTTAACAATTTGCATTGCAATGTCATGTGAAACGAGTCTTAACTTCGCGAGGTTCTACATCCACAACATTGCGACTGTCACCGTGATTGCAACAAGTTGTGGCTGGTTTTTTTTTTGGACAAATTTGACGTTAGGTTTGGTATATTGTAAAGTCAGAATGGGGCCGAAGTATGGGGTTATTGGGATGGTTGGAGTGAACATATGTACTTGGGAACTATGTTAAGGATATTATTTGTTGAATAGGATTTTTAGAGATGTTGACATGCTTTCTTTTCTTGGTTCCTTAGTGGTTAAATAGAAAGTGTCTAATATCTAGGTTGATGCAATGTATTGTTATGTTATGTATGCATGATAGGGAAAGCCCCTTCTCTGTTAGGAACTCTTAGAAACACGTCAAAGTGATTATATAGGATCACTTAAGGTTTTTGGTTCCTATAGAGGTTGTACTTGAGAACGAATTTAAGTCGAGAGCTCTTTTTCTTCGCATTTCAAGAGGATGTAGGGGAAGAATTTCTCTATCGGCCCTTGCCCTTTAGTTCTTTGGTCCTCTTGTTATGGCATTCCTTCTTAAATTTAGGTTTAGTTAAGTTTGAGCTTTGAAAAAATACAAATGCTGCTGCTTTTGCAAAGAGGCTGACGAATGCATATATGACCGATGTTGGGGAATCAGTTGTATGATTAGCTATTTAGTAGGGTGCTTAGAGGTGAGAGCTTGTGGATCTTTATGGGTATGCCTTTTTTATGTAAATGCTTCTTATTTTTTTCCTTGTTGGGGAATCAGTTGTTGGAGCTAATAGCTTTAATTTTTCATAAATTGATATCCTTTGGTAAATTATTTTTATCCTATTCTCTCCATCCATTATGCAATTCTCTCCAATCTATAACTAAAATATGTCCATAGGTATTTTCCTTTGAATAAAGCTATTTGAGTTCCATTGACATTAGGTTGAACACTATTGATCTGTGATGTTATATGACTCTAGAATTATGAACCATCTATCTAGGAGCTTAATACATGTCATCATTTGTAACATAAGTCTCTGCATTGAATAGAGTGATTAAAGATTGGCTTTATCTCTTCCTAGTTGCTCCCCTTGAATTTTATTTTTGTTTTCTATGATGCTTATCTCTTGGTGATGTCATGAGGAAGGAGATAGATGATGATTAGGTTTTACTAGATTTACATTGTGAGAGCTTTCAAGGGCTTGGAAGCTCCTATTGCATTTGGGTTACTGGGTAGGATTCTCGAAATGCTAAACAACAATGTTCCTTCCGTGGGTCAATTTGTCAAGGAGGCTAAGCTGCTGCGGGTGAGGCACTTTATTTGGAAACTTGTACCTGCACTTTATTTGTCATTCTCAATTTAAAATACTTGCGAATCAGGGAAATGTGGAGAAGGCGCTTCTTATGTGTGCTTGATCTGAATCTGTTGGTATTTTTCTGATTCATTATTGTAAATCTATATAGCTTTGTTTGAGAATTCAAGGAATTTTCGTAGTCGCTCTGTTGACTGTTCTTGCCACATTTATAGTTTTTGTGTGTGTAGGTTTTTTCTAAATTAAATTTGTTATATGTGCTCTTTTTTGATTCAGGGAAGATAACATTTATCCTGAGCCATTAGAGTTGGATCCATCACATTCTATCGACTTTCAAGTGAGGCTTATTGTTTAACATTATCATGTTCTGCCTTAATAACTTATTGGATGAAATGACTCTTAATATACATTTTTCAGGGGTCATTTTGCAAACCTCGCAAGGCCTTTATTGGCAATTGGCTTCAGTGTAGAGAGGTTATTGTCGGTATGGGAGACGACATCGATGGAACCATCTGTGGAAAGTGGCGCAGGTAATCTGAAATATTATATCTTTTTCTTTTTTTTCTCCTTGTGAAATTCTTCGATTTTCAAGAGATTGTAGTTTAATTGGAATCTCAACCAAGTTATTATGCGTACAACAATATCCTGTTTTCTGATTTTCCTTCCCTCGTAAGGAGACAATGCTGGCTTTGTTTTGTCCTATGAAGCATATGATGTTATAGAAACTGATTGGAACGGTATACAAGAGTTACATTTCCAGGTAACTGGGTAAGATGCAATCTCACTGCATGCTTGATTGGAAGATTGGTTTCAGTCAAGGTGTAATGCTTCACTAATATGTTTACTGTAGTTATTGGATAATTTCAAATGAGATGAGTGATTGCACTGGAAAAGATTCTTAATTGTGGATGGTTTCTGTCAAATGTATTTTGACAACTTGGCGTTTCAACTTTCAATAATTTAGACAACTTAGTGTTCCAATAGGCATTGAATGATATCTCTGGGACACTTAGAGGTATTAGCAATGTACTGGAAGTCCATGTAAACATGTTATGAGGTAGGACCAATGTACTAGAAGTTTAGAAAAACATGTAATCAGCTGACCACCAAAATCATTAATCGCGCTTCATTTGTCCTAAGTTAAGGAATTTATATGTAGTGACTGAAACACATTAGCACATGCAATTAGAGGATCTCAAAAAGAGAATGATTTTATTCCAAAAATCTTGTGGTTACTGCTTTACGGCTCGAACCAGCTTACATCCCTTAGCAATAAGACCTTTTCATTCGTCTTATTCATTTGCTTACGAATTTCTATTCCCATACTTTTGCTATCAAGGGAAGACTGGAATTGTCAATGGAAGTTGAGGAGACATGCAGAACTGTTTTGAATTGATGAAAAGAGAGTAGGAGAGTGTTGGTGGAGTTGACAGTTGACTAATATTTTGGTTGTAACATATTCAAACTATTGTATTTGTATCACATAACCCATTAGGTTAAGATATTCAGTTTTTGCAAATTCAATTACTATTTTTTATTTTCTAGTCCCCACCCCTTACTCTCACTTGCCAAACTTGCTGTAATATTTTTGTCCAAAGAACATTAATATCAAACCTGATAAATTTAAAGATTAAAGATTTTATGTTACAGAGAATAAGTTTTAAGGACTAAAAGACCCTGTTTGATTCTATGCACCTTGCAGAGCATGTGGATCAGTGATAGATTATGGGATTTCATCCCCCATTGTTTATCTGAGTGATATTATCTCTGTGCAAGTTATTAGTGAGAAAAGAGGAGATCTTGAATCTGTTAGAATTTCATTGTAACCGGTTTGTACAATGACTGACCATCAACAGGGTGGCATCTCTCACCTGTTTTTCCCCCACTTATAATGACTGATGAAATGCTGAATATAATCTTCCAGCAAACCTAACAAGAAAATGTTGGAGGGATTATGTGTGTGTTTTACTTGGTATGTGCGATGTGCATACTGATCTTATTTGATAGGTCTACTGTTTTCAGTTCTGAATTCTTCAGATGTAGAGCATTGGCTTCTTACACAAGGCCATTTGAGTCTTTTTTTGGTGCTCTGTGGAAGTTTAACCTGATTTAGATTTTTGAATGATTACGTAGAGGCAGGATGAATATAAAGCTAAGCTCTTTTCAGAAGGGGATGGATTAACCTTGCTAATGACTAAGTACAACTCATCTAGCTTGACCATTTACATTGTATCTACTTTCACCAGAACCTTTTGTATCGTAATTGAGGCTCTTACAGTATGTGAATTAAACATGCCTAGGTGGTGAATCCCAATATGTGTGTTCAATAAAGCACTCATAAGGAGCAAAAGGGGTGCAAAAAAAAAAAAAAATGCACTGAGGCACACCTTGGGCTTAGTCTAATGCGGTGAATCCCAATGTATGTTATCAATGAAGCACAAATAAGGAGCAAAAAGGGGTGCAAAAAAAATGCAGTGAGGCACACCTAGGGCTTAGTCTAATTTGTGTCTCCACCTTTTTTTCCGCATAAGATGTTACAAATACTTACAATTATTAGAGATTGTGTCTTACTTTGATGAGGCACGTGAATCACACTTAGTTTTAAAAAGCGCGTAGTTTAGATAAATTCTCTTCTCTTAGTCTCGGCTTCGCAAGACGGCACATTTGTTCGTCTTGTGCTTTTTGGGCTATATGCACTTTTGACTTTTGTTGGGATAAAATGTTTTAACATTTTGTCATATAACAACTAAACAAATAAGAAGTTGTCTTCTTTGAAGAGAAAGGAGGAAAAGGAATTATTTGCTCTTGTTTAAGAAGACAGAAAGAGAAAATGAATTTTCTTTTAAGTTTTACAACTTTGTGGACTTCTCCAAGGCCTTAACATGCGATTATGTACCTTTTCTTTTTTTCCTATTTTATATCATCTTTTTCATCTTCTTTCTGTTCCATATTCTTCATCTTTCTTTCTTCTCTTCCTATGACTTCTTTGATTTTCTGTCTTCTTTTGTGTTCTAATTTTTCTTTCTTTTAATTTCCTTTTCTTGAATAATTTGTCTACTGCCTTTGTTGTTTTTTTCATTATAATTTTCTTTGTTTTGTTGTTCTTGCAAAAGTCCTTCCTTTTCTTTTTTCAATATATTTCTTCTCTTCTAGATTTTTCATTTTTATTCTCTTATGGGTTTTTCATTTTTCCCTCTTTTCCTTTTGTAACAACAAGACGAAAATCAATTAGAAATATATGTTTTTAATGTAGTTTTAAGTACACTTTTGTGCTATTTTGTATTTGTAGCTTAGCCCAATGATAACGAATAATTTAGATATTTGATGGAATTACAATGTGAACATTATATTATTTTAGTATCAAATATGTTCTAGAATTGTTTTGCAAGCTTTTAAGACAAAGGTGTGCCGTACCTACAAGCGCTTTTGCCTTGCGCCTTACGCCTGACACTTTTCACCTTTCCCCTTCCACCTTCCAGCTTTCACCTTCCACCTAGACTCAAGAACCTTTTAAAACTAACTCTTCACGCCTTGCGACTAGGTTTTAGGACTCCGATCGCCTTAGTTCACCTTGAGGCTTTTAAAACATTAGGCTTTCAGCTTTGAGGGATAACCATAGCAGGCTTTTGGGGGGAATAAACCAAAAGCTGAAACAGGGGATTGAGGTTACGTTGGTTGTACACGGAGCGTTAGCTGAAATGTCCATCTTAGCAGAACACAATGTTTTTTCGGTATTTTGTTTGTGTTAAGCTTGAGTAATAGATTAGAGAGTTCGCTTTCCATTCATTTATAATAAAAAAAATAAAGTCTATCTGTGACGTGAGGGTTAGTGGGCATTTATCTTTAAATGCCTAATTTCTTCATATCTTTAGAATCATTGTGCCCCACTTCGATGAGGCGCATGTCTTATGCCTATGCTCTAGGACTCTTAACGCCTTAAAGCACCTTGCGGCTTTCTAATCATTTTGTCAAGGCTAGATTGGACTTAAATCAGTTGTTTTAGCTTTGAATGTCCATCTTTGCAGGAATGCAAATATGCAATGGTTTCTGGTTTGTTTTAGTCAATAAAAAGATTTATATCATAGAGCTCAAAACCATATACAATCACCAAAAGTGGGGATGTATCATCTACAATGTACAACCTCCCAAGCCCTTACGGAAGAAAGACGGAAAAAACAAACAAACAGCAACTATATCAAGTGACTAACAGCAATATCAATCACAAAAACAGAAAACAGTTACAGGGACTCACTGTGACACATTTCTTGATGGTGAATTTAACTCTAAGTCTACTACAAAATTGAGTTTGTTTTACAATACTACCAGGAGAAGTAATTTTGCCTTCCCAAATGGCATAATTTCTCGATTTTTAGATCCCATAGATCGTAGTGCACACAATTGCCCAAACCACTTTCTTCCTAACATTTGTGATCTTCAACTGCTATAGCCTGGATTATAGAGCTGCGTAACCATTGATAAATATAAAAATAGATTGTATCTATGGCATGAGAGTTAGCGGATATTCACTTGGAATTTATAATTTCTTCATATCTTTAGGATCCCTGCATTTCAAGATGCGATTGGACTTTTGCTGATTGAGTTACCTTATTTATGATCTCAGAGAGTGCTTTGGCTGCATGACAGAATATGCAGCGGACCTTCTAAGGCTATAAACGAGTCAATGGCGGTTCCTAGAACATCCTTAGTCCATGGACAGAATTCTACGGAGCTTGTGTATTAGACAAAACCTATGCCTTGTTTGTTCATCAATTAAGCAGTTGAATGTGTTAATTCATGGAATTCATCTTTGGCTTGTTTGGTTTATGTTGGTCCCTCTTACGTGCTCTCGTGATTTGGAAACCTAGTGCTAAACTGTAGGTTCGGTCACAGTAACAGTAACTGTGATGTAGAAACGAGAGTAATTTTCATTTCTTACTGCTATTATCAGTCAAGAACAGAAGAAATCCCTGGAACCTTTATAAACACTGTTTATTACACTTTTACAATGCAAGTAAATTGGCTGGGTGGATTTGAAATATTTATATTCCGATCAATATGATGCGACCTTGTATTTGCACTATGATTGGAAATCAAGGGTAAAATGGCTTGAAGCGTTTGAACCATGGAAGTGATGAAAATGGACCCTTTAGCTCTGCAGCTGTGTATATTTCAAGGTTGTTGCATAAGCAGGTTGAAGACTCGCATGCAAGGGTGGAGCCGTGGAGGGCAGTACAAGTTTTAACTGCTTTCTGATTTCTTGGGCAAGATGGACATTTTTTGTGCGCATTGACCCTCTTGTTTGGTTAATGCCATGTTGATCTAAATCAAGAGAAAACCATAGATCTCTATTTTTGTTTCGTTTTCTGATCTTCACAGCCAAAATGCTTTGAATATCTGTCCACCTGCCCCGAAGATGTCCATATCGGGCTATATTTGTAGATCTCTAAATTACATACATAGCACAGTAGCACACTAAGTTTAAATATAATTAAAGCATGATAAAACATTGGTCTGATAATAAATTCCCTGCCCCTGGTCCTTACTAGATTAGCCAATCAAAACTTGTTCTATGTCAAACATATTATTGCCATGGTTTTTTTGGAAAAAATTGTCAAATATGATAACCCTTTTCGCGGATCCATCTTTTGCTTGAACTGCTTATTGGATTTCTTCTGTTCAATGAGCTTACTCAATTATTATTTGCATGCAGGGCTCCTCTATTTGAGGTCCAGACTGACAACTGGGATTGTTTTCGTTCTGTATTTTGGGATCCAACATATGCTGATTGTGCTGCATCTCAGGTAGTAGGAAGAATTTTCCATCGATTAATATGTATGTAGCAGGTTAATTAGTTGTCATCACAAAAAAAAAAAAACCCTTAATCTTGATGGATTTCAAATTTAGTCATACAAAAATCCTTGCGACAGTTGCATTCTTAATGTTGAGCTCAGGTGCTAACTCTGACGTTATTTATTCAAGAAATAAACATTCAAAGTTATTATCTATTGACATATAAACTCAATAATTCTCTGAAAACTTATTTGAGATACCTGAAATATATTAATATGAAGCTATTTGTGATATTGCTTAGAATTATGTTGAAGTTAAATCATGGAATAAGATGATCTCTTCTGAACCTTATAAATATTTAGCGTCTCTTGTTTTTTAAGTACTAGATGCGCATGGAATAAGATGCTCATACTTAGACTACTGATACTCTCTCGCTTACCCGTTGGTGTTCTTGTGCACGGGTTGCCACCTTCTTTCGCTCTCCAGACCCTGATCATAGTTTCTATGAGCGGGATACACCGGGTTCGAAGATGATGATGATGATGATGATGATATGCTCTGATGCTCATACTTATATTATACTTTTTCTGCTCCATAGTTTGCTGTCGATTAATTATGGCTACCTGATTACTCTTTTTCATCTAATCTATACGGGGAGTTGACCTTTTGAGTTTGCTCCATTTTCGGGGGTTAAACACATGTATGTTTGGAATATGGTTTCAAATTTTCATTCGAGTGTGTAATTTTAATCATGTGCCAGGAGCTGGAAACTGAAGAAGTAATGAAGCAATTAAAGTACATTGAACTGGTACGTCTTTTTCTTGTGCTTCAAACTTGCTATATAGTTGATGAATTTTTATGGAAACTCGGATAAGGATAGGGTGTGGAGTAGTAGACCATTCAAATGTAGGAATGCCTTGGGCTCTTGTGGTTCTGCATAAAATACTTTAATTTCAAAATTCATGTGTTTGATCACTGGTTGGAAGGATAGTTGTGGAAACTATTCTGTATGATACTGTTTCTGTTATCTTTAATGGGTATCACCGACATATTTGTGTCTTGTTTGATTTGTTCTTGTAGTTGAAGCCTCGACTGCAAGCAAAGAAGCGGAAATTCGAGGGTTGTAAAGAAAATGGCTCGGACATCCCTACAGAAGATGCAAGCAAGTGTACCAGTTCTATAGACGTGGGAAGGAATGCGTAGTTTTGTCATTCATTGCTACCGATGAATAGCATATCAAAGAATTGCTAAGGTGTGATATGGTGCACAGGTACCCGATGTTAATTGGTTGTAATCGGAATCAAAAGTGAGTGTAGCTTGTGAAAATGATCAGTGAACTTGTAACTTTTCCGCACATTGAGATAGTGTAAAAATCTGAATTGGTCCCTTACATTTTTGCACCCGTTGTAGGGGAGAAATGAAAACATCTTCGAATTAATCATATAGTCGATTTAACGGATGAGTAGACGTTTATAAATCAGATATTAGATTGTCATCGAGATCTCGATGCTAAGTTATTATGCATTAATATGGTGTAGCCTTGTAGGGCATTGGAAATTGACCTTGAGTCCTTCATCATGGATACAAGTATGCTTGAATAGAGGAGAGCTTTAAGGTCCTTTGACATGTTTACTTGAAGAAGAGGCCTTTTAAAGCTACTTAGTTTGGAAGTTTCATACTTTCATCTATTTCCTAGTCCCAAAGAAGCTACTCACAAATCATGAATAACTAACATGAAATTCATGGCTAAAATTAAAGACATAAATCATCTATTTCCTTATACAAAAGAAGCTACTCACAAATCATCTATTTCCTAATATATTATCTAGGAAAAATTACCAGGAATAATACAACCTTTTGCTTATTTTCCTACAATAATACCAACTTTTGATTAACCATGAATAATATCAACTTATGGGGGTGTTTTACTACAATATACCTAATATGTTAAAAGTCAAACTATAGGTGATTATATGACAAAAGAATTTAGTAAATTAGTTAATAAACTAAAGTTGGTATTATTGTAGGAAAAAAAACCCCCAAAGTTGATATTATTCATGGTTAATTAAAAGTTCGTATTATTGTAGGGAAATTAACAAAAGGTTGTATTATTCACGGTAATTTTTCCTATTATCTATCAAGATTTCTAGGATTTAATTTGTATTTTCTAATATTCTAGAGCTTTTCTTCGATAATAAATTTGTAAATACAATTTGTTGTGACAAGTCCCAAATCTCACAATATTGGAGGTGATTTTGATCACCTATTAGCATACTCAATGGTTGAGAATGATAGTGTGTGCGCAAAGGGGTATGGAAGTATATGTTTTGGGTCTCTTGATCAAGTGATAAATGATGATGATTTGGTGTGCCTTGGTGAAGACAAGGCACAAGTGAAGGGTTGGTCTAGCAAGGCAACAACACTCACAAGGTCAGAGAGCACGGTTGAAGGCCGCTCAACTGATTGAGCGGGGTTGGCTCGGTCTAGCGGTTCAACAAAGGCTTAACAGAAAGGTCAGCAGCTCTACTCGACTGGTCGAGCAAGGTTGCTCGGGTCAAGTGAGTTCCAGCTCGTGTACACAACGCTTTTGTTTTATGCTGGAAAGTTTTAGGCTTTAAGTCCTTTTGTCCTAGGGTTTCTAATATGTTTATGGCTATATAAGGAGTCTTAGAACATCATTGGGAGGAGTAAAGCGAGTCTAATACACTAGAAGCAACTAGGGTTTACAACCAAGAGTTCTTCATTGTATTAGAGTGTTAGTGAGAGACTACCATTAAAGGTGAGCTCTTTGCTTTGAGAGGTTGTTCTTAAAGCTTGTGCGAATTGAGTCATTTATATATGTTGATATATTAATGATAAAAAGCTCGTTCTGAGGGGGAGGCATTCATAGATACCTCATAAATCTTATATTTTGTCTTCATTGTTGTTGTTCTCTGTTTTTGTGGTTTGTTTGTGCATTTGTTTTGTGATTGTTCTTCACCAAATATCATAGGCCATTCAAATCACTCTTATGTTGAAAATTTTAATAGGGTGAGACTTTTATGATTTTAATTTATTTCTTTTCTGTTTTGTTTACTTTATTATTAATTATTTTGTATTTGTGTTGTGATTTACAAATCATTGCGATTAATTAAAAATTTATGTTTTTATTATATTGTATAATGTCATATGATAAATGATTTTCTTTTATCTCTTTCATAGGTATGAACATGTTGTACAAAATAGTGCCACCATATTTCTTTCATGTTACAACATTAATTAATAATATCACTAAGCTGCAATCATCACCAATTAATGATGCAAATTCAAGTCACCTCTACTTAATTAAGAACATATTTTTATCTTTCAAGTATTTCAATAAATAGTACAAAATTTACCTGCCTATTCACTCATTTTATAATATTTTTGTTCCAACAATTTTCGAGCTGCTCGAAAGTGAAATCTACAAAATTTGCTCATAACTAGTATTCGTTCATTAAATGTTCTCTAAAAATACAACGCGAAAGGGATGGAAAGCATGATGTAACATTCATAGCAAAGATGGAATCGTTCTAACTTGATTCCCAGCAAAAATCTTAAAGTTCGGCCTTGTTGACAGTCGATTTCTTTTTGGACGACCCAGAACTTCTTTTTTGCCACCATTTTCTTAGCCGGTGAGATACTCTGTTTGCATGTTTCTTAAGAGTCTTGCTGGTATCGGTTATGTGTTTCATTACTTTCTCCTTCCAGTCGACTTTTTTCTTTGCATTCTCCCTAAAAGCATTTCCCTGATTCAAGAAGAATTGAGCATCAGTAAATTGTACGAGCAAAGAAAAAGGCGTTATTTGAATGATCAAGATTTCATGAAGATACCAAATTTGAACGGAATTTAGTCTCATCGTCATCATCAGAATCATAATCCTCATCAACATCCTCACCACCCAAGTTTTGCATGTTGTTCATTAATTCTTCCCTAGAATACATTTTCATTCCAGGTGCTCCTGGGAGGCCCTATAGATAAAGTAGTAAAATACCGATACGAGGTGATTTGAAGATCACAGATAAGGAGGGAATGGGTAGGGAAGAATACATACCTCCATGGATCTCATAATTTTTTCCATTTCAGCTTCTTTTGCAGGTTTTGGAACAAATTGTTCCCCGGGAACCCTATCCTGTGCCAAAGTTCCATACAGATTCTCAGTGCCATAATGAAGCATCGGTGAATACATTAGAAAAATCTTGCATCACAAGAACAACATGCTTCACAGCACGTACATGATCCATACAACCAGAAATTGTTTGAAACCGTTCCCTCAAACTAAGTTTTGGTTCAAGTTGCTCTCTCTCTCTCTCTCTCACTTTGATACGTGGGGCTAGCTTATGATCAAGAAGTACATAAGTTAGGTGAATACCGAGAAGTCTCACTTTGTAATTTGCGAATACAAAATATAGTTCATCAAATTTGTATTCCTTCAAGTATAAAGAAATAATCAAAATTGAGAATCAACAAAACGGAAGTAGAATTTCTCGATAGGGATACTTTAATACAAATGCAACAATGCCTATCTATATCCCTCGTATTAATACTTGCATCTCACGTAATACCCCATTTTCTGTAAGGGAATCCAAAGGAAGTCCAAATTCCGCAAACGGTTTAAAAATATTAGACTTCTCACATTATACCATTGAATTACGGTGGTCAAGTCACTAAAATACTTCATAAACTATCCTCATTTTATGTATTTTTCAAGTCATCATTAATCTCAAATTTAATGTTTATCAGTTGAATATCATGGTCTATTCTTGCTTATTACGGTCCACCGGTTAGTTAGCAAAAAATTCAGCTAATGATCTTCATGAATCAATCTAGAGGACGCCTATTCCTTGTCTTTACTAAAATGTCCACTAATCAAACTCATTTAAAGGAAACCTATTGTCACTACTGTTTGCCATGAGCTTGAATTAATAACATCTTTTAGTTTAATAACCATGTTACAGTTGGATGAGTAGAACCGTAATCCACATGCAATAGGAAGTAAATTTTGTTACATAAAAAAATAAATGAGTTTGTATACATGCTTCAACTTAACGTTTTCAAAAATAGGGATTGCAATGTACTCGAAAGTAGTGACCAAGCATACAGATATGTCACTTCTTATTCCATGTATACGATGAGGTTACCTTTGGTACTGCTGGTGGGTTCTTACTGCATGATTTAGTGAGGTCCTTACACAGATAATTTACTAATGAATCAACCTGAGGTCTTCGAGCATAAATATATTCAGCAATATCAGTATCAGAAAATCCGACAACCTGCATTAGACAGATATACATAGAACACTTCAGTAACCTGGAAACAGGTATATGACATAAGCAGTTCTCATCGCATTCGGACAGATAATTGCCCATTCAGTATTAATTTGCTTAAAAAAATAAAAAGAGCTAAAGGCCTATAACTAAAATATACTCAGACCCGAACTAACCTCTTGACATGCTCGCTCAATTGTCTTGCATTCTGAGTTGCATAGCCCTTCAACATCTTGATCAACAAGCTGAAACCAAAAAGCAAAGTGAAGATTAGACATGAAAAAAAAATGATGTCATTGAGATTTTGAAAAAAAAAAAAAAAACTGTATTTAAATAATTTAAACAGGTCCAGAGAAGAGATAAAACAAATACGAAAATGAAAGTTGATAATTGAAGCATCATTCAAGATATATAAATCAAGGTTAAACACTCACCCAAAATGTACTTCAGATATATCTAATCTAAAACATAAATATTCAATGCCATACAAACATATACAAAAGTAAAGCTTTCCATACAAATAGACAGTGTAACAAGGCTACAATAACCATACAATTCCCACACTTTCATAAACCACAGTTGGTTGTTTGATTGTCAAATTCGAAGAATCTAAGGCACGTGTCGCTTGACAATTTCATGAAACCCTTTTGCTTTCTTCCATAGTCAAATAGATAGTAGTATGTACATGGCCGGGTCTAAGGGTATCCCGAGTAGCCGACCGCCTAGGGCCCCCAGAAATAAGGGGCCTTAAATATTAAATGATGCTATTCAGCCCAACACTTTTTTATGTGATTTGTTTATAAACCTTTATTATATTTGAAGTAATATAATGTTACAATGCATTTTCTCTTGAATTATTTTTCTTGAAGTGGAAATTTTTTTATCTATTAATTAATATAATAAAGGGCCCCATTTTAAAAAAATCACAAAAATAAATAAGGCCTCCAAGATCTTTGCTCTGCCCCTGATATGCATTTATTGACATTTGAGTATTGTTTGCGCTTATACCTTTTATAGGCAAGCCCTATTATCACACTCATTGGACGAGATAAAATTTGAGTGGCATCAAACAATTGGCCGTGGTACACTAAGTTGTCACTAAGAAAATTCTTCAAGAATGTAAGGTTTAATTTCAACAAAGCATACTTTAATTGAGTGGCATCACTCTATATTTATTGAGCTCTAAAAAAAGCTTGTATTGCTGAGTGTAAGCAAAACTATCTAGATCTTTATTTGAGTGGCATCACTCTATGTTATTGATGTTTTGGATCTTATTTTGCTTACACTCAACAATACAATCCGCCCCATTACAAAATCACTCTATGATTTGTCACGATAATTATTAAAATCTCGATTCAAATCTTAAAAAGCTACGATTCTACTATACAAAAAGAAGATCCAAAACATGCAAACTATCTAGATCTTAAGTCAAACCTAACGTTGGTAGGAACTTGCAAACTTAATAAGAATAAAATTGAGTCATAATGATTCTACTGTTCTACGATCCAACGATCTATACAACAAATTTAGTCACAATCACAATTGAATTTTTCTTATGCACCATGTTTCACTAATTTCTTCCATATACACACACGTTCAAAAATAATTCACCAATATAATTAGGAAATTGAAGTTCTTTATTGGTATGATGTTTTAAACAAATTATTAGAATGTTCTTTCTTTTCATACCATAAAAATGAATTTAAAAAAATGTATAAAACAACTTCAAACTTTTGAAATGACTACTTATGACTAAGGACTAACAATTCAAAAATTCTTAATCAATAATATTTGTAAATCACCACAAAAAGACAAAAAGAATAATATTAAAATAAACAAAATCAAAAAAGATAAATTAAAACAACAAAACTCTCCTCCTATCACGTCTTACCATAGACATAAGGGTAATTAACCTTACAAATAACCGTTATTTACCAAGACTTTCTCCTAACAATTGGTGCTAAGTTCCATTGTCAAGTCAGGCAAGAGATTTTACTATCTACAACAATCCATATATACTTAAGCTCATCTCAAAAAAAAATAACTTTCTAATTCCACACTTTCATGTTCTTACATCATCTAAAACCTTCCAAAATCAAACACAAAATAATTAAAAGGTCACATGATGAACTTGAAATAGGAACTTATTGTTATTACTACTGAAACACCCAATAATAAAATTGAAAAAACAACATTAAATGAATCCACTTTTTCAATACTATGAACAAAAATAAACCCAGAAAAAAGGATGGCATTACCTCTAGCTTATCTCCCTGCTCAACAATATCAATTTTCAAAATCCAATCCGCTTCTTCCTTCTTTAAATTGCATATATTCTCAACAATCTCAATAATCTGATACTCAGTGATCTGCCATTAAAAAAACCCTAATAAATCACCCACCAAAACAATTACAAAAACAAAACCCAAATAAAAAAATTCCAAAATCAGAAAGAATCCATACAAAAAATACCTTTTTGGGTGAGATCTGATTTTCTTTATTGAGAACCTGAGAATGAAGCTGTGAAGCAAGTTTTTCACAAACTTGACACTTAATATATGGAATGTCTTCTTTTCTTGCAGATGCCTCTGGTTTTTTTAAACAATCAGCAAATTGGATAGTTGATATCAATAGAATTAAGGCTGTTAAATTGATTAGAATTCGCCATTGTTGTTGGTTCACCATTGTTGAATGGTCTAACTGCTCAGCGTGAGTGTTAAGAGGGAGAGTATATAGTGAAGAACTGAAAATGGCGGACGATTTCCTGGTTTTTGTAAAATAAAATGAAAAGAAATGTCAATTTGGTAAACTCGTTATTTTTACGTGTTCGGATGTCTTTGATTGGCCAATAGATGCCACGTCATTTGCCGTACTCTGTTTTTCCGTTTTCGACACGTAATAAAAAAAGTAGTAAAAGGTTACTTCTTCGGTTTCTATAAGATAGTAGCAAAGAGAAAAATAATGAAAATTAAGAAAGTAGTAATAAATAAAGAGAAAGAATAAATTGTGTGGATGAAATTAAAAGAGAGTTAAATTGTAATGGATGAGATTAAAAGAAAGTGGTAGGCCATAGTCCAAATATAAAAATACTGCAATTTAAATAGGACACAAAAATAAAAAATGCTGTAAATTATAATAGATGGAGGGAGTGAGTGTTTAGACTTTAGAGTCTAGATTCTAAAACATGGAGATGAAGGAGGCCTATGAACTACTTCGTCTATCCCATATAGTTTGAAGCAATGAGAAAATTAATATTTTTTAAGAAAAAGATAGATAATGATAATATATAAAGATAGAAAATAAATTATGTGGTTGAAATTAAAACAGAGTTAAAATGTATGGATGAGATTAAAAGAAAGTGGTGGGCCATAGTCCAAAAATAGAAATGATGCAAATTAAGTGGGACAAATCAAAATAGAAAATGCTGCAAATTAAATGGGACGGAGTGAGCAGATTAGATTGGGTCGGGTTTATTAGATTGAAATTCCGATTCAATTTATGTCAAATGAAATTGAATTCACCTAATTTGTTTATCCATATGTATATAATTTTAAGATTGTTAACTTCAAAATATTAAGATTGTTTGTTCTTGTATCAAAAAAAAATATTGTTCAACTTATTTATTTCAAATTATTTAAACTTAATACAGATTAAATTCAGTTGACAATTAAGCAAATTACAAATTTGAGTACATATATTTTAGAAAAATACTAATAATTAGACATCAACAAATGTTTAAATTTTAACTGAAAAATTATAAATAAAATTATGGAATGTTCATGATCGGTAGGCACTTGAATTCTATCCTTGTAGGGTGTTCTATTTCTCATTTTAGGGTTTACAACATGGGTCATATTTTGTGTATTTTTTGCCTTGTACATATTCAATATGGCTACCAAGAATAGTAAAGTATTAAAATTGTTAAGTTTGGTTTATAAAAAATTGACTCGATCTGAAAATGACTTACTTAATTAAATACATTATATAAATTTTTCTAAATTTAAAGTTTTGAATTCAATCTAACCTATTTGACAAATAACTCAAGCCGAGTTGATCTGATTTGCTTAATTGCGTTAAAATCTCAACATTTATTTTGTGTTATTATAACAAAATAAATAATAAGTGTTATTTTTATATATTTTTTGGGTCTTTCTTTGCCTTATTCACAAGTATATCTCACTTCACTTATTTTTATGAATTGTGCAAATTTGTGTAAATTCCTAGCTTAATTGGATTCAAAGAATGATTTAATGTAATGGTTGAAATGAAGAGAGTTTTACAATTTCATAAATTTAATTTTAAAAATCTCACCCTTTGATTATTTTTGAAAAATCTAACCTTTGCAATGCATTCTTTTAAAGATCCAAATTACCTATAACGGTTAAACAAGTAAGTTCTCCAATTATTTCATTTTCTAATTTAAAAAAAACTCACTACCTTTCACCTTCCCTTCCAACCTCCCCAACCGCCACCATTATTATGCCCAAAAGAACTTCCCCTCCTCTTACTACCTACCCTCTTCTTCCACCACCACCACTCTATATATGCCCTATTTTACAACCTTAACCAGCTCCCTCCCTCCACCCGTACTACTCTATTAGATTAGCATCATATAAAGAGTTAGTTTGGACTCTAATTGAGGCTTTCTATTTTTTTAATTATGTTCTTCTCTCCAAAATTACAATCAAAATATATGCGATTAGAATCATAACAATGGAAGAGTAAATGGTTGCTTTTTTTTCTTTACAAGTTCAGAAGAAATTTTGGGGAAGAAGAGGTTTAAAAGTTGTTGCAATTGTTAAAAGAGAGAAGAAGTAATTGAATTAATTTGTAGTGGTTGATTGACGGTGTGGTGTATTTGCGGTTGTTCGTGTGGTGGTGGGTGGACTGCTTTGTGGTGGTTGATGGTGGTGGGCTATTTACCCCTCTTTCCTATTTGGTTTAATTTGTGGATTGTAATTTCAAGGGTTTGATGGTGGTGGGTTATTTACCCCTTATGTGGTGTGAGTGTTTCAAGGGACGGGCTAGTGGTGGTAGAGGATTATGGGTTTTCATGGAGGAGGTGGGTTACGAGTTGCTTCAAGAGAAAAGGTGGGTTATGGGTTATTCAGGAAGATGGATGGTGGTGGATTGGTGTTGGTGGGAACCCAACATGGTGGGAGTATGGTGGTAGTGTTGAATGGAGAGGATATGAGATATGGAGTGGTGGCAATTAGGGTGGGGGAATGAGGGTGGCAATTGGGATGAAAAGTGGGCGGGACGGTGGTGGCTATTGGGGTGGGGAGTGGGTGGGATGATGTTGGCAGTTGGGGTGTGAGTGGAGGCGAAGTGGTGGTTAGTTGAGAATTTTTTTAAAAAATGAAAATATGATAGTCAATCATTTGGTGACATGTGTCATAATTGTTTTTTTTTTTAAAAAAAGTAAACCTGTTACCTCAGGTTAATGCAACCTAGAAGTACTTTAAAAGAAAATTGGGTGTAAAGGTTAGATTTTTCAAAATTAATCGAAAGGTGAAATTTTTAAAAGAAAACCACCTGAGATTTGCAAAATTAAATTTTCATTACTTTTTTTGGTATGTTTGTTGATGGAAAATATCAAAGATGAATTGTGAGTTAGAGTAAAGCAAGTCAACAAAGCAAGTATGATGAGTCTAGACAAATTTGAACCATTTGAAAGTCATTATATTTTTCGTATATTTGTAAGAGACTTATTATCGTATTTTACAAATATTTAATACTAATTTAACATCTAAAGTCACATAGCGTCATCCATATACGCTTAAATTCTATTATAAACACTACTTCGAGTTCATGAAATAAGGGTAATTGGATTAGCACTTAGCAAGTTAACAAGTAACATAAATATTATGATTATATGAAAGGAAAATAAGTGTTGAAGGCAAAATTCATACGTAAAAGACAAATAGAAATGGACAATTTAATATTTATAAGGGTCCAAGGGGCCGTGACCATCCCTAGGCAAGATTCAACCCCAACAAAACCCACAAGTCATAGGAACTAGGAAGAAAAGAACTAAAGAAGTACAAAAGAACAATTTAGTTAGAGTGCTCGACGAGTCATCACTATAGTCGATTCCTCTTTTCAATGACAACTCGTCAAAACAATTAATTCGACATTTTCTTGTGGATACTCATAAGCTTATAAATAATTTAATTATTTCTTTTAATTAAGTTGGTGTCATGTGTAAGTTCATTATGATTAATAATTGATACTTCCACCGTTAAAAATACTTTCACTTTTTTACTTTTTATTGCTTAATGCGCTAATTCAATTTTAATATATGTAATTATGTATAATAAAGAGTTATAAAATTTTGATATTAATAAACTTTGCATCAAGATGAATCAAATAAGATTCAACTTTACCATGTTCTAACTTATAAATTAAAAACTAATCACAAATCAAGAATAATAATCGAAAAAACTTTACCATTGGGTTGATTTCGGGTCAGGTGTTTCGGGTCAGTTCAAAATCAGATTTTGCGTTCATATTGGTTTTTACATAATTGTAGATCCATTTTTAAGTCGAGTCAAATCGGATTCGGTTATAAAATTAGGAATCTATCGGATCTGTTTTAATTCGAATTTAAAATTAGCTAGTCAAATTAAATAGTAGCGTGGTATAAATTCACACCCAATGGGTCAACCCAACTTCCAAACACCCTCCTGGTCTACAACAGTACAAATCTTCTTTCGTCCGCTCTTGCTCTCTAGGAATGTCCAACGTAGTGGTGGTTTTCGATTTTGATCGAACAATAATCGATGGCGATAGCGACAATTGGGTGGTTACGCAATTGGGTCTTACTCCTTTATTCGATCTTCTTTTTTCCACTATTCCATGGAACTCTCTCATGGTTAGTTTCCTTCTGTTCATTTTTTTGTGTTCTTTTATTCACAAATCTTTATCAAATTCGATCATCTATTGTGAAGTAATTCATTTCTGAGCTAAAAAAATAATTTAGGTTTTTCTCATACTTGTTTAAGCATTCATAATTGCTACCAATGATTGACTGATAGAGTTTATGATGTTGAAATCATTCAGAATAGAATGATGGAAGAACTTCATTCACAAGGGAAAACTATTGAAGATATTAAAGAGTGTTTGGAGCAAATGCCATTAAACCCTAATATTATTTCGGCAATTAAATTTGCTCATTCTTTGGGGTAATTGTTTAAATAGTTATCTTTATGTATGTAATGCTGTTTACTTTGAAATTTGTCTTTCATGTTTGTAAATTTTTAAGTTTGTTGTGTTAATTTTTGTTGGGTTAGGTGTGATTTGAGGATTGTAAGTGACGCAAATCAGTTTTTTATCAAGACAATCTTGGAACATTATCAAATATTTGGATTATTTACCAAAATCATAACGAATCCGACTTTTGTTGATGATGAAGGAAGGCTTAAGATTTTGCCATATCACGATGACAAACTATCTCCTCATGGTTGTTTACTTTGCCCTTCTAATATGTGCAAGGTATGCTTTGTTTATATAACTTTAATGACTAGTTTATGTAGGGATGGCTTGGGTTTAGAGATGTTCATTCGGGTCATTGGCTTGATTTCTGGTCACGTGTTTCAGATCGGTTCAAATCTTGTTTTGTGGGCGCATTGTCTTTTACATTATTAATTCATTTTGAAGTCAGGTTTCGGTTACAAGGTCGGATAAATATCAGGTGATGGGGTCTGTTTTGAATACTTCTAGCTGGGATGATAATGTTGAATTTTATTGTCAAGTTTATAAAATGTAAAACAATTTTGGGTCTTAATCTCAGAAGAGAGGGGTCAATTACATAAACCAATATGGTTTATATCAGTTCCAGTGGTTGTTCACATGGATTCTTCATATGATGGATCCTCTATCGCTGGGCTGCCATGTTTACACAGCAAAGACATATTAGCATTTCCAAAATCTGAAAAAAGAGAATATATTAGTTCATCTGTGTGTTTTGCTTAACTTTAGTTGTTGATGGGGTTATTAGAAGGCAATTACAAGTAATTTGCTTTATGAAATGTATTTTTGACTAATGAAAAGCTTACTTGCATACCTAGTGAAGTGATAGAATATACATCATCTATCGGAAGTTTAACCATTAGCTTAAGCTTAGCTTTTGGTTTAGTCGGTTTCATGACATGATATCAAAAGTCCAGTCTTACCCTTCCTTTTAAGAGGAATTATTAGTGCGAGTATGGGAGCTTTGTTTATTCTTGATGTGAAGGAGGGTATAAAGATATTTGATGTTTGTTTGTGACTTTTGATAACAAATGATTTTGAGTCATATACAAGCTTTTGCATCCACACTCATAGCCTGAATGAATCTCGTGTGAAAAGGTGTGATAAAGTATATAACATATATTGAGATCTTAACCATTTAAGTTGTAGTTTGGGTTGGTTCCTTAACATAAAGAATCAACTTTTGCTTAAGCTTTTTGAAATGATAAGAGAACAATATGCTTATCTACTAGTGGACTACATAATGTCTTTGTTTATATTCTTGATGTGAAGGAGGGTATATAGATATTTGATGTATAGTTTGTGACTTTTGATAGGGAATGATTTTGAGTCATATACAAGCTTTTGCTCGAGAAAATGGGAAGAACACAATCATCTATGTCGGGGATGGGGGAGGTGATTATTGCCCGACTTTGAATCTAGGTGAAAATGATCATGTCATGCCCCGAAAGAAGTATACCTTATGGAGGCGCATTATCGGCAACCCTTCTCAAGTCAAGGCCGTTGTTCATGATTGGAGTGATGCAGAAGAGCTCAGAGCTAAACTTCTCCATCTTTTAAGTTCACAAGCTCCACGACAACTGCAGACACAACCGGATAGAATCGCCATCCTACCGGTTCCAACCAATCCCAACAATTCTATGACTGAACCTACTCGACTAGAGTAATTTGAATCGTAGATCGTACAATTTTACAATTTGGATTGTGATTCTTATAACATTGGATAGCACTATAGGAGAATTTTGATTAGGTTGGTGTTCCTTGGGCTTTAAATGCCTTAGACACTTGATTCTAACAGTAACACCTGCTTGTACTCTTTTACTTCAAAGTATTATTAGAATGAATATATGAGTTGCTTATAAATACTCCCTTTTGTTCTTCCCGTTACTTTTTATAGTCTTCAAAGTAATTTTTAAGTGTCAATATATTATAAGAAATGAATATATTATTTCTTCTATATCATAAAAAATTATAAAAAAGGTATGATAATAAAATATACATCAAGATGAATTTAACGAGATTTTACATGAATATATAATTTCTTCTATATACCTCTCAAAAATTGTATTTAAACTTCTCATTTTAAAGTGAAAAATTCTAAATGAGAAAAACTAAGAACGAAAAAAATATATCATTTATAATTTAATCCTTTCTGATTACCGAAGGTTTTTTTAACAATATTGTACTTACACTACATTATATTTAATTGAAGAGAGCCAAGTCATTTCAAGCAAAACATTAACCATTCATTAGGGCAAAATTTGTATTCAATAGGAAATTAAAGAAATGAGAATGAGGATTACGAGTTGGCTAGGGATTGAAGGTTTTCTTCGTACTCTTTACGGGTCGTTTGAATGGAAGGTATGGAAATGAGAAAAATTGAATAATTTGTTTTTAAAAATCTAAAATAACATTCGACAAAATTTTAATACCAAACCTCATCTTCTGACACATACTTTGATCTCATGCTTATTTTAGGAATTTTTTAATTGAAAATGCTTATATGCTGATGTATGTTTGAAAATGGTGATTTCATTTGGAATTATGGAATTGACTCAAATTTATTATTTGACAAATTAAAATTTTTCAAAATTGAATTTGGATCAATTTTACCATTATTTTTAAAATACATAAAGTTGAGATATTTTGAATGACTTTTCAAACCTTATTATTCTTAAATTCTTTATTTTTAAATTCATGATTGAAATTATAATTTGAAATGAAATACTTGTTCCCAAACACATAATAATTTATTTCAAAGAGAATGTCCTCCTAAACGGTCTGTGTAATGTTATTCATAATATCGTGGTAGAATTTTAGCAAGAGTATTAGTATTTGCCGCCATCTTTTTTATTGTGTACACTAGTGGAAAAAAGCTCAAATGTTGCGGTTTAATCCCCGTTATATGCTGCAGTTTTGAACCGCAACATTTGTGATATCAGCAAATAAAAAAATATTATGTTGCGATTTAAAACCGCAACATATAATAGATTATATGTAGCGGTTTTTTGAGAACCGCAACATATAGTTCGCTTTTTTTTTTCATGAACTTTAAGTTTTACCCCTCCCTCTTTAAAATACTCTAAAATCAATTGTCTCTCTATGTCTCATAAACAAACACATATTTAACGTAAACAAAACATATGAATTTCCATTTATTATTCATTTTGATTAACCAAAATGAATAGATCAGAAGAAAGAAATCTAAAATACCGATTTACTTATTTCTTTTAGATTATTTAAAAAATATAAAACATATATTACGTAACATAGACACAAATCTTAGATGTCAATTGATATAATTTGGATTCAAGTATAAAAATAAATAACTAATCTTATTTAAATCAACGCAAGTGCGTTGTTGACAAATCTAAAATCAAACGATTAATTTTGATTTAGTCAAACAAATGAAAAAATATTAATTTTTAAATTTTTTTTAATATTGTCTACTAAAAGTGAAAGTGAGCTTACATTATAATTCGGTTTTACAAATTTTATGCGAGTAACTTTCATCAGTATCTAGGAAAATTTGATCCGATCCGAAAATGGATTCGGGACCCGACCCGTCAAAATCCGAACCTGACCGATCCGAAAACGACTTAACCCGAAACATGATCGACCCGCTAATTACCGACCGACCCGTTTTGATAGGTCTAATGTCAATTTTTAGAGTAATCTCAATGTTAGAATTCATTTCAAATAAAATTTTTGTTTTCAACGTATCTCAACATATTGACTATATCATTTGAATTTTGAACCCTAAAACTCTTCAATTGATCTCAAAAAATACGCATTTGACATCTTTTTATTCATCGTAATTATTTTTCTTTGAAAAAAGGACGTTATAATCATCTTAATTGAATACATATATCTTGTTAAATTCGTCAAATGAGTTTTTTATTCTTCTACATTTCAGTAAGCAAATCGATATAATTTATATGAACGTTTTGCACATTGGAATGAGCTTTTCAGAAAAGAAATGTCGCTACCCTAGATTATAAAACGTGTATCTTATAAGTCGAAATATGTACTTAGTTATATGTATATCTTTCCAACATGAAAATTGTGAAAATATTTTTTATGAGAAAATGAGAAGATATTTAACGTCATTTTTATCTAACGTTACAACTTTAATAAACGCAATAACTTTTATGAAACACGTATATTACAAGTCTTTCAAAATAAGTATTAATTCCCTTATTTTCCTTACACTTAGATGAACCCGACATACCAACTAGTTTTAAAATGATTTAAAGTTTAGACAACGAGCGTCACAATTACTGATTTCTTATAACTTGAAATCAATCACATATAAGGCTTTAATACTGTGTTAATTGATATGTGGATTAATATCATAGGGACGAGAAATAATTTTTTTATTAAAAAAGTTTCATAAATAATAAAATATGGAAAAATTATTTTTTTATTTTCATAATTCATAACCCGTTGGGTCAAACCGATCGACCCGAAAATGACCCGACCCGTAACCCGTCCGACCGACCGTTTTCCCAGGTCTACTTTCATCCCTAGATTTGGGGAAAAATCGAAATATCATTCACAAATTCCTGTGAGAAATGGTCACAATTAGAAATACCATTTCTAATTGGGCCAGCCCATTATATATATATATATATATATATATATATATATATATATATATATATATATATATATATATATATATATATATATATAGATAGATAGATAGATAGATAGATAGATAGATAGATAGATAGATAGATAGATAGATAGATAGATAGATAGATAGATAGATAGATGGATAGATAGATTTATATATATTTTCAGCCAGTCTCCTGAGAGACCGTCTTTCTGAGAGACGTCTCTCAGACCCAATCCATTAAAGCTTATTTTCCTACATTTACTCTATAATTTCCCTAATAACCCAATTAGAAATGGTCTCTCACAAGAATCTGTGATATATTTTTTTTGGACATTATATATATTTTTGAAATATTGTAGGAAGACATTAAAAATAATGTGAGTAGATATATAAATATTGTAAGTAGACATTAAAAATATGGTAGGTAAACATTAAAGATAATACAAGTAGATATTTAAAATACGATAAATAGATATTAAATTTTAATATGTTGGGCCTGAGAAACGTCTCTCAACAAACTACCTAAATTTCATTTGATTAAGAAAAACAAAAAAAGGCAATGAAAAAAGTCAAAAACGACGACATTTAACGAGCTGTTTTAGTGAAAGTGTGGATATATTAATATTATTACTCATTTTAAGAGAACTCTCTAATTCTCGCTTTTTCTTTTTCTTTTTCTTTTTTTTAATGGAATTCAGGAGAACTCCTTGCTCTTGTTGAAGTTGTGGTAAATTTTAGGGTTTATCACCCAAAATTCAATTGCAATTGACAATTGTAATTATTCTAGTAGTAGATGTTTAGGGCTAATGGACGTTGAATATTGAGCTCTTCAAGCTGCATCGATTGGAGACTAATTCTTGCATTGCTAAGTAATGTGGACCAACATCTTCAGAATTGTATGTAATTAGATATTTGATTTGATTGTATTTTATTTGGTGATTTGATTTTATTTAATTGGGGTTGAATTGTGTGTAGGGCGGTCTTCATCACGTATCGTGGTTCCAATTTCTCCCTATTGAATCCGATTTGACAACTTTACCTGATTTAAGGTCTGCCCTTTGCTTGCTTCTCTTCTATCTCGTTGCTTTACTAGTTTGAATTCGAAGAAGATTTATGGATTTTTTTGTTGATCCTAGTTATTCTTACTATTGTATCATATATTGTTGTTTGAAATACCTTCCCTTTGATGCAAAGGAGAAAATTCGTAGGATTGAGAATTAATCATATACTGTGTAAGTGTTAGGCAACGGAATTAGAGAGGAAAGAGTGGGAAACAGAGCTGAACTTGCCTAATTACTTTGCATCCGAAAAGCTAAATTGGGTTTTCGATGACAAAAAATTGAAAATTCTTTTGTTTAAAGCGGGTGCAATTCACAATTCTGAAGAAAAACTAAAAGTAATAAGACAAGATTGAAATAAATTCGTTACACTGAGTGCGATACTTAAAAGAAAACTAAAAGTAGGCAAGTTTAATAGTTGAAGATAACATCTGACAAGCAACGCCAATGTTGGCAGTGCAAAGACAGAGCAGAGAGATGGTGCTACACTTGAAGTTCTGCATTCACATCTACAGCTACAAAAGGACGGGTTCCTCAGCACTTGGACAAACTGTTTTGTGGGCCCATGGGATCCTTCTCAGGGAATGCACAATCCTGGTAGGAATTAATTCACCTATAAAAACTCTAATGTTTCCTTTGATAACTCGTTGTCTTGCTGATTTTACTTTGTTCTCGTTATTTACCATCAGATGAGAAAATTAAGCTTTGGCTTTTTCTTCCTGGGCGCCATTCATGCGTTGCTGAAACTGCCAAAGCTGCAGTCTGTAGATTAAGAGGTAACTGGTGACTCTATATGTATTCTTCTCCTCTTCCTTTTATTGGTTTATGCTTTATTTTGTGAACTTTATGATGTTTTTATACAATGTCATGCATCTCCATTTAATATACTTTGGAGTCTACTTACTGTTTTGATGCTTTGTGAATTTACTATATTTTAATGTTTTTCATGCTTTAATGTTTGTTCATGAAGTTGTTGCCTCTGGAATCTGGATTTCTCCGGGTGATTCTGAAGAGGTTGCAAATGCTTTGTCACAGGCACTAAAAAATCGGTTGGAAAGGTTTGTTTGTCCATGTTTTTTCTTCTTGACTTTCCATTACAGTTTCACTACTTGCTTTTGTTCCTATATGTTATCCGTTTATATACTTTGTTTCTGTACTCCTGTTCAGAACACTTATGGAGCTCTCATATCTAAGATTTGGTGATGTATTTTTGAGATACCGACCCTTTTCACAAAGTGAAGAACTATTCAGGTTTGTTGTGTGTTTTTTGATGAGCATGAGTAATTTGAAGCAATTATTTTTCTTTTCTTTCATGTAATAATGCAAACGTGCAATGTTGCAAAATGACTTGTGATTTAACAAAACGAGTTGTGCTGCGTTTTGCTGTTCCTTGGTCTCAAAATTGTGTTGAATATGCATATCTGGGTTGAATGAAAACTGCAATTCACTCATTGTATTTGTTAGTGTAGTACCTTTTTCTTAACAATTTGTATATTTTGAAACCCGATATGTTGTTTGTTTACCTAGTGGTTGTTGTTAGTTGTAGACGACTTAGCCATGAAATTGGTAGCAACATTCAGAACGGTTTGGTGTATGCGACGATAGTAGTTAATATGAAGCTTCTTTTTAAAAAGCAAACCTCAAATGAGGCTAAAGAAAAATTGCTTTGCTTAATCTGGGTCCAGCATACGATGCATACTTTTGTGCAATTTTTTTGTGCTTTTGGATTTTTGAGAGAAAATGGTATTCAAATAATTTTTCATTTTACATGGTAACAATTAGACAAAAGAGGTTGTCTTTTTTGTAGAGAGAAGGAGAAGGAAGAAGAATTTTTATGAAGAGCGAAAACGAAAGAAGGTAATAATAATGGAAAAACAAGTGCAAATGACCGAGTATAGGTTTTTTAAGCAATGGATCTTGACCAGAGATGTACGATTTTAAAAGTCAAATGTCGTTTTTTTGAGAGTTTTGACCTAACAGGGGTGTTTGGTTAGCTTTTTGATTGACTTTTCAGTTGGTTTTTGGCTTTTGGCTTGTTGGTTGGTCAAACAGCCAAAAAGTGTTTAGTAAATGGCTTTTAAAGTAGCTGAAAAGCTGGCTTTTAAGCCAAAATGTAAAAGCTACTCCAACTAGCTTTTTTTGGTTGGCTTTTGGCATGCTGACCCATAGCCAACATGCAATTCTCAAATTTACCAAATATCTCCACAAACAGCTAGTTTTTTCAACTAACTTAAAAGCCAACAAAAACAACCAACATTTTCAGCTGGTCAAACAAGCCAACTAAAAAAGCCAACAACCAATAGCCAAACACACCTAATATCTACCTTAATGCTATAGCTTTGTGGTTTTATAGCGCTTCTAGTACTTTTTTGAGTCAGATAATAAGATTAGGAATCTTGGAAATTATTTTTTTCCATGGGATCAATATATAGTGATAAGATCTTGAATGGGAAGAGTTGTTCCAATATGATTACATCTAGTATGAAGTATGGACATCCTGTTTTGGTTTTATATAGCGCATATCTTTCATAGATGCTATGCATTTCTTATTGGTGGTGGTGAGCGTAATGTAATCTTGTTTAAAGGTTACTCTTTGAATTCCTTTACACATCTAGGATGTATTTTTTTTATACTTTGTTGTATACTTTTAGCCTCCAACATATGGATCAATTCTTATCACCTGCTTGTAGAGGGTGACCTAAATTTTGTACGTAATAATGAACTACGATATATTCTGTGGAACATCGATGGATCTGGGTACGTGATTTGGATCTGTTAGTATGTCAAATAAGTTGTTTTGATGTAGATGTCGTATTGTCTTAAGTCCCAACCTATCAATTGTCGTATTGTCCCAACCTAGCGTTTCAAATCAGTTGCTAAATAAAAATCACATAAGGAGAGTTTTGAATTTATAATTGCATTTTTGTTGTTGAACAACTATTATTATGCAATAATATGCCCATAGCTATTATAATTGCGACATATGAGATACTTTAGTGGACAATTGATTAACTTATTAGTTTATTATTTTGTTTAACAACTAAAATTGTGAGTAACTATGATTTAAGTGATCTTAATAATTAAAGTTATTAGAAATTTTAAATGGAAAACAAATAACAATTATAACGGTGAAATAACGGACGTTACACGTTACGCAACGGTCAACGCGGCGCTTTGACTGAAAATTCATTCACAGTTATACAACGTGATTTATCATCGAGGCAAATCTCAAACAAGTTACATAGCTAGAACTCATACGCTACAATAATCTAATTTTTTATTTAATAGATTTTAGCATGTTATATGGATACTAAGTATGAAAGGAGCTATCATCGAACAATTTTTCTTTAAAAGTCTTGTAAAAATGAGCATAAAAACCCTAATGAGGTGAGGTGAGGGTGTGAGATTATATCCTTGAAATCCTAATGGGCCAGGTACTAACAATGTCCACTTGGGTACAACTGCCTATACTAACTTTGAATTAGAGTGAGGAGGAGTCTTATCATAATTGATGTTTCAGTCTTCCATATACATGATAAAAGTTAAGGTTTTACCAGTGTTTGGCTTTGAATTGCACTTTTACCTAATTCGTGGTATGGATTCGTATTTGCTACTTATGTTTTTTTTAAATTAACACCCAAGGTGATGAAAGTATGTATTTCTTGTTTTACTAACTTTACCGGGCATATGCTCATAATATGTCCGCTAGATCTGTCATTTGAAAGGGTTTCAAGCAAGAGAAGCAAGAAAACATTATGTCCTTTGTCAGCTGTGGGAAGGTGCCTGCAGCTCTAGTTTCTTCTCTGATTCATCTTCTTGTTGGCTTTCTTCTTTGTCCCTGTTGGCAGTCAAATGCACTTTTTTTTTGTTACAATTATGAATAAACTTAATACTGGTTTTTCTACACGTGACTTGCTAGGGTATGATGTCACTTTTCAGTCCTATTTATGTGAATTTATTTGTGTCAGAAATTCCATTTTACGGTTAATTGTCAGTAGGAGACTGTGTGCATGGCTTATGGATTGATGTTTAACAACACCAGCAATGCTATCTCATGAAAAGATGCTTTGTAAAATGGTAAATTTGTTGTGTCTTATCACCCTCTTGGAACCATGTCTTTATCCTTAATTGTGTAAAATGTCTTATTGAATACTTGGATACAGTGATATGCACCCATTTACGATATTTTACACCCTTTTCCTTGTAAGATAGGTTGAGAGTTTTACACAGGAACGAATTGTGCTGTAAGTGGTATCCGATGCTTGTTTTGAAATGATTTTATTAACCAATGTATGTTTTTTGGATATTGTAGGAAAGGTCAACCAACAATCGAATTTGTCTTTGCTGCTACTGAAGATACCATTTTTGTGCATGCTATATTATCAGCAAAGTTAGTCTAATTATCCTTTTGTGGTTCCATATATGTTTTTCCTGGTGATTGTTGGAATGTGACTTTAATTAATTAAACATACTTATAAAGTACATCACCGAGAACTCCAAGATACCGATCTTCAAACTCAAATGAAGTAACAAGAAGGTTTTGTATGCGACTTGATATTAATTCTAGGCGAGACTCTCTAGCTAAAACATCATTTCCTTCCTACTCTAGTGCTTGGGAATATATGCCGAAAATATGTTTTGAGATACAAAGAATTACAATGAAATCCTAACACAAGGAAATTAGAATGATAGATAACTTAGATAGAAGGAGAATGCAGAAAATTACTTTAGAGGATTGCAATTCTCTATGCAAAGTGCTAGAAAGGAGAAGAAATTCAGAAATTTTATGTAGAAAATAACCCACACATGCCGTCTGTATTTATACAAGAGCACAAAACATTTCATGAAGTAAATTGTTCATGAAACGCAACATCAATTCCCGAACCAATGTCGACATTAAATCAATCCATCCCAATATATTTAGTTAATATAACCATATTAACCGTGTAGTTATAGCATAATTAACAAAACCGAATAAAACGAACTTTGCAATAACCAGCGGGAAAGTCGCGAGCCGCGACCAGAGCAATTTTCAAAACAAAAACTTTGTCTTGAAATCTCGCGATCTGCGAAAATACTTTTGCACAAAATAAAAACTTTGCAATTTTGGGATATTTAACTCAATTAATTTAATCAATTAATTAATTTGATTTAATTAATTTATTATTTTCGATAAACATCATACAAACTTAATGACAACATTGATCGTTGTCTTTTGCATATTGTAACAATTATTCTTTTCATGTTTCCCTTAAGGCATGTACGAACCATTTCTGGTGGTGATTTGGAGAAAGTGTTGAAGCTTTCCTCGAGTAGCCTTGGGCAAAGACCTCCTGGTAGTTACTTCTGTTTTTCTGTTTACCTACTTCCTTTCACTTTTCAAGTTTTTTAACATATTGTACTTTACTGGTATAGTGATCTTGTTTTACTCCCTTAATAGCAGTTGATTTTTTAATATTTCAGCTGATAAAGCTCTGGTCTTTTATAGCTGAACCATGGAATAAAAATGAGGCTGCTTCATTTGACCGCTTTTAATGGTTTTGAGCTTACTAATCCCTGATTTAAAATCATGGAGTAATTTTAATTTTAAAAAGCATGCCCGAGTCCGCTTAGGCGCGGAGCGCAGAGTGGCGATTGTCGCTTAACTATTTCAGCGCTTTTGATGCTTTTTGTCTACTAGGGAGGGAAAGAACGGTGAGAGGAAAATTGAAGGAAAAATTGAATTCTTTTTTCATGATGCATGGCTTGCTTCAAGCTGCTCTTGATTTTTCAGATGTTATTTTTTTACTCTGCATTTTATAGCTTTTGTTATTGAATTGTGCTGTATGCATTGTTTATATAATGATGTTGATCTTGTATGATATGCCAGTGATAGTTTCTCCTCATGGAATGTGTGGAAAAATTACTGGGTGCTGTTCAAGTGATCTTGTGAAGCAGGTGTTTGTTGGGTAAACTATACAATTTTTACTTCTTATTTCTTTATCTTCTTTATGATTTTCTGTTTCATGTAAAATCGAAGCTCTGTTGATATTGCATTGCTCGAAAATGTTCTATAATTTACCCTTGTTTTTATTTGATTAGCTGTGGCACATCAAGAAGTTCAACTGGATTGGTAGGATTGCCGTATCCTGTTGCTCGCACATCTGGATGCAAGTTACGGGGACAGAGTTATTACTTGGAAGTTACTGTTGGTCACAATATATCTAAAAGTGAAAAAGAGGAGTTGCCAAATTCAAATATTGACAGATGCAATCACCCAACATCCGGGTCTCCTTCCACTGTTATAGGGAACCAGGAACTATCCACTGACAATCATCATATCTGTGAAAAGACATTCATCTATCCTCCTGAAGCAGTTCTTGTCCCAGTTTTGCAAGGCTCATATGCAAGATCTTCTTTAAAAAGGTGCTGTAATAATTTTACTATTGCTTGCTGTCTTATTAAAACATTTCCTGGTGCTTCGTGTGATGAGTTTTCATGAAATTCTTATGCTATTAGTATTATGACTATCGAAAAATGTACCATGCCAAAGTTGAAGGTGAAAAAATGATTATGGGTAATATCTTGTATAATTGTATTTGATACTTTTAGCTTTATTGAAATGGTGAACCTGTGGGATGGCTTGAGGAGTTTGTGAATGCTTAAGCATAGAATTGATTGTTGTCCGTGCTCCGTATTAATGTTAGTCATTGTAGTGAACTAGTGATAGAAATTATACTGGGTAGCCAGGGGGCTGTCTTCTAGTAATAATTAGGAACTCTGGGAATTTTCTGTTCTATTCCTTTGTTATCGATATTCAGATTGTGTCATGATTCTTTGCCTTAGTCTGATGCGACAATTGATTCTTTGATTTTTGCAGATTTTGGTTACCAAATTGGAGGGGATTGTCGTCACCCAGTTTGACTCTTTTTAGTTGGTTAGTCTTTTCTACTATATGGTTTGTTGTATTTTTTTCCGCTTGCGACTAAACTTCTAGTTTATATCTTTTGGGCTAGTTTACTGCTGTGCTTTTTTTTTTCCGAAGGTTTATATATGTTTTTGGTGCTTCTATAATCGTATTTATGTGTCTTGCCGTTGTCTTTTATGTTATCTCCAATGTTTTCAAGCAGCGGTGGCTCTGAGACAGACAACATGGTTGATTCATGGTCTGAATCTGATGAGATCAGCTTGCAACGTGGTCTAAACAGTAGCAGCAACAGTAACAATAGTAGCATCAGCAGCTTAAGTGGCAGCTCAAGTGATAGTGACTGTAGAGCCAAGGCAACATCGGGTGACCTTGAAGCTGATGCTGACTCCTTAACTGGCAGACAGTCAGGTCTATCATCTGTTGGTGCCATGGAAACTAATGGTGTTAAGCAGGTCAGCCATTTTCATATCTTATGCATGCTCTTAATTTTATATAAGGCATTTGTAATTTGTGGAATGATTCATTGGGTGTTTTCCTTTTTCTTATAAATGTCTGCTAGGTACTAGGGAAAGATTAACTGTCTTTTCAAATTTCTATTTAATTGGTAAAATGGACTGCCAATACAGGGTGCAAAACGTTCACGCTCAGGAACAGACGATTCATATGTACAAACAGGTAATATGATAAATGCTTCCACACAAGATTACAGCAATTCAGGGATCACAGGAATTGGAAATGATCAAATGGGCTCTCAGTGGGACTGGGATGATGATGACAGAGGTGTGGGCATGGACATACAAGCTCTTCTTCTTGAGTTTGGTGATTTCGGTGATTTCTTTGAAAATGATTCATTGCCGTTTGGAGAGGTAAATTTATCTATTCTGAACTTGGTATATACATTAAGAATATATATGGACTGATTCTCACTTGTGTAGCATCTATTTACCTACTCAGCTTATGAGTGTTCCTCAATTGGACAAGTTTTTGGTTTTGTGAGATGATATATCCCTTATCAGTTCAATAATGTGTATTAAAGCCATGCTAAGCCCTATTCGAAATGGCTTATCTCACATGTTTTGAACTTTTTAGCTTATCAGAACATTTAGACTGTATATGTGCTTATTGGCTCTTAGATGAATTTATTTTTCCTAAATAAGTTGAACAAAGATGAGTGATTCAGCTGGTTTACCCAAATATGAACTTATTTACCTAAAATAAGCCATAATATAGTGCAAAAATACGGTTTCGGTCACGGTTACGGTGACGGTCGCTAAACAATTATCACTGTCAAGACAATTAATTTCGTGGTCAATGCAATCTATATTTCGGTCGCGGCAAACAAAAAAATCTTTACGATACGGTTGCGATACAGTTTTGCGGCCCTGGTTTTGCACTATGAGCCATATATTACATATTGTTAGCTGGATGAAAGGCTTGTTACTATTTATGATAACAAGCTAAAGATTTTTGTTGAGTATTTTGGATCTGAAGGCTTGAATTGTCTTGTTCTATTTGCCCGACCCAAGATTAAATACCATCCAATAATGGAACTCTTATCTGTGATTTCTTTTTACTTGAGAAATAATAAAGTATCTTCAAATCTTTTCCTTAGACACCATCGCTAGAAAGGGACCTTAATTTGGCGACTGAACTTCTTTCTCTACTTCAGATTTTTTACTCTTCTTTGAATTCAGACGCTTGGAGTCGGTCCCCTAATCCATGAAAAGGTTTCTAGTGCCTCATTCTATTCTTGCCTCGTTTCCCTTCAACATTTTCCTTTTTAGCAACCAAATTGAGCAAAAGTCGTCTGTCAAGTTAGAGTAATTATTTGGTTGGTTGTCTTAGGGAAGCTTAATAGACTAGGAGAACTATTAAGTCTTTGAATCCAAAAAGATGCATTATGTGTTCGAAAGAAAGAGAAAATAGTGATTTTTTTATGCATTGTAGTTTTGCAAAGAGCCTTTTGACTTGGCTTGGAAAAATGGTTTGCTCCGATGATAGTTGTAGATTTCTTATTTACTGACTTTTGTGGGTTTGGTGGCAAATTATGGATGTGTTATTATGCAATTCTATGGTCTATCTGTTGGAAAGATTTAGGTGAGCTTTTAACAATCAAGTTTTGTCCTAAGAATTTTTTTTTGGTATAAGGCAAAAATTTTAGCCTCATTATGAGCTAAAGGCCAATGTCCTCTTTCAACATCGTTCTTTAAACGAGCTATGTTGAGGAGCATGGAACACACTAATGTAGCTAAATAGCTGAACTTTTCAATGATCTCTTATACTTGTAAATATAATGTATCACTAAAGTTTCTTCATTCTAAAATATTTCTTTATATAAAATAGTAAGTACTGTAAGTGAGATGTTGAATTTTTGGTTTTGAGTTATTTTGTTGAGTCTAAATAACAAACGTGAAAGATTTTACACTATCAAATGGAAATCATAGATATCAACAACGTACATGGACTTTTGACCTTATTTGAAAAAGAAATGCAACACCATTATTGTAAATCAGTCTGTCTTGACGCATACATAGTTTAAATTGTTGATGGTATTTCTTCATTATTTTCTTTGGCAAAAGTACATACCTTGTGAAAAGGAACTCAAATTCCCATCCGTTTGTCTGGAAGCCCCCAGGAACCGCAGAGTCTCAGGCACTCATGATTTCTGGTCAAGATTGTGGAGATGGAGGTGGAAGTCCCTCAGGTGCCCTTATGGATGTTCCGGATCAGATGATGTCTTCAGGTTTTCAAATGTTTGAAAACTTTCAACCTCCTTCAATGGGCATGGAAGAGTGTGTTAGTACTATTCAAGAAACCACAAAAAGTACTTCTTCATCTGGTCCTGTGAGCTGTGCACCAGCAGTTTCAACTGGTGAAGTTGATCATGTAATTAAAGCTGAAGCATTATTGACTTTTGCTCCTGAATATGGAGCAGTTGAGGCCCCTTCAAGTGAGCTTTCCTCAACTGTGTTTAGAAGCCCCTACCAGCCAAAACCTGAGAAAGCTGAGAGTATAAAATCAAGTGGATATAATTATGTTTATGGCGCAACACCACCTTTATCACCTGGCTCCAATGGGTCTGATGAAAATGTTGGCACTACGGCTGATTCCAAAATACATCCTGGAAAACATGATGTTGGTTCAATTCTCCAGAAATTTTACACCCAGATTGATAGAGGTCAAACTCCAGTGGATACAAAGTCTGTTATGAGTAACAATTCAGTGATTTCTTCTGAGGGGGAATCTTTGTCTTTATTTTCTGGTTTCAACTCTGCTACTTCTGTTAAAGCTATTAAAAATTTGGTTGGTGAAGTGGCTAATAGTGCTAAGCACCTACTTATTTCTCAACGAACAATCCTTGCTGTCGAACTTGAATGCTTAATGTTCCAGGCGTTCATGTGCAGGATCCGACATACCTTACTATCTTTTTGTAGTTCAGCTTCTACAACCTGGAACAAATCCATTGAGAACATGGCGTTGGGACAATTTTCTGGTGATCCTAGCGTCACCCTTGAAAATTTGCCCATTAAATCTGAATTGAAAAAGAAGGAATCAATACCAGTCAGAATTGCTGGTAATTTTGATGGAGGGATGCTTGATAGTCCTTATAATGCACCCATTGGAGTTTGGCGCTCTGTTGGAACGACTAAACCTACAAAAGCTGCTAATACACTTACTGCTGAGGCTTTCTCTTCCTTATCTCATAATAAGTATACTGAGGAAACCATGAATGCATATCAAAACAGGCAGCCACTTCAAGATTTTCTTGATGCCATACCATTGCTTGTCCAACAAGCTGCCTCTTTTGTTGATATTGCATTTGATGGTGAATTTGTTGATGGTCCATACAGCTGGCTTGCTTTACAAGAGCAGGGAAGGCGGACATTCTCATGCGGGCCACAAATGGTTCATGCTGGTTGTGGTGGTGTTTTGGCGTCTTGCCATTTTTTTGATATTGCTGGTGTGGCTCTGCTTGATCCTGTTTCAGCTGATGTAAGCTTTGATCATATCTGCATGACATGCTCTTTTCTTTTTTTTACTTGTATATTTGAAATATTTGCATAATTAGAGTACTTGAAAAGTAAAATTTTAATAGGTTTTCTTGAGACTCAGTTGTCTGACAAGTAGTCAAATAGGATAGGTGAGTAAAATAATAGGGTACACTTTTTTTTTGATGTTTACTTTCATCTCATTTTTGCGTGTCAAATTATTGTTTCTCTTCATTTATGCTTACTTGCTTATATATTTTACTTGTTTTTCAGGCTCAGCCATCATCAGTTCTAAGTTTGCTGCAGTCTGATGTGAAAACAGCTTTGAAATCTGCATTTAGTAACTTAGAGGGTCCTTTATCGGTTATGGATTGGTGCAAAGGTCGGTCTCAGTCAGTAGATGTAGGAACTATATCTGAAGCCATATCTGCTGAATCCAGTTTAAGCGAATATAGAGAATCTTCAAATGCTTCAGCAATATCTATGGGTAACCCAGTCAGCCCGTCACAGCCCTCTGCTGGTATCCCTTCTGGCTTGAGAGGTATAATTTTAACAATAGGGATATTTACATAATAGAAGCCCTTAGAAGTTAATGTAGATAGCTAGCTATTGTAGCTTCTAGGATCTAGTCTTGCAGTTGTATGTGTCTTATTGTGTAGCAGTTTTAATTGGAGATAGGTTGAATTTTAGATGCAGTTGCATAGCGGTAAAGGTCGTGAAACGACTTCTGTGATTAATGTGGATGGTTTTGCGGTTATTGAAGCCTATATTACGGTTGCGGTAACCTCAAAAACCTTGACAATGCATTGCAACGCTTTGATGTGGTTGAAATTTTGCACCATGTGAAAATTACTTTCTCTGCCTCTCTCCCTCTCTCTCTCTCTCTTTCAATTTTTTTTCATTTTTGGGTATGACTAAGCTCTATGCTGTCTGGCTGACCACTTACATTAGTTGAGGTGATAACTAATAAGGGCTTAAGTAACTGATTTTGAGTCCAACTTGTGGATTTCATAATTTTTGTGATTGTATTGTAATCTTTGTCTACAAAACACGTGAATGTTTAACCTCCAGTGTTTCTCTGTATTGTATATGTGAAACTTTTCCAAACATACACAAACGGGTAGGCAGCTTACCGAGGATAAAAAATGTCAATGTTGCTCTTATTGTGATGTTTTGAATGATTTCCCGGAGACGCTAGTTCGAATAAGATTAGACGGTGGTTAGAATAAGATTATACATTACCGAGAAATTGGAACCTTAGGCCTTAGCCATTGACTGAATTCAACTGAGATTTAGAGCCGTTTCCGTGCTCTGTTCTTTTACAGTCTTTGTTCTGTGTGACTTTTGGGAGCTCCTTGATCGTCACAAATTAGAAACTTACAAGGTGCCGTTACTGAAACATTTTTAGCGCATTTTACCTTTACACATGAGCACTATGTCATACTTTCCAGACAGCTCTGTTCCTGTATAGTTCCTGGTAGTACTATAAAGTTGAGGTATATTAAACTGCTTGGGCTATTAAAAAGGACGTGCATCATGTTGGGATTATATTTCGGTGTGGGGGCAAGCAACATCATTGATCTTGATTTATCTGTTTTTTTTGTCTTGAACGGCTCTATCATTCGCAAGTTTGCAACGGTTGTGATGTTAGTTTGATTTTGGATTTGTATATCTTGAGGTGTCAATGAGTTTTTTGTTGGATCTGCCAAATGTTCCATCAGCACATTGTTTGGTTTGAACGTGTTTTGAATGAAGTTTTACTGGTACCGGCCCACTAAGTGGTATGTAGGCGTTGTTCTTTACTTTTCACTTAAGTTCTTGTTTGAACTTGACCATTTTTTTGTGGTAAAATGAATATGGTATCTTTTCTGCAGACTTTCTCTAACTTATGGACCTTATCTGATCTTTGTTCAAAATTCTAAGGTTTACAAGGTCTTAAATGTTTAGCTATTTCAAGTTGTTAATTGGAACTTTTTGCGCGATTTCATAAGAATGATTCTTAAGTCTTACCAATAATTCTTATTAATCAGATGGAAGTAAAGGGGATGACACTAGTCAAAGAAGGTCAAGCCAGGAGCTCTGCATGTCAGATTCAGAGCTGCAGCCAGAGTTGCGGAGGAGGCCTACTCTGTTTGTTATTCCTCATTCCTCTATCCTTGTTGGGTATATAACTAACTCATCTTACCCTTTCTCTTATTCATTTTTTCTGTCCTCTACTTTACAATAGCTACACCGAGTAGAATTTGGTAGTTGTAGATATCTTTTGGCTGTCTTGCATCAAAGTAATTTTTGTTTTCCACTTTCGAGTAAAACGTTCTTGACATTTGACTTCTACATGATGAAAAGCTATCACAAGTTTTCGTTTTCATTTTGCTGAGTAAATGATGTGGAACATGTGTTCTGTATTTCTTAAGTTGGTTGAATGGCATGGATGTCAAAATGTGACTTGTAAGTAATGGTTGACAAATTATATAGTTATGTTCATTCTGAGGATACGTGAAACTAGTAATTCTTTTTTTGTGACTTGGTGAGGATGACATTACGTTTATTATTCTTTGTTTTGACTAAATGAGATGTGTTGTAGATACCAAGATGATTGGCTGAAGACATCAGCAACTTCTTTGCAACTATGGGAAAAGGCTCCTCTTGAGCCATATGCTTTCCGGAAACACGTAAGTTGCTAGTAATTTGCCAAACAGAATCGGTCATTTCATAGTTCACTGATTTTTGAATTTTACAAATTTCTTTAGAAATGAATAATGTTAATTGAACTTCATTTGTCCTATGCTTTCTCTATGTAATTTAATGCCTATATTTGGTTGCAGGTTTCTTATAATGTTATTTGTCCGAATATTGATCCCTTGACTATGGTGGCTGCTGATTTTTTTCAAGAACTAGGAAGTGGTGAGTGAAAGTGATGTTTATCTATTCTGGCTCCAGCTTTCTGGTTGATCTTGATTTAAAAGATGTTTGGTTCATGCTTTATTCTCACATTGCTTTTTATTTGGTTTTCTTTAGTTGAGAAATATTATAGGCTCCGTTCTGTTCTGACATATTTTGTCTTAATATAACTTCTTGGTAGATGCTCTCTGTTTTGATGGAATGAGATAGTCAATATTAATATTTCCACATCTACTTTCCGCTGTTCATGATGAAGTGAATCATTTACATTGGAATGGATTAGTGCCATATCATTTCATTATATGCCTGCTATCTTTTTGTTTTGTTGGTGGTTATGCTTTGTTGCTTCCTCCTCTTTACTGAGTTCTGTGGAATGTTAATATACTTGATCCTTTTATTTTTACTTTGATTTCTAGGCTTAAAATTTATGTGTTCATGCATTCATCTTTAGCACTATTATATAGAAAAAGAAAGTTGCCCTTATAGAATTTCTCTCGTTCCCCCAATGCAAGTTTAAGAATCGTGAGGGATACAAGAGAAATGAAGAAATGGTCAAAGAGGGCATTTTCATTATTAATTTTATATTGTGATGTCCCCTTTGTCTTGCGGACTATTTTACCTATCAAAATCAATATATACAAACAAAAAGAATCTGGTTTATGCAGGGTTTTCAAACTTTATAGAAGTATATATAAATAAAATTCTCTAGATTCCACACATTTTAGAGCACCTTTGATTTTTGAAACTTTTTTTGGGTTTTGGTGACACTTTTTGTTAGTTTAACATTTACATTAACTCCTTGCCTGTAGAAAGTTTTCTACATTGAGTTGGTCGAAGGGTGGTGGCCTGGACAGGGGGAAGATGTAAGTAGCTTTAACCCAGCACTCACTCTGGCATCTGCTAAACTATATTCCTGAAAGAGACAGTGATTGTTAACTTTTTGATGGCATGGTTGTATGCTATGTTAAACATCTTGATTTTCTGGACTTGCCTCTGAAGTCTGAACACATGCATATAGTTTGCTTATCCATTTGTCAGTTTCATACATTTGTGAATGCTGTTTTGTTGAGTGAAAAAGTGTACATGTTTTCTGTCTAGTTTACGAGACATGCAAACTGGGAAGCCATTCTCCGCATGCTCTTGGAAATCAAATGGATATAGATACGGGGAAGAGTTCAACTTCTGGTTTTGTTCTTCTTGATGTCCCTCGATCAATGAAGGTTGATAGTAGTAATGCCTCTGTAATGGGATCACTTAGTGACTATTATCATTCTATATCAAGTGGATGGGATCTTGGAAGCTATCTCAGATCTCTTGCAAAGGTTCTCAAGGGCTTACAAGTTGGGGGTTTGGCTGGAAATACAAAAGAAGGAACTAGTAGTCCTTGTACTGTAAGTGAAACTTTCTTGTTTTACTTGTCAAGTTGTTTTTTGTTTGGCTATTGTCAACCTTTGGCCCTAATAATTTAAAAATTTTAGTACTTTGCTACCTTTGGTTAGAAAATGTCTTTCATTATTAGGTAGATTGGTTCTCACTGGAACTTATCCTATGTATAATAGGGTCAAGTTCCAGTGAGAACCAAACTTATATGAGAACCTTGAGAACCAATCTGCATGATAAAAAAGTGTTACTTTTTTTATTTAAAAGGTGATACTTTTGGGAAAAAAAGTGTTACTTTTTTTAAAAAAAAGTTGGTACTTTTTAGCAAAAATTATTACTTTCTGAAATAAAAATTATTTTTCAAAAAAGATATAATACAAAGTAACACGTTTTCAAAAAGTAACAACTTTTATTTAAAATGTAACCATGGAAAAAAATCGCGGTGTCGGATGCTTTTGCGGGAACGGTCGCGGTGTCGCGGAAAACGGCTATAACGGAGAAATAACGCGAATAGCGGCCGATGCGGTGTGATTTTTGGAAAATAATTCACATAAGGGGTTTTGAACTTAAAATTGCATTTTTGTTGTTGAACTACTATTATTATGCAACAATATGCAACTAGCTATTATAATTGCAATATTTAATTCTTTTAGTGTATAGTTAATTAACTTATTAGTTATGAGTTGATTATTTTTGTTGTTGAACTACTATAAATTAAGTAATCGTAATAATTAAAGTTAATAAATATTAATAAAATTTTAACGGGAAGAGTGGAAGACAAATAACGTTGTAACGGTGAAATATCATTCTAACGGTAAAATAACGAGCGTTACACGTTATATAACGGTCAACGCGGCTTTTTGACTGTGAGATTTCGTGAACCGTTATATAACGGGATTTAACGTCGCGGCAACTTTCAAACAAGTTATATAACGGGTGTTACATTACGTAACGGGGGAGTTTTTATTCCATGAATGTAACTAGGGGTGTTCATTACCGGGTACCCAGCTAAACGGGTACCCGAAAAGCCGGGTACCCGGTTAGCCGGGTACCTTTTTTTGCGGCCCGTGTCCCGGCCCATTTATTGCGGTACCCGGTTAGCGGGTACCCGGATAAAGCGGGTCGGGACACCGGGTACCCAGTTATTATTTTTGATTATTTTTCAGATTTAATTATAATTTTTAAAATCGAATTCCAGCGGATTTTAGGCGATATTTATGCTGAATTTTTCTAATTCGTATTCAATATTCATCAAAGCTTGAATTTTTATATTTAAAATTATTATTCTAATTTTCAAAACTCAAAAGCAATATATAATGTCGATATCAAAGGCGCAAATAAACTATATAGTCTAGTAGTCTACCATAATAAACTAATAGTCCACCATAAAAGATTTAAGTCCCAAACAAACAAAGCAAAGTTAACAAAAGTCCAAACAAAATAAAGTCCACAAGTTCTTAATTACAAGCCTCTTCAATAACATAAAATGAAATAACAGTCCAAACTTCAAAGTCTTCATTTGCTCATTTTTCTGTCGCAATAGCAGTTGTTTCATCAATTATAATAGTTGGTTGCTCTAAAACTAAATGTTCCATTCCTGCAAAATAATATACATCACAAAAATGTAAGGAACGACAAATACAAAAACTTATTATTGATAATTGTAATTAATAGAGAAAAAATTCTAACCTTCTTCAATACTCTCTAATTCTAATAAACTTTCCTGTATGCAAATTGGTCCTTGTGAAGTACGAATCCAATCTTGACAACAAATGAGAGCTTCTACCATTCGTGGAGTCAAAGAAGTACGAAATTGATCAAGAACACGTCCTCCCGTGCTAAAAGCAGACTCCGAAGCAACACTCGAAACCGGAATAGCTAGCACATCTCTAGCCATAGACATAAGAATTGGATAGGTTTTCCCTTGACCAGACCACCAAGACAATATATTAAACTCATCATCATCATTATCCTCACACTCACTTCCTAAATACTTATCCAACTCAGTTGTTACTTCCGAAGTGAATTTTCCAGTTTCATTTACATACTCCTTTCTCAATCTTGACCCCTTGCTCCTTTTCCACTCAACCTCAACAGTTTCAATGCCAATATTATCATTAGCCTTAGAACATGAACCAATCTTCTTTGTTGGTTGAGAAGATGCATAAAAATCAATCTTGACCCGTACTTTTGAATTTTTTTTATTTTTTGACCCGCCGTTTATGAGCCAGGTCGGCGGGTCGGCGGGTCGGGTCAGGCGGGTCGGGTAGTTTTGAACATCCCTAAATGTAACACCATTTTGTGAGTTTCGTTCAGAATTTTTTTTCCGAAAGTACACTTTTGCCTAAAAGTATGACCTTTTTTTTATAAAAAAAGTAACACTTTTTTACCTAACAGTCCACCTTTTGAGTAAAAAAGTAACACTTTTTTGTCAGACAGATTGGTTCTCATAGTCTCATATCAGGATGGTTCTCAATTAAACTTCATATATATATATATATATATATATATATATATATATATATATATATAGGGGTAGGATCAAGTGAAAAGATTTAAAATGGTGAAAACTGAAAACCAGATAGAGGTATACATATTGTAGCAAAAGAGGTACATATTATCTTATAGGGTGTACATATCTTTGTGAAGAAAAAAGTTCATATTATTTACAAAAATGACATCTGAATATGTACCCTTTTAAGCATATATGTACACTATTTAGCAAATGTCTAATTATTTGCAAAACTACCACCCAAATATGTACTCCATTTGAGCTTTTATGTATCCCTATTTTCAGTTTTCACCATTTTAATTGTTTTTACATGATCCAAATCCTTTATATATATATATATATATATATATATAGGAAGAAGTTCCAGTGAGAACCATCCATATATTAGAATCGTGAGAACCAATCTTGCTTACAAAAAAGTGTTACCTTTAGGCAAAAATGTGTTACTTTTTTTATTGATACTATTAGGCAAAAAAGTGTTGCTTTAAGAAATTTTTTTTGAAAAAAACTCATTAAAAGGTGTTAGTTTTTACATAAAAAGGTGTTACTTTTCGGAAACACATTATTGACAATAGCCATTATTGACACTGGGCTTAACAATATATTCTGATTATCCATCAAGAATTAAATCATTAATATGGGCTTAACAATAGCCATACTGGAAACACAAATGATTAGCAGCAAGACAGACCCATTATTGACACTTCATGACCCATTTATTAACCCTCTTAAACAAACTCCATTAATGAACCGCCCCAATAATTACCTTTCACATACAACCCAGCCTGCAACCCATTGGACCGACCCGTCCCATCAACCACCTCTATTTACAGCCATCAAAGTTGATTGTTAAAAATATTCTCAAGAATTTAGAACTACAACAAAACTTTAAATATCAATATCTGTGTTTTATTGCCGAGTCCGAATCTGGATTTTACCTTTCTAAACGGACTGTAGTACTTAAAAATAGAACTTGATGAGTCTGACACTTGGATCTCTTACCTGAGTTTGACATCCTACCGAGCACCATAAGTACGTCTCGATGTGAAAATTGGCAGTTGGACCCCCAATCTACTAGCCTAGGACCCATCTCAATGAGTGCAGTTGATTTCAGGTTAGCTGATTTAGAATTCTGGTCATTATTATTTGTTATGTGTCCAATTGGAGTATACTTATCTAGAGTCTTGGCTCAGCCTCTATGAATTGAAATAATAACCAGCCATGTTCATTAACAAAACCGTAGTATATGGGTTTCATTCTACTAGTCAGTTTCGTACTTTTTGCTTCTTGGACTTGTGAGCTTTTGTGTGCTAGTTCGGTTCACATTGCTTTGCCATTGCTTCTTGGTGCAGGTGATCTATGTTGTGTGCCCATTTCCTGATCCAACTGCTGTTCTGCGTACTATTGTTGAATCTTCTGTAGCTGTTGCTTCAGTGATATACTCATCTGAGAATGACAAGAGAGCTATGTTGCACAATCAGGTGGCGAAAGCTTTAAGCCATGCTTCCGGTGTTGATGAAGCATCCATATCAAATATTCCTGCACTCTCAGGGTTTAGTGTTCCTAGATTAGTTCTGCAAATTATTCCCATAGATGCAATTTTCCGAGTTACAGCTCCAAGTCTTAATGAACTGGTTTTGCTTAAAGAGATAGCTTTTACTGTTTATAACAAGGCTAGGCGTATCTCGCGAGGATCCTCTAATGATATTATACATTCATCACATTTTTCTGGTAGATCTCCATCAATGTTGGCGAACATGGCCAATCCGATTCCGAGTATGTGGAAAGATTGTGTTGGTTCTCGCATTTCAGGTCCATCGTTATCAAGGGAAGGTGATCTTGATCCTGGGTTGAGGGCTGGAGCCTGGGACAACACATGGCAAACTACAAGGGCTGGTGGATTAGGTTGTGACCCCAACCGAAGTGCAGAATCTTTCTTTCTAGAGGATGCCCATTATGTGTTTGAACCACTTTTTATTTTGGCTGAACCGGGCTCTGTGGAGCTTGGGGTATCGCCTACACTCATTGGTAATGTGGGTACAGATGATAACAATGGAGGATTTTCGCAGAGTTCAACACTATGTGGAGATACAGGGCCCAGCTCCCAGCTTGATGCATCTGAAGGTGATTGCTTTGGATCTGGCCAACAGAAGTCACCCCCAAGCCTGCACTGTTGCTATGGTTGGACGGAAGATTGGCGTTGGCTGGTGTGCATATGGACCGATTCTAGAGGAGAACTGCTGGACAATCACATTTTTCCTTTTGGTGGAATTAGTAGTAGACAAGATACTAAGGGCATGCAAAACCTTTTTGTCCAAGTTCTTCAACAAGGTTGCCAACTACTTCAGGCCTGTGCTTCCCCAGATTCAGGTGTGGTAAGAGCAAGAGATTTTGTGATTACAAGGATTGGGTGCTTTTATGAGCTAGAATGCCAAGGTATGCATGTGTCTTTTCTTGTGTATGTCAGTTTTATACAATCCACTTTATGGATTTTGGGTGGGGCTAAGAGATTGGAGTGGGAGGGATTATTTATTTAGTTGAGTAGTTTATTCGGTTTTGTGGCTAATCTTATTAGTTAAATTAAAATTAATGCTCAAATCTTTCCACTTCATATGTCCATTTTCTTTTCTATCTTTCATGTTAAATTCCCATATCTTGGGATTGTTGTGTGTCATGTTAATTTTTTTGTGCACAAATGCGGACAATTCCATTGTGAGTCCTTGGAATGCTATCACTTTGTTTTTAATCAGATCAGCAAGTTTATATCATAGCTACTATTGATTGTTCAGCTAGCATCTTAAAGTGATCTTTTTCTGAACAGAATGGCAGAAAGCACTCTATTCAATTGGTGGGTCAGAAGTAAAAAAATGGCCGTTGCAATTACGGCGAGCAAGTCCAGATGGTATACCAACCAACAGCAACGGAGCTTCCCTTCAGCAGCAGGAAATGGATAGAAGCTTACCTTCTTCTCCTAATCCACTGTATAGTCCACACTCAAAATCTTCTGGCTTCATGAAGGGAGGACTGGGACAAAATGCAAGTAGAAAGCAGCTTATTGGTGGGCCAGCAGTTGATTCCTCAAGAGGATCATTGCAGTGGGTACAGAGCATTAGCTTTGTCTCAGTATCCATTGACCACTCTCTACAGCCCATCTCTCAAGCTGATGCCTACACTGGTAAGTGTTCTTTCTGAATTACTTCTCCATATTTCCTCAGAGCACTCTATTTTTAGCTTTTATACATTCTTTGAACTGGACTACTGGACATAATGTTTGCCTTAAAAAATAGTGTATGCCGACTCTGGTTGTGGGAAATTTAGGAAAGGACTAATAGCTTTTAATGCTATTTTGATGATAAAAGTGCCTATTTTTCTGTTTCTGAAACTGCTGTGGAAATAAATAAAACCTCAGTGGCATCATTAGGAAATGTGATTGAAATTCTTTAATTTCTTAGTGCTATGAAGTTGCTGTTAGTGTATTCACTCTTTAGACGAGGGTATAAGTCAGCTCTATTACGGCATTAAATAATTTTTGTTCCAGTGCGATCTTTTGGCCTTGCTTTACTAATTAAAGCCATTGTTGCAGGGAACAATCAAGGTAATACCGCTGTGGGTTCATTAAATTACTTGGAAGGATTTACCCCTGTTAGATCTCTTGGTTCAACCACAGCGTCTTACATTTTGATCCCGTCTCCTAGCATGCATTTCCTCACGCCATCCCCTCTTCAGCTTCCAACTTGCTTGACCTCAGAATCACCCCCTTTGGCTCACCTCCTTCACAGTAAAGGCTATGCGATTCCACTTTCTACCGGTTTTGTAGTATCGAAAGCTGTTCGGTCACTTAAGAAAGATGTCAAGAACAATAAAGAAGAATGGCCTTCTTCTCTTTCAGTTAGTCTTGTAGATTTTTATGGAGGTTGTGGTTTTCCAAATGATAAATTGGGAAGATCACTTTCAAAACAGGCAGGCAGAGGCATAGTTTCTGATGCTAGGGAGAATGAAATTGAGATCCATTTGATTCTCGAGTCTATTATGGCTGAGCTCCATGCCCTGTCGTGGATGACTGTGAGCCCCGCATATCTCGAGAGACGTTCGGCACTACCCTTTCACTGTGACATGGTATTGAGGTTGAGAAGGCTGTTATATTTCGCTGAGAAGGATTTATGTCGTCAGCTACCTGAAAAACAAGTATAGTTCCTTTCATTGGACAGCTTCATAGAATAGATAGATTATCAACATTAAGTTGGTCTTTCTGAGTTGATTAAATTATTATTCATCTCGGATATGTAAATTGTGTGTCATCTTCTGGTGATTATCCCATTCCCATTCCCATTCCCAGTCCCCACCAATGGAAGATGAATGGTAGAGAAGCAGCCAAAGAAATTTAGCAGTAGGAAAGGTGTATATGATTAATTGGATTCGTTAATTCCAATTAAATAGCAGAAATATTGTAAGTTGAATTTCGCTATAATGTCATTTGTTTCGCTAATTCTTTAGGTATAGACGTTGGTCTACTGTTTCCCAAAAATGATTGGGATTGAACGATCATCTGATCGCATAAAATATATTACCTCCATTTTGAAATACTTGCAATTGATTGTGACATGTGTGGGAAAGTATCACTATTAGTTGCAAGTATAATAGAACGGAAGTAATACTTTACTAATTAATGATAATGATATGATTAATTTAATATTTGTCAATTTTAGAATGCTTTCAACTGTGGATTTTATCTTAGTTGAAGCAACCGTCATTTATAGGCATTTTGGGTTTGAATTTCATTTAACCCTTTTATTTCCGGCTTACCTTATAATTTGATAAAAACACTTTCCACTTCAAGTGATCGGCCATGGAGTTGAGTTCTTGTTTTCGTTTAGACAGTATTGCTTTCCTCATCCAGCATCATCAATGTGACATTGGATGTTAGAACAACACCATCTTTCTACTACGTACAAATTATAAATTAGATTATTTTATTGTCAAGTCCGTATGCATATATAGTATTTAAAATTATAATTAATGCCTTTGTTTCATAATACTTGCTACTGATTGTGACATGTCATATTCGATAGCAACTATTATAACGGAGGAAGTACAAAGTATTCACAATTCAAAAATAAATTATGGTCTCATAACCTAAACACATTGTTGTCATATCAATGTGAACTATAGCTAGCAGAAATTAGACCTTAGAAAAAGAAGCGGTAAAACTTGGAAAATAAATTGGGTGACAAATAGGCATGTTGAATATATTGTACGATGTTATTTTATTAAATAAAACCTGCAAGTCAACAACTCGTACAGTTTACACATCTATACTTCCTCCGTTCTATGATACTTGCTACATTTCACTTTTTTACGCAATCTAATGCATAATTTTAATCATTAATATCTTAAACTACACTTAGCTAAAAATTATAAAAATTAAATATTATGAAAGTATGCAATTAGACGATTCAAACAAGATCCCACTTGACTATATTTCTTCTTACGCACTAGTCGTTATATATAAAATAAACTCGGACAATGAATAGTTTTCGTAAGTCAAATGTAGCGATTATTTCAGAACGGAGGAAGTATATGTTTGTTACCATGTTTGTTTGCTATAAGTACATCTTGTGAGTAACTCACAAGAGAGGAAAAATGAATGTTTGTGAAAAAGTAATAAAAATAAAAAATGTAGCAAAACCATCAGACAGATAACATAGATATCAACATTCTCTTCTAGAAGCTTCAATAATACTTTTTTGAGCATATAATAAAATGTTTGAATTAGTTTTTCCAACTTTTCGAATTTATGGGGGTTTTGTTGGAGGAATATTACTTCAAATAACGAGTTCATTGTAATTAGTTCATTATGAGTATATACATGAAGAATACAAGAAACTTTACTCTGTTTCCCTCTCAGAAGATGCTCTTTATCATTAGTATCCCCCTTATGTCATGTAATCATTGCATAAATACTAAATCAAACAATAATTCTAATTTAACTTATAAATTAAAATTAAATTAGAAATTAAGAGTGATTGCTAAATATTATCAAAATAATACTCCACATTTAGGCCCAAATGGAGGGAAAGTCGTATATAAATATTACATTGTGATACTATGATCAAAATCAACCATCATTTGTATCTATTTATCAATTCTCATATACTCTTTACATAAAACAAGTTACAATTTCAATTTTATTTTATTGAGGTGAAGGCTATCTTATAATATACTCCCTCTGTTTCTTTCTTATTGTTCACTTCCTTATTTGGTCAGTTCACTCTAATTGTCCGCTTTTTATTTTTGGCAAAGATTTTTTACCGAAATACCCCCAACTACCCCAACTTATATTATTTAAAATACCCCACCTATCACCTTTTCAATTATTATAATCACTTAAATACCCCAACTACTAACTTTACAATTATTATAATCACTTAAAATACCCCACTACCATTTTTCTTAATTTGCGTGCCCATTAGAAAGTGGACAATAAAAAAAAGGTAGAGAGAGTATGTTATATTAATTGCATTTAAATATATGATAAACCTTGATAGTACGAATAAGTATGAATGTTGAACAAGTATTACCTTAACTCTGTTATACAGAAATACCTCAAGTATAAATAGAGTGAAAATTAACAAAAAAATATTATATTTCATTAAAAAATTAGAGAAATTTACATGAATAAAATGAGAATTTAAGTTAAATATATCAGTGCAAAATAATGAAAATATGTAACTCATAGTTAAAAATAAAAAACATAATAAATCTAATAAGACGAACTAAAAAAGAAAAATAAAACTAATTATTTTGTACTCGAAGTAATTGACAATCGATGGCAGTAAAGTCAAGCAATGTACGGGATATGACTTTTTGGGGGTGGTTGGTCACACTGACGTTCAATCATTATCCAATCTAAAATACTTATGTTTTATTTATCTCCTTGTTGTTGTCAATTATATTCTTTATACATTTTTTTTAAATTAAATATAACAATTATAAAATAATAAGATAAAACTATGACATAATAATAATAATAATTAATTGTAATTGAAAATTAAGTGATGCAAGTGCTTGAAATTATGTCTACATTACCAAATAAAATGGCACATTTCGAGAACGTTTATGTTGAATTCATAAAAGTCCAACTTTTATCTCTAATAACAATCCTTTCCCTCATTTTCTTGGATGATTTGCTAGATTTGTCAATATTTTGTTGTCATCTTAAAACATTTTTTTCACATATATGTATGTATCTAGATTTTGCTAAATTTCATAGTTAGGTAAATTTAATATATTTGATCACTTTATATTAATAGTACGTATTTTGTGAGACTGAAAAATGGGAGTAGACCTTTTAAAATATTGATGGGATGGGTATTGGATAAGATTATATTCGGTCTGGTTGATTTAGGTTGGATTAAATTCATGTTGAATTAATTTTAAATTGGGTTGTTTGAAATTAATCTCGTTACAATCGACCTTACAAGTTAAGCATTTAAGAAAAATTTTCATTATAGTTGAATCCAGAAGAAATAAAAAATTTATTTTTGTTCTATTTTTCTTATTAAAATGAATTGATACATCTCCTATAAAGAAAGTTTAGAAGTATATGCATCATGAATCATGATTATGGAAAGTTTTCATTCAAATCTTGCTCTTGTCTAATTTGATGGCTTTAATTTATTGCTCACACTCCTAAACTTTAACAACACGAGGAAAAATAACAAAAAAGTTTTGCACAAATTCTTGCTATAGACCGTACATAGCATAGACGGGTAAATATGAGTCAACCCATTTCTTAAATGAGTAACTGAATAGTCATGTCAATTATTAGGCTGGGCTATTGAGAGAACCGTCTATGCCATAGACGGTCTCTCAGGAGAGCTTAATAGTTACTGATCATCATTATCACCACTCAAATCAAATCTGTTGGACAAAAAAAACAAACAAATAAATACCAACTTTGAGTTTTGACAAATCATACTTATTATACTATAAGCCTCTACTTGAAATATCCCAGATAACTATTCCTTTTGTTTTTATACGTTCTTCTCAAATAAAATTTACGAATTTCAGTGTTAAACTTTGACTATGATTTCTCATCGATCTATGTAAAAATCATATTTATGTGGGATTTTGGTGGATTCGTCTCTATATTCTAAATATCAATTTTTTAGAATTTTTAAAAACTCACAATTTAAAATTATTTGATTTTTAAGTTTGCATTGGGGTCTGCATAAAAGTGAATGAGAAAAACAAATGAAAGTATAAGGAGTACTTTACATATACTAAACACCTATTTGACATATTCTAAACACATATTTGACACACTTTGATCATCTACTTGACATACCATATACCCTTTCTTGATATACCATAAAATCATACTTGACATACATTAAACCTCTACTTGACATACCATAAATCCTTATTAATTAGACATACCTTAAATGCCTACTTGTCATACAATAAACTCCTACTTAATATGCTATAAACCCCTACTTTTCTTATGGAAAATGAATTTTTTTATGAATCCAGAAATAAAACTGAATAATATAGTACCACAAACAAGATAAACACCTCCCTAATGCACATTAGCACGAAAGAGAATTTCTCACTCTTAGTCTTCATGTGCATATGAGGGGAAAACAGGACTCCAAAAAAAAAAACAAAAAAAAAAGCAACTACACATCAAAAGCTATTTAATCAAAATCTAAAAGATTATATTCCTAATCCAAGGATGTTGTATATTAACACCTTTGATAGTGATATGCAAAACTCTATTCTTGACATGCGCTAAACAAATACTTGATATACCTTAAACATATACTTAAAATGCCTTTTTGATGTATGCTAAACACCTACTTAAAAAAGTAAAATTAGAAATTAAAATTTTACCCTTCCCGATAATAAAACTCTCACCTTTAATAAATATATATATCTCACCTTTTAATTAATATATAAAAATCTCACCTTTATATCATTTTCATCATTTTCATGTAAATACTTTCAAATCTCATTTATTACATATTTAAGATTATATAGCTACACTCTAAATTTTTCTTATTTTACGTGATGAATCTGAATTAATGGAAAGGCCACACAAACATATACTACCAAGTCCTTATATCTATGTTGTAAAATTGCCAGTCAATCATATCATATTGGGTCAAGTTCGGGTTCAAGTTATATATAAATAGGTTAGAAACCCCTTAATTTAAAGCTAACTCATTTAGTTAATCGGGTCAATAATATTCACAACCCTAACATATCAGCAACCAATCAGGTCGACCTGATTTCGATCCAATTAATTTATTTAAAATTTTTTATTTTGACAATAACTTAATACATTTAACAAAAGAATTATATTGAATCGACGTATTTAATTAATTTGATTTAAAATTTGAATCTAAACCCTCTTTTTTCAAATTGATTCATATTGAATTATCATACTTCCTCCGTTCTATAATATTTACTACTGAGTGTGACATACTCCCTCCGTCCCATTGAATTTGCATCATTTTCCATTTTGATTCGTCCCATTACTTAATTTGCATCATTTCTATTTTTGAACAATGACCCACCACTTTCTTTTAATCTCATCCATTTATTTTAACTCTCTTTTAATTTCATCCACACAATTTATTCTCTCTCCTCATTTGTTACCACTTTCTTAAAAATACACCAATTTTTATTTGATGCAATCTAAAGAGGACGGAGTAGTATTACATAGTAAAATATTACTATTAATATTCAATAGTAAGTATTATGAAACGGAGAAAATATTATATCTTATATCGATCCTAGTTGTGAATAAGAAAAGAAGTAGCGTAAATTAAAGCTACCACCCACCAAGATTCGCGGGCAACCGTCCAAACTTGTGCGGTGAAGTGTTTACAAAAATGAGCGTTAAAACTTAGACTTTTGACTTTTATTGAGGAGTTGACTTTTTCGAACATTGATACAGGAAATAAATAATCACTTCTTCTTGGATTATGAGCCACCATTTTTGGCAGTCGTAAATCCCAAAAACACGAGGTGATTCTTCTTTAACTAATCATTATAAAGGAGGTGTCAGTAACATGGCCGTGGATTAACAAAGGTAAAGGTAAAGCAGGTTTTCGCCAGGGCCCTAAATTTATACATATATAAAAGTAATTCATATTTTTTGCTATATAATAATAGTTATTGGAGTTTTATTTATAAAATAGTTTAAAATATCGACAATATAAAACAAAAAGAATATTATAAAATTTATTACGCTTTAAGTTTTTAAGGAACCTTTTTATCTTTCGCTCTTAAACCTAAAACTGAACGAAATGGCTTTGTTAGTAAATAATGATGATTTATAAAGTTAATAAATTACCCTTATGTGATAGGATTTGATAGGGTGAGAGTTTTGTTATTTTAATTTACTTTTTTATCTTTTTGTGGTGATTTACACATTACGCTTATTAATTAACTTTACAAAAATCATTTATATTTTTTGCTATGTAATAATAGTTATTAGGTTTTTTTATAAAATAGTTTAAAATTTCCACAATATGAAACAAAAAGAATATTATAATACTATTATTATGCTTTAAGTTTTAAAGAACCTTTTTTATCTTTCGCTCTGGAGCCTAAAACTGAACGAAATGACCTTGTTAGTAATAACGATGATTTGTAAAGTTAATAAATTACCTTATGTGGTAGGATTTGATAGAGTGAGAGTTTTGTTATTTTAACTTACTTTTTTATCTTTTTGTGGTGATTTACACATTACGCTTATTAATTAAGAATTATTTAATCATTATATACTTTCTTTATTTTGGTTTTAAAAGTTAATGAGATAGAAAAAGCTAGCGATAATATAATAAATAATTACACATTTATTTTGTGAGGATAATAGTTATGTAGCCATTCTTTAAATAAACAAAGAATTTTAACGAAAGAAATATATATAAAAAAAATTTACTCACTTTTATGAATATATATCGAAAATCAGGTTTTGTTTGAATTGAAATAAATTTTGATTTTTCTATGTAAAATTTTGGATCAAATCTTATTTACTTCATTTTCTTCTTTCAACCTATTCTGTAATTAAAAAAGAAATAAAATAATTTAAGATATATTATTATTGTTTTTGCTGCAAATGTTTGACCCAAATTAAATGAGCACTAATTCTCAAAAGATTGAGTTGACTTAAACTAAACCATTATCTTCACGTTGTTTTTGCTTTATTCATTGAAGATTATATTCCGTTATATTATCATTTAGTGAGGATTTTAAAAAATTAATAAATATATGTTAGAGCTAAGGCTTAATATATATAGTTTTTTCTATGTCGTTGGCTAAGAGCTAATCCACCTAGTTTATTAGTTGGATAGGATTTAGTTGTGCGATAAGCGAAATTTTTTAGATGACATATATCTAACTCCTAAAATTATATTAAATCTTATATTGTAAATTTATAATATAAATTATCTCTGAAAACATTACCATAAATTATTAATTGGGAAATTTACCTGGAACAATCGAACCTATTCGTGATTTTCCTACAATAATCTCACCTATTGATTAACCATAAATAATCCCAACTTTAAGGGGTATTTGCCTAGAATAGACTTGGGTGATCCGATGACCTGCTATTGTAGGTAATTCACCAAAAAAGTAAACTAAAAATAAATTTAAAATTAGAGAAAAATTTTAAATTTTTACTTAAAAAATTCTACGTAATAAAAAAAATCAAAATTTTTTTTGAATATTTTTTTAACATTTTTTCGATATTTTATTTTAATTTATCTTTTTTTAAAAAATAATAAAACTTGTTATAGCAAGTCATCCGATCACCGGGTTTACTCTAGGAAAATACCCCTCAAAGTTGGGATTATTCACGATTAATCAATATGTGAGATTATTGTAGAAAAATCACGAATAGGTTGAATTATTCTAGGTAATTTTTCCTAAATTATTTTTGGAAACATGTCCACACATTCATAATATTAATTACATAGGAAAAATTACCAAGTATAATACAACATTTTGCTTATTTCCCTACAATAATATCAACTTTTGATTAATTATGAATAATACCAACTTATAGGGGTGTTTTCCTACAATATACCTAATAGGTTAAAAATTAAACTATGGGTGATTATATGACAAAAAATTTAGTAAATTAGCTAATAAACTAAAGTTGGTAGTACACATATTTATACCTAGATTACGTTTTCAAAATCAAAGTAAAAAATTCAACAAATATATAGATTAAAATAGAATTTAACACACACTAAAAATAATTACACCAATACCCTATGGATTTGTTATGTTCACGATTGGTAGATTTGTTTTATCACCATTAACACCTTTAAAAAAACACATATTTACGTTACCATGAATATCTTTAATATCATAAATTTTTTAATCAAAATTAACACCAAAATTCCAAATATTGAAGAAAAATATGAGAAAAAATTGGACATTGAAGACTATTGTAAAAGATAAAAGAACCATCAATGGAAAGAATATGAGGAAAAATTAAATATGGGTTAAATTAAGTAAATCAATTGAATAAATTTAAAGTTAATAAACTACTTAAAATAACTTAATGTTATGTTTTGGGAATGTTGATTTCATTTGAAAATGTGGATTAGGCTCAAATTTAGTGTTTGGCAAAGAAAAAAATATAAAATTTGGATTTGACTCAAATCCATCAATGTTTTAAAAGTGGTAAAAGATAAGGATTTGAGAATAACTTTCCTTATTTTGTCATTCTCAACTTCTTCTTTAATGAATTCATAATTGAAATCTACAATTTGAAATGAAATCCTTGCTCCCAAACGCAACCTAAATAAAATTAGGCGGAAAAATAACTCTTAAAAGTGTAACACGTGTCATATTCTTATATTGCTTTAGTAGAATTTATGATTATAATAATTATTTTAGTAGAATGTATGATACCCTAACTATCATCTTTTTAATGGACCCTATACTATTCTTAATAATCATGCTCAAACATATGGCACAACTAAATTGCTTCCGCCATTAAAACATTAGTCGAAGTACAACACATTTGTACTTTGAAAGCATTTCCTGATACGGCATTTGAAAACCACGTGTCTTTCAAAAATACTCCTATGAAATTCAAACTACCAATTCCTCCGTACATTCTTCTATAAATATCCTTTCGCTATTTCCTCTCTTTTCCTCATTCTTAACCCCTTTTTCTATTTCTTTCTTTCTTTATTAATTTTTTTAACTTATCATTATTATTTATTATTATATTTATTTTCCATCTGTAAATTTTCCAAGTTTTTTTTTTCATAATCTGGGATCTCAAAACCAAAAAAATGATGTATGATCAGAGGCAGCATCAATTGTATCAACAAGCATCAAGATCAATTGAAGGGAGGAGAAATCATTACATAAATACAAATATAAATGAAAATAATAATACAATAAAAAATATTAAGGATTTGAAGAAATCATCACCAAGATCATCATCATCAAATAATAATAATAATAATAACAATAATAATAATAATAATAATAATAATAATAATAATCAAGATGAAGATCAACGGCTTGAAATAATTGATTTAAGTGGGATGTCTCTTCATAAACTTCCTCATCCTTCTATTAATCTTGCTGCCATTTGTAAGCTTGATCTTTCCAACAATAATCTTGAGGTATTTATTCTATTTCTTTTTTTTTATTATTATTATTATTTATTTAGTATCTTATAATTATTAATATGTTTAAATGTTTATTTTGATTTTATTATGTGCTGTATGTATAATTGTGAAATTGCTTTAAATTTAATTGATGACATTGTGATTTGCAAATTATTTGGTAGTATATACTTTTTATTGAGATCATTTATATATTTATTTTGTATGATTTGTGCAACTTTTTAGAATTGAGGAACTGTTTGGCCCACTATCATGGGTATGAGTTGCCAATTTTATTTCTTCCCTTCTGGTCTCCTTTGATTTTGAATGGGCTCAAATTTTTAGTACTTGGCAAATCTAAAAATTTTAAAAATTGTATTAAGACAATTTTATTAATTAAAAATGACTTTTCAAATGTTATTATTTTTAAATTTTTTATTTATAATTTTGTAATTGAATGTTACAATTTAAAATGAATGATTTATGTCTAAAATTAATAGAATGACCAAATATAATGGAAAATTATTAGTGATAGAGTTAGATGCAATTTGCAATAAGAAGAGTATTATTAAAGATGAGTACAAAGAAGCAAATATAAGGTACCAAATATTTATTTTACCAAAAATAGAAGAGTACTCTCTCCAATTCAATTCAAGTCAATTGTCCCATTTTCTTATTTGGGCAATTCACTTCAGTTGTCCCATTTTCTTTTTTGACTATCTTTTGTTACCTAAATACCTCCACTTTTCTAATTCCTAATACCCAACTACCACCTTTACAATTAATTTAATCAATTAAAATACCCAACTAGGCAACTATCATGATAACATTTCCTTTTTTTTGCTTTTTTATTTTTATTTTTTTTATATATATATTTTCAACATTTATAACATGAAACCATTATTCATGAATAATTGACTTAAACAATTTGCTTAGTCAAAACATTCAATAGTTTCGGCCAATAGTCATTTGTCAAATAAAACCTATATCATTTAATGCTTAATTATCTTTTAAAAACTTTTAATTATGGTCACTAGCTAAATAAAAAAATTACAACTTAAAGTTACCTTAATACAACAAATAAAATTCTCCACCCTTAATTAGAAATAAAAAGAAGGAGAAATCAAGAAAAAGACAGTTTGGAGAACATCATGATAAGCTTATCACTCACCTGCCCCCTTTCTTTACAATTTGAATGCTCTTCTTACTTTAAACATGTGCTTACAAATACGGCTTAATTCAAAGTGGATATTCTATTATTCTATAAACTTAAAATATATAATAATCCTTCAGTCCTACCAATTTTGTCCCAACGGTAATTAGCAGAGAAATTTTAAAAAAATTTATAGATAAGATAAAAAGATATAATAGATGTGTACATAAAAATTTAAGAAATATGTAGATAAGATAAAAGTTTAGTTTTGTAGAGTAGAAAGATCAGTTTATCAAAGTAAACTTTAAGTATTGAGTGAACAAATGATTTGATAGAGATGTTCAAGTTATCAACTTATATTACATAAATAAAAGTTTGTTTGATGAAAATAATGTTTAAAATTTATTTCAGTGAATACAATACTTAAATATTCAATCTACGAAATTACTTTTTATAAAAATATTTAACATATTACATGTACTTTTTTCTTTAAAAATATTATCACTAAAATTTAGTGGCAAACTCAGAATTTTTATTTTTAGTGAATCAATGCCAAGTTCATAATTACTTAATTTAGAAAAATTTGCAAATTACAGCCTTAAAGTATAACACTTTTGTGAATTAAGAACTTTAATATTTATTTTTTTACAAATTACAGTCATTTAAGTATTAAAGTTTGCATATACAAACCAAAATACAAAATTCAAACAATTTTGGTGGTCTGAATTTTAGGTTAAGTGGTTAGAGTTATGTGTTTTTGGCCTGAACTTGTAAATTTTAATGCTTAGCTTTGGTCGTTGTAATTCGCAAAATAAATATTAAGGTTGTAATTCGCAAAAGTGCAAACTTTTAAAACCGTAATTCGCAAATTATTCTTAAATTTTATTAGTTGTATATTCCTAAAAGTTAGGATAACATTTTAGAGTTGGACTTTGATGCTATGATATGTATAATTATGTCAACACAAGGTATTTCCCATTGTAACAATTAAACTAATGGTTATTTATTCATATTAAAAGATTCATTTTTTAAAAAACAATATTAAAATAACCAAATATAAACTACTAATTTAGCTTGTTATTAACTTTTTAAGGAGATCCTGGTTATTACTTGGCCAGGCCCTTCTTAAAAGGTATTCCTCTATCTAAGATCAGTAATTTCTCTGTTCAATTATTTTTTTTATTAAATTTATATTATCAATTAAATAATTATTTTTGAAATAAATTTATTAAACTTGTTTCCACTTAGTTTTCTCTTCTATTTGCTTTTCCATAAAAAGGTATACTAGTCAAAGAACTGATTTAATCAAAATTTTAAGCTGATAGTTGATGTCTGATGATCATGCACTTTCACATGAGAGCTTTATTAGATCCAATCCAAACCTTTCCTATATACCTAACGCTAAATATTCAAGTTGAACTTGAAAGATGTATAAAATTTGAACTCGTGATTTTTTATCGCATTGACTCTAATACTATATCCTTGAGAGCTGCTAATGTAAGTCATAAATTGTTGTGAGAGACAGTCTCTTTAAGAGATATCTCTAAATGGGCCGGTCTATTATATATTTTTAAAAATATTATAAGTATGCATTAAGAATATTGTAAGTAGACATTTAAGATATTAAAAGTATGCATTAAAGATACGATAAGTAAATATTAAGAATAAAAGTAGACATACTAATCTTTGATGTGCTTTAGGAATATAAATTTGAAAATCTTAATTCTGATCGCAATGTCGTTCCTGATATTGTATGGGCCCTAGGTAAACTGAAAAAATAGGCCCTACTTGTGGAAGGTCGATTCTAAACATAAAACGGATGTTTCGAAAAATAACAAATACGAACCCTATATATATACTTAACATTAAAAATGTAGACGTGTCATATAATTCTTAAATGATAAAAGAACTACTCATAAATTGCAAATTTTTAAGTGTCTACTGCATTAACTAACGCTTTCTAATTTTAGGGTTTTTTCAAACTCTAAGCCTTAAACAAACGTCTTTAGACAAATGTCTACCTTGCCTATGATCAGAAACGACCTGTCTGATCGACACTTTCATGTTAAGATACCAACTAAAAAAGATTTTTTTTCAAAATCATTAAATATAGTAATTAATGAGGAAAAAACAAAATTTATCCGTGAGAAGTCTTATTTTGTGCGAAGAAAATAATGATTGTGACAATCAAGAAAGTTGCATGTTTGGGTTTTTTTATGTTCACCGCTAAAATTAGAACGCCTGACAATGCCCATTTTATCCTATACAAGCAATTGGACGTCACCATTTGTCTTGATTCTTCTTTTATATACTTTTGATAGAAATGGTATATCCATCACCTATTTCACCTATTTTATGTATTTTTTACTGACAGTGACATATTTTTAATTTTTATATAATATATTATTATTAATTATAAATATTTTAAAATAGAAGTAATACGTCTCTTATAATGCATTGATTGTATTTTGGGTAATATTAAAGATGAAAATTGATAATAAATTTATGGATGAAATTAAAAAGAGGATGGGATTATAACTAAAAAAAGAGCGTAAAACAAGTGAAATTGACTAAAATAAGAAGTAATTCAAATTGAAAATTTTTATTAATTTTTATACATTTTTTGAAAGTATTATATAATAATATCTTGACTTTTTACCCACACAACATAAAATATAAATGATGGGTTAGCAAAGAGAAATTACGATGTTATGAAAAAAATTGTGAAATGGAATATACCTTTTCAGCTAGCTTTTTTAAAATTAAAAGTTAAAAAACACATCTAAAAAGTAACGGAAAGAGAATCATGTTTTGTTCTTAGCTTGTATTGGTTATTGACATTGTAAATGTATTGATTTTACTAACTATTACTAAGTACATTTTATTAATTATCACTTATTATTTAATGTCTCATTTCAAAAAAAATATATTATTTAATGTCTATGAATAAATTGTTGAATTACAATGACATTTAATAAAAGAGAAGAAATTAAAATTAATTTTATTGGTTTAAGTAAATAATAACGTTATGTGGTATATAATTTACAGATTATCCCAGAATCATTAACAGCAAGGTTGCTGAATGTGATAGTATTGGATGTACATTCAAATCAATTGACTTCTCTCCCCAACTCAATTGGGTGTTTGTCAAAACTCAAAATCTTAAATCTTTCCGGAAATCTTATCACTTGTCTTCCCAGAACTATCGAGAATTGCAGGTATATATCTCTCTTTTTATTTTCTTTTCGTTTTACGATTAATATTGGTCTTCTTTGCATATTTTTAATTATAATTTGAATCTTAAATACTATAAATACACTTGATAAAAAATTATATTTAAAATTTATTATATATATATATATATATATATATATATATATATATATATATATATAATTTTTATTTTAATTGAAATTAGTATAAATATAGAATTGAACATTTGACAAAACTGAAAATTTCTTTTTGGTACATTCCGTGGTCTTCATGATCTCTTTAAAAATCTAAAGAAAAATGGCATCGAGGTATACTATTTGTTATATTAATTTGATTAGTTAGTCATACAAATTTTAAATTATTGATAGTGGCCTTTGATGAGTTATCTATAATTAGAAAATACCCATATTTATTAACTTTATAAGCACTCTTCTTTATCCTAACAACCAATTTAGTAGGTCATTTGCAAATGGCTTATATCACCATTTAAAAATTATATTATTTTAATATTATTTGTTTATTCATAGAGCAGGCAAAAATTAATCCCATGAATTGAAATTAAATAAGATTTGATCCGACACAAAATAATAAGTATATGGAAATCAAATTCAGATGGTCAAGATATCTACATACACACGATAAAAATTAATATTTACGAAACTTGCATAAGAGGTTTTAAATATGTTCATCATATTCGACCGTACAGGGTTCCAAAAAATTAAAAGACTTAATATTAAATGTGTTCAAAGATATAAAATTGTTAAAAAAATATAATAATTTTAAATTTATAAATAAAACCTTCATAAAATTTTTTAATTTTTACTCCGCCCTAAAAACCTGCACATACATCCATATTGACACCTCAGCTTGTTCATAACAAGCAAATTGCTAGTATTATACTAGATGAGTTGTTATCTTGTCTTATGCATTTTATTGATTAGGGTTGACCAATAATATATACTTTGAATAAAATGTATATTACACATAAATTAACGTATGGTGGGATATAACGACTAGAATAATAAAGGGTTATATGTGAATGTCACAAATTAAATAAATATATAAAGATCTTAAATGGCAGCTGCCTAACCTTGTTAATAATTAATTAAATTATATATTGTGGTAACAACTTTTAATTGATTAGCCAACTTTGCTGTTCTGGCTTGCACGATTAGTGCCTCATTTTCATCTAATTAATCTTTCATTTAGTTATAGATTAGTGCTTATCTTTTCTTTTTTGTTGATTATTTCTAAATAGTATTTCTTGGATCAAGTTATTGTTCATCAAGTAACATGAATAAGTATTTTGTCGTTAGAAGGATGAATTAAAAATGATGTGCACATTTTATAATAGTACATCTCGTGTTTTCTTATTATATGACATTCACAACAAGTGCAACCCAATTTAAAATAAGAAAATTTAATTTTAAAAATCACACTTTTTGCTCGTTGTCTTTAAAAAATCCTACCTTTCAATTATTTTTTAAAGATCCGACCTTTAAATTACGTTTTCTTTTAAAATCCTATATTTTGGTTTTTAATTTGTTTACTGCTGAATATTGCAAGTAACTTAATGAAATCAGTATTTTAAAAATAAATGCTGTATGAAGATTGAATTTTTAAAAAATAATAAAAAAGTAAGATTATTAAAAGACAACTAGCAAAAGATGAGATTTTTAAAATTAAATTTTCCTTTAAAATATTATAAAACTACATGCCCACAATTTCGTATTTTCGTTGATACTTTCTCTTTTCTAGATATGTGAGGATAAGATCTAGTATTACCATGTAATTAAAATTAAAGCTCAAATGATAGTGATTTAATATTTTCTTATATTACTATTCCTATATTTATAATTAATTTTGAATTCAAAGATGAAAGAGCAAGACTTTGGATTATCTTTTGATTAATTCAACCTTTAATTAAAATTTAGGAAAAATTACCGTGAATAATACGAATTTTCAATGATTTCCTTCAATAATACGAACTTTCGATTGACCTTGAATAATACCAACTTTGATGTGGATTTCCCTCTAGCATCCTTAACCTGTTGATAACCTACAATTATAGGTCATCTTGCCAAAAAAAAGGAAATTCAAAAAAAAAAAAATAATGCAAAAAAAAAGAACAAAAAAAGTAAGAAAATTAATTCCCCACCCTCCTCTATTTTTTTATTGTATTTTTAATTTTTTTTTGCCAAGTTGACCTATAATTATAGGTTATCAACAAGTCAAAGATGTTATAGGGAAATCCATATCAAAGTTGGTATTATTTAGGGTTAATCGAAAATTCTATTATTATAGGGAAATCAGTGAAAGTCCGTATAATTCACGGTAATTTGTCCTAAAATTTAATCCAAATAGGATAATACCAATTAACATAATAAAGATTTAAGACTATGTACTAAAAGTATATAATGTTGCAAAATAAACAATATGTGATTTGACATCGAAAAATTAGAAACAGGTTGACTAACATATATACTTGATGAACTACTCCTCTTAACACCTATAAGTGTTTCAGGATGAAAATCCATCGGGTTTATATGCAACTAACTCTCCTCTTATGCATGTCTTGTGTACAAGCCAAATTTATCAGTATATACGTTGCTCTGAGTATAAGTGTCAAATTTAATATGTACTGTTAGATTACATAACATATTCCGGAGCCTCAACCATCAGCTTAAGCTTTTAGTTGAGTTGGTTCCTTGACATGGTACCAGAGCTTACGTGACAAGAGGTCACGACTTCGAATCTCAGTCACCCCTCATGTAAAGTGGAATATTCAGCGCCTATGTGCATCCACACTTTTAGCCCAATGGACTCTCGTGTGAGGGGGCGTGTTAGAGTATATAACATATTCTAAAGCCTCAACCATCAGCTTAAGCTTTTGGTTGAGTTGGTTACTTGACATGTACTATATGCGTTTCTTTGAGTATAAATGTCAAATTCAAAATAAAATTTAATCGATATTGGATCAAATAAGAATGATAGAAAAGAATTTTCTAAATATCATAATCAAATGAAAAGACATATTTGTAAGTGTTTCGTAGAAAGCTATATGATTGATTTGGTGGATCAATCACCTTATTATTACATAGATACTCCTAATATGTTATTCTCTTGGTCGTGTATTTATACAACTATAGTATCTAACATAATATTCTTGTATATATATCTTTCATATTAATTTTATTTTTTTATGAATAAAATTTTGTTTAATTAAATAAGCGAAAGGGTATCTTTAAAATTATTTGTTGGGTTGTGGGCATTGTAAGACAAAAATTTTCGTTATTGATTAACATGACCACATGATGGATTCTCTAATGGTACCTTAACTTGTATCCGCTAAAGCCAAAAAGTACTAGATATATAAACTTAATTATTTTAAGTCTAGATTTGCATTTTCATTTGATTTGACTTTCAATTAGTAAATTGATTGATTAATTTTGTAACTAACCACTAATTATAATAATTTAAATCACTATAAAATTTTAGGTTTATTTGTTTAGTTTTTTTTCCTTCTAAACTTAAGGCCTAAAATTATATAGTGAAAACTAAAGATAAAGTGATACTTATAAACTAATGTAAACTAGCTAATGTTTGTAACTCCAATTTGCAGGCCACATATAATCGGATATCTTGTACATGTTAGAATATATATGCTAGTTTTTATTAGTTGCTATAGATTTTGACATCTTGTGAGGAGAAATCTCACTATCTGTAGCAACTAATAAAAGCCAAAGGAAGTATAACATATCTTGAGTGTTTAACTTTTAGCTCTGATACCAAGTGCTTAAATTTATGGTTAAAGCCTTAAATATGTTATAATATGCTTTTATTAGCATGTGTAATTATGCAATATGTCAACAATATTTCAAGCTTAAATCTCTAACTTTCCTTTTACATTGTGCAGATCATTAGAAGAATTAAACGCCAATTTTAATAAATTAAGCATGTTACCAGACACAATAGGTTTTGAGCTCTTAAACCTAAAGAAACTTTCAGTAAACTCCAACAAACTCGTCTATCTTCCATACTCAATATCTCATGCAAGTGCGTTACGAATCTTAGACGTGCGTCTAAACTGCCTTCGTTCCCTCCCCGATGACCTTGAAAACCTTACAAATCTCGAGATCCTTAACGTAAGCCAAAACTTCCAATACCTACTCGAACTACCCTATTCCATTGGCCTTCTAATGTCACTCGTAGAACTAGATGTGAGCTACAACAAAATATCGGAACTTCCAACGTCAATCGGGTGTCTTAGGAAGCTACAAAAGCTCAAAGTTGAAGGGAACCCTCTAATTTCTCCTCCTTTGGAAGTTATAGAACAAGGTCTAAATGCAATAAGGCATTACATGAGTGAAAAAATTAATGGGTATCATAAGGATTCTCCTAAGAAAAAGTCTTGGTTTAAGAAGATTAAAAAGTATGGGACCTTTAATGGATTTAATGGTAATGCAACTCCGGGCCGGACATCCAATTATGAAATGCAACGTGGGCTTGTATTACCCGAGTACCGGCCCATTGATGCTCTTGCTTCACCAAGGTATAACTTAGGGATTTTCTCTCCTAAGAGGTTTTTCTCTTCACCTATTAATTACTTTTCTAAGTTAAGGTGAATAAGTGTTCAAGTGTTTTCATATGTTTAGACTAATGATGTACCACATTCACATTTTATCTAAGGTTTATTTTGTTGTAAATATGGTAGATTTTGTGGTTTGTGATAATAAGATATAATAATACATCAAAAATGAAGTTATGGACATTGTGATGCATATGCATGTAATATATTTAGTGTTTGGTTTGTTTAGCTATATATTTTTTATGCACTAACAAAAAGATTCTTAGACTTGATCTCAAGATAAGTACTTTTCAAACAACAAAAGCCATTGAGATTTAGATTGTTTAGCTATACTTATATTGCATTATGCTCAGGGCCGACCCTAGGTTATTAGGGGGTCGGGGGGAAAGATTATTTATAAGCCCCTAAACAATTATATATAAAAAAGTTAGAACCTTTGCACTAGTTGAAAATTAATGTTTTTTTGGGGGAGCCTGAGCGTAGGCACTTTTGACACTTGCTTAGGGCCGACCCTGATCATGCTGTGTAAAGTAGGATACTAAGTTAGTTTGCTCGATGAGCTAATTGGTGCCCATTCAATAAAAAAATTATTAAGCTTTAGGTTGATCGTTTCAAGTGACCCTAGCTTGTACAAGCTGCTCATTCAAGCTCTTGCTTTTTGCCCTTTGTATGGATGATTATTTTTTGTGATACACTTTGCTCATCATTTAATGTTCCACAAACATGCTAAGCAAAAGCCCCTCTCTTGCTCCTACCATTGTACTCCCTCTGTTCTCGAACTTCTTCCCATTTGCAATATTCCACCTTAAGGAGAGATAAATTAGATTAATCACATTTTAGAAGATAAAATATATCCATGTGAGATCTCGTTAGATTTGTCTTAAAATATACTTTTTTATTATGTATTTTTTATAATTTCTTATTATGTATTTTTAGAGATATTGAGGTTTATAATTTGCATTGAAAATTGTGCAAAAAATAAATGGGAAGAAAATAAAAGAAACGGAGGGAGTATAACAATAGACATTTTTACTAAGGCTTTATATCAAAGTTAGTTTATGTTTCTTCTTTCCGATTGAATATTTATAATAGTCATACTTCAATTTGACGGAGTGTTTAAGTTATTAATGTGTTATGTTTGTTTGTTTTGGACTATTGGTAGATTTAGCCCATATTGTTATCAACCATATATGTCATACGTATACTTATATACATGATTCTTAATTCTTAACTTTACAATTACAACACGATTAATGTGTGGATTCAGTGCACACTATCAGTGCACACTAAATTAGCATGCACTAATCTCAGACTTAAGGAATATAAATTAGCAAGTGTGGGTTGATGGAGAATGAAATGAGATACAGAATTAATTACAAAATATAAATAAGAAAAACGATAAATTAATTAAAATGATTAATTAATGATATATTCTAAAATTGCATGCATGTAGTACAATACAAGAAAAGTATTGTTCAGTCCATTTTTGACTGCTCTAAATTTGTAACTAAACAACTAGATTTACACTTTTATTAAGTTTTGTGATTGAGAAATAATCAAAGATAATCTAAAAGATGACTAAATTAAACAAAAATTTGTAGTACTATCTTTTAAATTTTGTATTAAATTCAAATTTTGATTTTTCAAAATTCACTTCAATTAATATTAAATATTTTTGTTAACTATTAATGTATCATCCCAGCTTGTGTTCTTGATAGGTTCACTTAAATTTATTATAAGCTATATCCATGATTATAGTCCAAGCAGCACGTAGTATAATATTGTGATGGGTAAGGCAATCAACATTCCGAATATAACCCTGCATACAATTAAAAGTAAAAAGTATTAGATTATTTATTGTGTTAGTTAATTTTTAAGAAAAATAATTTTTTTAAAATTCATTTCTTACTAAAAAAGAATTAATAAATGGTCATGGTGAAGTATACGAATAGTAAAGGAATTTCTAGAGTTATGCAGTGTAATTTTAGCACAAACAGGATAATAAGAGGCACTATTGGATAGAGCATCTGCATGTGGAGTAGATGATTTGACATTTGACGTCTACTAGGCGCAGGTATCAATTGGGAGGTTTCTTGACTGCGCGCATCTCTCTTTACTCCCTCCTTGGGGGAACGGGTATGATTTGTCCGTATCTTTCGGGAATAATAAAACCCCTCATCCGGACTCTACCTTGTGCGGAATATTGGGAATGTCATGACTATAAAGCTTTAAGAAAAATAATCGCTCCAAGTGCATACTTTGAATATATACCTTGGGTACATATAAGAAAGGGTTTAAGAACAATTTTAGGAGAAAGATGAAAGTGAATTGGTAAAATGATTTGGACATGTGCAAAGACGGAGAATTAACGAAAAGGTAAAGAAGATAGAAAAATGGAGCTTAAGAGATTTGAAAAGAAGTGAAAGATTGAAGATGACTTTCAGGATATTAGCAGTGAAAAAGGATAAGAAAAATTTAGATAAAGAAATAGAGATAAATCGAATTGAATGGAAAAGAAAAATTTATATAAATACAACAATTAAAATTAATATATAATGATTTTTGTGATGATACGAATGAGACTTACGCAGTGCTTAAAATATCTGGATGAACGTTGTATTCCTTGGCGAACACAAAAGGCACAATACCTTGTGGAAGAGCAGCCTACAAAAATTGAACCAACCATTATTTCTTGTTGAGTCAAATATTTTTTGTATGCAAAATTAATTTGTGTATAATAATGAGAAATGAGAAAAGATTTTAGAAAAATTATAATCTAATATTTTAATGAATATATTTACATAATACTCCTATATTTTAGCTACTTTATAGCAATAAAATAAATAAAAAATAACCTATGATTTAATCGGTCAAATCAAATAATATAATTTTTAATTTGAGCTTTCGATTTTTAACAGGCCTACTTAATAGTTTACGTATATTCTAAAAAAAATAGAATTCATACAAAAAAAGAAAAATTACCGTGAATAATATAATTTTTTGTTAACTTTTATACAATAATACCAACTATTGATTAATCATGAATAATACCAACTTAGGGATATTTTTGTTAGAGTATATAACATATTCTGGGGCTTCAACTATCAGCTTAAGCTTTTGGTTGAGTTGGTTCCTTGACATGGTATTAGAAGCCAACGTGACAAGAGGTCACGGGTTCGAATCTCAACCACCTCTCATTTAAGTGGAATATTTAGCACCAAGTATAAGGAGAGCCTGTGTTGCATCCACACTTCTAGCCCAAGGGGCTCTCATGTAATGGGGCTTCAACCATCAGCTTAAGCTTTTAGTTGAGTTGGTTCCTTGACAATTTTCCTAGAATAATACCAACTTAGGGATATTTTTTGTCTTATAATCACCTATAGTTTGATTTTAACATGTTATGGATTTTCTTGGAAAACACCTATTTAAGTTGGTATTAGTTATGGTTAATCAATAATTGGTGTTATTATAGAGTAATTTTTCCTTTAAAAAAAATAAAAAAAGATGGATAACCTGAACAATGGCAACGTGTAAAAGAACACCACGAAGTCCAATAGCGATAGAAGTAGCGGCAATAACGGCAGGACCAGTCAAGAATCTCACTGCCATTGCAAATGTTGCCACTCTGTTTCCGCATGCTATCATTCTTGGTTGTAATGCCATGAATAACCCTGTAATTAATATTAACAATAATTAATTCTTCATCATCATTCTACCCCGTGTATCCCGTTCATAGAAAAAGTATGGACAAGGACAGCAACAATTCATACCCATAAAGGAGAGCACGGTCAAAAGAGTCTCCAACTCGAGAATGACAATTAATTAACAACAGTTAATTACTAAGGACTTAATTTAATGAATTCGTTTTTAGTTTTTTCCATACTTAGTATAGTAAGTATGTTTGGCGGGTAGACGTTAGCCGGAGTTATTGGCTAATTTGACTTGAAAGTATTAGTCGGTAAATCAACACTTTTAAACTAGCTCTTAAGCCAAAGTTTTTGATTTTATCTTAAAAGATCCGATTCTCAAGAATGAATTATTTTACCGCCTCTAATCAATCCCTCTTATATTTATAAGGGATTTTCTATTTTTTATTTGTGAATAAATGAGATTGTAAATGTCACTAAATCAACTAAAAACATAATTTAATGGTTGAGGTTCTAATATACTTCTTAACAATTATATAATCCATCATGTCCTCTTACACAAGAGAGTCTAAGGCTAGAAAAGTTGATGCGACACAATACAAGTATTCTTCGTACATTGACGTTAAAAAATCAACCTGATAAGACTATTATAAAGGGGATGAATGCCATTCAAATTCGTGACTTGAATTTTGTGATAACTTGTTAAAATTTTATCTCAATCAAAAGTTTAAGCTTATAGTCCAAAGCTTATTATATTTGATATATATTTTATCAGTAAATATAAATGGATAGAATGTCAAAATAATTGCCCACACCCCCCAAAAAAAAGAAGTGGAAGAAGGGACACCATATTACCATATTAATGAAAGGAAGATGAAAGAAGGGTACCTAGACTGAACATGGCCATTCCTAAACCTGCATCTGACAAAATTGAAATTGATCCTTTCACTATTGTTGGCATTTCAATGTTCCACCTGTTCATCATTTAATCACCTTGTTTGTCATACAATAATCAAAAAGTGCGCTAAAGTATATAACATATCGTTGGGTATCAATCATCATATTAGACTTTTGGTTGAGTGTGTTCCTTGACATGATATCAGAGCCAACGTGACAAGAGGTTATGGGTTCGAATCTCAACTACCCCTCATTTAAAGTGGAATATTTAGCGTCAGGTATGATGAGGTCATGTGTTGCATTTACACTTCTAGCCTAATGGACTCTTGTGTGAGGGTCTTGTTAGAGTACATAACATATCTTGGGGCCTCAACCATCAGCTTAAGGTTTTGGTTGAGTTGGTTCCTTGACACCAACAATCTCGGTCAAAGTGTAAGAAACTAAAGAATAAAAAAAGAATTTCGAAGAAAAGAGAAAATAAAAAAGCACTCTTAAAGTATATAACGTATTATGGGGCCTTAACTATAAGTTTAATTTTTTTGTTGAGTTGGTTACTTGACATGCTCTGATACCATGTCAAGGAATTAACTCAACTAAAAACTTAAGCTGATAGTTAAAGCTTTAAAATACATTATATACTCTAACAAGCAGGTAGATACCTGTAAGAAATAAGAGACCAAGTTAAACCTAAAAGACTGGAATAAGTGTTGGGATTACGAATAAGTTTCCTCCAAACCATGATGAGAATGAGTCTAGTCATAACACTTGCTGGTGGCATTTGATGCTTCCTTTCTACATTTCCTTCTTCCATGTCATCTGCTAATACCTTATTCTTCTCATTATAAGCTGATGATACTTTTTCTCCATTCACTTTTCCATTTTCACTTATGTTCTCTGGAAAATTGTTCATCCCAGCTGTATCATAATTCATACATTATTCACAACTTTTCAATTATATAGCGTTTGACAACATAGAATTCATTTGAAAATAAGGAATTTGATTTTGGTATTTGTTATAAATTCGATTGTAAGGACTTCAATGACTTACAAAGTATGTATATCATTTTTAATTCATCGATGTAGGATAAATGATCCCAACACCCCTCACATGCAAGCCCCATCAAGTTCGCATATGTAAAGTATTCCATTAATAAGCTAGAAATGTTATTTTTTTCGGACCTACCATTTTAGTTACTGATCGAACCATCGACTCTGATATCATATTGAATTAGACTAGACTTAAAAATTTTTAAATTCGATCGTCTCATGGTGAGACTATTGCTATATATTGGGCGGCCCAATGTACATTTACTTTATAAAATTATGATCACTTATAATCTTAAACTAATCACGTACAAATTATAAAGTATTCACTTTCTTATACATCACTCATAACCTTAAAGTGATTATTTACAATCTAAAGTAATCAATTAAAAAATAAGCTAATTTTATAAGCTGGTCTCATGATTATAGGATGGCCTATTAAAAAATGTTCGCTTAAGTATGGAGTGTTCGGCAAATTAGTTTATTGAGTAATTTTAGCTTATTTTGATATTAATAGAGGTTTGGGTGGTCAAACCAGCAAATGCTAGTGTTTGGTGAATTAGCTGGTTGAAACAACTTATGGATACGAATAAGCTGTTTTTGAACAAGCTGCTTATAGCAGCGAGTTTAAAATCAGCTGGTCAACTAGTTAATAAAATCAGCTGATCAAATCAGCCATCATAATCAGCTATCAGTCAAACAAATTAAAAAATGTTAGTGTGTTAATTACCTCTAGCAGCAGCAATCTCTTGTTGGAGCACAGCCTTAGAAGAATCCAAAATCCCCAAATCATTATTAGCCATTCCTTTATTATTATTATTATTATTATTATTATTATTATTATTATTATTATTATTATTATTCATAATATTAGAATTCTTCATATGTTCCGAAACAGGTGACTGATTAGAACTCCACACATACATATGCAACTCCTTATTAGGAGGTGTACTATTTCCATTTCCACCCACATCCTTCCTCCTCCCCCCACCACCCCCAACCCCACCACTTGTGGTCCCCACAATTGTCGGGTTTGGCGGCGGATAAGGAGGAAGAGACCCACCACCACCACCACCATTATACAACTCCCCACTCATACTCCTCCCAAACCTCCTCTTATTCCCACCTTGTTGTAATTGTTGTTGTTGTCTAAAAATCATTTCTTCATCAAAATTAGAAGTTCTAGGTGTGGGACCCTTAGAAGATTGCAAAGAAAAAACATCCCCACTAGGATTTCCTTGTGGGTAAACAGGATGTCTTGGACTAGCAGCTTTGCTGGCAAACATGGCGTAGAAATCAGTTTGGTTGAAGCTGGAAGCACGTGGGGTAGGCTCACGTGAGGATTGAATGCTGTAGATTTCGACACCTGTAAGGTTGGATGCACGTGGAGTCATTGAGGTTAAGGAATGGATGTGGGATTTGTTGTAATGAGACCCTGATACCATGCTTGAGGCTGTTGATCTTCTTACTACTACGTGCAGTTTTCCATCGTCTCCTATTTCTGCATCTGCCTGTTATTATTCAAATCATAACCATAAATATTAGTGTTTGAGTATATAACGTGTCTTGGGGCCTCAACCATCAGCTTAAGCTTTTGGTTAAGTTGGTTTCTTGACATGGTATTAGACAATCAGTTGCCAATGTGATAAGCGGTCACGGGTTCGAATCTCAACCACCCCTCATTTAAAATGAAATATTTGGCGCCAATTATACTGCTTCTACACTTGTACCCCAAGGGCTCTTGTGCGAGGGGCATGTTAGAGTATATGACATGTCTTGGGGCCTCAACCATCAGCTTAATCTTTTGGTTGAGTTGATCCCTTGACAACTCGCACATCACAAAATTATGGCTACAAATTTCTTTGTATAATGTGTCGGAAATACTTCACATGTCAGATAGATTCCACTTTACTAAAATATTGGGTTGTAAACTAGTATATATTGCTTGGTGAATAATAATTCTAATATTACCTATATGGTTTTCGGAAACAATGAACCTCACTATGCATGTGTACATGCAAGTCAATGCTTTTGACATGTTGGTTTGTGGGCCTGAGCCCATGGGTGTCCAGTGTCCACAAGAGTGGACCACGGTAAGATTATGTGACGAATTATCATGGTCTGATATAGTGTAGGCTGAGGGAAGGTTGGGTCAGGTGATAATCCAATGCAAAATCTTATGTTGAAAAGTGGTGTCGAGATAAGTTAATGGAGAAAATATGAGACTATAAACATTAAAAAAAACTTAAATTAAGTTAGCAATAAATATTTCGTGCGTATATAAGCATTAAAAACGTTAAACAAATTATGTGTATTTCTCTTACATCATTCTAAAATAAAAATGAGAATATCAAATAAAAAACGGAGGATTACTTATCAATGTCTAGAGATGTGTACAAGGAAAAACTTTGATGTTTGAGCTTAGAGCATATAATTTTTTTTCTTTTAAAATGCTTTTAATGTTTGACTTTTTTTCATTATTTAGAGCACTAATTAAATTTTTATTATTTATAATTATTTATAATAAAAAGTATAAAAATTCAATATTAATAATATTTACATTGAGTAAGACGAATCTAACAAGATATAACTTGACTGTATTTTAACTTATAGATTAAAACTAAAAAATATAGAATAATAAATGATAGAGCAATATTTTTAATATTGTATCTATTATGAAACTAAGGAAGTACTGTTATCGTAAGTATGTTAGTTTTATTTCGAATATATTGGAGCGAAAATTATGTTTATTTCTCACGGAGTTAATTAACTTGGGCTAATGCATTTTTCATGTTTATGTTTTTTTTTAAAAAAAAGGCTTTATAAATGTAATCACTTGAAATGATGGAAAAGATCAAAAAATATAAATAAGTTGAAAATTAACGGTTTGTTTAAGCTATGTCTTTAGCATTAATTATCTTATACAAACAATTTTATTTAAGAATATTTTCTTAAATTATCTCACTACAACAAATTTAGTTTTTTACGACATTGGATTTAGTGGCATTAAAAAAATGTCACTACTTCATATTTTTAGTGTAAAAATTATTGATTTTTATTTTAAGTTTCCATCATAAAGGGATTTAGCGACACTTAATTTGATCTTTACTGGCATATGTAATTGTCACTATAGTCTATAGTGGTATTTGTGAGAAATGTCACTAGATCTTATGTCTCTAAAAGCTTTAGTGTGACTTTTTAATATGCTGCTAAATAGTCTAATAAATGTCATTAAATCCTCTATATACACTATAAGAAATTTGAAATAGCGACATTTAAATTAAATGTCGCTAAATATATCTCACTAAAAGCAAATTATGTTGTAGTGTCTTATACATTTTTTTTTGAAATGATATGCTCTTATACATAGTGATATTATATCTATACTACTCCCTCCGTTCTTTTTTGATTTTCCACTTTAGGTTTTTCACAAATATTAAGAAAAATGGAATCTTTGGTGATAGTGGGTATTATTTTAATTTATAGTAGTGGGGAGTAATGATTGTATTGAAATTATGAGAGAAAAACTAATTAAATAGTAGTGTGAAGTAATGATTGTAATGGAAGTATGAGAGAGAAAATAATTAAATATTAGTGTGAAGTAAGAAAAGTGGGGTTTTAAGGGGTAAAAGTGGGATGAAAACTTTTCAAAAATAGAAAGTATTCTAAAGTGGAAGAACTTTTGAAACTACCCGTTATAGTAAGGTGGAAGAACTTAAAAGAACGGAGGGAGTAATTAATTTATATACGTAAATCGATAAAAAAATATTTAGAAGAATCTTTTTAAATACGATGTTTAATGAGGTAAAAACAAACCCTTATGTTTAAATTTGAGACTTGTCAAAAGAATCCTTCTGCAATAATAAATTATTACGAATAAAAAAATTAAAAAAAAAAAGAATAAAATATTTTTTAGATCTAAAGTACTTCTCTAAACAAATAATTATCTTTACAGTTTAATACTCTAAATACTAACACAAATACTCCATATAATTAGAAATACAAATCTGTCAAGGTAGCTTTTAGGAGTACAGTATATGATTTATAAAATGAATACAAACAGATCATTTAAAATATAGCAAAAATTTTGTAAATCATCCTTTAAATAATATCTCTTAAATTAATTCTAGCTTTTTTTAACATACAAGCATATATAATATATATTTATTTTGAGAAAAGAACAAAAAAATAAAAACTTATATTTTTATATTTTTTATTGACAAAACTATATATGTTCGGCATAGAACTTTAAATTGTTATAATTAGTAGCTTAATAAAGCTAAAAATTTCTTAAAATACATCACTAAACAATAAATTATGGTAATTGTTTTAGCATAAATTTTTGTTTTTTTGCATATGGGGTAGATTAAGTGAAGAAAAAAGTTAGATGATTTTCGATCTCTGGATCATTTCTAAAAAAAACAATACTTGTTATTGAATTATATAACATATTTTGAGCTTTAATTAGGCATCAACTTAAACTTTTGGTTGAGATAGTTCCTTGACATGGTATTAAAAGCCAGTTTGAATCTCAACCACCCCTTATTTAAAGTGGAATATTTAGAATCAGTTATGAAAATGACGTGTGTTACATCCACACTTCATTCTACTCCCAAAGGCTCTTGTATGAGAGACATGTTAGAGTGCATAACATATCTTGCGGCTTCGACCATCAACTTAAGTTTCTTCATATTTATAAACTCTAACAACTTGATCTAACTAAGACAATACTCTTTTAATAAAAAGATCCAAATAAAGTGAAATAAAAAAATAGCCCCTCTGGTATGAAACCGTCTCACCGTAAAACGAGTCTATAAAAAATGTTTATTACACTAAAAGTTTCTATCATTAGACTATTTAACCCAAGTATAAAGCAGACACATCTCACGAAGAATTTATGATTAAACAAAATGATAAAAGAGGAGGGCAAGAAGTGTATACCTGCAAAGGCTCCCTACCATTAAGAGAAACAACATCAGACTCAACCCTAAAAGAAGTAATAGAAGCAGCAGTCTGAGGAAACTGTTCAGAAATCAACAATTTAGCCCCTCTAAACTCAAACAAAAACAACATAAGAGTATACCAAATTATACTCTGTAAAACCACAATTTGTACCATTAAACTCCCACTAAAATCCCCATACATAGCCTTTAAAAGTGGAATACCCATCACAAGTGTATTTGGCAATGTAGACAAAGAAAAAAGTGTTATCATCCATTCAAGACTCCCTTTTTTTGTTATTATAAGCCATAAAAAAAGTGCACCCAAAATCACCACTTTTTGTAAACAATCTGCTGCAATAAAATGATAGTTCATTTTGTAAATATCATTTGTTGATATAAAATGAAATGATAAAAGTGGGACTGCAAAAACTGCTACAAATCTGTTGATTCCTGAACATTGATCTGGTGTGAAGATTTTCCACCATCGTACTGAACCGTATGCTAAGATCATTGCTACGTATAATGGTATTATGGCCGCGAATACGTCGTATATGTCTTTTCCGGTGATCATTTTTTGATCTGGGTAATTCTACAGTGGTTGGCTTTTAGCAAGGGTAAAATCGATCGTTTTTCCTCTAATTCTTACTGTGAACTTTTCTCATCCAGACCCTTCTCTCGAGCGGGATATTGGGTATGATAATGATGATGATGAGTAAAGTTTTTAAGATTTTGTCATGGTGAAGATGGGTTTGGAGTAGGGTGTGGAATAATATGAATGGGTGATTTTATTTAATGGGGTTGGAGTAGTTTAATTGGTATATTTTGGGGTGATAGCTGTAATGTGTAGGAGTTTAGCAGAATGCTCAGAAAAGAAGTGGAAAGAATCGGGTGAAGCGGGATGTGTTTTCAATGTAAATTGTTTATATATATAATTTAAGTATGGGTGAATCTAGGACACGTGAGTATAGAATGGATCGAACAGTCAATTTTATAATCATATAATAGGTTTGTGTGTATAAGCTCACGTAAGAAGAGAGATTGATAGTACTACAAATAAATGTTCAAATGACAACAGTAAATCTGTTCGTCGCCAATGGCAATACACAGACGACGAAAAAGTTATCGCCATAGAATTTTAGGAAAGTGACGACAGCAAATTCCCGTATTCAAGTCGTCGCCACTCTTTCCAAACATTTCTTTTTAGAAAATAGGATGCAGCGACGGTTTCCCGTAGCTAGCTCGTCGCCGAAATTAAACATTTTTAAAATTTTAATTTTTTAATTGGGCTATGACACAAGGCCGTAGCCAGCTTGTTGCCAAAATTAAACATTTTTTTTGAATTTTTTAAGTGGACAACGATCATGTAATTAAATATTGATGAATTTATTTTTGAAAACCATATGGTAGTTGGACTAACTAGAAGGAGAGTACCGGTACCCTATGAACCAAAATTATATGTCAATCAATATCTCATGAATACCTAGTCTAGTTCTGCATCTTAAAAGAATGAGTAATCAATAAAAATTAGCTAAAATAGGTACAAATTAGTTTTAATCAATATAATTTAGTTATAACTTATCAGTAAAAATCAAATACAATTAGTAAAATTAGTTTTGATCAGTTTCAATGAGTAAAATTACTTACAATCAGTAAAGTCGTTTTAATTCAATTTGTAAAAATCAGTTGAATCAGTAAAAATTAGGTAAACTAAACAGAAACGACTAAATCACCAATATTTGAATTGCATATTATAGAATTTAATATTAGTATAAAATATTTATCAAATCTAGGTTCCTCTAAGGGAAGAAGTTCATGGCCTGGCTTACTCAATGAATCATCAAAATGGATATTTTTTGGTTCAAAATACAATGTATAATTTTTTTGGTTGTCTCACTTTGACTTGCTTCACTATTGTTAACAATAATCATGTAAATTAATTAGGCATCCATCTCCTAATTAATTTATTATTATGTCTAATTTGTAGCATGATAAGATTCTAGACAGTGATGAATATCTATTAAAAAAAATTTTGTCTACTAATATTTACTTAATGGTAGTATTTGTATCCGCGTCTTAACCACGTCTTAGATTACTAAATCTGTCCCTTTTACCTATCGTTTGGTAGTGTTCTTTTTCTTTAATTATCGCTCTTTAATTCCTTATTTACTTGTACGTATTCTACTAACTATATTTGTAAGTTGCAGAGTTCACGCTCTTTAAAGACCTTTCTCGAGCCGGGGGACTCTTTGACCACACTCTCCTCTATGGTATGAGATGACATTGTTCTTCCCTCCCTAGACCTGCACATAGTTTCTATGAGCGGAATACATAGGACATAATGATGATGATATTATCTGTATTTCAAAGAAGTATATAGTTAATAAGAGGTACTCCATTGATTACGTATATAATTGGCTCACGACCCTATTGAGATATACGATATCCACTCGTAGATACCTAGAAACTACATGCAGATTTATTTATAAGACTGGAATTAAATAGTAGTTCATACGGTGACAATCAAAACCTAATAAAATGAGTCTATAGCATCTATATAACTATATATAAGTCTGGATTGAGTCAAAACATGTAAATAGATTTAGAATAAATTCAGCATTGAATTTGGGTAGTGTAATGAGTTGGGTCTTAAAAATGGTTTTGGGATTGGTGAGTTTAGGTCTTTGATGGGTTCACAGATAATATTTAGGTCAAATTTTAGACTCTAAACTCAAAATAAGACTGGTTTATATTTTGGACCGTAACCCTGACCCAGACTCGTTGGTTGTCAAAAAATTGGACTTAGACCGAAATTTAGGGGCATCCAGGCAGGGCTGAGACAAGTTAAGTAGGCTAAATGACCCAAAAATGTAATTATGGTCATCGATTAGCATTTCTAAAGCAGTCTACAAACACAAGGCCCCATTATCGGAGGGGCCGAAAAATTCATTTTTTATATATTTTTCATATTGTTTGAATTATCGAAGACACGTGTATACTAGCTTACACGAGCGCATTTAAGTACTAAAAATTATCAAGTGTTTCAATATGTAATTAAAACTAAAGAAGTTAGTCATGACTTTCCTTATGCTATCACTTTTTCAAAAATTTGACTTACATTTAATTAAAACTTATATATTAACTAATTGGATACATAATTTAATTAATGGAAAGATTTTATTATATTTATCAATAATTTGATCTTTTTCTTAAATTATAAGGAACTATAAAATACAATTAACATAGAGGATCCTAACATTTAGGAGACGATCCTACCGTAACGATCCATCACCAAGGTTTAGGGCAACGGCAAGGTCGGTCCTAGATATTTTAGGGCTATGGGAAATGACGCATCGGGGCCTTTTTCCTTTGCAATTTATAATCTATATGGATCTTCTACAACCATTAATTTTACTTTTTGACATAAAGCCCTGGACGACGGTACTTCTTGCCCACCCTTAGGGCTCGCTCAGGGCCAGCCCTGGGCAACAGCAAGTGATATGGTGCAATTTGTCATACAAATACACTTGTAACTGGTTTAGGTTTCATTTGTTTTTCGATTCAAATTTCTTTTCTGAATAGGGTATTTTCATCTACTTAGGGGAATTAGATTTTTTTTAAATGGAGTAATTATTGTTTTCTTCATGTAAGGTTATGTATTCGATTTTTATGTAATTATTTCTTCTCTCAATCTACCGTGTAATAAAAAAAATTATTTTAGTGGGAAAATTAAGACTTATCTAAGTTGTAAAGCAAATATCAGTTTTATTGTACATAAACACGCACTAGAGAGACGAAAATATATGAATAAGAATAAAAAACAGTGGTGATACAGTAAATAATGTTGGTTCGATAGAAATCAAACAAATTAATTAAGTAGAACATACAGTAATAAAAAGTATCGTGGGATTCTTTGGTCGCGCTCTCCTGCATGGGTATGAGTTGACGCCGTCCTTCCCTCCCCAGACTCTGGCCATAGTTTTGTATGTACGGAATGCACTGGTGTGGCAAATTTTGGTAAAATCAAGATAGAAAATTTGTTAATATAAAAACTTTGTTAAATTTACATTTGGAAAAATAAGAAAAACAATAAAACAAATCAACAATAGACAATTGGGAAATGAACAATGTGATGGTTTTGTATTGCTTGATAATTTTGTGAAACCGTTGATTGAAAGAATGGAAAAAAATGTTGGTTTGTCCAACAATTCTGTCTCTGGCCTTTAAGTTACTACTTACTAGCCACAGAAAACATTGTCCCCAAGTCCCAACAATTTAGACCAGATTCCCACTAATTACAAATATTTTTTGATTAACACCATCACAGAAATAATAATTATAATTATAATAATCATGGTTGGATCTGACTTTCCCTTTCCTAATTTTTAAGCAATTTACAAATAGTAATATTATAACAATAAATAAGTAATAAGAGATTGCACAAATAACAATTGACATAAGTATTAAAAATTTGATTCGATAAAAGATTGTTAAAATTGTAATGGCCGAAAGGTGATGAAACGCACTTTTTAGAGAAATGATGGTGGTCTCGTGTCGGCCTAACGAAGGCAAATTGTTTCGTATCTTATCAATATTTAATCTTTATTGTTTTTAATTATCTATAATTATCGCTATCAAGTATTAAATTACGAATTATTAAACATGAATAAAAAAATGAAAAAAATATTTGAAAAAAAACAAACGGAGTATTTTTTAAAAATAGGGAGCAAGTATCGGTAGCAGTTCATGTGCCGATACATTTGCAGTGCCGCAGAGGCAGGCAAGTAATTAGTAATTAGAAATTAGTAATTAAGAGTAATTACTACTCGTATACGTATTACATTACGACTTACGTGTATAGTATTTAGTAAGGCACCATGCGCCAATAGTACGGTGTGCCTTTTTAATTGATGGTAGCATCATGCACCAAAATAAACCACCAATTTTTATTTTTTTTTTTAAGATAAAATAACCCACCAATTTATTAGTTTTATTTCGTATTACTACTATGTTTAATGACAAAGAAGGTCTTAGTAAATAACGGTGATTTGTGAAGTTAACAAATATCACCCTTTTTTGTTAAGATTTGATAGGGTGAAAATTTTGTGATTTATTATTATTATTATTATTATTATTATTATTGTGTTTTTGTGATGATTTACAAATCGCGCTTATTGATTAGGAATTACTATTAGACATGATATTACAAAATTAACGTGAAAGATAGTCATAGGTTTTAATCTCAATAGTATTCTCTTCGATCTTCATTCATAGGCATAACACTAATTATTATTTCATTTTGATACAAAAATTAGATGAAATTTAAATTTTTAATCTTTTATCACATTAACTTTTTAATACATGTAAATAAACTAACTCTATACAAATATCTGTATTCGTACACAGACAATAGTGTCAGAGAATTAAGTGAAAATTAGTGATATTTAAGTGTTTACGCTTGGATTAATTTAACAATATTTGAATGAATGTAAAATGAAGACCGTTGGTGAAATGAATGAATCACAAATCACATGGTTGCCTTCATATTTTATTAGAAGACATAGATCCCTTCTAGGGCAGTAAAAAATTGACCCGACCTGTAATACCGTCTGAAATCGACCTATATTCGACTCGGTTGACCCGAGTTGCAGTGACCTGTAATCGATCGAACTCGACCTGATGTTGACCCGTAACTCGACATGTACCCGATTATTTTAGACCAATAACCGATCGGTACCCAACTCGAGAACAACCGACACCCGACAATGTGGTTAACCAAACTCGATTTGCACCCGACCTGTTACAACTCGAACCCCTCTTTAACCCGATAGGTACTCGACGTAATCCCACCCAAAATGACCCATAATCAACACTCGAGATTAACCCGTCAATGTGATTAAGCGATATAATTTGATTCAACCGTATCAAATTTAATTCAGTTAATAATAAGTTTGATTGAATTGAATCAAGTTTAGTGTAGCTAAAATTAAACAATAAATGCAGGCACACAATCAAATCTTATTGACTTTATCTTAGGCTAAACCAAATTTGTCTATTAACCGACAACTTAATTAATCGACTACAACTCTCTATTCTCCAATCACAAACAATTTCAACATAAATTAATTGTATAATAATTATAAATTTCATTCGACATAAAACTTAATTGAATTGGATTTTAATCGACCCAAATCCTAAGAATAACTAAAAGCACAACTCAAAAATGATTCCGAAGTCAACCCGAACAAAGATAATCCGAATTAACGTTAACCTAAAACCAAAATGACCCGATTGATAGTCTAATCGAACTCGATTCTTCCTGCAACATAACCGATTTGGATTCGAATTGTATTAACCGAACCCGATACAAATCCAAACTGGAATGGATATGACCCTAAACCGTAACCGACCCAGTATAGTATTAACCCGATACAGAACCGTACTCGATTGGACCCGTAATCGAATCGACCCAATTCAACGCGCTAAATCAACTAGAAAAACCCGAACCCGAGAATATTCGAACCTGGTGAAATCCGACCCAAAACCCGACCGAGTAACCGAATTTACAGCCGTAATCCCTCCCTCTTAAATTAAAGGCCAAGTTTATTTCAAGAATAAAATGTCCGCTATAAGATAAGATGTGCTTTATATTTGGGTTAAATAGCTAAACTATAAAAACTTGTAGTATAATGAACCTTTTTATTAACTCGTCTCACACTGAAACAATCTCATACAAGAGAGGCTAAATAAATATTTACCCTTTCTAAACCTTAAACTCATGCTCCAAGTCTTAATCTTCATTCACCAAGACTTATGTTTATTTTTTAACTAACCACTCTGACCGTAAAAATGTTCATTTAAAGCTCAAAACTCATACTTTAAAACTTAAAATCTCTATTTCAGGTCTTGACTTTTCTTCAAATAGGGCTCAAATTATCTGTTCTAATACATAAAATGACTACTTACTGGTTCTAAGATCTAAAATGTCTATTTCAAGCCCTTATAGACAACTCTAAAAAAAAATTTAAAAAAAAACAAATTTGTTTCTGTAAAAAAAATGTGTTTTATTATGGGTTAGATTGATGGTCACACATATTAGACGGTCTTACATAAGATTTGTTGATTTTTAATTTACAGTAATATTGTATATAAGTATATTATTGATATTTTAATTAGTTGACCAAAATTCCTCTATATCAATTTTAAGACATATGAAGCTATATTTCTTATCTCTTTGAAATTTGGGTTAAATAGCTAAACCATAAAAAATTGATATTTTAATGAATCTTTTTATGAACTTACCTCATACAAGAGAGACTGAATAAATATTACCCTTTCTAAACCTTAAACTCATGCTCCAAGTCTTAATCTTCATTCACCAAGGCTTATGTTTATTTTTTAACTAACTACTCTGACAGTAAAAATGTTCATTTAAAGCTCAAAACTCATACTTTAAAACTTAAAATCTCTATTTCAAGTCTTGACTTTTCTTCAAATAGGGCTCAAATTATCTGTTCTAATACATAAAATGACTACTTACTGGTTCTAAGATCTAAAATGTCTATTTCAAGCCTTATAGACAACTCTAAAAAATTTATTAAAAAAAAAAAATTATTTATGTAAAAAAATGTGTTTTATTATGGGTTAGATTGAGCTAGTCACACATGTTAGACAGTCTCACATAAGATTTGTTGATTTTTAATTTACAGTAATATTGTATATAAGTATATTATTGATATTTTAATTAGTTGACCAAGATTCCTCTATATCAATTTTAAGACATATGAAGATACATTTCTTCAGACAGTCTCCTGAGAGACGTCTCTCACACTCAATCCATTAAAACTTATTGCCTATATTTACTTTACATTTTTTCTAATAGGTCAATCCAATTAGAAATGGTCTTTCAAAGAAACCATCGCTCACAAGAATTTGGAATATTTCTTATCTCTTTGAAATTTGAAATTTGAAGTCTGAAGTCTGAACTTGCCCATTTCCAACTATATTATCCTGTTCATGGCGTTAGTTTTGATACATTCAAACCTTTTAGAGAAGACCGTCTTTACTCCAGTGGGTATATTAAAATAAGTATCATTTTGACTTACTAATACTGCTTTGGCTTTGCCTTAGAGAGCTCCAATAATTATCACATGAAATAAATTTAGCATCATCATACTCGGTGTATTTCGCCTATAGGGATATGAAACAAATTCAATACATGCACCAAATGTAGAAAATACAACGCCCCAACTTCATTTTGCGGCTTCCGTCTAGGTCAATGCCGTTCTTGACCATTTTTAGGCCCTAGGCGATACATCCAAAAAAAGGGTCCTTGTATAATTGAAGTTTCGGTTCTTTTTTCTCCAACTATATGCATTATGTAATTTTTTTTCCTCACATCAATGTTAAATAAATATACGAATATAAGATCATATAATGTTAAAGGTACTTATGCACAAACTAAATTCTAATAATAAGGATTAGTTAAATATGGACTCCTTTTTGAACTGGGCTCTAGTCGATTGCACATCAAAACTACCCTTAGGAACACCCCTAATCTAGGTTGAAAGTTAAGGGGTCTTAGACACCTCTTCTCAAAGTAGATTGTATATATCTATATCACTAATGATTCAACAATACAATAATGAAACAACCCTCATAATACTTGAGAACAATAGGGATTGTCATGAGTCTAAAATCTTAGTGAAAATGTCCCAGATTTGCGAATAAATTGCCTAAGTAGTGTTGGAAAATAAAAAAAATTCCTAAAATGGTGCTCATCCAAATTTATTTCTCAAACTAGTATTCATTATGAAAAAAATTATCTAAATTTATAAGATTGTGGTTTGGGAAGTTCAAAACCTATTAATTCTCTCCCAAGCAAAACTAAACCAAGACTAATTTCAATTTCAATTCCAAAAGCCTATTAATTTTCTTAAAACCCTAAACTACAATTCTGTAAAACTGACGAGAGGACCTTGAAGAGACCAATGACAACCGCCATCCACGCCAACCTCCGGAATCACCACAGTCCACTATTCTAACTGTGATTCTTTTTCATTGTTCAATGGAGCTGATTTTCAAGTTTTCATCTCTATTTGTTATTGTTCTTCATTTAAATATAATGGTTGTCTTTGTAAAATTAGGGATTTACGTATTTAAAACAAGAAGAAATCCAATTGACAATTTTATTTGTTCTTCATTTAAAAATGATGTTCATGATCCCATGACCATCATGCTTATGACCATCATATTTTTGACCATCATCATGTTTATGATCAGCATCTCCATGGCCCACAATCTTAGAGATCAATGATGATCCACCTTCTTTATGATGATCATCTTTCTTATCTCCACGGTGACCTCCAATGTGGTGTTCATTCATTATTTGGGTTGATTGAGATTTTTGGTTGTATGTTGAAGCATTTTTTTAGGATATTTTACTCTTTCTGTAAGACTTGTGGGTTTTTTTAAATTTGTTTAACGCGTATATTTACTTGACAAAACAATTTTATCCTCTTGCAGGTTTGGAATTACCAAACAAAACAATTTAGCTTAGTAAAACTATTTTATTATATGAACACCATTTTGGGAATTAATTTTTAAAGAACACCAAAGTTGGAATTATTTTATTTTTCAAACACCAATTAGGCAAATCACTCCAAATTTGCCCCCTTTTTTTTATCATGATTTGATTTTTTAAGATCCACCATATTAGAGTTCAGGTCTGAGTCCAAAAAAATAAATGGGTTAAGTCTGGATCTAGAGTCTTCAGACCTAGACCTATTTTTGACCCGCTTTATTTTGGATCAATTTAAGACTTAAAGCCACTATACTCATCCCTCAACCGTCTGATTCGCGCTAGACCCAACTTTAAATTTGTTATAAACCTACTTCTATTATTTGGTCAGCAAAGAATTATAGGTTTGGGTTAGGGTTTGGTTGGACTGACCCAAACTTGACGCATGATCAATCCTAAGAACAGTCTCTCTAGCTTAAAGGTCTCACCTTTATTGGAGATCAGACACTCTAATACAAAATCACTTTAGGTATCTCAAACCCCTTTTTCCTTGTATTAACATCCACTTACCTGATTCTAAATCTGATTTCCCCCTAAATATTTAGAACAGCCCTAGCATAAATAAAAAAATGTTGCCCACCAAGTTTCGAGCAAAACAAAAACGTCAATTATGCCCTGCACACACGTTCAAGGCATGTTTAAAGGTTTCTCTCTTGCACCTTCTTGTCTTGCTTAAGATACTCAATTGTCTTGTTTAAAGCACCCTTTAAGAGGTATTTTCATCGTCCGTTAATGTACAAGCCATGAAATGAGCAATGATGATTCTTGACACAACATTGCCCATCAATGTGCTCCACATGGAACAAGGAGATAGGAACATAGATTGAGGAACGGGAGGTTACCCATTGATTTAGCTTACTCATTGAGGTAAGAGCAATGCTGGAAAACCCATTTAGAGGGTGTTTGGTATAAAAAGTGGAAAGGAAATGAAAAGGGAACTTTTAAGAAGGATTATTATCGTTAGTTGTTTGGTATAATCATTTAACGAAAACACTTTTTTACAAAAAATGTTATCGGAGCTTTGAGAGTGGAAACTAGAGGAATCAATTACCAAAATGGAACGGAAATGGTTACCTAATTTTCTTAACAAATACAAAGCTAAGTAATGGATTTGTTTATACGTTTCCCTTGACCAAAAAAATGCATATCAAACTCACCCTTAGTTCGTAAAACATTTTGGGTAATTCATTTTTTTACCAATTGTGGTGCTTTTAGAGTAGTGCAAACTGCAACTTAGGGGTGTTCAAAATTGGATATTCGTTTTTTCCATAAGTGAAAATTATGGTCCCGATTCGGATATTCGTTTTTTCAGATAGTGAAAATCATGGTCCCGTTTCGGTTCAAAAATTGGATATTCGGTCCGAATCGGATATCCGATTTTAATGCTTATATTTTTTGGTGAAAACATAATTCATTTATTTTACAAATAAATATTTAAGTTCACTTCGCTTTTTTTCTTTAATCAATATTTTTTAAACTTTTAATATAAATCATTTCAGCTAGAGGTGTACATAAAAATCCCATCTAAATTATCAAATTCGGAATATTTGGCCTCTGGCCTTGAAACAGGATGATTCGAATTGAATGTCTGATTTTATTTGTGAAATCGGATATCCGATATTCCTTCTTTTTAATTTTTTTAGAAAAAAATTATATCTAAGCTTTTAATAATGTTAATATTTACAGTTTTCAAGTACAATTAAGTTACATAACTTATCAATTGTTAATTAAATTAATTATTCGAAAAATCAGATTTCTTAAATCGATCCAATATCCAATTTTAAACAATCCTAATCTCATCTTCAAACATTAAAATCTTTCTTATATAACGTACATGATAAACCTAATGATGTAGGATCACCTACATCTAGTTCTCATGACCAAGCCAAGATCAATATAGTGATACATCAAATGGAAGACGCTCATATTCAAGGTCCCATCGTCAAGTCTTTTAATTTCATAATCACAAACTAAGTCTTCTTTTTTTGAGTCGTTTCTTTAGTTTTTTATTTTCAGGCATTTTTAGTCGTTTATTTTCTTATTTATTTTTTTCGTTTTTTTTCAAGCGAGATGATTAAAGTCAGGTTTAGGATCAAGCTTAATCATTTCTAATGTTTAGTTAGTTGAGTTGTACTTTTCTTTTATTTGAGTCTAGTATTTAATTTTGGTCATGAATCGAATATTTTGGGATTGAAACGCATGTCATTAGCACATATCAGCCGAAAATATCAAGCAAATAAAACAAGGAAATATGAAGAATATTCCAAAGTTCTCACATTAACGTCAAACCCATTGTTTCCAAAACAAATGGGATTTTGCTAAACGTGAAGTGGAGACTCCAATTCAGCCTAATTATTGAGCAGCTTGGCAAGAAAAACATGTTAGAATTTCATGAGTATATTTTCAAGAAGTCAGCAAGTGGATCAAGAACGAAAGATTAAATAATATTTGGCAAAATCAAGCCGTTTGAGACACCACTTGCAGCCAAAATTTTTTACCACCATTTCTTGAAGATTATGTGGGAAATATCATGAAGATCTTATCTACTTCAGCCCCAAAATATAATATATTGCAAGTGGGTGTCATTTCTAATTTGTAGCCGTTGCAAGTGGATGCATTTTCTGAAATTTTCTTTGCTATTTTGTTATCTTTGCTAGTTGATCTCCTTGTAGTATAAATAGGCTTAGCTTGTTCCTTGTATGGCATTCAACACTTTTAATACAACTTCCTTTTGAGCAATTCTCTTGTTCTCATTTGCAATTTATTTTAACTTGGATTAGTTGAAGTACATTGAAGCTCCTTTGCTTTTCAATCTTTGGCTAAGTTTGAATGTGTTCTTAGGAGCCCATTGAATTAACTTGTGGTGATTTCTATATCAAGTTAGTCCTTTGGTTAAGCCACTTCTTAGTTGATTAATCAACACATCTCTTTGTTTTTCTTTTTCCCAAAAACACAAAAAAATATAATCCCAAACAATTTTCGAATCAAAATACAACAAAGATTCAGTCTTTAAGAGTCTCAAAATTCAGAAAACAAAAAAAAGAACGTGTGCTTATAGATTGGTTTCGTTTGAAACGTAGCCAACCTATATCATCTTGGTATCAGAGCCAAGGCTACGCTCCGATCCTTAACCGTCATTCAGAAAAAGCCATGTCTCAAAGTGGTGAAGATGAACCGAGAGATTTAAGCAAAATTATTGAAGAACAAAACGCGACAATCAAGTATCTTCAAGTCCAACTCAAAGAATTCCTACACCTAAAACGCACCATGAGGGAAGGTGGGGATGATGAGTCCGAAAGTTCTAAAACTAATGGACAAACAAGCCGTGGAGATGATCTTAAAGTCGACATTCCAGAATTTGAAGGAAGATTAGATGGAGATGAGTTCGTTGAATGGGTAAGAACCGTTGAAAGAGTTTTTGATTACAAGAACACGGATGAGGATCGAAAGGTAAAAATTGTTGCTTTAAAGTTAAGAAAATATGCTTCTACTTGGTGGGCAAGCAAGTGTGCAAAAAGAGAAAGGGAAGGGAAAGATAAAATCAGATCATGGGACAAAATGAAAAAGCAAATGAAGGAAAAATTTCTTCCTTCATACTATATGCAAGAGAACTTTACCAAACTTCAACACCTTCAACAAGATGGCAAAAGCGTAGAAGAGTATGGTCGAGAGTCGAGACAATGATAATGAGGTGCGACCTTAAGGAGGATGATCATCAAACTTTGGTAAGATTTTTAAATGGTTTAGATTCAAAAATCAGAAACATAGTTGAATTACAACCTTATGCTTGCCTTAATGATTTAATTAACCATGCACATAAAGTAGATAAGCAACAAAGGACTAAGATGAAGGAAACCTCACGTTTCACTTCATCAAGAACTAATAACTTGAATTCCTACCAAAAGAATACTTCCAACACCTATTCTAAACCCAATTTGCAAGAATCAAAACCTTTTCAAAATAATCATTCAAAACAGCCCCAAGCTGTTTTTAATACGCCTAAACCAAATGCCAATTCATCCAATCCTAGAAGATGTTTTAAGTGTCAAGGCTTAGGACATATGTCATCCGAATGTCCCAATCGCAAAATGGTGAACTTGGTTGAATTTGAAGATTATCAAGAGGAAAACGAGGAGGATTTTTTTGACAATGATGAACTTGATGAGGAAATGATATATCCGGATGAAGGAGAATTATTGGTTATGCGGAGAGGTCTTAGTGGGGTCAAAGCCAAGGATCCAAACCAACAAAGGGAAGCAATATTCTACACCAAGTGTACGGTTAAAGGTAAAATATGTTCGCTTATCATTGATGGAGGGAATTGCACTAATGTCGCTTCAAAAACCATGGTGGAAAAGCTCAATCTCACCACTACTCCACATCCCGAGCCATACATGATTCAATGGTTGAATCAAAACAAAGGTATTCCTGTAAACTCTCAAGTTTTGCTTTCATTTTCAATTGGTAATAATTATAAGGAGAGTCTTTTATGTGATGTTATACCTATGGATGCATGTCATGTTTTATTAGGACGACCTTGGCAATATGACAGAAAAGTTATGCATGATGGCTATAAAAATTCACATACTTTTGTTTTAAATAACAAGAAGATCACATTAGCTCCATATGCACCTACCCATAATGTAACACCCCGACCCAACGGACCACCGGTGACTACTCATGGAGACTGTAGACTAGCCCCACAGACCAACACAACTCTTTCCAGCGCACTTTGGCCTCACTCGTGCGCACCCAGGAAAACTTCCCAGGAGGTCACCCATCCTCCCCACCAAGCATGCTTAACTGTGGAGTTCTTAGCAAATGGGCTCCTAGAAAAGAAGATGCACCTTGTTGATATGAGTAGTCTATCAATCCCTTTTCAAGCTAAATCTGGGATATCACACTCACCCCCACTTAGGAATACAACGTCCTCGTTGGACCGTCATTTCAGGATCTTTTCCCTCGCTAAATGCACTGAACACACAATCATCCACGGTCGCAGGGTTGCTCTGATACCATTTGTAACACCCTGGCCCAACGGACCACCGGTGACTACTCATGGAGACTGTAGACTAGCCCCACAGACCAACACAACTCTTTCCAGCGCACTTTGGCCTCACTCGTGCGCACCCAGGAAAACTTCCCAGGAGGTCACCCATCCTAAGATTGCTCCCCACCAAGCACGCTTAACTGTGGAGTTCTTAGCAAATGGGCTCCTTAGAAAAGAAGATACACCTTGTTGATATGAGTAGTCTATCAATCCCTTTTCAAGCTAAATCTGGGATATCACACATAATTCTAAATTACAAGCAACTTTAACAAATTTTCATTCCTTGATTCCTATACTTAAAAGTGAACAACATGAATTTATGGAACGAAAAGAATTGTTGTTATTAAATGAAGAAACCAAATCTGTTTTGCATGATCACCCTTTGCTTGTACCTTTGCTTGATGAATTTGCATATGTTTTTCCTATTGAAATACCAAATGGACTTCCACCTAAAAGGGACATACAACATAAAATTGATTTTATTCCCGGTTCCACATTGCCTAACAAACCAGCCTATAGAACTAATCCTAAGGAAACCGAAGAGATTAGGAGACAAGTTGATGAATTGCTGGCTAAAGGATTGATTAGAGAATCCATAAGTCCTTGTGTCGTTCCTACCTTACTTGTGCCTAAGAAGAATGGAGAAATGAGGATGTGTGTGGATAGTAGAGCCATCAATAGAATCACGATCAAGTATAGATTCCCAATACCTAGACTTAATGACTTGTTAGATGAATTATATGGTTCAAAAGTTTTCTCTAAGATTGACCTTAGGAGTGGATATCACCAAGTTAGGATTCATGAAGGGGATGAATGGAAAACCGCGTTAAAACTAAGGAAGGACTTTATGAATGGTTAGTTATGCCCTTTGGTTTATCTAATGCACCATCTACCTTTATGAGACTTATGAACCAGACCTTAAAACCTTTCTTGGGTCAATTTGTTGTGGTTTATTTTGATGATATCTTGGTGTATAGTCAAAGTGAAAATGAGCATGTTGAACATTTGCGTCAAGTTTTTAATGTGTTAGCTAAAGAAAAGTTGTATGGTAACTTAGAAAAGTGTCATTTCTTTTCGGAGTCAGTTAAGCTTCTTAGGTTTATTGTGTCGATTGAGGGGATAAAAGCTGATAAGAAGAAAGTTGAAGCAATAAAGGATTGGCCTATTCCTACCACCATTCACCAAGTTAGATCATTTCATGGTATAGCTTCTTTTTATAGGAGGTTTGTCCTTAAATTTAGTTCAATCATGGCCTCTATCACCGAACTCACAAAATATAAGACCATAGAATGGAATCCCAAAGCACAAGAAGCCTTTGACGCTATTAAGAACAAACTCACAACCGCACCTGTTCTAGCTCTGCCTAACTTTGAGGATATCTTTGAGGTAGAGTGTGACGCATCTGGGGTAGGTATTGGAGGTGTTCTAATTCAAAACAACAAACCCCTTGCTTATTTTAGTGAAAAACTCAATGATGCTAAAAGGAAATATTCTACTTATGATAAAGAGTTTTATGCTATTGTTAGATGTTTAGAACATTAGAGACATTATTTGATTGCAAAAGAATTTGTGCTACATTCTGATCATGAAGCTTTAAAATTTATTCAAAGTCAACACAAACTTCAATCTAGACATGCTAAATGGGTTGAGTTCCTACAAACCTTTCACTTCACTATTAAACATAAAGCGGGTAAGCTAAACACCGGAGCTGATGCTTTATCTAGGAGATACTTGCTTTTGAGTACTTTGAATACTAAGGTTGTTGGAATGAAATTGTTAAAAGAATGCTATATTGATGATGTTGATGTAACACCCCTGAATTTCCGACCCTCTGAACGGAACCAAAACCGAAAGAGAACGGAGGAAATTCGGGTGTTACATTTAAAATAAAATAAAATAAAAAGGATAAGGTTTAAGTTTGATTAAAGAGGTTATAGAAAAACTTTCAAACAAAATTCTACGGAAATTTCGGCAGCATCTGCCTTGAATTTTAACGCACCAAAAGAATTAAATAAACAATAAACAATCATGAAGAAGAGGCATTGATAGCCTTGTAACAAAATCACGGCGGAAAGATCATCGCCAAAACCTCTGTCGACATGCTAAGCATGGATCGTGGCTCCGTGTCGACGCTTGCGTTTTAGAAAGACTTAGTACTTTAAAATCATGCAAGTTACTACGCAGCGGAGATAACTTATACAACAAGGAGGACATGTGCCTCAAGCCAAAAACATAAACAATTATAAATGCAAAGAAACTACATGTAGCGTCGAAACCAAATATATAGCGTTGCACGCTTCAAGGTTCTCACTCATTCCCACCGTATGCAATGTATAGAAGCTCCATCACCTGTAATGTCTATCTATGATACCCCTGCTGCTCAACGTAAAGTCATAGACCAACGTGTCATAGCAGGGCCATCAAAGACAAGCCATCAACAAGAAAACAAACAGTACACGTCAGTAACTAACGACCCAACAATCAATTTAACGAAACAGGGGAGAAAAGACACTCCAATGCATAAGTACCTACTTCAACTATTTCTCACTTCTATGTACTTCTCGATGCCTTCACAATTTTCTATTTCTTCACTGATTTCATATATCCTCCTATGTGACTAGAGGCCACCATATTGGGGTTTGCAAGACCCACATGGCAACACCTCAGCCAAGGACGGTGACGGCCATGCCGGCGCCCAATGGCAAAGTATGATCATACCCCAGTACAACGACCATATATAGATGGTCCATGCCTCCGGGAACTAATCCAGCTGGGGTACCAATCCAGTGGAGTCACAGTAATTATCCAACTTAATATCTCATCAATAAGGGTCTCATTCCCATTCCAACTTCATAAAATCCAACATCTTACTCTTGCGATATCAAAACCCATTCTCTACCATCTCTACAACTGATTCCCACTTGTAGCACTAACTTAATAAAAAAAATTAAGCAAACCGTATTCAACATAGCTCATATAATATTGTTACGCAGAGAAAACATATTCAAGATGCGTGCAAGAATTAACTACTGCGTGTACTTACCTGCAACTGCAAGATAACAAGCCGCAAAAAAAATCACTTCGACGGAGGTTCTTACGCCCCTCTTATGAACCGGACACCTATACACGTTTAAAGTAAGACTAATAAGCCTACTTCACATCATTTAAGAAGCACCGACTCATACAAAATACACCATTAGCCAAACAAGTTCCGATTCAAACTAATACACATTCTAAACGCACTCATGCAATAAATTCACCCATGTTCACATATGAACTACTCCATGAATTTCAATCAAACCATAACATTAGAATCCAATCGATTCTACACCAAGATATGTTCAAGTGAAAGGACGCAACCCTATGCTTGTGCGCTCTAATCAAGCTACTAATGGGAAATTTTAAGAACACATAATGTATGATGTTACACTCAATAACAATCATATCACTCATGGTAGTAGTGATTTATTATTTTTCCAAGGTTTTTGGAGTAAAACGATTACGAATAAATTAAATTTGTAGCTTGACGAATTAATAACGATTCGTATAACTTGGGTCAAAGTCGTATAATTTAGCATCACCATTGAACATATCAATATAACAACCAAGCTCAAAACTAATCACCTCATCAAACGACTATAACCACGACAATACTTTCATTAATGACAATCGCGACCTTAATCTTTCTTAGTAATTATTATTATCATTTAATTCACAACACTAGATATCAAAATTCCACTTATATTATTTTAATTAATGGTACATAAACAAAAATAGCCACTACTTATGTGGGCTAACAATTATACCCATCAACAACTATCACCAACACATCCTAATCAACCAAACTAAGTCTTAAGACAATTTATAAGATTATCCAATTCAATCATCACACCACTAATGTAAAATAAAAGCACATACTATCAACAATTTCATCCTAAAATCAAATCTTAATCAAATCATGTTCAAAAACACCACATTTAACTACTACCCATAATAAGATTCAATGAAATTAACACCAAAACACTACCTTTACATTCAATTATAATATAGATCTTAAATATCTATTTTCAATTCTCCATAATAATCAAACTCATAACAAAAATCAAGATATCATGTTCAAATTTAACAAATTAAACTATCTAAATAATAAGAGATTAAATATCACAATATACAAACTTAAAATGGGTAAGAGATTGCTCACAAAGAGAAAAGAACATGGCTTACAAGGGGGAAATAAGAGAAGAGGGAGAAGAAGATGATGGAGGCAGCCTTAGTTGTTGTTGGAGGCACGAAAAAAACGCAGCTATAGCTGCTGTTTGGGCCCGAAACAGCTACCAGGAGGGAGGAGGAGGGTGTGCTGCTGCTAGTGGGTGCACGGACTGCCGGCTACCGGCTGCTGTTGTGGCTGGGTGGTGCCGCCAGTTAGTTGGTGGGGAAAGGAGTAAAGGATGAGAAGGAAAGGAAGGAGGTAAAAAAAATGAAATGGGAAGGAAGATAAGGGAGTGACGGCTCCCTTTCTTGTGGATCTTATTTTTTTCAAGAATAAAACCCTAACCCACAATACTTTGGGCTATTCTACTCACGAAGCCCGTTAATTTTAACCCGAAATATTAATAGTGACTTCGTTTGAGTCGAGTTTAAAAACAAAATTATTACGATTATTATTAATTTACTCAACTTTATTTAAGTAATAACCTCCCGTATAATTAGACGTGTTCAACGTTTAGTTAATAAATATTTATGGGTTCCAAATATTAAATTTCCGATGTTTAATAATAATCTATAAAGAAAATAATTTTTAATCACAATTTAAATTATAAATAAATAACATTAAAATTTGCGGGGTGTTACAGTTGATTTTGGAGAAATATTTGAAAAATGTCATAACAAACCTCAAGGACTTTTTTAGATCTTTCAAGGATATCTCTTTCGAGGTAATCAATTATGTGTGCCTAGGCATAGTGTTAGGGAGACCTTAATTAAGGAGTATCATGAGGGAGGACTTGGAGGACATTTTGGGGAAGAAAAGACCATAGCTTTAGTGAGTGAGACCTTTTATTAGCCCAAACTTGCTAAGCATGTCATTCATATTATTAAGAGGTGTGTGCAATGCCTAAAAGCCAAAGCCCATAAAACGTCTCAAGGTCTTTACCAACCTTTTCCTACACCACAAAACCCATGGGAGGATGTGAGCTTAGACTTCATAACCGGACTTCCTAGAACCTCTAACAATAAGGATTCTATAATGGTTGTTGTTGATAGGTTTTCTAAGATGGCCCATTTCATTGCTTGTCATACTACACATGATGTCGTTAACATTGCTAATCTTTACTTTAAGGAAATAGTAAGACCGATGGTCAAACCGATGGTCAAACCGAAGTAACCAATAGGACCTTAGGAACCTTGTTGCGTTCCCTCATTACTAAGAATCCTAAACAATGGGAACAATTGCTACCACATGCTGAATTTGCTTATAATCGAGTTCCTAGCAAGACAACCCGGTTTTCTCCTTTCTTTGTAGTTTATGGCCTTAATCCTTTAACCCCTATAGACCTTACACCTTTTCCTACACCTTTAAAGTTTAGTCATGAAGACGAGTCTAGGGCTATGAGATTCAGAAGTTGCATAAACAAGTCGTGGAAAGGATTGAAAAAATGAATAAGAAGATTAAAGAGAGAATGGACCAAAAGAGGAAAGAAGTGATTTTCAAAGAAGGTGACTTAGTATGGATTTACTTAAGAAAGAATAGGTTTTCCACACAAAGGAAATCAAAGTTAAGTGCTAGAATTGATGGACCATTTGAAATTTTGGAAAAGGTAAATGATAATGCTTACAAACTAGAGCTACCTAGTAGCTATGGTGTGTCTTCTACTTTCAATGTTGCAGATTTGATTCCATTTCATGAGGAGGACATGTTACCAAGCTTGAGGTCAAGCTTTTCCAAAGAAGGGGAGGATGATGTAGAATCACCTACATCTAGTTCTCATGAGCAAGCCAAGATCAATATAATGATACATCAAATGAAAGACGCTCAAATTCAAGGTCCCATCGTCAAGTCTTTTAATTTCATAATCACAAACTAAGTCTTCTTTTTTTGAGTCGTTTCTTTAGTCTTTTATTTTCAAGCATTTTTATTTTTTTCGTGTTTTTTCAAGCGAGATGATTAAAGCCAGGTTTAGAATCAAGCTTAATCAATTCTCATGTTTAGTTAGTTGAGTTGTACTTTTCTTTTATTTGAGTCTAGAATTTAATTTTGCTCATGAGTCGAATATTTTGGGATTGAAACGCATGCCATCAGCACATATCAGCCGAAAATATCAAGCAAATAAAACAAGGAAATATGAAGAATATTCCAAAGTTCTCACATTAACGTCAAACCCATTGTTTCCAAAACAAATGGGATTTTGCTAAACGTGAAGTGGAGACTCCAATTCAGCCTAATTATTGAGCAGCTTGGCAAGAAAAACATGTTAAAATTTCATGAGTATATTTTCAAGAAGAAGTCAGCAAGTGGATCAAGAAAGATTAAATAATATTTGGCAAAATCAAGCCGTTTGAGACACCACTTGCAGCCGAAATTTTTGACCACCATTTCTTGAAGTTATGTGGGAAATATCATGAAGATCTTATCTACTTCAGCCCCAAAATATAATATATTGCAAGTGGGTGTCATTTCTAATTTGTAGTCGTTGCAAGTGGATGCATTTTCTGAAATTTTCTTTGCTATTTTGTTATCTTTGCTAGCTGATCTCCTTGTAGTATAAATAGGCTTAGCTTGTTCCTTGTATGGCATTCAACACTTTTAATACATTTTCCTTTTGAGCAATTCTCTTGTTCTCATTTGCAATTTATTTTAACTTGGATTAGTTGAAGTACATTGAAGTTTCTTTGCTTTTCAATCTTTGGCTAAGTTTGAGTGTGTTCTTAGGAGCCCATTGAATTAACTTGTGGTGATTTCTGTATCAAGTTAGTCCTTTGGTTAAGCCACTTCTTAGTTGATTAATCAACACATCTCTTTGTTTTTCTTTTTCCCAAAAACACAAAAAGATTATAATCCCAAACAATTTTTGAATCAAAAATACAAAAAAGATTCAGCCTTTAAGAGTCTCAAAATTCAGAAAACAAAAAAAAGAACGTGTGCTTATAGATTGGTTTCGTTTGAAACGTAGCCAACCTATATCACCTAATAAAACTTTCATATAATTAATTTTTTGTATAATTGTCCCACTAACTTTGATGTTTGTTACTAAATAACAAATTTATTGAAGAAGAGAATAGAAAGAGTATAGTATGTTTTTCATTCACAAAGTCACCCTCCCTATACACATTTTGTGTGTGACATTTACTTTTCTAATTGAGAGATGATAAAATAGGCAAGCAAGCGTGAATATTCACTTTACTCATAACAGATAAATATATTTATATTTTGTTTATTTACAATGCAGTATGCATTTAACCTCATCAAATAATTGAAAAAAAGTTCACTCTACTCATAACAAATAAAGTATTTATGCTTTTGTTTATTTACAATGCAATATGCATTTAACCTCATCAAATAATCGAAAAAAAGTCAAAATGAGACTTATGAGATATGGCTTTAGGCTTTTGAGCTTTCTTGAGTCGGGGACTTCTATGTAGATCGGCTTTAGGCTTTTGAGCCTTTTGTGATCCCGCAAATTCAAAACCCTCCCTATCAGACCAACATTATCAGAGCAAAGAAACAATCAGCTCAGCAAAAATGGCGATCAAATCAGAAACCCTAATCCATCAATCATCAAACCCAAATCAATCTTCCTCAGATTCACTCGATTCTTACGATCCAATCCTCCACATTATCCAATTCATCCCTTTCTCCTTCCTCCGTCTCCCACGTCTCCGCCTCAAACTCCCGTCATTCTCCCTCCCATCCTCCATGACTGTTTTCTCTCTCATCCTTCTCACATACTTCATGGTCGTCTCTGGAATCGTCTACGACATTATCGTCGAACCACCTGGTATCGGGTCAACTCAAGATCGCGTTACTGGTGCAGTAAAACCAGTGGTGTTCCTGTCTGGTCGTGTTAATGGACAATACATCATTGAAGGGTTATCTTCTGGATTCATGTTTATTCTTGGCGGTATTGGTATTGTTCTCATGGATCTTGCTCTTGATAAAAATCGTGCTAGGAGTATCAGGATTTCGTATGCGTCAGCTGGAATCAGTTCTATAGTCATTGCTTATATTATGAGTATGCTTTTTATTCGCATTAAAATCCCTGGTTATTTGCAGTGAATTGATTTATAATTTGATTGTTTTTCTAGCTTGAGTAAGTTGAAAATTGGATGGATATAGTCATTGGAAAGATCTGCAATGAATCCCCTCCCCTCCCCTCCCCTCCCCTCCCCTTCCCTTCCCTTTCTTTCCTTCCAAAAATGTCACCCAAACATAGTGTAATTTCATTTTTTAAGTTTAGTTTTGTAATAAGCATATCTAGAGTTTTGATGTGTGATTTCTAAATAGAAGACAATGTCAAAACAATTCATGCTAAAAATTGGATTGGGTTTTCCAATTTTCTTAGAGGGATGTTTAACTAAGCTAATTTATGCATTATGGTCTCATAAAACAGGAAACTTGCTTATCTTATAAGGAAACCTGTGTTGACCTGCATCTTGTTGGATGTGCCATCACACCTGTTTTTGATATGGAGTGTTTCATCATGCCTTTATAATACATCTTTTTCTGAGACATGTCCTTGGCTTTAGGGTTTTGAATAATGGGATGAACATGTAAGCATTGTGTTGATTCACTATAGAAGTTGTTTGATAAGCTGTGTCTTGGATTTTATTTGTAGCATGTTAGTCCTTAGGCATGAGATTTAGTCATACTTATTGATGATGCTGGAAGTCTTATGAGATGTATATATGATACTGATTAGACACATGTTCAGCTCCTTGTTGGATCAATAGTAGCTCACATTTTTCTTGGATTTTAAGAAAATTAAGGTATAAAGAAGTTGAACTATTTTGGTAGACTAGTGTAGATGAACAGATGTCTAGGGTAGTTTTGTGGATACTTATTCTGTCTTTGAGAAATAGCTTCAAGTACAAATGCATTGGAAGTAAAGTGAGTAAAAGTGGCAAAAAAAAGAGTATATTTTATGGGAAAATGGGATAAATATGTAGAGGAGACGAAAAATTAGATTAAATGTATGAATGAAAGTTAAAGAGTGCGAGTCAAACCCAAAAATAGGATGGGGGAAATTCAATAGGACGGATTAAAAGGAAAAAAGAGATTTAATCTTTGTGATTGAAAGAATAAGTAGCAACTAGTTTTGCTTCTCGTGTTCCACTATAGCACCAAGAATGCGCTTCCTTAATGCCCTCTTATCAGTGTGTTCCAAAAATGGTGTGAAAAGAAAAGGAGATGGATAGAGTGGTTAGAGTTTTCCATTCGTAATTTCATAAGTTTTGGTAAATTGCGATTCCATACTACATAACGATGCAAGAATGATCAAACTCTGAGGAGGAAGTGGGGGCAGAGGATACTCTAAAACCCTTGAAGATGGAGGTCATGCCACTGCTTGTGACTTGAAGAACTTAAATATTGGAACAATTGAAGAGTCACTTGATCACATCTGTTGTATGTTAGTGCCAAAAATTAAAAAGTAAAAATGACTCAAATTTCAAAAATTAAAGAATAAAAATTTAATTTTAATCTCGGAATCATCAATTTCAACTTAACGTAAACCATAAATAGAATAGTAAAAATAAATTTTTCAACTTTTAACTAAACCTAATCTATTTTAACATTAAACTAATCAATTGCTACTTAAAGTTTGTAACCTTAAATGAGTCAATCAACTATTTTAGTCTTTAATTTCAACGATAAAGTGATTCATTTAGATCGTAAGATGGCAAAAATACTAATGGAAAAAAATGGAAAAAACCTTTATATAATCATAGTTTAATCACCATGAAAATATTAAATTGCATTTCATGAAAATTTAAAATACAAATAATTTATATTTATCATCATTTAATACCAACAATTAGACAGGTTGTAAAGGAATAGCAAATGCACTCGCGTATAACCCCAAGAGAGATTCTAAAAAAAGAATATAAACACTTCTTTCTTAGTTTCACAAAAGAAATCCATGATCCTGTGATGTATGATATCAGTAATGAGTATATCACAAATTAGAAAGAGGTAAAAGTGTAACAATTAGTCTTTTCCTGAGACCACCCAGTAGCAGAGAGCTCTCTCAACACTCACAAATTAAGAAACCACAAAACATAATTTTGTTGCAATCGAACTCGCTGCTATATAAACACCTACAACTTGAAAAAACTTGATCAACAATCATGAAGAGGTGTTAAGGAGAATGCCAACCACCAAAATATTCAAAAAGTCTATACAAGTCTTGATTAACAAGTTGCTCGTCTCTATCGTTAGTTGTGTAGAAAATTTATCATCCAAACTCTTCTAACCTGAAATCGGACAACAAATATTTGACTAATCATACAAAACCATACAAATTCAAAGTGATTTCTTCGGAGTTAACAGAGAATGTTGATATCTTACTATGTCGACTCCTCCGATGACAACTGCATCGCTTGAAGAACTTGCTTAATGGTGTTTTTGGTACGGGTATTAACTTTCCCAAAGCAGCAAGTGGCCAACTATTTCGAGAAAGTAGCAGAGGAAAAAAAAAAGGGATTATAAACTGCATATTCTTTAGAGCTAATGGATAAGTAAATAGATATCGTAGGACTAGCTTAGACGATGCAAGACAAGAACATATACAGATTATACTGACAGAGATTTGGAACCAGGAAATAGCTGGCAAGGGTAAAAATTTAAAACTAACCTGATAAGACCGATAACGGTGCACACAATCCACAACTGCCAGCTCAGCTTCACAGTTTTGGCAAACTTGCCAAGGAACTCTACTATAATGATCTGTCAAATATGACAAACCAAAATATTTTATGCAACAGAATTAGTTAATAGTGCGCATATATGTAATATTACAAGCCTTACCTGAAGTATCACGGTTAGTCCAACTATTCCTATGAACAGACGGTTTTTAATAACACCATCAAATATATTGAGTTGATCAGGCTTACGAGCATTGAACTCATTGAATATCTGCAACATTTTCAAAATTCATAAGCAGCCATCAAGTCAAATCTAGCCCCTATATAGGGTCTGTACTTAAATCCATTTGGTAAAGTTTAGTTCAGTTTAACACTAATAAGTTCATAACAAAGTACTTAAAAGTATAAACTTCAAAAAAAAAAAGTACTCAGAAGTATAAATAAGTACTAAAGAAGTAAAGATCAGTCTAACACTATTCCATTCAATAAGTCAAGATAGCACACACCAACACTTCAATGTACATCTATTTCAAACCATACCAAAGTTGCACATGGACTTTTAGATTCTTATACAATAGAGGTGGTCGAGAACAAACAGTAATGAACCAACAAGAAACTTGCACCATAAAAAATAAAGGAAAACACCCTCGCGTTTATAGCTCACCTGACAAAGAACAAACGCATTAAAGATCACTGTGTTCTTTTCTCTGTTAGCATGTTGAGTGGAATCATGTTGCAGACGTAAAATATTTCGACCTTGGAAGTTGAGTACAAGCAGAACAATCACTTGATAGATAGCCTATAATTCCAACACCACAGTTATTACATTGAACATCAACTGTTACTGTGATAAAAGTTTATCTGCAGTTTTTACAATGATAGGTAAAAACAGACCTGTATCAATAGGTTCCTCCACATAATATTTGTTATAAGAGGTTCCCTGCAAGATAACATATTACATATAAATATACCAGGAGAAATGAATTGCTCTCCGGTAGAAGATGCACATAATTTAAGCAAAAAATAAAAATAACATATTGAACAACTAACTGCACATGATGTGGTATGTGACGAACTAAATGAGCAAGACTAACACAAGGAAAAATAGAACATAAGCACCAAATTGTAAACATTCGGTTATAAAGATTGGCGGTCAACTCCAGGAATATTCATTTAGATAAAGCGCTATAAAGGATTGCATAATTTGTCACGAACAAAGTTACCTGAAACGAAATTCATCTGATAAAAACATAAACGAGAAAAGAGAAACGTTAATTTTAGGGGTTTGGAAACCTAAAAAACGTAGGAATGTACATACTTATTGTACAGCAAAAAATTAAATGAGTAAGAAGAGGTAAGAAAAGAAAATGACTAAAAAGAAAAGGTAAGGAAAAAAAAAGAAAAAAAAAAGCTTATGGTATTATATATGGTGTTGGGCTTGAAAAAAAAACATTTGGGAAATGTAGTTTCGGAAACATCAGTTTGGGAGATGAACGTTTCGAGACGGAATTCGACGGAATGTTTCCGATAGGGGATTTGATGGTCACAAATCAGCATTTAATTTTTCAACAAATCCATAATGCAAAGTATTCCTTCCTTCAAACCACAACAGACAAGATTCATATAGGTTGTCATTAACAACAAATAGTAACAGGTAACTATTCCAGAGTGCAACAAATTTAAAAACAATTAGATGCATCATTGAACACACTGAAAAGACGAGACTCATGTACAGGCATGGACAAAAAGTTTCCTGCTCTAAACATAATCATATCGAATATAGATCTTCCAGTTCAAACCTTCGACCAACAGGAGGTCTGTGCATCAGGTGATCTGTAGGTGGTTCTGTAGCCAAGGCAAGTGCTCCAAGAGTATCCATAATCAGATTGACCCAAAGAAGCTGCACAGCAAAAACCCAAAATTACTCAAACATGTCGTCCAAATTTTCTTCTGCAAGTCTTAATAACTATGACATATCCTCCACAATGGCACATACACAAACAAGGATAAAAGAACAGTAGATACCTGTACAGCATTCAGTGGCACATCACCAGTGGAAAAGGCAGCAACAACATTAATGATGAGGGCAGCAACATTAACTGTAAGCTGGAACTGGATGAATTTTTGAATGTTTGCATAAACAGATCTACCCCATCGAACAACCTGAAAAAGTTTATAGTGCATCATCATTCAAAAGAAATAAAGCATATATGCAAGTGAAAAAAAAAATTTCAAACAATAGCTCCCACCCACATCACATCAAGTCAACAATAGTAAAATATAGGTGACAGCTACCTTGACAACAGAAGCAAAATTATCGTCCAATATGATGATATCTGAGCTTTCTTTCGCCACTTCTGTACCAGCAATACCCATTGCAAGACCAATGTCTGCCTAAAGATGGAAAAAATACAAAAAAAAAAAATCCTAGTTAAATCACGTAGAACACAATTTGCTAAAAGAAAGAAAAGAGGGCGATGCAGTATTACAAAATTATAGGATCACACCATACCTCGTGTAATGCAGGAGCATCATTGGTTCCATCTCCAGTAACAGCTACAACATGACCCTTCCTCTTCAAAGCTTGGACAAGCAAAAGCTTGTCGTTTGGTGAAGACCTTCCCATAACCTGTACATCAATAATTATAGTTACCTTTTTTGGTCGTTGTTAACTAAAGTAGCTAGTTGAATTCTTTATAAGAATAATTTGCGAACTACAACCTTCAGGTTTAATGGTTTTGTAAACTATAGCCTCAAAGTTTATTTTTTGCAAACTACAGCCTCCAAGTTATAAAAATCGACATAAATACATCCACTTCACTAGAATCCGATAACTTATCTCCAAAATAGCCTTTGACATTTCCCTATTACCTTTGACTTTAACTCAACCATCTACATTTAACCTCACACCTAACCACCCCTTTCACAACCTTCCCACCTCCCTCTCTACCACCACCACCTCCATCATTTTCTCTCTCCTCCCCTCCACAATTTTCTCTTTCCTCCTCCACTCCACAATTTTCCTTTCCTCCTATTTCAACCTTTCCTATAAATGCATAAAAATCAAACAAAAAATGGAATTAAGTTCATCAATTGAAGGGCAGTGGAAGTTGGATTAGAGAAGCAAGCAATTGAGAAAATTATGGTCAAGCTATGAGAGTATATTAGAAAAGCAAGAAATTCAAAATGGGATTAAGTTCACCACCAAGTATTACCACCGTGCTCGCCAAGCCACTACTAACCCTACAGCGGCAACTACCATCGTGATCATCCACCACCATCTTCTGTATTTCCATTAATTAATAAATACCTTTCTTTTATATTCCCTAAACTGATGTAAGGTTTTGATAATTAGTTATATTCATTTGAGGGGTTTTTGCTAATTACTGACATAATTTGGGGAATCCAAGTGATTTAGGTTTATGTTCGGGATTCGATTTTAATGACATTTAAATTCAAAAGTTGCTTGGATTTAGTTTAAAATGGGTGATTGAAGAAGGCGAGTGAAAAATGATGATTGATATTTGGGTTTTCACAAATATGATTTTCTAGGTTGTTGCAATTATGATATTTGAATTCAATTGGTTGTTGCCATGGAAGGAAAGGTTGAAGACGGAGGAGGAAAGGGAAAATGGAGGGGAGAGGAAGTTATAGTGAGGAGAGGTGGTGGTGGCAGAGAGGAAGGTAGGAAGGTTGTAAAGGGGTGTAGTTAGGAGTGTGAGTTAGTCGTAAATGAGTTGGCTCAAGGTCAAAGGTAAAAGAAAAGGGCAAAGGATATTTTGGGCATAAGTCAACGGATTTCGGTGACTTGACTGTATCGTTGTCACTTTCCGAAACATGAAGGCTATAGTTCTCAAAAATGAAACATTGAGGCTCTATAGTGTTTTAAACCGCGTAAACATAAAGGTTGTTCGCAAAATATTCTTCTTTATAAGGCACTAAATCAGGTTTTTTCTTTTTAAATGAAGGTAATGATGCATACTGATATCTTTTCTGCAATTTCTTCTCTCTCAGCTTCTGATTTGTTACGAAATGTCTTTCCCTCGATCAAATTTGGTTCATTAGCATCTGCATCCGAAGATAGGATGCCACATTCAAGAGCTATAGCTTTTGCAGTCTGAAGATTGTCTCCAGTGACCATGCGCACCTGATGAAAAAAGACACGTCAACTAGACTTAATTGCTACAGAAAACATGAAGTACGTGAAAACACGTACATGTGCAATGGATGCAAGATGAATAATCGCACTAAAAAAGAAACATGAACTACACATAATTGCTACAGAAAACTTATGTAAGCACCGAATATTGACCATCCCACAGTCAGTTGTCATATTAGACATGGATGATGTGGCATACCATACTAGTAAAGTGCACAAATTTTGCATAGGACTATGTTAAATATCATATAAATGCAAAGCATCTTAAAGAGTGTGCTGAAGGAATAGAGTATGTACTCTTCAAATAATTTCCAGAAATCATGTTCTTATTTCTGTTAGAACATAACGATAAGACCAGATAGACCAGTCATGCCTGTTATCCGTACAATTTGTTCCACTATAGTCCAACTAAATTTTAAAAATCGGACCATATCAGCAATATTCAAGCACACAATAAAAGTTTAGATAAGAACTTAATAAGTCAGAATAGACCTTTTTTCAAGTAAAAACTTATTTCATTAAATAGAGGTATGATACGATATCTCATTCAAAAGTCAACTCCAGAAGGCTACTTTACCAGACTCATAAGGTCCTAATGTAATGTTACCAGAAAATACTAGTCACTGGAACTCTACAATGCTCTAAAAAATTAACAATGCAAACCGAGCAAAAAAAATCAGCTTCATCAGGCACCAGGACAAATTACAACTACATATACCTTCACTCCAGCAGCTTTGCATAACTCAACTGAATCTCTGACTCCAGGACGACAAGGATCCTGCATTTAATATAGCTAGCTATCAAATTGATCAAATCTTAGAATTTAATAGCATTCAGCGACACTATGACCAACAGCCCAATAAACACATACAAACAAGAAATAGATTTATGAAGCAGACTCGATATGTTACACTGTGAACAAATGTTTTGCACTGGTTAACACGGGTCCAAATATAGCAAAATTTACAATAATAGCTATTTCCCAATGATATTGGTACAGTTCAGAGTATTGACCTACTAAATGCTAGCACGGAACATCATAGACTAGCATGCACAAAGCCAAAACTATACTTTACACAGACACATATTGTGACGCCAATATTATCTCTCAGAATAGAAGTTTGCGGGTGATGAATTAATTAATTAGTAATTATTCAAAAACATCAGGTACCTTTATACCAACAATTGTCAGTAAAATCAAATCATCCTCTGGCAACACCCAGTGAGATAGTTGATCTTCATCAGACGGCACTTTATTGGAATCGTATGATCTATATGCAATTGCAACACAACGAAGACTCTGTGCAGCCATCTGTTCAATAGCCTCCTTAAAAAACGCCAACTGCAAAGAATTAAAAACCAATTGAAACACAAATCAGGAAATAATATGTATGCATGCAAGCGTGCACACTGCACCCACTTTAAAGTACCATCCAAATGACGATCTTACAAATCACATTCACTAACAATCACAAATAACGCCATCATTCTCATATATAAAGTCATCATTCTGTTCAATTACAAAACAAGGGATAATATCCTATATTCAAAACTTAGATATTATATGTTTGTATACTGACATATTACCAAAAAGGGAGCACCCAACAATCTTCTTCACACTTCTACTTCAAATATTAATTTTCCATTAAGATGAAAAAGAGGAGAGGGGAGTGGAAATTTTCTGCCCAAGAATATTGAGAGAATCCCAAAACCATCAAAAAGAACTAGGGTTGTTAGATTCTATACAATGCAACAACAATGGAAAAGCCTTAATCCCAAAAGATCACCTTATGCTCATCCAGTGCTGTGAGCGAGTCATTTTCATCCAGGTAACTGCTGCATGATGCCAAGACAATTTCAGCAGCTCCTTTCCAATGTATACGAACTTCGGAATCAGGCTACAAAGCACATCAGAAAAGAAAAATTGTAAGATGTGAACACATAACATGTTAATGAAAAAGAATCATCATATAATCTCGTACCCATAATCCTTTGAAATGAAAGTATAAACAAGGAAAACCTAGGAAGAGTCCAGGCGCAATTCTAGTAGACTGACTTCAAGTCACCTCAGAATTTAGATAAGAATGTTGAAATCTGAAGCATGCCATTTACAGGTGGGAAGTCTTAGAATTAACTACATCTATTTGTTTGATGATCTGTTCATTTTTTTTCCACGTTCATTTAAGACAAACTGCTGTCATTGTGTAATACTCATAGGCTTAACGTGATGTAAAAGCTGCACAACACCTTTTAACTTCTCAATTAATTACTGCTCTCATGTGCAGGATAATTTCCCTCATTGGTCCCACCTGAGTAGGCTTGAATTGCTGTTTCGTGTGTTAGGGAGGAGGGGGGGCGGTCAGGTCACTTGTTTCTTTGTTTGCTTTTGGTTTCTCTCTAAATTAAAAAAGAAAGCAAGGCACCACCTTAATGCTTCTTTAACATTCACATGTTAGAACATATTAGTTACACAACTGTGTCACCAACTTACTGTTTTAACTGCAACACCTCCTCGTTTTTTCTCTGAGTTGAATGGGAAAGCGTGAATGATAGTAGATGCTGATCTTGTAGCTTCAAAGTTCATTCCAAGCTGTAAATTTCAAATTAGAAAAAAATAGCCAGAAAAAATCAACTTATTACAAAAGACTAAAGAATGAAAATACCTTCACTCCCCAAGAAAGGATGGCCTTTTCAGTTGGTGAACCAGATATTTCGACATCACCCCCACCCTGCATTCACGGAAAAAAAAAGGCAAATGATATCAGCTGTCATGACTCGGGTCAAGGGGTCCAAGGACATTATCGTCTTTTCATATTAATTAGTCTTTATGTTTTGTAATTAGATTAATTGTTATATTTTAGTAGTCTCTTGGGGCTTAGGCTATATATAGAGCCACCTTTGTAATAATGAATTGGCTTTTGAGTAGTGGAATAATAAAGTGTTCTTTTGGAGTTAGAGAACAGACTCGAAGTGACCTATTAGGAGTTATTGGGCAGACTCGAATTGTCCAAACTATCAGTTTCGGTAACGGGTCGGGGTCGATCTATTACATTAGCTTAATTACTCTACCATGTAAGGATAATAGAAATTACTTACACTTAGGAGGTGTTCACCCCTAAGTGTAAACCAGATATGTTAACATCACCCCCACCCTGCATCAAAAATTTTAAAAAATGTACATGAAAACAGCTTAGTGATTCTACTATGTAAAGAGTAAAGACTACAAACACTTATGGGGCAATTTATGACCCAAATTACACTTTTTTATCTTTAACTGAGTTCAGTTAACTGAACTATTATTTGAACGTGTCTGAACCAATCGTCCCTGAACTTTTCTTGTGTGAACTTATTGTAGTTACAAGTGATAGCAGTGAATTGTCCTCAACTTGTCCTATGTTAACTCATTGATCCTCCATTTTGAACATATTAGCCTTAAAAAGAACTGACCCTTCCACACATATAAAGAAAACCATAATTCAACATCTAGTACTCCTTTGAGCAAAGTTTCATCATTTATTTGACAATTCAGATTGTGAGGACAAAAACAGTAAAAACTGTGACATACTGATTGAGAGAGGAGAGAAAATAAAAGATGTTACATATTTCAATTTTGCAACTAACCCAATGCCTAACGATTGATCAAAAGGGTAGAACTGAAAGTATCAATAAACGATTTTACACTAATCAATAACTACACTGAATTCAGACTAGTTCAATGCTATCAAATTTGCCAGCTAAAGGACGCATTACTAATAAAATCCTACTAGTAAGTAGAAACACTCATAATAGAGCCAGTTATGATGAATGCATTTCATGCTCACATTTACACAATAATTGGTGGAATAATAATTATTTTTGATGTCCCCAATCCCGGCTCAACTAAAATCACTAGAAACACAAAAACAATTCTTTCTAAGTTTCATTTAAATTATATCTAGTTCTTAATTCAAAATATAATAATATAACTTGTGATTCACAAAATATAAAAGGGATATAAGCAAGGTTCAAAGGAAATTTAAAATACAAAATACATTAGACACAAAATACACTCTATCTTACCTCGGGCAGAAAAACACAACCAGTTGTATTCTGCGCAATGCCCTCAATGAGTACAGAGGAACACTTAGGAGACAACAATGAAGCATTATTAGGTGGATCTAGTTTCTTGCCATTTGCATAAGCCTCCACAACAGTCATCTGTAAGAATTAATGAGTATTAAACATCAATTGCAACAAGTACATCATGAATTCTTTCAATAATGAAATAATCACATTCTACCCAAATAAAGTTGCCACACATCCTCAACAAGTGTATGTTCAGGATCATAAATTCTATTAATGCTTTTCCATTTCATAAACAACAAACAGAAGGAATTGCATCCATAAGACTATAATAACTCAACTAAATGACAGTCTTGCCTGATTCAGGGTCAAAGTTCCAGTCTTGTCACTGCATATTGTAGTTGCAGAACCCATGGTTTCACAAGCTGAAAGCCTACGAACCTATAGTAAAATAACACTTAATCAAATTACAGAAATTTAAAATTAATTAACTGATGCTTCAGACAAGTAGAAGTTTGAATACAAACCAGAGCCTTGTCCCTCATCATTTTCCTCATTGAGTAAGCAAGACTGCAAAAGTTATTACCAAAAATTGAGATAAATCAACCAGAAACACAAATTTAATTTACACAATTGACAAACACAAAAGTAATTTGAAGATGATAGATATTGGAAATAGAAGAGCAAGTAAGAGCCTCTCTTTGGTTTCTATAAATTATTTGTCAATGCTCAGCCTTTGTCTTTTATATTTATGAAGTATTGAACCAACTTATTTCCTTCATCCGCAATACGGTGTGAAGTGAAAAATCAGAACCACACATGAATCCAGCAATCTTCTCTCCTTCTCACTCTCCATGCAATTTAAAAAATATAAAAAAAATATTGCAATAGATGCACTCCAAAGAACAAAAACAGGGAAACTCTTAACTAGCCAACATATAAGAATCAAAAAATAAAAGGCAAGTAGACATACGTTAAGGTGACAGCTAAGGGAAGACCTTCAGGCACAGCAACAACCACAATAGTCACCTGGAAAGGCAAAACGTTGTCATACCCAATAGATAGAAGGTACATGTATGAAAAACAAAATGATGACTTCTACATACAGCAACAGTGATAATTTTGATAAGACCATCAATTGCATGACTAGCTTTTGTCTTTCCTCCCACGAACTCTGGATTTCCATTAACATCATACGTATGACCAGAAAAGTACCTAAAGCAAGAATAAAATATGATATTCTAGATACTGATGTACTGCTCTAGAAGGGAAATCGGAATAACCTGACAAAAGTTTCTTACCTTGCAACAAGAACAATCAGCACAACTAAAGCTACTGATAATCCAGCTATACCAATAAAAGTTGCAAGGCCATTCAGGCGCACCTGAACAAATAAAAAATTATTTTAACAAAAGAACATGATAAAATGAAGCAAATTTGTGAATTGTGACAGGAATCTTACAAGAAATATACCTGCAATGGAGTTTCTTCACCTGTGTCTTCTGAGATACTGGCCATAAGCATACCCCATTCTGTGTTTATACCCACGCTTGTGACCTGAAACCACAAAAAAACATTTAGCACGTTAGCCCAAACTGAAAACTTCATGCAGAAAAAGTCTGATATAACTCACAAATAGACCCATACTAATGTTGTGTACAAGAGGATGTCAGAAAGAAGATTTGATATCCAAAGTGATATAGAAGTCAACAGAAACAAAGTGCAGAAAATATTTTTCCAGAAAGAAACAGTCCAAAACAAAGTGTTAAACAGAAAATAGGACACCTTGAACATACATTTCTAGAGATAAATTTAGAACTATAGTGAAGCTCCAGTTGAAGCATGTGTATAGGAAATTTGGCCAGCAATAAACAATCCCAAACACAGGCACACGGCATAAAAGAGAAAGTAGGATACACCATTTTAGACATCTTTCAGTCTCCAAATAGACCAAAAATTCACATATCTCATCAGATAGATAACCTGCAAAAGTTTATGCAACAGTCACATAACTATTCATCAAATGGATAAGCCTTTGAGTCCTCCCCACATTGGATATCCTTAGTCAAAAATTCATCTACAGTCCACTCTTACAGGAATTACAAGGAATGCACACTTAAAACCCAAAAGAAACTATACCCTAATGAAGTATCACTGCTATCCTAAATTACACACCAATACCATGACCAGTCCATAATATTCTTCATCGTCAAACTTGTTAGTTGCTACCCTTGAGGCCTCAAACTTACAACATGCCAGTCAACGGTATTGAGAAAAACCTATTCACCCACACTCTTTTCATTGGGATACATAGATTGCTAAAATTCACCAATAGACCTTCCTAATAGAGCTCTTTCCAAACTAATTCAACATTTGGTGCTTCTTTATTTAAAATCTACCCATCTAGCATGATAAGCATGCACTCGTGAAATCAACATTTGGTGATGTATTGAGTATAAGGGTATCAAGGGTATTTTAATATGAGTTAGTTAGTTAGAGAAAATAGTATAAATAAGAAAGGGGAGGATTAGAGAAGATCATCGGAAAAATATTGTGAGCGCATTGGAGAGTTCATACTCATTCCTGGGAGTGCTACAAGCCTCTCGAATGCTTATCCTATCTTTACATTTTCTATCTTCTATTGTAATCATTCATTCCAGTAATACAAGATTCATTTACATTTGCACTTTAATTACGCCATACTCACAATTCTTGCCATTTTAATATTGTTTTGCCGAATAATGATGGATCCAATCTATTAGACATTCTTCGGGCTTCTATCCCACATCCTTCACACGTCGAGTATATGCAACAATACCCTTTTTAAAACAAACAGATCTAATGTAGTCTTGCAAACCAAACAGATCTTGTTGGATTACCTAATAAAGTTCTAATAGTCTCTTTCGAGTACATTCAAGGCTAACTTACCAGCATAGTTCCATAGCCATCGGCTACTTTGCAGCCAGACATTAAGAATGGTGACTTGGCATCTTTGGAAACCTACAGCAATCCATTTCAAATTATTAACACTTAAAATATTGTGTTTAAAAAAATAAGAGCTAACTGAAGTAAGAGGTTTACAATTTTGCTCTCTCCAGTCATACTAGATTCATCAATGGCGAGCGAATGACCAGATATAAGCACCCCATCAGCAGGAACCTAAAACAATCCAGGGAAGATAAGCATATAAAGGAACCACACAATCAAAAAACACATGGTACAATATAGTTGGCCTCACCTGATCACCAATTTTCAAAGGGACAACATCTCCAACAACAATATCAAAAATTGAAACTTCTATCCTCCGACCCCCTCTGATAACCTACAAGAACATAACAGTTAACTACAGCAAACTATGTTTCTAGCATACCCCAATTCACAAAAGATGAAAACGTTACTAACTATCCCGAGCTCGAGTTATCATGTTTAATATAAAATAGATGAATTCGAGAAAATCAATACCTCCAAGTGAATATTCCTTTTCTCCTCATTCAAATTTTGAAACTGGAGAGATTGTCTATAATCACTGATAGCTACAAGGATTAAAATAATTTGGTTACCACACATGCGAGCACATTAAAAAAGTTATAAGTTCAAGTCTCCTTAGATGAGTTAACACATAAGATATCAATGAGAATGGAAATAGGCAAGCAGCATGAAGAAAATGAAGGCCTTGCAGACAAACAGAAGTGGCAGCAAGCCAGCAAGTGGATGTGTTCTGGTCAAAATTCATGTCAGGCACCAAAAGAAGAAAATCCCACCAAAAGGAATTATGGGATCTGAAATAATCTTGACTTATTACTTTATCGAGCGAAAGTTGAAAAATATTAGCATAAAAAAGGACTAAAAGTAGAAAACTCAGTCAAGAAAGAAAAAACAGGATGTAGAAAAATACCAGAGAAACAGTTTTATCTACTAAGTATTCAATTTTTAAGAAATGCATCCCCGTTGATTCAATAAACTAAGAAGATAATTATCTGCAAAGCACCCATCTTTTCTACAGGTAACCAAATTGGTTTCTCTTCAGAGGTCAGCCTCATATTATAAACTATTCTGCTCCATTACAAGTGCCAAGTAGATTGGAATCTATTCGTGTTCAACTCAAGTTCTTACTCGTACACCATTTTGCATATTACCTTGAACGCGGTACGATACAGTTCTCAGGGTAGGGACTTAAAATGTTTCTGTTAGTTTACCTTTACTATTATACTTGTGCCAATGTCTGCTACGTAAATATCAAATTGTAATATATCAGCTTTGTAGGGTATTGATGTATTCAAGAAAATCTCTTCTTGACTCAATGTTATAGTCCCTTGTTCCCTTTAAGTGTGAGTTGTCAAAAACTCAAAATACAACCAAGCATTGGGCTTGTATATGAAAGGTGCATTTTTCCAATTCAATCCCAGGAGCACTTGCGTATGTAGTGCGCACAAAAGCTTCCAATCGCAATTGAACCACATCCTTGTCACAAATGGACAAGGTTGTGAAGCAAATTCTAAGTGTTGTGGCTTTGGTGATGCCACAGTTGGATTTAACCTCGAAGCTCAGGAAACATTAGTTGTAAACTTGAAATTTGCAAACCCAACAGCCGTCGCAATATGGGGCATTTAGAATATGGAAACAATCTTCAGGTATTATAAGAGAAAGGTTACATAATAGCAGTGTCCTTAATCACTACAAAAAGGAGCTTCTACAGTGACTTTGGAAGTTGTTACTTGTTACGGCAGTTATAAGCATTGACAACTCGCACATACCTTGTGCAAAAGAAATTTACCAAAATTCAGGTCCGCCTAAAACTTAAAATATTTACCATCTTCTTCAAACAAAGAGGTTATATGATCAAAGGTTAAGTACCTCAATAATTTATTCACTCTTAAGGCAAGGGTACCGAACTTTATTTTATACTTATTCATTCAAAATGGAGCAATTTTTTTTGGTTTTCTTTAACCTCATGTTTTATAACATTGTGCAATACCTTTCCTTGCACATCACCTCTAGTCTTTAACCAAGTTCTCCATCATTGAACACTTCACAACTTTAGCAGAGCTATTAAGATGTGTTTTACGATGCTTCCACTGTTCCACATGCAATCTCAACAAGTTAAGTAACTTGGTCATTAAGACATTATCCCCCTAAAGGGATAAAATGTTAGAATCATATTGATTTGACAAAAAACACCCCCATAAAAAAATCCAACATCAGGGGTTGGATTCAGCCTCAGCATTCATTTCACTTACTTGCCGAAATAATTAAAACAATAGATGGACTTCAATCTAGTCAAACTTCCAGCCCATAGAAAACAGAAAATAGCAATTAAATTAATGGACTTTCACATGGACAAAATTATAAAATATACCTGTAACAATAATTACAAGGAAAACAGCAAATAGAATGCTTCCCCCATCATACCATCCTTGTTTTATTCCCTATAAACAGATCAAAATAAGTACACATCCAGATGATAAGAATAAAATTCGACATCAGCAATAGTTCAAAGAAAAAGGAGCCATATTTAACATAAATTTTAAAAAAGAATTTCAAAATTACGCCAAGTTCTGCACTTTTCAAACCTCGACATGCTAAAGATCAAGTATAAAATCAAATAAAAACGGCAAGGAAATTCGCAACTAATTAATCCTGGTTAAGCTAATGGAACTTTCATACAATCACCAAAAGATCGCATTTCCATTAAATTAGAGGAATTAAAAAGTAGAAAAAGGTAGCATAGCTAATATAGTAACAAAGTTATTCCAACAAAATACTTTAAAGAAATCCTCTCATGGACGACTAAGAAGTATTGTGAACATCATAAGGTTAAACATCATATCATGAAAATCAATTGACACTGCAGCATTTAAGAAATAAATTAACAAAAAGAAAGAATCATGCCCATTTGGGAAATTTCAGAGAAGTATAGTACAAAACTACTGGGGAAGGCTCATAACATCAAGATCACCTTAATCCAGGGCAATACCGGATTGTGCAAAGATGCAATTGCAAATGATTGAACTATTTAGCTCAACTCTTTCGCTATGTTCTCTTTGCCTTAAAAAATAAACTCACTTCAATAGATTGAAATATGGTTTAGCAATAAAAGTTCCATTTGTTAAAAATAAAATTACGTTCAGCAAAAACAAGTTCACTTTAATATAAAAATTAGTTCGCCTCAAATGAGTAGCAACAAACAAACAATAAAGAACAATAAATAAAATATCAATTTTAGTTCAGGAATAAGTTCACTAATTCAGAAAAATAAGCTCAAAAACAATAAGTTAAGATTAAAAAAAACGTTTAATTCCAAACAAACAATAATTTAGGATCATTTTGTACAATAAATTTCAATTGAGAAAAATAAGTTGACACAAACACAACCTTAAATTTATCAGCAACAGCTTATGACAAAATTTGCAACTAGTTGGAATATTTAAATATTGGTAACAATAATGAACACTAATTTTACAACAATATATCACATGATACCAAGACAATTTTACAACAATATTTAATTATTAGTGTATGTATATAATTATTTTAGGAGACAATATTAGAAATTTACGATCAGTAGTGTGAGGCTACAATTTTGTCCTTAGACAGCAAAAATTCTATCTTTTACATGAAGCTTTTTGATGTGTTTAACCTATGAATCTGATATAGGGCTTGTCCCAGTCTTTTATCGTAAATAGCCTAGACTGTAATCGTTTGAAAATAGTTTACAAATAAAAATAAAGCTTATTTGAAGATACTTTGTGTCATCGAACAAAAACTCGCCCATTACCTAGTAATGTAATTTGTTTTGAGTGTTGTCGTGATATTTGAATCTCGTTATATATAACAGTGCTGCAGTGCATGAATTTCATGATAAAACCATCGCGACAACCGTTACGTAACATTTAACGTCTGATATTCATCGTTACAACGCTATTTGTCAAGAAACTATAGAGAAAAAAATCTAGCATCTCCCCAAAATTGTAGAGAAAGTTGTTATAGCATCTCCTGTTATCCCATAATTTTGATCGTTAAACAAAATAATCAACTAATAAGCTAATTAATTATCCACTAAAAATATCTCATATAGTGCAATTAAAATAGCAATTGCCATCGTCATCATCATCATCATCATCATCATCTCCATTATATAACTATTTTTTTCCAAAATGTTGCATCGTGTCGCCCACGAGCGCCATACTCCGTTACCACCGCATTCCGCGACAACAACCGTTTTCGCAAACATGTCCGAGATCGCATTTATATCTATTCTTTCAATATTGTTTGCTTGACACAACTCGGTAAGTGAAAAACCCCCACAAATAATTTTTTTTGACGAGGGCACCTTAAACTTGATGGCATATATGAATTATAAAACAAGTTCATATAAAGAACTTTTAAGAGAGCATTGTTATCAATTGCAAGAAATTTGAATCCAATAGAAATTATTAGCCACAAGATGCATTTACCTCTGATTTGATACCCAGAGCCAAAGACGCCACAGCAGCCACCATCAATATTACTAAGGTCAAATCTTGACAAGCCTCCCAAAGAAAGCGCTGTAAAAAGAAAGAAAATAATTGCAAGACATATTCGTATATCATTAAACATTATAATGTCACAAGCTAAATCCAACAAAAAATGAAGAAAAGAACTTACCCAAAAACTTCGCCCCTTCTTCCTGGGATATGTATTTGGTCCAAAGGCATTTTTCCTTTGGAGTACATCTTCATCATTGCCAGGGATCCCCTTCTCAGTGTTTGATATAAGCTTTTCTGCTAACCCAGTTACCTGAAATAGATTACATGTAAAGTGAGATGAAATTGAATAAGACAACTAAAATTATCTTTTAAGAATACTTAGGGCCAGTTTGTTATTATTTTTTGTTTTTCATTTTTTTTGAAAACTAAAACCAAGAATAGAAAACCACAAAAAGTGATCTTCACTTCTAAGTTTTCAAAATCATCATGTTCCCAATAATTTTGACTAATTTTTGTGTTCATTATAGAACATATATCACATGACTTTAGAAACCAAAAACAAAAAAGCACAGAAACCACAGTAATACCAAGCGAGCCCTAAATTTTTGTGCATTTGCAGCCATTCTGAATTATAAATATTGAGATTGAATAGCAACAAACTTACCCCACCAAATTGATGTAAAACCGACAAATCATGATCTTTTGACATAGCAGCAAGTTCCTCTTGATTAACTCCATACTCGCCACGTGGAGCACCAGGAAACTCTTGAGCAACTTTGAAATAAAAGAAAGTAGAATGAACATTTACAGAGTACTATGGATGGAACAACAAGCCACTTCACCGAAAATTTCAAGGAAAATATAAGGATACGTGAAAAGAAATACAACACTCAAGAAATCATGGTAACACCTCTAAGAGACTGCAAACCTATAAAACTATGACAAGAAATATTACCCTTTAATCTCTCAGCAGCTTCTTTGAAAAGATTTGCAGCCTAAGAGAGCAAAAGATACAAATGAAAAGCAATTTTCAATGACCTTATATGATTAAAAGGCATGCTTAGAGTTTGAAAACATACTCGTACAACTTGCGCATGCGTTCGAATCTTCCTTATTATTTCTTTTTTCTCTTCTTCCTTCTTCAAGTCCAAGGTATAACGAAATCTTCGAGAAGCATTTAAAACAAGTGCTGCTTGCTGGAGAAAATTAGATACAGATACATTCTGTGAGTCAATCATGGTCAAGCATCGCATACATTGTTAAATGCGACAAGTAGCAACATACGTGAACACCATATTGGTACTTCACTACATAGTGTGTTGCTAATAAAAGCCATACTACCCAACTCAACCCTACTTCAGTTCTCTAGCTTCTGTTGACATTGTTCATTAGTGAAACATATGACATAACTGGACTGTGGACCCTTAGTTTTAAAAGGTGTGAAGAGCCCTAAGACATTAAGGGTGGCAAGGTGAAGGCACTAACTTGTGGGCATTATCCAAAACGCAGAAAAAAAAAATTTTAAAAATGAAGAAGAAAATAAGATAATTCAAAAAAAAAGAAAAGAAAAATAAAATAAGGAAGAGAACATAAAACATGTGATGGGTGTCTCACATCAAATGGACTTCTTCTAAAGCTAAAGACCAAAAGCACTCATAGGCGCTTTCTATTAGGCGCCATAAAGCGCTATGAGGCACTCACATAACTTTACCTTCCATCGCCCACATAAGGCACTAGCCTTAGGCATGCTTTTGAAAACTAAGAGTGGACCCAAGAGCATAACACCAGAACAAAGTACAAGACATGGAATATAATATGTTATTGAGAGATTGATTCAGGCCAACAGAAAACGTAATTGCTAATTCCAGCAATAGCTCTCTCACCCACTATAACTGACACAAAGCACTTGCCCTCTAGGACAGAACTGGTTCCGGCAACCATAGGTACATATCCCAGTTACATCCATAAGTTTTTGTAGCCTCATTCGAAAAAATAAGCAACCATTTGTAGACAATGAACCTCAAATCAATGTGCTTTTCTGTAGGGGAGAAAATCAACTCTCTCACCCACATTCAACTGACAAAAAGCACTTGCCCGCTAAGACGGATCTGGTTTCCACAACCACAGCCAACAGGTGCACATTCCAGTTTACAGCCATGAGTTTTGGTAGGAGCCTTTGTATACAGCGAAACCAGCAAAACCCATCCCAAGACACATCTAAAGGAACATAAGACTATCATGAACACCATTATGCCAAGAGTATGACTGCCCAGAGCCATGATCAAGACTGATATTTTCACACCAATAAACTCTCATTCCTATATCTCTTGATTCTCAATATAATATTTTCGTATACCATTCCAAGTTATCATACACCACAAAGCTCCCCCAATATTCCGAAAAATCATACCATTTTAAGAATTTCAGTAATTTATCAAATTTATGTTCCTACAAAATAGTTCATTAACAACATAGATCTCCGATAATCATGGATTACCCTACTGGTCGAGGATTTCCCTTTCACCCTTTGACACTTTCCCTTCCACATTTGTGAAAGGAAAGATTAATTATCTCACCTCCTTGCCGATAGGGATTTTCTGTCCTACCCCCAATAAAAATAAATAAATAAATAAAACTCTTAGATATCCCCATTTCAATCAAATTAAAATAGAAAAATAGATTTATTCAAAAAAAAAAAGAATAATAGATCAGTGGTTTTTTAATCAGATTTAAAACACTAAAACCTAAGAATGTCATTCACCAAAAATAAAAAACCCAGATTTAGAAAACCCTAAACTAATTAACTAAAAATCCCTAACAAACTAATGCAACAGTAACACAAAATATTAGTAGAAATCAGTATCTTTAGACCCAAAATTAAAAAGAATACCCTCCAACGTTTAAGACGTTCAATAGGAGCATGCTTAGTAGTAGTAAGATCAAAAGGACCAAAAGTATCTTCTTCAGAACAATCAGGAAATCGGCTACTCCCACCAGACTCAACATCACGATGTCGGTGGTATGGTGAACCCTTGAAATCATCTTGTTGATCCATAATCCGTGTTGTTTTACTGTCGCAGGAGAGATGACACAACTGCATTTGAGTAAAATCATTTTGGTGATTTAACACCAAAAAAAAACAGGAATCCCAAATTAAAAAATATATTCAATTAATAAGATTACTTTACATCTAATGGAACGATTGAGTGAAGAACAACATCGAATTCGAGAGAATCAAACTTTGCCGACCTGCTTCTTTTCCTTCTCTTTGCCGCAATGCTCTACAGTACAATAGTGTAACCTCGAAACTTCCTCGAAACTTCTTACTCCGCGTACTTTAAATTCAAACAATATCCTTTTTATTAGGTTTTTTAATTTTGGGCCTTTTTCTTTTTACAATTTTGTTGTAAAAGATGGTCTCATGGAGAAAATAAGAATGTGGTTTTTTTGTTTGTTTTGAGTTAATCTCTTTGAGAAAAGATATATTACAACGATAATTGCTTTCTTTTTGGGTAATGTTTTTCATTAAGGGGTTGTTTGTATGAGTCTGTCTCATTATGAGACGGTCTCATACAAGATTTGCATATTTTACTTTAGAGATCAAATCCTCTTTACAGATGATAATTAATTGAGAATTGAACTTATTATTTAGTCGAAAAAAGTGATATTTGCTCAAATCAATACAAAATTTAAAATAAACTCACACTTATAAAAACTATACACATGCAAAAGAAAAATCCCCCTCCTTGGAAACGGCTATGATTTGTCCGCATCTTTCAGGAAAAAGAAAAATATCCCCTCCGGACCCTGTCTTATGGGAAATACTGGGAATGTCCTTCCTTTTAATATCTACTACTATACTTTATTTTAAAAAATTAAGAAAAGTATATATCAATATTGTATAAATTAAGACGAATCTTATAAGATACCAGAAGAAAAGTGAGTCTATAAAAAAACAATGTTTAAAATTTATTTATCCTTGTATAGAGTATTCATATGAAGTAAGCTATAATGGGTTGGGCCTGAGAGGTGTCTCTCAAAGAGACGATTTCTCAGGAGACTATCTGGTTTGTTTAGGGCTCAGAGTTTTAAAGGGTCTTAATATCTAAATGTTATTATTCATTAATTAAAAACTTTAAAATTTTTTATTTATAATCAGTTATTTTATGAATACATGACAGATAAGTAATGATATTTACTATATATATATAGGATCTGTCGTCTCTGTTATTTTTCTGAAAACCCATTTAAATTTAAAATCGACACTCCATGGATAACATCAGAGGGTGCATTATTACTTATTAGTCATACAAAAAAAAGAAATGAAGATTATCTTAATATATACGCGATAATAACCCGTTGTATCAAATGTAATGAATCAATGACAACAAAATCTTTTAATTTATCACAAATATTTTTCAGAGCGTTTTAAGGTAGTTTTGAGGTGCAATCGTTTAGGGCCTAATTCATAAAAGGGCCCAATTAAGTATGATCTTAAGTTCTTACATTTATTTGACATTGATTTGATGATACATAGTTAGAGAAGAAAAATCAAAAATTTTCATATGTAGAAACCTTTTTATTTTTCACCTAGAGCCCAAAAATTATTATGAACAGTGATATTTTTATATTCATGTCATCATATGTTAATAGCATATTAGTTCTATATTATTAGGAATTAGGATGGATTCGCTGGAAACCCATTGCCATTTTCATGCATAAATTATTGCTTTTTATAAAGTGAAAATGAATCGGATCCTCTAAGATGATTACACTTTTATGCTTTTCCTTTACTAATTATTCTACGTGGCGGTGCTTTGCTAACAAATGTAGTATACGTTTTCTTTCTTTCATTTTTTTTTGTTCATCAAGCTAATCTTTTTTTTTTATTATTATTATTATTATTATTATTAACTTTAACGTGAATCACTATAACACGTATACTTTCCATGACCATTCCACGTGGTTTGTGAAAATGAGATGAAAATGGTGAAAACTTGGTATGTCTTTCGTAGAGCTGGCTTGAATTGAGCGTAAATATTTAAGAACATAAAATAAGTCAAACTAATAAAATAAAGATAAGAATAGATGCAAATTAAGTAATTTAAATAATTGTAAAAAAGATAAAATTAGAGTAAATTAAAAAAGATTACAGAAAATAAAGATGATATCCGTAATTTGGAGAAAAGTTTTCCCCCATTCCCAGGGTAAATTTATACCTCAAAATGGGGGAATTAATTGTTATTCTATCCATTTTTCTTTGTTTTGAAACTAATTTTTCTACCCCTGTAACAATTAAATTCCTTTAATTTTCTTTCTAACTAACTTTATTTTCCTACTTGGACTTTTATTTACTCTTTAAATATATACCCTCAATCCAAGCGGGGCCTTAGATGGATTAATTCAGGAATTGAGTCGATTTTGAATTAGATGTTTCAGAATGGTTCAAAATGAGTTTTGTGTCCATTTTGATTAAATATAAATATATTTTGAAAGTCGGGTCAAATTGAATTCGGTTATAAGATTGGATAAATATCGGATCGGCAGGTCTGTTTTGAGCACCTATAGACTTTTTTTTTGTAACTTTTCATTTTCACTATCATATATTTTAAGTAATAATGGATGGATGATAAAGAATTTTTTGAGAAAAAAGATAATTAGAGTAATCAAAAAACATATTAAACTAGGTATTTACCTGTGCTATGTACAGGTTGTGTAAATTTTTTTATATTACATGAAAGTTTATTGGTAGTATTTTTTATTTGTTGATGAATGTTTTTCGCCTTTGCAAAGCTAAGAACAATAAAAACAAACTCATTGGTATTTTGTTGTGATATATATTCAAATATTTTCTCGGCATATGTATCCCAAAGTTTGCATGAAATTCTATTATCCCTGTTACAAAACTTATTACCATAGGTTTGAATTTCTTTTTATCAATAATAATTATCTTAAACTGTCTAAAGAATAATAAAAAAATATAATTATACGCATACTCTGTATCACACAACTTCAAAGTTATGCATTTTATAGGTGGAGTCATATGGACATCACTAAACGACACCACTTGTCCAATAACATCTATCCTTTTAAAAAACATATTCATTAGATCATATGTTAAAATTTAATAATATTTGTATTAAAATCAAAATTTAATATATAGCTTATTAAACTATAAGAATAAAGAGATAGAATACATACCGCATAAATAAGAAATATCATAAGTTTGTGATAGAAGATCAGAAAATGAGACAAATTTCATCACATATGGTGGAATCTCCACATCGTCACAAATTTCGACATTAAAACTTGTAAAAACAATTCGTTTTTTGTGGAATGTTGCTTTATAGTCTCCGTTGTTTTCATAAAGCTTAAAACGTACAACTGTATAAATTTTTCCCAATGACAGCTTTGATGAATGACACTATAACTATCTTTAAATAAATATAGAAGCTTTGATAGTACTTCTATTATTATGTTCAAATTATTTTTTTATTATAAATTTATTATTATTATTATTATTATTATTATTATTATTATTATTATGATGATTATGATTATTATAAAGGGTGGGGATGTAGGGAGTTGGAATATGAAGTAAAAATGTAGTATTGTAGTAATAAAGTAGAAAAATTAATTACTATACTTTAAGAATGACTTTCATTACTTCAAAAAAATATATATATATTATTATTATTGTTATCTTTAATTTGTGTGTCCTTTCAAATTATTTAATTATTATAAATTTATTATTATTATTATTATTATTATTATTATTATTATTATAAAGGGTGGGGATGTAGGGAGTTGGAATATGAAGTAAAAATATAGTATTGTAATAAATATAGAAGCTTTGATAGTACTTCTATTATTATGTTCAAATTATTTATTTATTATAAATTTATTATTATTATTATTATTATTATTATTATTATTATTATAAAGGGTGGGCATGTAGGGAGTTGGAATAATTATAATTATTATTATGATTATGATTATTATAAAGGGTGGGGATGTAGGGAGTTGGAATATGAAGTAAAAATGTAGTATTGTAGTAATAAAGTAGAAAAATAATTGCTATACTTTAAGAATGACTTTCATTACTTAAAAAAAAAAAAAAAAAAAGAATTTTCATAGGATGACACGTGGCATAGAAGTTCCTGGATTATAATATGTATATGATATGATACACAAAAGTAATTTTTTTTAGATATTGTTAAATAATTTTTATAATTAAATTACATTAAATTATTATTATCATTCTCAAGTTAATTCACCAGTTACAACATTTAAGGAAGGGGACCTTCATTTATTACCAATTTGTATTCAACTCGGCCAATCTAGTCATGGAATCCAATAGGAAAAAACTTACTCTTAACAGAGCCAATAAAATATTTATTACCAATAAAGATATCAAATATATTTAAATATATTTATTATTGTTGAGTTGGATTTCATTATTTATTGAAATTTATTTATTTATTTATTTTTTTGAATAATACCTTATTCATTAATTAAGAATGGTTTTCACGGTTCTTATATATTATAAGAATGGTTATCACTGGATCTTCTTCCAAATATATTATAACTATATAATTATTGAGGACTCCTTCCATTCATTTTTGTTATTTTTGTTTACTTTTTTTGTATTTTAAATCAATTTTTAGTTTTAATATCTCTAAATATGCGTTATAAAAAATATATAATAAAAAAGTATTCATTAAGACAAATATAACGAAATTTCACACACACATATATATATAGGAAGAAGATCCAGTGATAACCATTCTTATATAAGAACCGTGAAAACCAATTTGCCTTACAAAAAAGTGTAACTTTTTACTAAAAAAGTGTTATTTTTTAGCAAAAAAATGTTACTTTTTTTTGAGACTATTAGGCAAAAAAGTGTTACTTTAAGAAAAAAATTCTGAAAAAACTTATAAAGAGGTGTTACTTTTTACATAAAAGGGTGCTACTTTTCTGAAAAAACGTGTTACTTTGTAATATTTTTATTTTTATGAAAAAATATTTTTTTTTCTAAAAGTAACACTTTTTTTACTAAAAAGTACCAACTTTTTTGTAAAACAAAAGTAACATATTTTTGTCTAAAAGTAACTTATTTTTCGTAAAAAAGTAACACATTTTTATCTTGGAAATTGGTTCACACGGTTCTTATATAAGCTTGGTTCTCACTATATATATATATATCCTAAAAATCTTAATTAAATTTCTCTCTTCAAAATAGAATATTATTTAGGGGATGAACATTAGATAACTAAGTTATATTTGATAGTTTTCCTATTTAGTTTTGTTTGTTTATTAATACAATAAAATAAAGAATTAAAATTTACAGTTGACAAATATTTTTATTACCATAGTAAATAGTGAGATATTTATTGAGGTAATGGGCAAGAGCTTTGTACACATGAATTAAATAACTTTCTCTTGAAAATTAGAATCTCAAAAGTGAAGAGTCATGCTTTTCAACTGAAATAACAACTGATTTTATGTTATTTGAATTTGAGATCAACATAAAATAGCAACCTAACATGCTTGTGCACATACAAGCGTGGATGCAACACAATTTCTTTTTCTTATCGGTAGCATTTAGCTTATGCCTTTTCTAACTGTTGTAGAAATTTCCTTTTAATTATAATCAATTTCCGTTTATTTCATCATTTTGAGGTCTTTATCCTTATTAAGTGTTGGTTGTTGACTTGTTATCTTTATAATTTGCCATGACCATTTTTATATTCTCAAATGTTTAATTTACCATTTTGACATTTAATTCATCCTCGCTATCAAATATTTAGGGCAAATTATATAGACAACAACCAACACTTAATAAGGCTGGAAACGTCAAAATGGTAAATTAAACAGAAATCGACAATAATTTAACGGGAAATGCTACAACAGTTAGATAAGGCATAAACTTGATGCTACCATGTGAAAAATCTTACAAAAATGGTAATTTCTCAATAATATATTACTCTCTCCGTTTCTTTTTTATTGTTCATTTTCCTTATTTGGTTAGTTTATCCAAATTGTCCACTTTCTATATTTGGCAAATATTTTTTACCTAAATACCGTATGTTCACACAAGTAAAAACCATAATACCCCACTTATATTATTTAAAATACCCCAACTACCACCTTTACAATTATTATAATCACTTAAATACCGCAACTACCATCTTTACAATTATTATAATTATTTAAAATACCCCAACTACCACTTTCTTAATATGCGTGTCCAACCCAAAGTGGACAATAATAAAGAACCGGAGGGAGTATCATACTATTAACTAAAAGAACTGGAAAATTCCATGTGGCATGCTCACAATGATTTGCCACATGGAATAATCTTTGGATTATTGCTATATATATTAATAATATGATATGATTTATTAATTGCTATATTTATTAAACTAGATAAGGTAAAGTTGATTTTATTTTATTAAACTAAATAAATCCACCAATCATATTATTAACAAAAAGAACTAAAAAATTTCATGTGACATCCTTTTAAAGATTTTTCACGTGAAATAATCAAATTAATTAGTTGCTATATTTATTAATCTAAATTGAGTAAATTAATAAATTGCATTTAATCTTGAACAATATCTCTACCATTAAATTATCTTTGACTGACATTTATTTATAGTTAAATTGAGTAAATTAGAAAATATATATACCGCACCATATATTCTAGACAATTTCTAAAATTACAAATTTAATTTATACATATAATTTCAAAATTGAGTAATTTACTATATAATATCTCAGTCTTTCTTTTTTTAATTAATATATATATTTATATATGCTGATGCTAAAAAAACCGTGCATTTCACGAGATTCTATACTAGTATACTCTAACGGCATAAGCATTCCTATGACGTCTTAAACGGCAGGCAGCCAGGGGTTGGAAGCAAGACAACATGGAGGAACATGCAAGAATGCATGAATAAATGAATGTAATATGTTTCATTAATTGTTGGTCGGTCGCCTTGGGTTCTAAAACGCGGATATACAGACCATCTCCTCTACGTCTGCACATCACCACATGCCTTCCTTCAGATTAAGGAATATAAGACCATTACTCCTACAAATTAAAGGACACCTGAATCCTTGTTTAGGACTAACATTTTTTATTAATTACAGTTAATTAATAATAATAATAATAATAATAATAATAATAATAATAATAATTAAGATTTAAGCTAGCCTTTCAATGGGCTTAGAGAATAGAGATGCCTATTTTTAATTGATTTCTTTATTAGAGTTCATTAATTAAGTTATATTTAATCCTTTTCCAATGGGCTTACTACACCGACATAATCAACCATTTCTTTGTAAAGTACTTCATTTTGGACTTTTTTAAAAGTTGTTGCATAGGATTACTTGCTACATGGAAAACATCAACTTTCTTACTATCTTACTGGCTCAATAACCTATTTAATGATTTTTTTTTTTTAAAGTGAGAAAGATGAATATAATCTTATCTTTATTTGATGAAGCTACGAACCCTTGATGAGAAAATATCAGAGTTTATAGCATATCATAGAATCTCAATCATTATTTTAAACTTTTAAATAAGTTGGTTCTTTGAAATGGTATCAGAGGGGGCGTTACAAGAGGTTATGGATTCAAATCTTAACCATGCCTCATTCAAAGTGGAATATTCAGCCTCTATTATAAAGAAGTTAGGCTTCTCGCCAAAGGGCTCTCGTGTGAGGGAATTTGTTAGAATATGGAGTATAACATATCCTAGAGCTTTAACCATCGGCATAAATTTTTGGTTAGTTAGATTACTTCACACAGAATGCCACAAATGAAACAAAAAAAAATAACAAGACTCAATTATCCATCCCTATTGAATACCCATCCTAAGGGTATGATTAAGCTCAAGGGAATCTCCTAATTGTAGTATAGTTTTGGCTTGATAACAAGAAATTAATAGACATTGAAAAAGCTATTTAGGCCATTATCAATATTAGCTTACTTGATGCAAAAGGCAAGTTCATTTGATCTAGTTTGACAAATGAAAGACACACTTAAAAGAAACATATCATAATTGACAAATTATAACATAGGCAAAAGAATATAATCACCAAACATCCATGTGAAGAAAAGCTTGATTAGTGCCTTTGCTTATTATAGCAGCAAATTAGGCTTTTAGACAAGGAGTCAAGGACACTTATATATGTTACCAAACTTATGCTCAAGGTTTCCATGAAGGGACTCGACACGAAAATCCCTATCTTGATCATGTCATGTTTGGGAATAAGGATTTCATTTGGAAATTTGGAATTGGCTCAAATTTATTGTTTGGCAAATCAAAATTTTTCAAATTTGGATTTAAGTCAAATTCACTATGGTTATAAAAGTGGTTAAAAATGAGAAATTGAGAATGATTTTTCAAACCTTGTCATTCTCAATTTCTTAATTAATGAATCCATAATTGAAATTAAATGAAATAAACTTTCTCAAACCTAAAAATTTTCATATTCAAATTTTATTTAGGAAGCATTTGAAAACACACATGTCATTTTAAATTGTGGATTTCAATTATGAAATCATAATGAAGAATTTGAAATGACAAAGATTGGAGTGTCATTCTCAAATCCGCATTTTAATTAACTTCTTTTATAACATTGGTGGATTTGGCTCAAATTCAAATTTAAATTTTTGTTATTGCCAAACACTAACTTTCAGTCAAATTCATATTTGCAAATTAAATCACTATTGCCAAACATACCATAAATTTTATTTAAATGCCGTATTTAACTTAAGTATCAAAGAGACTTTCTCCGATAATTATTGTTCATTAGTAAGAACATTGAGAGATCTCCAAACACCTTCATCTACATAATTATATTAATGGCACACTTCAACATTCAAGAATCTTTTCCCCAAACCTTCTCTTTCATGGACTTTTTCTTTGTGTCAATTTTTTGAAAATGTAAAACAAATAAGAATCTTTTCAATTTTCTGAAAATGTAAAACAAATAAGAATCTTTTCAATTTTCTGAAAATGTAAAACAAATAAGAATCTTTTCCCCAAAACCAAGCATATAATTTTTCACTAGCCAAAAGTTATTTATTCCTATTAAATAATTCTATTGTCTATAGTAAAAGTTAAAACCATTACCAACATAAATATTCACCATTGAGTGAATTAGTCAAAATTAAAATCCATTCCTTATTACTAATTGTCAAGGACTCAAGGGTATGAATTAATAAAGTGAAAAGTAGGAAGTGTGACTTAGTATAATAAAAAAGAAAAAATAGTGCAATTTATTTTAGAAACTGTACTGTACATACATGAATATCTAATAGTTTTTCTCGCAACGAAAAATTAAATATAATGAATACACTTTATAAGTCATTAAAATTTTTTTTTATATTACCATATAAATAATCGGACCCACTTAATTAAGATACTAGTATTACTAATATTTAAGAACCCTCAGCTCTTTGATTGTTGTAGGGACGAACAAGATATGATCCATCAACAACGATCTAACTAATACCATTTTGCGTCTTTTCATTTGCTTATAGATCGAACATGACGAATAATAAACGAAATTGATTTTAATTTCAGCAGCTCAAGTCGGGGATTCCGTTTATTCGCGCTCTTTTTTGTATGGATATGAGTTGCCGCTGTCTTTCTCACTCCAAACTCTCCATAATTTTTCTATGAGCGAGCTAGATACATTGAGTATGATGATGATTTTAATATCAGCAGATTTAGTAATTTTTAGTTGAATTAGTTGTATGATATGATCACTCAATAGGAAAATGAGATATACTACACACTACACACGTCAATTGTTATCTACACAGTGGAATGCTGCACAGGAATGCGCACATATGCATAGGCAGGCAAGATAATATGGCGATGACAGCATGCTTATAAACAAATGTCATCTACAACTACAACCGTTAAGTTAAAAAACATTATATCAACTTGTCAACTTACGTAAATGGCATGCTTTTGAACAAAAATAGATTAATTAGCATTATTTATTAAAACAAAAATGGGTTTTATTCATCCACTTATTTTTTTGGTTGAGCTGATTCTTTGACATTGGTATCAGAGCCGTAGCACGACAAAAGGTAATTACGGGTTCAACTCTCATCTACCTCTTATTAAAAGGTGAATATTTAGCGTCAGGTATGAGAAAGTCATGTGTAACGTACACATTTCTAACCAAAGGGCTATCGTGTTAGGGGCGTGTTAGAGTATATAACATATATTTTAAAGCCTAACTCAATAATCAATTTAAATTTTTGGTTGAGAATTCCTTAACACAAATAAAATATTTCCTTTGTCCCTCTGAAATAACAACATATGTGTACATTCATATATTGGAAGAAAACAAGTTCAAAAATAAAATAAAAAAAATGTTGGTTGAATAAGCACTAACAAGAAATTTCGAGGAAATGAGGAGCAAAGATGAGACATTTGCAAGTATGTCATAAAATTGAACTACTTCCAGAAACAGAATATGTTATGTTTATCAAGTTGGAGTTAATGAAATTAACTGATAAACAGAATCAGATGCAAAACTTTAGTCTGAATACTCACAGTTTTTTTGTTTTTAGTTAATGACGATTTTAGTGTGGTTTTGAGACTTTTAAGTCTAGTTCATAAAAGACTCGTATTAAGAGTAGGTAACAACCGCTTTTGGAAGCGATGGTCTCATTATGAAATGGATAGACCCAAATATATTTTTGGGTCAATATGTGCTCAGTACTTGATTTATTTAAGGTCTAAATTGATTATTTTAAATCCTGAATTGATTATTTTTAGATCAAAATTGAAATTTTTTATAACAAAGGAGCTATGAATTGTTGATCATTTCCAAGAGCATTCATCGCATCATTCGGGAAATATAACTTGAGATCGACACTTTCTCCGCCTTCACATCAAGGGTAAGCAAACACTACACATACAACTTTATTTCCAAGTCCGTTATGAACGAAAACTGTTGAGGGAAGAGCAATATCACTATTATTGATCGATGATTAAAGAGTACAAATACTTTTATGTTCCATTAAAACCATCACGTTGTATTGAATAAAAGTAATTGTTTTGTGCAATGTTTTAACACTATTATATATCAGCTAGTCTCTTGAGAGACTATCTCTTTGAGACATATATTTCAAGTCCAACCCATTAAAGATTAATATTTATGTATCGTATTTTAATGCCTACTTACATTATCCTTAATGCTTACTTACCCTATCCTAATGCTTATTTTCAATATCTTAAAAGTCTACTTACATAATTCTTAATGTCAACTTACAATATTCTAAAAAATATATAATGGGCCGGTAGAGCCAGTCTCTCAAAAGGACCGTCTCTCACAAGAATTTGTGTTTTATTGATTATAATCAAGCTAATCAATGCACAAACCTTCAAAGAACATCAATTAATTAAAAATTCCATGCAATTATAATATCATATACTCCCTCCTATGCAGCTTAGTAGTCCCATTAAACTTTACACGAATTTTAAGGAGAGTCAAAATGGTACACTAAGGGTAGGAGAGAGAGTGGTATTATGGGTTTTTAATGTTAAGATTAAGGAATTAATGATTTCTACCATTTTGTAGCATTTTCTAACCAAATTTTAAAATTGTTATTTTTAACACCAAGAAGTCGGAATATTTTTCAGTACAACACCAAAATTACATCGCTTCGTCTACTAAAAACCGAAATTACATAGATAAGTCGTACAATTACAATAATTGTTTGAAATTACATCACTTTTTCCGAGCACTAAATAAAATTACAAATGACCATTACGGTATCTCAGCTAGCCTTCTCAATTCTTCGACGACCTCGGTGTAGTTGCAGTCGTTACTGATCATGTAAGTGCGGATTTTTTTCGATGTTAATCACAAATGTACTACCAACCATTAGATCTAAATGGCCTGAAGGATTGTCAAAGCATATTTATATTCAACAAGGCAATGGCAAATCACATATTGCACCTACTGACACTGAATTTTTACAAGAGGCAATGAAAGATGGCTTTTACATTCAACTAGTGCAACAACCACCCAATTCCCCTGATATGAATATTTTAGATTTAGGTTTTTTTAGGTCAACTCAAGCTTTACAGTATCAAAAAGTGGCCTACAATGTTACACAACTACTTAGGGTAGTCAATACTGCTTTTGATAACCTAAGTCCACAATGTCTTAGGTTTGTATTTATCACATTACAAGCATGTATGATAGAGGTGATGAAAAGACAAAGAGGATTCGATTATCACATTCCTCACATGAACAAGACAAAAGCAGCAAGAGAGGGCACATTGCTAGATTACTTGAGCATTGAAAAACAATTGGTTGTTGATTTACTTCAACACTTATTCACAAAAAATAAGCACAGAAACAATGAATTAATTAGTGGAAATGATTGGGTATGCAGGGGGCATTCAACAAGGGATTGTGCAAGTTAATGAGAATGTTGACATGGCATCAACAAGCCAACTTAATGTTCAGGATGGTCAACAACAACAATGAGGGAAGGGATACTTAATTGGGCCGTATATCAGAAAATCAAAAATTTTTGAGAGCATCAAAGAACATAGCACAATAGCAACAACATATGTGTACAAATAACACCAGCAATGCACAAAACAACATATCAACTTTTTGGAAGCATCAACAAAGAACTAACAACAACAACAACCAGTATCAAAACTAGACCAACACACAAGAACAACAACAACAGATGCAGAACATACAACTTACCTATTCATTTTGGACTTTTTTTGGGATCTTAAAAAGTGGGTGTTTCAAAGTTAAACAACAATGTAAAAAAATGTGTATGTTGTTTAGAATGAAACATTTGTACATATATACATAAATGAAAAAAATGGTTGTTCGCATAACTCTCAAGTAAACTTAGAATTTTGTTTTTTCAAATCATTGAGTTGAAATCGATCATCTTTGCGCTTAAAATGTTGGAAAACAATCCAAACCCCATTAGTTTGATTTTAGGTGGCTAAACTTTGTTCTCACTCAACGTTCATAGAGCAAAATAGAAAAATGCATCACAAAAAACGACTAAATAAACAATCATCATCTGTCAATACCAACATGCACCCACAAGAACAAAAACTCATTTGAGAAAGGACCAAGCTTATCAAGACAATCCTCATCTTCACAATCAGTGTTCGAAAATAGAGCATCAGCCGAAGAGTATTCACGATTAGGATTAATATCAGGCTCAGGAGTGTAAATGGGCTCACCTTTAGAGTCAAGTTGTCTTCCCCATTTAGAATCAGTCTCAACAGAGGTTGAGTCCTCATAATAGTCAAAGCTTTCATCGTTAAATGACGGCATCCCACATCTAGGGTTTTCATCATCAAAACCCTTAAACTCAAGCTTACAAGGCGATTTAAAAGGGGATTTGGAGAATCCCAGACTAGAAGAACTAGGCGAGTTAGGGTTTTTTAGGGGAAACTTCAAGGACGAGTTAGGATTTTTCAGGGGAGACTTCAAGGGCGAATTAGGGTTCTTCAAGGGGATTTCTTATGGGGTGAGTGCATATTAGATTTAGGATTTTCCCTGAGAAAAGACAGAACAACACGACAAGCACACAAGAAGAAGGAGAAGAACCGGTTGAAAACGAAGAAGATGAAGAGTAGATCTAGGGTTTCTGATGTTCACCAAATGGGCTGGGTGGGTAAATAAAAAGAAGGGGATAAGAGAGTATTAATTAATGTAATGATTTGTTGATTAGTTATATGGTGAGTAAATTAGTGAGGGTAATTGAGTTTATAATTGTAAATAGGAAGAATTTATAAGGGTATAAGGGTAAAAAATCCATAGTAAAAAAGAAAATGGGACATTTAGTGTGACTTGACCCAAAATGAAAATGAGACACATAAGATGAATATGAGGGAGTACTATAAAATATAAAAAGCAATTAACAAATTAAAAGCATACATTATTGGATTTTATTGAGTTTTTTAAAATTAAGTATTTTATTAACTTTATAGTACTTGCAAGCAATTATAATAGGAAATATTATGAAAGGGAAAATTAACTACAATAATCTAACATTTTTATGATTTTCCTACAATAATCTCATTTATTGATTAACCATGAATAATCTCAGATGACTTGCTATAACAAGTTTTATTTTTAATTTTAAAAAAACGATAAATTAAAATAAAATGTGAAAAAAATAAATTAAAAGATTTCTGATTTATTTATTATTTAGAATTTTTATGTAAATTTTCAAAATTATTCTCAGATTTTTCATTAATTTTCAGTTTACTATTTTGGTGAATTACCTACTATAGCAGGTTATCGTAAAATCCAAGTTTACTCTAGGAAAATACCCCTAAAATTGAGATTATTCATGGTCAATCAATAGATGGGAATATTGAAGAAAAATTATAAAAAAGATTGAATTATTTTAGGTTATTTTTCCATACAAAACACATACAATTATCTGTAATATTTAAATATGACCAATAACATATGCAACGAACAAGTATGAACAAGTTTTAAAGCATTCATTTTCTTGTAATATTTAAATATGACCAATAACATATGCAACGAACAAGTATGAACAAGTTTTAAAGCATTCATTTTCTTGTTTAGCAGTGTTTTGAGTAACTTTCAATGGTTTGATGAGGCTTAAAACGTTACTTTAAAAACTGTAAAGTAGCAGTTTAAGTACCGTTTAGTATTTGATATAAAAACAGTTGTTTTTGATGCGTTATAACTTGGGACATTATAAAATCAACAAGTCTTGTATGAGGTCGTCTTACCGTGAGATGAGCCCATAAAAGCAGTTCATGATAAAAAAAAAAAATTAAAAGCCAATGAAGAATGAATTGTATAGAGCATCAGTTTTTTTTAAAGAGTTTGAACTAACCCAATTGAGGTTGTCTCATGATGAAAAGGATCTCCCCGCTATCCCGCACAAGGCAGGGTCCGTGTGGGGGGTTTTTTTTTCTTGAAAAGATACGGACAAATCATACCCGTACTACCAAAGGAGGAATAAAGACTAACGAGACTCATGATGAGACAGTTTCAATAATAAAGAGAGTAAAATCAAAAGTAGTAATTTCTGAAACTCACTATATATTTCTCTAACACTACTTTAGTATTGATTTACATAAGTATTGGATAACTAAATAAATATTTATGAACTATAGTTGTACAACCAGTACAATTACTTAGACGACTAATAATTACCTATATAACTACCTCGCGATGAATTGGCTTTCATTTTTGTCAACAATTCATTATCATACTTAGTGTTTTGCACTCAACTAACCCTTCTTTATTATATAATAATAAAAATAAATATTTTTATTCTTTTTAGTTTTAATTCATTTAATATTGAAGTGTTGGAATTAAATCATAATTAACTTTTGAGTGATTAAAATTACAAAATTCTAGAAGACTAAAATTAACAAAGTACTTGGGCTAAAACCCGAGTTAAATCCGCCTGAACCCTAGAAGAAACTTGGCCTCGCGCATGGCCCGCTTTTGCATTACCTTTCCTATTCCCGAAAATTTGAAACACATGAGGAAAATTATATATAAAAAAATCACATTATAACCAAATTTTGAAACTATTTATCAAAATAAGCACTTTTTTCTCAATGCTAAGGTTTGGAGTATATTTGCTCTTAGTAACAGCAACCCATTACTTAATTTGAGTCTACAAGAGTCAGCTCAATAATTGACCGCTCTTAGTAACAACGACCAATTGCCAACCTGACTATTGTTGACTCTGTTTAATAATGGGCCGCTATTATTAAGAGCGATCCAATAGTCAGGTTAGCAATCGGCCGCTGTTACTAAGAGCGGCCGATTATTGATCTAACGTTTGTTGACTCAGATTAAGTAATGGGCCGCTGTTACTAAGATTGAACATACTCCAAATCTTAGCATCGGGAAAAAAAATACTTATCTTGGAAAATAATTTCAAAAGTTGGCTATAATGTGATTTTTTTATATAATTTTGCTTATGTGTTTTAAATTTTCTCCTATTCCCAGTCGGGCTACTACCCAACATCGAGCATTCTATGTAACAAATAACTGTAGTAATAGCGGAGCAAATATGTGTTTTTTCTTTCTCTTCAAATACTACGACTTTGTTTCCCTGTTGGTTCGTTATTAGTAATAGGCCTATTTTTGACGTTTTTGACCAGCTTCTTTGTTCACTGTCAATAATAACGAATAAAACTGACCTTAGACTCGGAAATGAAGACCCTTATGTTGAGAATTAAAAATTTTCTGAATCTTATTTGAAAATTTAAATTTTTTTTTTATTTTATTCAATCTTTCGCAACTTCGCAACAACTCGACGTACGACCAATAGCGCATTGATATACTGAAAAACGTCTAATTTGCTGCTGGCTGCCCAAAATCTAGACCATCCAGACCCATTCAACTTTGGTAGATCAATACCCTGACTCGGACTCTTAGGGTCCAAAAATTTTGAACTCGAATCCAAACCTGTCGGGTCTAACAGGTCTAGGATACTAAACGAGTCTTGATTTAATATTTAAATTCAAATTCTGTTACATTTTAAAGGTTTCATTGGTACTAAAATGAGTTTATATGTAGTTAGTAGTATAAGGCTAAATTGAGTTAATTAAAAAAAGCTAAATTAAGTCAAAAAATAAAGAAATAGATTTAAATGAATTTAAAATTAATTTGAGTTGTGTAATTGGTCGGGTTTAGAAGGGGTCTAGATGGTTCTAGCGGGTGTGGATCTTGAATGGGTTCAAATAGAGGGTATGAGTCGGGTTCAGGTTGTCTGGGTATGAAAACCCTAAACCTAGACCCAAACTCATTTATTTTTTATCTAAATTTGAACTTAGATCCGTTAGGTTTCAAAAATCAAACTCTAAGTCTAAAAATAGAAACGAGTCGAATTTAACAAGATTTTACTATTTTAAATTATTATTATTATTATTGATTTTATATTTTACCTTTAAAATCATCCCTCATCCCACATCCACTATCAAATATGCCTCAACATATGAACCCTCAAAGCAAGCCTAGCGTGAAAAATGATACAATAAATAATTGATGAGTAAATTCTTAAGACTAACAAATAAAATTGCAACCATACACACTAATTAAGTTTTTAACTTTATAACTATTTTACAAAATTTTTTATATAGTTTTATAATATCACACATATTTGGTATAATAGCACGATAACAATAAACAATAATTATTATATGGTCTTTTTTTTGCCATAGGAAATAGAAATAAACTACACTACACACCATGCATTTATTTTTTCATGGTGAAATCGCAAATTAGAAGCAAGTAAGGGCATGCACACATTTCCATAGTCTTTAATCTAGTAGTCACTACCACCAAATCGACCTTGAAGATATTTCACCAAATTAGGCTCAATATCAAAACCCTTAGACAAAACATCAACTGAAATAGGTGGTTGAGACCCAAACACGGCATTAGCTATAGTAATAACACCAGGATTCTGGCTGCTCAACCCTGAAATTCCAAAAGCAGGGGTATGGCCTATGTTCAACTGAAAATGAATCAAACCTTGTGGAAAAACAAAAACGTCTCCTTTGTAAAGTAACTTAGCAAATAGCTTATTCGGACCCTTAGCTTGGTTAGACGTGACAAAACCGACGTAAAAGGTTCCTTCTATTACGGTAAAAATCTCGGTGGCACGAGGATGTGTGTGGGGAGGATTAAGTCCATATGGTGCAAAATCAAGTCTAGCAATTGATATGCCCAAAGTGTTAAGCCCCGGTAAGTTGTTTGCTGCTACGGCCGTTGCAACGAAACCTAGCTTGTTATCAGTATTTCCTGGAACATCTAGTCCACTGAAGAAGAAATCATTTGCGGATACCATCATTGGATCTTTACAAAAAAGTCCATTCACGAACACTACTTGTTCAAAAAAAATAAAAATGAGTAACAAAAGTTCATTTGGTTAGTTTACGACTATCAATTAACTCGATATAAATAAAAGTGTAAATTTTGTGATATTGAAATTAGTGGCAGTATGTTGATCTTGACCTGTAAGTTAGAGAGAACCAAAGTTATTACTTATTATTCAAACAAAACAAGGGTTTCAGATTTAAATTCTCGATCAATATCTACTTACTACGACATAATTTACTTTTAGTGGAATATATTTAGCTACATTTAACTCAAATGTCACTACTTGAAATTTCTAGTAATATATATAGTGGATTTAGTGACATTTATTAGAATCTTTAGCAGCATAATAAAAAATCATACTAAAGCTTTTCGCGACATATAAGATCTAGTGACATTTCTAATAAATGCCACAATAGACTATATTAACAATTATATATGTCACTGAAGGCCAAATAAAGTGTTACTGAATCATCACTTTATAATGGAGCTTAAAATATAAACTAATCATCATTACACTAAAAATATAAATCAGTGACTCTTTAATGTCACTAAATTTTATGTCGTGAAAAGTTAATTTTTGTTGCAGTGTAAATAACAATTATGTAAAAATCAGGTGGACTACATTAGATCTGATGTTGAACCGATCCAAAACATGCAACTCAAAATCGACTCAATGACCCGAATATAGACCTTCAAACATGACCAAAAAATCTTAAGAGCTAAACTCGTTTAGACTTTATAGACGTACACGTATAAACATCCACCATTGCTAAATAATTTAAAAAATAAATAATCTTGAAAAATAAATAAATAAGTATTAGAACATAAATAAATAATTTTTGTTTTAAGAAAATGGATAAATAATTTTACTATTAACACCAATATTTCCAGATAAATAAACCCAAAAGAAAATTTAAAAAAATACTTATTTTTTTGAGAAAGTATTAGAACATACATCCTTCAAGTGGTTGATTCACTCCAACACAAAAATCTTGTAGTTGATTGGGATCAGTAGCAAAGGCTACATAGCTAGCCACGGCTAAAAGGAAAAAGAACTTCATAATAATCTTAGAAGCTTCCATTTTTCTTTCTTGATTTTTTTTTTTGATATTAGTTTAGAAAGTGTAACCCTTTTTATAGTTGAAATAGCCACTTTTAAAGTCAATTAATTGGTCAAAATTAAAATATTATTTGCATAAAATAAGATTTATTAATTTATTTAACCTTCACATTTTATTTTAGATTAGATAGTTAATGGCTAACAAGTGTACCCATTATCAACATAATGTGGTGGTGCCGCCTTTGGCGTATTTTTACAATTAGCATTTGAGAGAATTTTTATTGGTTTAAGGTTGTAATTACATTATTCTAAAAGGAAAATCTCAATATCTCGCACAAAGCAGAGTTTGGGGTGGGGGTTTTGCTTTTTTCTGAAAGATGCGTACAAATCATGCTCGTTTCCCCAATGAGAGAACAAATAGAGATGCACACAGTCAAAGAGCCCTCAATTGACACCTGCGCCCAGTAGGGGTCGAACTCCAAACCTTCTGCTCTACATATAAATGCTCTATCCATTGAGCTCCGTAATTACATTATTCTAATTATTGTTAATAGTAAGTTAATCTTGCATTGTATCTTAATCCCTAGTGCTGTTCTTGTAATCCCCTAGTACATGAGTATTGTAAAATAATGTATCATTAACTAGTGTGCCATTTATGTATCCACTTGATGATTATTGTATCATATGAGATGAAAATATCAACCTAATTAGGTTCTATTAGTGTGGTGTCATAGTACAGAAATTTAATACAACTATTGGGAGTACTAGATATTTAGCTTTTATGATTGTAGTAATTAAAAAACGGCAAATTTTGGTTCGTTATTTTTAAATATACTAAATACTATTGTGGAGGTCAATTGTTTGAGCTACGTTCACTATTCACGATGTTCGATATAAAAATTGTGTGTATTTAGGAAAAAAAATTATCAAGAATAAAATAATTATTTGAGTTTTCTTTTCTATAATAATACTAATTTTTGATTAATTATGAATAATATTAATTTTAATGGGTCTTTCCCTCTAACATCAATGCAAATAGGTCACTAATTGTCATGAGATAATAACTTCGATGAAAGAAGAAGATTATTATGTTATTCATTGAAAAAACAAAATACGTAGAGGATGCTTCTTTTATATATGAAAGCCTTATGAACAAAACAAAATAAAACTAAGACAACTATAGAAAAGAAAGAACTAACTATAGTAAGGAGTACAAAAGCAAGTAGAATTAAAACATCGGTGATTAACGAATATCATGACTATAACCCATATCCTTATCACCCCCTTCAAGCTTGGGGTGAGGTGAGTCATGCCAAGCTTGGATAGTAAATATTTCAGCCTGTGAGAAAGAACAATATTGGTCAAGGCATCTGCAAGCTGCTCATTAGTAGGAACTTATCGTAGTTTAATGAGACCTTCGAGGACTTTTTCTCGCATAAAATGGCAATCAATAGCTATGTGTTTAGTGCGATGATGGAGGATAGGATTTTGAGCCATTTGTAGAGCTGAGTTATTGTCAAATTCTAAAGTCAAATGTTTTAGGTTTGTGACGCCAAAATCTTCCAACAATCGGACAATCCATATAATTTTTGAAGCGACAACGGCCATGACACGATACTCTGGTTCAAATGAAGACTTGGAAACCGTACATTGTTTTTGAGACTTCCAGTTGATTAAAGGGCTGCCGAAAAGGATCACATAACCTATCATAAAACGCCTTGTGTCTAAACAGGCCCTCCCCAGTCGGAATCTGAAAAGGCTTGGAGCTTGAGGGAATCACTGCCTTTAAAGAGAATGCCTTGCCAAATGTTGTAGCAACATAATTCAGTGCGTGAGTAAGAGCCTTGAAATGATTTTCGGTTGAGTTTTGCATAAATTGACTTAGAGCTTGGACATAAAAAGATATGTCAGGACGGGTATTAGTAAGAATTAAGAAAATTGAGTTTGCCGATTATGATGCTATAGAGTGTGGGATTAGAAAAAAGAGGGGAATCATTAGATTGCAGTTTGAAATTTAGAGTTGAAGGGGTGACCACATTTTTAAATGAAGTTATACCAGAGCCATTCAATAAGTCGCTTGTGAATTTACGTTGGCTCAAGATAATGCTTGTATCAACATAAGTGACCTCAAAGCCAAGGAAATAATTTAATTTGTCGAGATCCTTAATACCAAAGAGCTTATGAAGATGAGCTTTTGTAGACTGGATCATAGAAATATTATCCCTAGTAATTATAATATCGTCGACGCAAACAACGAGTATAGTGATACACGTCGTTGTTTGCTTTATGAACACTGAGTAATTATTTTTTGACTGAGTATAGCCTTGGTGAGAGAGTTCAGTTGTGAGTTTAGAGAATCATTGTCGGGAAGATTGCTTAAGACCGTAGAGGGATTTTTTTAGCTTACATACCATGTGAGGAGGACAATGCATACCTTCAAGGGCTCATATACATGTCTTTATGGAGGTCACCATGAAGAAAGGCATTATTCACGTCAAGTTGATATAAAGACCAATTGCGACTAACGGTTAGAGCAATGAGACACGAGACAATAGTGAAGGGAACAACAGAAGAAAAAGTCTCCTGAAAATCAATCCCTTGTTTTTGATGGTAACCTTTTGCTACGAGTCTGGCTTTGTGGCATTCCAAACTTCCATCAGAACGGAGCTTTACTTTGTATACCCATTTTGAATCGATTGGTTTTTTCCAGGAGGAAGAGGGACTAAATCCCATGTATTGTTGGAATGCAAAGCTTGGAGTTCATTAGCCATTGTTGTTTGCCAAACAGGATCCGAAGCAACATTTTTATAAGTCGTTGGCTCATGCCATTAAGATTGCTTGGCTAAGAACACTTGAGAAACATTAGGCAAAGCATCAAATGAAACAAGATTACATATAAAATCAGATAAGTATGCAGGAGATTTATGTTGTCTTGTGGAACGTCTAGGAATGGTATTGTGGTTAGGTGATGTAGGTGATGAAATTGGGATATCATAGGTTGTAGGTTTAGGAGAGGTGGGGTGTGTAGATAGAGTGACAGCAGGAGTAGTAGCGTGGTTAAGAGTGTTATCATGTGGTAGAATTTAGCTTGCAGTGTTTTTAGGGATGTGTAGAGTAAGAGGTGTAGTACTAGCATGTGGAGTGGGGTATGTGTGGCGTGTAGTGTCATATGGGGTTGTATGTAAGGTAAAGTCATCTAATGTGCAAATCTCAGGAGTAGTACAAGTGGGAAGATAAAAAGTAGAAAAAGGAGAAGGCTTTATAGTCTTTTGATGAAATGGAAAATGCCTTTCATGAAAAGTGATATCCCTAGTAACAACAAATTTATGAGTGACTAGATCATAGACCTTACATGCTTTTTGGGCATATGGGTATCCAAGAAAAACGCATGGTTTGGCTCGAGCTTCAATTTCAGTGATTAATGAATATCAAGATTATAACCCATATCCTTATCAACTACAACTAAACGCCTCAACACCACCACCACCAATGACCACTGCTAGCAACTCACCAATGACAACCACTTCCCCCTCCATAATCAGCAATTTTCCCCCCTGCTCCCTTCGCGACCCTATTAACCATGAAACAAACTTGATGTGCAAATTTTATGTAACCCCAAGCGCACGGTGTACGTGTAGTTGCGGGTCGAACACAAGGAAGTTAGGACAAGAAACTTGTCAATCTCTACTAATTATATTGTTTAAGGAGAAAAAAGGTTGATTGGTTGTTTTCTAACAAACTAAAAATGCAATAAGAAATATGGATTAAACTATATGATGAAGAGATCTAGGGTGTCAGGAATCCTCTAAAGTCTTGTATGATCAAATTCTCATTAGTGTCTATGAAATGTTGGATTAATTACATGGTTTAGCATGATCTTGTTAATCTCAAACTCTCGCTCTGTTGATTAACTACTCCCTCTGTTCCCTATTAATGTTCCCATTGGGAATATTCACGGGAATTAAGAAAAGTGGAATCTTTTAGATAGTGGAGATATTATTTTATTGAATAATAAATTTAATGGAGGAAAAGTGGGGACCACAAATAGTAAAAAAAGTATTTAAAGAAAGTTAGTGGAAAAAATATGGGGACCACAACTAATTAAAAAATATTTTTATAAAGTTAGTGGGAAACATGTGAGGACCATAAGGAATATAAAAATGTTAAAATGGAGTTAGCGGAAGATATGTGAGGACCATAATCATTATTAAAATATTAAAATGAGGATGTGTGAGGTTATTTTTGTACAAAATTTGTGATATAAATGGAAAGATTCCTTATGGCAACAACAATTGAAACACCCCAAAATGGAAAGTAAGAACTTCTTTAAGGAACGGAGGGAGTATTAGATTTAGACCCTACTAATTCAATTCTCACACGCTAGTTTTGTTGAACGAATTAATAAGAATTTAACTAAAATTTACCATAAAGCAAACTAGTCCGACAAAGCACATTTAATTTAGGGTTAATTAGTACAATTTAACCATTTTAATCATTAAGTTTATAGACACATCCAAGAATCAAATACTCAACTATTAGGTTCAAATCCAAACCTTAGAAAATGGATCTACTCACTAATCATGGTAAATGCAATGAAAATAAGCCAGTTTTTACAAACTAATAATCGTTTTTACAACAATGGAAAATGCTAAGAACTTAAGAGAAAAACTAAGAAAAAAGGAAATGAACCTGGTACAAGACAGTTTTTACAAAATAATAACCGTCACTTTATATAGTAACTCCAAAAATTAGGAAGAAAATCGCCAAAACTCATCCGGAACCGATAAGCGACGATCGTCGCTTGATATGCAACGACTTGTCGCATGTCTTCTTACTGACTCTGGATTGCTAATTTGATTGAGCGACGAGCGTCACTTATAAAGCGAGGACTCGTCGCTTTGCCTTTGGAAATCTGATGGACCTTTTTTATAAGAGCGACGAGTGTCACATATGGGGTGACGACTCGTCGCAAACTCTCTGAAAAATTCAATTGGAACGCATCATTGGGCGACGAGCGTCACATATAAGCAACGACTCGTCGCTTTTCTTCTGACCCTCATTTCGCTTCGTTTCCTTTGCTCTTTCTTCATTTGTGGTACTATTGGCATGGTTTCCTTACATCGCAGAGGGGTCTTAGGCTATTTCTCCAAGCCTTCACCCTCCTATCACTCCAAAAACCTAATAGTTTTTTGCCTCAAAAACATATAAAACACAATAATAAACCCAATGAGACAAAATTATCATAATACATCCAAATTTCTATCTAAAACTCAAATAAAACTACAAAAAGGAGCGTAAAATGACACGGATAAGTGCAAATAATTGCACTTATCAGGAACTTATTAGATAAGATATTTTGTTGTTCTACCGATAATGCAACCGTCAATATCAAATACATTGAACTTTTGTATAACGAACCCGCTTTTACTTGTATCCTAGGTGGTAGTTTATTACATATACGTTGTTGTGCTCATATTTTTATTTTATCTTGCCAAGCAGGTATTTAGAACCTAAGTGATTTATTAGATCCCATTAGAGACATAGTGAAGTGGCTCAGATTAGGACAAGTAAAAAGAAGATATACACAATTATATCAACTAAAAAAAAGTATATTGGTCTTTAGATACTCCTATACGTTGGGGTTCAACCCATTATTTATTAAAGAAGGCTATTGCTTATTGTCCGGTCATAACACAACTGTATATTGAATGTATATGTGATGAAACTTGGGAACTAGCTATAGGGATACAGAAATTATTGGAAGCGTACGGGCATACTTATTTACCTAATGAAGACCATATGAGTATATGACACTAGTGTTAATAACTAATGATTGCACTGGATCACCCTTAAACCTCAAGCCCTTCATGAATTATGTATATAAGCCAATAAGCTTGGCCAGGAATGCGAAGGAAAAACTTAACAAGAGAGTACTTGTGTGGAAAAAGACTTTGTATTAATAAAAGAATGTTTTTATAAAAGAGCTAAATGTTTTACAAGAGCTTTTGGAACTTAATGGAACTGGGATGCAAAAATGAACTTAATTGCCTATTTATAGACAAGCCCCTTACCTTAAGCACTTCTAGAATGCTCCTGGAATTCTCTAGAATGTTCTACACTACTCTTCAAGATTATGTACATATGTAGAAATACTTGTAAGGTTATGAACATGCACAAAACACTCTGAAGCACACCAAATTATTCTATAATACTCTAGTATACTCTAGTATTTACAAGATAGTGCTAGAACCTTCCAACACCTTTCATACCTTTCTTGAATATGCTAATACTTTCTATCACACTCTAGTACCTTCATGAACATACTAGATGCCTCTAGCACATCCTAGAAACTTCATGAGGTATTCTGAATGCTTCTAGAACACCTAGAATAGTCTAGAACTTAATTGGTTGTTTGGGAGGGTATTTGATCCAAGAACAATTGTTCTTGGGGTTTTCCTCCATCCCAAAATTTATCTTTTATATTCATTTTTTTTAATTTCTCATTTCTTTCATGTTAGAATTATATCAATTTTGACATTTTCTTCTAACATTTAAGTCCTTCACTATTCTAAGAAAATTTTGAAGTTTTTGTTCTTATAAAAATCTTTCTTCTAATCAAATTATATGTCCTATTTGTTATTTTGTTACTATTTCCCATCATTTTTAGTTTGTATTTTATTCGCAATCTGTAAGTTCAAACGTACATAGTTGGTTGAGATTTTATTTGATTCGTCTCAATAGATTTTATCAATATAAAGTACCTTTTATAATTTTATTTTTAATTGAACATAATTAGAAATATGTGAGATTAAAATAGTGTATCGATAAATGTACAAAATCAAATAGGACGCATGAGTAAAAGTCTTGTATAGACTTGTTCCACATTATTTTAGTATGTATCAAACTCATAATATAAAGTAATTTCCAATAATTGTATTTGATTGTAGAGCTGTTCAATTCTAACCCGACCCAGAATCGAAAATTATACGACCCGGAAATATGTTATTTTTCTAGGTTTATCGAACCGGCATAATACGAACCGATATTGCACTCGAACCGTTTGACAATCGAAAAGGACAAAATCGAACTCGAACTGCAACCGAATTTTATAACCGACATATAAACATTAACCGATGTTACCCGAACGCAACAGTGATCGACCCGAGTCAAATCCAACCTGAATTATGCACGAAACCGAGTGCAACCCGACTAAAACCAATTAAGATCGAACTGTTTTTTACCCGAACCGATACAGACCCGAGCCGAATATTAATCGAACTATTATAAATCCGAATCAATTTTTCACCTAATTTTAGCATTGTAAACAAGATTATCTATAAATAAATAAGATTTTTCATGATATTGATATCCACTATAAACCAATAAGCACATTACAAAAACCTTAGAAACATATTGAAGTGGAACAATACAAAAACTTAAAAGTTTCTTCAACACTTCCATCTAGACTTTTCTTGGTTTCTATTGCTAATTATATATTTCACGTTAGTAATCCACCAATTGTTCAAGCATTAAACCCCAAACATTTACATCCATCACTTATACATCCACCTAATTTAAATATATAAATATTAAGTTTTAACCCCAAAAATTTACATCTATCACTTATACATCCACCAAATTTAAATATACAAATATCAAGTCTTAACCCCAAAAATTAGCATTCAATCAACAACTATAAATAGCTATATATCCACCACAAAAGTATCATCCATCAAATGTACGTGAGTATGTCCACCATGACACTCTTTCTCCAAAACGAAACATAAAAGTCGACAACGAGCACCAAAATCTCTCACGTACTGCTGCTTTGCTTGTGGTACAACATTTCAATCTTGAACAAAAACAAACAAAAAAAGTATTAAAAGAAAATAATTAATTCTTATAAGAAAGAAAAAAAAATAAACGCCTAAAATTTTGCTACCAGAATATCAAGTTCAAAATGTGCGCCGCACAACGAATATGAAAATGTGCACCATCACATGGAAAAGACGAATGACCATTTAAACATTCTTGTAACAAGGGGATCATGGAATCATTATTTGTTGCATTGTCAACAGTCATGCACATGACCTTTGATTCAAGACCCCAATCCTTGATCATTGCATAAACCAGCTCATAAATCGCATGACCAGTGTGTGGGGGAGGGAAATGACGAAAATTGAGAACTTTCGACTTCAAACACCAATGTTTGTCAATATAATGAGCCGTTAAAGTCAAGTATCAACGAGATGTGCAAGCTGTTCAAATGTCATATTTGGAATTAGTGTAATAGAGTAATGTATATTCGAATAGCTTATACTCCCTTTAATTAAGAACAAATGTCTCATTTGGAATTTTCATAAATATCCCTCTATTTAATATATTTTAATTACTAGCCTAAAAATAAATCGAGACAATTACTCTGAATTGGAGAGACTATTAGGTTAGAGTACTCAATAAGTTAATAACACTTATAAGTCTAAGTATGTAATAGGTTAATAGTCTATATTCTATAAGATAGTTTAGTTAGTCTTAGTCTTATAGTCTTTTGTACTAATATATACTTAAATAATAGTCATATATATATATATATATATATATATATATATATATATATATATATATATATTATATATATATATATATGTATATATATATATATGTAATATATAATATGTATATTATATATATATGATATATATATATATATATAGTATATATATATATATATATGTATATAGTATATATTATATTATATATTAAGTATATATATATATATATTATATATATATATATATATATATATATATATATATATATATATATATATATATATATATATATATATATATATATATATATATATATATATTATATATATATATATATATATATATTTTGTTATAAACTAATTAAAATAAATTGATCAGCCATATCCGATAAAACAATCGGTAGTTATTTTTTGTAAGTAAATGAATAATATACATCAATTAAAAATCCAACTATTAACTTATTTCGATATTGACCCGATCCATAGTTGTCCGTAACTGATAACTACCCGAAAAATAAAGCTCGAACCCGGTTTGTGCCCGATAAAACCGAACTAATTTTAGACCGATGACAACCCGAGCTCGATTGGCACGCGACTCGAATTTCAACCGATAACAAACCGGTGAGAACTCGATAACGTGAACAACCGCTGTTAAACCGACCCGTAACTAACCGATCTGACCCGAGTATGACCCGTTGCTGCATACAACCGAAAATTTACTGATTCGAATTCCGACCGAACCGAATTACACCCGTCCGAAACCGACCCGATGACCCGAATGAACACCTCTATTTGATTGTATACCTTTTAAACTTGGTACGCAGCAAAATAGCATAAGTCATGTTCATTTAAAACTCTGTTTATTTGATTATAATAGGATGAGTATTTAGCAAACACCGACTCTTCATAATATTCACAATATCAAGCAAACTTTCTCTCTATACAGGATTCTCATCTTTTGAGGCTAAATTGCTCTAGATACTACTTCTCAAAAGAGTACGAGTATAGATCGTCCGGCACCTTCACCTAGACCCTATTTTCGAGCGGAATATTGGGTTGATGATGATGATACATCTAGCAAACAAGTCCTTACGATCATATACTAGTATTTTCAATAATAATTGTGCTATTTACAAATATAATTATCATAATTTCACATTTAAAATAATAAAAATCTAAATAAACATTTGCATATATACATTTGTAATTAATTATCCTCCATACCATCAAAATCACACAAAAGTGAAGTAATATCACTAAAAGAATATTGTTGATTATTCCCAATATTTACATCATTATTATTATTATCTAAAAAAGTATATTGTAATAATGAATTATTATTATATTCATTAAAGTCAAATAAGTTGGAGGAGCAACAGGGTGTTGGGAGTTGGGGACCCCACATAAATTCATCATCAACAAAGCTTTGTGTGTGTTCCATAGTAGGCATAGCTACATTTTCAGGACTTGTTTGATCAGATTTAGCATTGCAGGATTTGTTGGAGTTGTCTAGAAGATTCATATAGCGGCTAACATCAAAATTTGTGACTGCATTTTGGCCTCTATGTTGAATTGCTGCTATGTCGTATGCTGCTGCAGCCTCTTCTTGTGTAGCTGTACGTTAGATGATAGTATCAAAATTGTCATTACTAAATATAACTATATTCATTAAATTACTAAATTTAGACCTCATGCAATGGTCCTAGCTCTTCAATAACCATGCATATGGGTCATTTGACATGGTATCAGAGCCAGCGTGAGTGCATGACAAGAGATCAGGTATGAAGAGGGTATGTGATGCATGATCGTTTCTGGCATATGGGTTATAGAGGCAAACTAAACGAAATGAGCCTTCTCTATAGAAAGTTGATTCTGAACTTTAACGGGTGTTTGATAAATTAAATAACAAAGACAAACTGAATATATTATAACAAAGCTTACGCGTGTCAATGTCATATACTTCTTACTCGATTAAAGACATAACAAAATTTTTTTAAGTTTCTACTTCATTAACAAAAATTTCAGATATTAGGCCCTTTCGCTCTAGTCCTAGGGAAAATGTCTACCTTGCCTAGGGTCAAGAACGACTTGATGTATCTACACGTTTAGCCTAAAGAGCTCTCGTGTGAGGGGGACTTATTTAGTATATAACATATCATGGGACGACAACTATAACTCTATAAGTTTAAGTTTTTGGTTGAGTTGGTTCCTTAACAGTTATCTTCCGATAGAATCGATTTCGTTTGATCGAATTGGTTCCTCTATAAGTTTAAGTTTTTGGTTGAGTTGGTTTATATATATATATATATATATATATATATATATATATATATATATATATATATATATATATATATATATATATATATATATATATATATATATATATATATATATATATATATATATATGTAATTTTAATTTTAAAAAGCTCTTATAAAAAACCAATACATCAATTTTTAATTTAAAGCTTCAACAAAGAAATAAAAACGTTGAACAATATAATCTACAAAATAAGAAAAACCTGTGAGTTTCGATTAAGTTTAATGTTATTTTTTCGTTTTTAGAATGGTCGATTTTTAGATTATCTATCAAAATTTCGAGGTAATAACTCACTAATTCGATTGAATTTTAGACTAATTTTGAGTCGGATTGAAATTTGTTGAGTCTAGATTTGTATATTAGTTGAGAGTTGGAAAGATTTGGTGACCCAAATTAATTTAATTTATAATAATAATGTTGTGTAGCCGTTGAGGTTGGTGCATTTCTTTAACTAACTGATATTGACTCATTAATGGCAAATTGGCAACATAATTTAATTTGATTGACTACAGCTATATATCATTTCTATAAACTATTTACAATTAAATGAGAAAATGCCGACTAAAAAAATTAGAGTAAATTGTTTCTAAAAAGAAAAAGAAATATATGTACAAAAGGAAAGTACCAAATGTGCCAAGATAAAGATATTTGTTGCCAAGCACCCTACCAATCCGAGCTTCCCATCTTCCATTGTGATGATGTCTAAAACAAATTACAAATCCCTAATTAATGACCGTAAATCATCACATAAAGACACAATTATAATAACATATAATCCTAAGACTCTCTTAATACCATTTAACATGAAGATGATTGGCCAAGATAGCAGATCACCATTCTTTACCTAGACAAATTCATGAACAAGTATATTGTGGACAACAAAAGTGTTCACCAAAAACAATCAAGAAACAATAAAGCAAATAAATAACAAGAATACACACCAAGAAATAATGTAATTCACTATCAACGTGACATCTACATCCACCAGACGACAGACAATCAGTATGTAAGGAGATTAGAAAACAAGATGATAGAAAAGTTTTTTTCCACTCACTAAAACTCTCAATTTGTAACAAAACGTGCAGCCGCACACAGTCTCGACAGGAACTAGGAAAGTTTCGACCGAGACTCTAAAAAGTCGCCTCAAACTAACATGAGTCTTGCTCAAGACTCAACACTACAAAAGCTATTGCCTCCCACGAACTTTAGTTTTGATAGAATCTCATACGGGCTTAACCGAGACGTCCTAATCTCGATCGAGATTAAGATCGCCTCGGCAGAGACTTTGAGAGTCAACTCTTCTATTTTCCCAGCGCATAAATTTTAACTGAGATTAAGGGTAGTCTCGGTCAAGACTTAGCCAAATCTGACAAAAACTCATCTCAACCACTCAATCTGACAAAAACGCGACACAGTTCAAGTCACCAAACACTAATAAAGTACACCGAAAAAGAAAGTAAAAATTTATGATGAATCATATATGCTAATGCAATACCTTGCAACTCCTCTATATTTTGAAACTCCTCTAGAAAAACCGTTACTTTTTCTGAAATGTACACACAAATCTAATGTTTAGTGAAACAATTTTGAATTTAACAAATTACCATTAAAATATATATATATATAAAAAGGAATAATCATTTTCATTAGATCATACCTTCTTAGTGATCCTATATACTCTTCTCTTGTTAATCCTTCCATCTCTTTCATTTCATTATCATAAGTTGATAACTAATCCACATTAATTACGTAATTAAGATATAAAACATTTAATTTAATTACATAAACTAGAAATATTTATTAATTAAAGAATCATATTTATATTTATATTAATTAAAAAAAATTCTCACAGAAAAATTTAGTAGGGTCTCTCCTCCCCAATACTTTAGTGCTGCCAAATCATAGGCTCTAGCAGCTGCGTCTTCGTCATGATAAGCACCTAACCAAATCAAATACACTAGAATGATGTAAAACAAAAAAACAAAAAACAAAAAAAAAAAAAACCTTTCATACACGCTATAAATAAATGTCAGTCAAAGATAATTTAATGGTAGATATGTTGTTCAAGATTAAATGCAATTTATTAATTTACTCAATTTAGATTAATAAATATAGCAATTAATTAATTTGATTATTCAATGTGAAAAATCTTTGAAAGGATGCCACATGAAATTTTTTAGTTCTTGTAGTTAATAGTATGATTGGTGGATTTATTTTAGTTTAATAAAATAAAATCAACTTTACCTTATTTAATATAATAAATATAGCAATTAATAAATCATATTATTAATGAATATAGCAATAATCCAAAGATTATTCTATGTGGCAAATCATTATGAGCATGCTACATGTAATTTTCCAGTTTTTTTAGTTAATAGTACGATTCTGACTTTCTGAGGTTAAAAGCTAACGTTTGTTTTTTAAAATTATAGTACAAAAAAATCAACAAATACAAATTTATAGTGATTTTGAATATTTATGAATTTTAATTGATGAGGTTTGAATTTATTGATTTTTACCATGCTCTTATCTTTAGTGTTTCAATATATATATTCTCTTCAATTGCTGTTATTGTTTATTTTGAATATTTAAGATATATGATTTTGATAACTTTATTTTGAATATAAAATATTTAGGAGTATATATATGATTTTGATAATTTATATTTGTCCATATTTTTATAAGTAAATTGAAAGTGAATTGCAAGGATCAAGGAGATATTGCTTTGAGTATCTGTAATTATTTAATTTAAAGAGAATATTTTTACAGTTGAAAGTGTATGAATTAATTTTGTAAATGGTAAATTCATAAACTAAATAATTCTAATGAAAAAAATTTAATCGAAACTGGCCTCGAGTTTTGGGCTTTTTCACGTGCATTTTTATTGTGCGTGGTAGCTTTATGTTTCTAACTTTTCCAGTTGTTATACAAAAGGTTAATTGAGGTTTTATTAGTATTATTATTATTCATCATAATGTCTTTTTTCATAAAAAATGTCTCAATCACCCTTTTAGGACACGTTTTTGAAATATGTTCGAAATGATGACTTAATAAACAAAGAACAACTTAACCTTATATTTACCATATGAAAAGATTAAAAATCCAAAGTCACCATTCAGATTAAAAAATATTTATTTACCTCATAAGTTCTTATAAAACTCAGAAATACCACATAAAATTTTCCTAATTAAAAATGGTGGCACATTGTATATCTACATGTTAATATTTCATTGTCTTTTATTTTGTGGTTTGTTTCTATAATTAAATTAAGAATCGGGTGTAATTACAGTTCAATAGTAAGTATCACTTTTTTTTTTTGTATAATAGTATTAAATTTAATTATCACTTAACCATCATCAGGCTATCCGTACTATCATGTATAATCAATGATGTATTCCAACAAAAGAAAAAAGATAACAAAGAACACGGCATCTTATTTTGTACCAAAAATAGTAAAGAATCAAATAACGTACCAAGATACACTGAGTTTTTATAGAAGTTCAATATCAACCCAAATTTGGAGCATCCCAACAAGAAATGAAAAATAAAATTATATCAATTAAATTATCAATTGAAAAATAAAACTATATATTTTCCGAAACCGTCCATGGCAAAGACGACTCACTAAAACAGTCCAGCCCAATGTCAAAATGCAGTTTTTATTTTTTTTATTTAAAATATTGGAAATTAGAAACTGATTTTATAATTGGGTTGATCTAAGACGAGTGGTCTATGGCAAAGACCGTCTACAGTAAGAATTTGTGTTTCCGAAAAAGGGATAAATAAAAAATCTTTTAAAAAATGAGAAAACCTTGTCTTCCTTTCTTCTTCTGCGTATCGTTCCAAGCATCCTTGTCCCATAAATGTGCTTCATATCTACCCGTCCATCTATGTCTGTCAAATAAAATTATTAAAGTAGAATAAATTTAGTATAAAATTTTTCTTCTAATTTTTCTAATAGCTTAATTTTCATTATTATTATTTTTATTTAAATGATAACTATACAAGTATTTAATGTTTATTGAGCTCATAAAAAACATAAACTCCAATCCGTTTGGTTAAATAGTGTTTTTAACTCAGAATTAGGTCTTGTCTTAATTACAGTAAGTATTGTTAGCTTTCTGCATGTAAAATTCTAGATAAGTTTCTAATGTAATTCTCTTCTTTTATCATTTAGCTGTAATTAGTATTTTTAACAATATATCTTACTCTCTCTTATTTATCACAATTGTCTCATTTATTTTCTGGACGCTATTTATTTCTTACTCTTAATTTGTATTTTATTATTAACCTATAAGTTAAAACATAATCAAGTGATATCTTATTTGATTCGTCTTAATGCAAGGATTATTCATATACTTTTTATAATTTTAAATTATACATAATTAAATATATTAAAAATTAAAAAATACATAGGATAAGTGAAAAAATTACCTAGTGACGCCACGGTATTTGGAGCTACGTTGGAATGGGGAATCTCTAGGCAAACTTTTCCTTGTTCGCTTGATAGCTTTGGGATTTGAATTTTTGTTAAGATTATGAGTGGAAGTGGAAGTTTCTTTATTAATATGAAGCTTGGATTTCTGCTTTTTGTTTGGTGCTTTTGCCATGTTTTTGTGGTTGGAGAGGCAAGAATGGAAAGTAGAGAGGTTTTATAGATGCCAAATTTTTGATGGAAAATAAAATGGAGGATAAGTATATATGGGTGGATGGTTAAAGTTGGTTGTAGTTGATGGTATTACTTTGAATAATTCATGTTGAAAATTGAAACTTATACTATGGGGGGCCTATTTTGGGATTTGTCACAATTTTTTTTAGATTACTGTGTTGACTTTTTTAGGTATAGCCTCCGCCGATAATAAGGGAAAGTAAGAAAAAAGGCAATAAATAATTTTTTTTTAAAAGATTGTGTTTTAACTGAAATAAAATTCGATTTTATATTATGATTTTGCATTATGTGTTAATAGTAAAGTTAGTTTGGATGATTTCGTTGAGGATTATATTTGATTTGGGAGCTATTTAGGTAGAATAATTGCTCTAATATTGTGTTTGTTTTTTCTATCTACTTCTATAATATAATTGCAAATTCTTAAATTAGACGATATCATAGTAAGATCATATATTTATTAGGATGGGTCATATACATTTAGTGTATTAAACTTATCACTTAAAATTTTTAAAGTGATAAATTAAAGGAAAAATTACTGTGAATAACTATAACTTTTTGTTAATTTTCCTACAATAATACAAATTATTGATTAACCATGTCAACTTTAGTTTATTAACTAATTTACCAAATTTTTTTGTCTTATAATCACCTATAGTTTGATTTTTTGCATGTTAGGGATTTTCTAGGAAAACTGGAAAACACCCCTTTAAGTTCGTATTATTCATGATTAATCAATAGTTGATATTATTGTAGGGAAATTAACAAAAAGTTGTACTATTCATGGTAATTTTTCCTAAATTAAAAAGGCTAATTATATGGGTCTCTGATGCTAAAACGAACTGATACAAAGGAGCTAGTATTATAGATTTTTTTTTGAAAATTAAGTCTGGTTTAAGTTGGAGAATATATCTTGTGCCACAAAAACACACTATTTAAATATTTGAAAATATTAAATTGGGTTAAATATTTATCTTTATTTGTTTCAGAACTCGACTTATCATAAGGTTGTGACTTGTGAGAGATTTGTAAAATAAGATAACTGAAAAATGCTTATGTCAATATTTTACTTCATTGAATTAGTACTTAACAATAATTTATGAGAAATTTCATCGGGTCATTTTGAGTTTTTTTATTTATTTTCTATGAGGTAGATAATTTTTTTTATGATCTGCATGCATGGTGATCACGACCAATTTTCATGTAGGAGGAAAAAAGTATTGTTAAGTCTTTTTTTTCTTTATGAAAAAAGTCATTATATATGGTGGGTAATAATAACGTAAATATAACAAAAATCTTAAACTTTTGACTGCTAAGTGAAAAAGTTAGAAGCTTAGGGTGTCACCACGCAGATAAAAAATATTTGTCCACCACTTGGAAAAGCCTAAAATTTAGAATTGTTAGAGTATATAACATATATTAGGATATCAACTTTTAGCTTAAGTTTTTAGTTGAGTTGATTTCTTGACATGGTATCAGAAGCCATCGTGACAAGAGGTTACAGGTTCGATCTCAACCACCCCTCAAATTCAAATGGAATATTTCACACCAGGTGAGAGGGAGACCTATATTACATCCACACTTCTAACTCAATAGGCTATCATGTAAGAAGGCGTGTTAAAACATATAATATATTTTAAGATCTCAATCAGCCTAATCTTGTAGTTGAGTTAAATTTTTGACAAGTACAGCACAAGGGATTTCTCAAAATTTTTTGTCTTATTGTTTAAAAAAGATAAACCTAAAGAATAAAGTACATAACTTTTTTAAAGTTTAATATGTTTTGTAATTATGTCAAATAAATTGATAAAATAATTCGTTAATAGTTGAAAGAATGAAATAAGTATTAAAAAAGTTGTAAGAGATACTATGAATTAGGTTTACATGCATTTTCTTGATTTATAAAATACTCTAATGGATTCGAATGCATGGTTTAATCGAAAATGAAATCCACTAATCCACTACTTGCAATTCACATTTAAAACACTATGTTTAAAATTATCCGATCTGAATTAATCGAGTATGATCCAATTTAAACTAAAATAATTTATATATAAAAATTAAAATTAAATTTTCATCATATTTTTACATTTATATATACTACTAAAAAATCGAAATTAGCTCAGCTCAATATACTATACTCAAATCCCACTCGTTAATTTTAACAAGCAAGAATGCTATTTTAATAATTTTACTTTCTAAGACTTGACATCTTTCGATAAAACCGTCTCATATATAAGAATATTTTATTTTATTTATTTGGTCATGGACGGAATCCAGATATCCACCAATATATTATTCTCCAATATAATCTCCACTAATAGCACAACTAAAAAGTTTATGAATGAGTGACTTCTGACTGGTCCATTTAATTTTTTCCTCGCACAAAAAATGTGCACGAGTAAATTATGTTGCAAATAAAATAATACTACACGTTCCTTTGGAAAAGTGATAAAGTTTTGCTAGTGTTTCTTTTTTCCATCTTTAAGTGATTAAGTGATGTTTTATATTTGTTGGATCATATTATAGGATTGGAGAATTGTGGAATCGTGATATGATTTTATCTCTCAAAATTTTATTTCAATTAGGGAAATTATCAATGGTACCCATGAGGTATAGGGTATTATCAATGGTGCCCACAAGTTTTTTTAATTCCAATGGTACTCCTACCTTTTGAGGTAAGTACAACCGTGACCTTTTTATGTTTTTTCCGTTAACTTGCCGTTAACTTTTCGAAATTAACCTAACTATGGTTAGTTTATTCTTCTTCTTGTTCTTCTCTTTTTCCTTTTCTCTTCCTTCACTCCTTCCATAGCTGCTATGTTCCAATTTCTGGGCTCTAAACTCTCTCCTCCGCCCCACCATTATTTCTCTATCCTCTTCTTCGCCATTACCGACCACCATTGTGTATCAGGTTTTCGATTTTGATGTTATCTTGTCGGTGTTATGTAGGATTATTGGACTATGATTATTGAATTACATTGAACTAGGTTTCTTGATTTTCTTGATTTAAAAAAGCATATTTTTTTGGAGATATGATTTTTAGAACTTCAAAATGTTTTTTTATTGATATGCATTAATTTTTCAATCTATTGAATTTTATTTTGAGTGTGATGTTTTTCCCAAATTATTAAGGTTTTGGGAGAAATGATGCACTTATAAGCAAAGAAGTGCATGAAGAATGTAAAGTACCCATCTTTGAGATACTTCCCTAAGCTTGTTTAACGAGCATGTCCACTTGCTTTCTTTGCTATTCAATAAGTTATTACTCCTAATTAACTATTCATTTGCTTCGAGTTCGCCTCGTGATGTTCAAGTTGTTACTGCTCTAGCTGCTTCTATGGCTATGGTCTCTGGACTAGAAGGTGAAGACTTTACTTTGTGGGTTTTTAGTTTACATTAATGAAATGAATCCAAAGTTTTGATTTTTCTTGTTTTAAATTCATGGGTATGCACAAGAACAGAGAAGCCATGGAAGGAGTGAAAGAAGAGGAAAGGGAACAGAGAAGAAGAAGAAGAAGAAGAAGAAGAAGAAAAGGAAGAAGAAGAAGAAACTAACCATAGTTAGGTTAATTTCGAAAAGTTAACGGAAAAAACATAAAAAGATCACGGTTGTAATTACCTCAAAAAGGTAGGGGTACTATTGAAATTAAAAAACTTGTGGGCACCGTTGATAATACCCTATACCTCAGGGATACCATTGATAATTTCTCTTTCGATTATAATCATAAGATATTACTAACAATATGTTCTAACTACGACTCGGATTGCATATGTTTTTGGATCGTAAAATTTTAGAATCAAAGATCATGATTACAATTTTAATGACTACGATTACTGTTGATAATTCCTACTCCCTCCTATTCAGAGTAATTGTCCCATTTGGTTGGGCATGTATATTAAGATTGGGATAGGGTCCACCAAAAAGGTGGTAGATGGGGTATTTTAATTGATTAAATTTTGTAAAAGTGGGAGTTGGGGTATCGTAAGTAGTAAAGGTAGAGGCATATTGGTCATTATTTGTATGAACATGGAGTATTTAGGTAAAAATCATTGACAAAAAAGAAAATGAGAAAATTAATATGAATTTGCCAAATAAATAATGAGACAATTTATCTAAATAGGAGAGAGTATTATTTTATTGATGAGATAAAATGTGGTTGAAACTTGAAATTAGAAGATAAAAAGTTATGATGTTAATTACTTTTGTCGCCGAAGTAAATTGATGTCAAAATGATGCTTGGCAAATCAGACTACAATTGAATACTTGATATATGTACATGTTGGAAAAATTATGATCATAAACATTAATTGTGCAATGTATATATGCTTGATCATATGGTTGTATATTCCTTGGATAATTATAAATATACTATTAATCACTTAAAAGTGAAACATGAGGGAATAAAGTCATTTTACTTGTGATTCAAGTATAAAGGTGTTGAACAGATTGTCATGTTTGGCTAGTAGTTGCTTATAAGTTAATCTGATTATACGTTTTCAAAACGATGTTTGAAAATTCTTATATTGCTGTGATATATATAAGTAGAAAGGGTGTGCACACCAGGGTTACATGAGACTACTCTGTCGACCTTGAATAATAATTGAAAGTATGAGGGGTGTGCACACTAAGGGTGAAGCCCTAGCATACTAGCGTCCTCGTTTCTTCAAATTAATAAATGAAAAGTATGGTTACTCGATGTTAAATTTCAGATAGATGAAATTTTCCGGCTTGTGTGTGTTATATACTTTTTATATGTGAAAAATAATTTGTCAACCTTAATTAATTATCTTTCTTAAACTATATTCAACTTAATTATTTTAGGGAATAAAATTGAAACTACCAAATTTTCTGATTTTAGGAGTTTCTTTCTTGTTTTTTATTCTTACTCTGCAGGTTAATGTATGATTGCTTGGGGACTTCATGTAAGTATGATTAGGAAGAACACACCTAGATGTAAGTTTCTGGTTTCTTTGTATAAAGAAGAATAGAGAAGAATGATTAGATAAGAAAGAATAGTAGAAGAAAAAGATTGATAAAAGCCAAATCACAAGACAAGCTCAATAATTCGTGATTTAGGCTAGAGATAAGAACATAATCAATCTCCCCTAGAATTAACACTCAAGACAAACTCAAAGTGAAAATTGGAATTACTATTTCTTCTAGAATGCTTACACATACAATGAACACTTAGATTTAATGAGCAATAAAAGCTAGAGAATGAAGCACCAAAAGTCTAAGACATGAAGCACCAAAAGTCTAGAAAATGAAGCACCAAAAGTCCCTTATAAAATGTACTACTATGTTGATTTTTTTTTATAAAAAAAAATCAAATATTTATAGACTCTTCTTTTCTACCTTCTTTTATTTTAAACTTCAATAAAATAAGACTTAAAATGTTAGACAACCAAGAGTAACTTTTGAGCCAGCTACATATCCTCAACATAATTCCAAGTTAAGCATGTGATAAATTCTGGCTTATGAAAAAAAAATTTTAACCCGAGTATCTCAAGAACCAAAGCAACGGGTCATGAACACTAATACTCGATATTGGATCAGGATTGTAGGGTGATATTCACCTAGTCATTAGCTATAAACAATTAAGTTTCAATTGTTTAACTTTTATAAAGATTGATTTTGGATTTGAAGCTTTCTAAATTTTTATATTTGTTTAGTTTGGTTTAATTTTTACTAAGTTACTTTTAGAAAAAATTGTCGGGAATAATTCCATTTATTGACGAACCGCTGTGAATAATCTGTACTATCGATTATTTATGAATAATCTCTTCTTTCCACTATTTTTGCTCATAGCACCCATAGAAAAAAAGTAACTGGCTAATGCAGGTCATAAAGTAGCTGTTGCATGTGTTCTTCTCATTCCTTTTATATGTCTTCATCTTGTTCACCCATCTTCTTCCTAAACCCAAACTTTCTTCATTCTTATTGTTCTTCTTCTTCTTCACCTACTTTCTTCATTTTTGTTCTTCTTCTTCTTCTTCACCTACGTTCTTCACCTACTTCCTTAACCCTAACACAATATCCTTTAGGTTTACTTCTGAGAATATGAACTCCAATTGTTCTGTAGTCCTTTTGAATTTACCCCCATACCAAAACTTCAATGTAGATTTTTCAAAATCATTAACCTAAACATGCAACACATTATTGAAATTGATTACCAATTTGATTCTACAAGAACAATGTAAAGATTAAAATATCAAAGAGTAAAAGGAATTAACTTACCATTTTGTTGGAGACGGTTCAACAGCCCACGGTCCAGCAGCTACAAACCCTAGTTGTTGTGAGCAGATGCAGATGGATGAATGAATCTGTAATTGGAGATGAAGGGGAGGAAATCAACACAGATACAACAACAATTTAAAGATGGAAGGAGAGGAATTTGAAGATGGAAAGAGAGAAGTTTAGATTGAAGATGGTTTGAAAATAGATTTAAATGTCATGAAGATGGAATAAAGGGGATGAAGAAATAAATGCCATATGGTAACCTGCATTAGCGGTTACTGATTCATAAGAGGTGCCAGGAGTAAAAATAGTGAAAATGTGAGATTATTCATAAATAATCGATAATACGAATTATTTTTAGTGGTTTGTCAATAGATGAAATTATTCCCGATAATTTTTCCTTATTTTTATGGTTGTTGAGCCATATTGGCGGTAACTTTTTCATAACTAAGACTTTGTCTATATTTTTCCTTAAAAGTGTTTTGAAATTAAACCTAGTGTTAGAAAATTTGTTTTATCTTTTAAGTTTTGGGGTTTTGCAATACTTGAATAATCGAATTTGGTCGACTATGAAAGTCAGTCAACTATGACTTAGAGTTGGTCAATCACAATTTTACTTTAATGCTTAATTTCATTATAAAGATATTTTGGCATAAATTACAAAGTAAAAAAATCACTATAATAATGACATAACATAATAATATCACACTAGTGGAAAAAAAGCCATTGACTGCGAGACATAGGTTGCGATTGTTCAAAGACGCAGCTTAAAATAGAAGAAAAATATCGCGAAAAAAAAAAAATTATACATAGGCTGCGGTTTTTAGAAAAACCGCAGCAAATAACCCAAAAAAACATATAGGCTGCGGTTTATCTCTTTGACCGCAGCCAATGATCATTAAAAAAAAATTTTAAAACCAAGCTCAGCCCAGAAAGAAAAAAACCCTAATTGAGGCGCCTATATTCCCCTTCATTCCTTTTGAAGCGCCTCTTCATTCCCCTTCTTCTGAAGTGCCTCTTCTTCCTTCTTCCTTTTGAAGCGTCTCTCTCTCTCTCTCTACCAAACTGAAGCGCCTCCTTCATAATCATCACCAACGATTGATTTTTTATGTTCCGCTAAAACAGAAGTAATTTCATCAAATTCTAAATCTTTTTTTTCTTCTTCTTTAATGGTGAATAAAACCCTAGAAGGCGCTTCGTAGATTCCCTCCAATTTGAAGATTTGAGAGTGAGAATTGGGTACAATTGTCGGTGTTGTAGTGGTGGTTGTGGGTTCAATTCGGCTGATTTTGTGGCGGAATTGTTGTTGCTGGGACTTTCTTGTTCATTTTTGTTCAATTCGGCTCATTTTTGTTCATTTTTGTTCAATTCGGCTGATTATGTTCATTTTTGTTCATTTTTGGTCAATTCGGCTCATTTTTGTTCACTCAGAATTGTCCTTGTACTAGTAATGAAGTTGTTGAATTGGGCATTTAAGTTTCAGTCTGTATACAATGCTTTCTGGTCAAAATTACTTAATTGAATGAAGTTTACTTGCTTTCTGGTCAAAATAGTCTAACTTTTTCATTCTTGCTTTTTGATTTTTTTTTAGCTGCTTGAAATTCATATTTATGTACTATTTTGATTGCTTTCTGTACACAGTTGTTCTTTACATCTATTTTGGTGGTTTTAAATTTGAACCTTGAAGATTTTCATGCAATAGAAGTTTAATTACCGATGAGATTTGAGTTTTGGTTAAATGGGTATGTGGAATTTGATGTTTTAAAGTAGTAATTTGTGATTTCAATGGTGCTAAAATGGTATTAGGGATCTGGGTGGAGTTAGATAGTGATTTGAGATTGGAATGAAGGGCTTTTTGAACTCTTTGGTTTTGATAATGTGCTCTTCTGTTGAGTATTTTTGATAGTTGATTCTTGAAAATTTACATGATGGTGAATGTCTGAACTGTTTTCTGATCTTCCTTTAGGTATAAAACGAAATAAAAAAAAATAAAAAAAAAAGCCCTCAAAGGCTGCGATTCTTGCAATGACCGCAGCCAATAATCCCCTTTTTTTTGTTGTGAAAATGGTCTATAGGCTGCGGTTTTTAGGACCGCAGCCAATAATATTTTGTCATTTGCTGCTATTCCTAATGCTGCGAGTCAAAACCGCAGCCTATATTGGCAAAAAAACCGCAGCCAATAACTTTTTTCCCACTAGTGTCAGTATGTAAATTCCCTCTTATAAATTACATGGAAACATATAAAATATAAATGTTTTTAATAGTTTTGTAATCCAAGAGAGAAGTCTTCTACAATGAGTTTTAAGTATAATAAGTTTACAACTAATGATGAATATTAATCAAATTGATATTAGACCCACCCAAAAATTAAACTGTAAAGAAAGAATCAAGCACACTAAGAATTGAAAGGAGGGAAAATCCTAATATCAAATTGATATTAGACCCACCCAAAAATTGAAGACAATTGTATTGATTAACTCTTGATTACACACACTAATCAAATCTAATAATGGAGATGAAAAACTATATAAATTACAAGAGTAATTGAAAATCCCCAATTACTCAAAAACCCTAATTTGTCGCTATCTCTCTATCTAGATCAATCTCACTTGTATTTTCCTTTCTTGATTACAATGTAATACTCACTGCAAATTGATGAAGATAGGGAGTATTTATAAGGCTAGACATAACAAGGCCTTCACTTGTCCATTTAAACCAAGCACAACATACTTCATTAAATCAAGACCATATTGAGATTATGAGCCACACCATAACAGAATGTAATAATTAAAATAAGCACATTATTAGGTCTATATAAATCTTAGAAATTAGGATATAGTACAAAATTTGTCTAAACAAATTAGAAACTTAAATATAGTCAAACTTCAGATCAACTTAAATTCAAATAAAGATTGTTATAGGGTCAAGTAATCTCATAATTTATTTAGTCAAATCCTAAAAACTAAAACCGTAACTACCCTTTTGTCCACTACTCCTAGCCACTCCCTAAAATGACTCCTTTGGTCACCCATAACCTCCCAAAAATAACTACCTACTATTATTTATCATACTCATGATGTCCCTTATTTTTGGTAACCGACTCCCATTCTACTTATATAAATACTTGTTGCATCATTCATTTACGAACTAATCTTTTATATTCCTACCGTTACTCCATAAAAATACACCGTCCTCCTACTTACAATTTATACTTTAATCAAATATCTTTCAATTGATTTGAACACATCCTACAATCCGTTAATCTTGTATTCATCAATTATCATATATTCATTACTTTCGATTTTCCGATCTGACTTGAGTGTCGAAAGGATTTTCCGGAAAACCACCCCGGACAAGGCTCACATTGTATTGCAGGATTTGAGGTCTCATCAGGGGAAGAATCATTAGCACATTCAGCATACTAATAATTGTCCCCGATTACACCTATCTCCATGTATTTTTAAGTGTCTTTTGCATTTTCTCGTTAATCGAAACAAAAATCAAAGTTAAATTTATTTTTTAAAGTAAAATTCCAATTAAAAATCAATAATAAAATTATAATTAAAATTAGTATTTTTTTTTCTCGGATCGATTCTGATTAGGGCCTGATGGTAAACAACTAAACATCATCGTTGGAACTACACTTGTAAAAAAATTTCAGCAAACTCAAGTTTGAGAAGTGGAGCTACAAAATTTCATTTTTCCCGCCCATTTGCTCACTCCAACCTCAATTCATAAGCATAAACTCAATTCTCCATCTCAATCCAATCTCATTCTCTCTCCCCACATGTGATTATCTCATCTTCACCATCTCCAATGCCGGATTTAGGATCAACTTTGTTCAGTTCAGATTCCGTAACCCTAACTCGTTGCCCTAATTCTTTCAATGCTTCTACTTCTTCGGATTCACTCTACCCTTGCCCTATCAATACCCTAGCTTTTGATAATGATTACTCTTCTCATTTCGATTTCAGACCTCAGCTTCCTATCAATGGAGATTTTCCTGATATTTCTGGTACTACAACCGGTTTGCTCAAAATTAGGGTTACTAGGATGAATTCTGATGCCTTTGAGGGGTATAATAATCATAATAATGATACTAATAGTAATAATGCTAAGGTTCTAGGAGCTAAGTGTTTGGATGATTATGTTAATGATTGGAAATCGAGAAAGATTGCTTCTGGTTTCGCCACTAATCGTTGCTTTCTACCTTTTCTTGTTGGTTCTCCTAGTCTGGTATTGCTGCTTATTTATTTCAGCGATTTCATTGTTCTTTCTTGGTGTTATCTTGCAAGGTTTTTTTGGCTAATTTGTTTTTTGGATGAATAACTTTATATGTTGCGGTCAATTATTGTGATGTTCCTTGGATATGTACTGTGTTAGCTGCAATATATCGATTTTCTTGTATATTTATGAGCTGCATTATGGTGGATATATTAGAAATATAATGAAGTACAATACAAACTACAAACAACTAAATTTCTATCCCTTGTGTGTATGGCAATGGAATATCTTGCTTTGTTGATCACCAAATGGACTGTGCTTGAAGATTGATTTGCAACAATGTGTCACTCGGAAACACGATACTTGTTGTAGGCGTATGAGAACTTACCTTTTGGGATATTTCTCCCACAAAGGTATTAGGCATGAAAGTGAAGTTCACAAAGAGATACTAACAACAATTACCCTGCTCTTAGTACGTAGGGAGTAGAATGAAACAACAAAGTGATGTGTAGAAAACAAAGGAAGTGAAATTCACAAAAGGATACAAACAACAATCACTATTATTCAGTTTTCCATCATTAATGTCAGTTTCTTTATCATTTCAAATGACTAAAGTAACTATTTCAACTGTCCAAAACTGACCAAAATCGAACAAAAAACCAACCAAAAGAGGCAAGTCATCGCCAAGAGCGATGAGCGTCTTTGCTCTTTGCGTCCAAACTTAACATCAGGAAAAAAGCGACGAGTCGACTCTAATAAGCGACGACTTGTCGTTTTCCATTGCCTTCAAATTGCTTTGTTTTGTTTGGCTTTTCTCTGAACTTAAGCTTGATTACTTATATGTCTCACTATGTTTATAATACATGGTACATATCGTAGGATCTCTATATACTCTAAATGTTCAACATGGCACGATTGATATTCCCAGAAATTTTGAGCGCAAAGGGTTAATTTGCAACATGCAGTCTTGCTGACTCTTGCTGGTTATTAAAGGGGGTGGAGGATGTCACTTGGAACTTGGAAAAGTGGTGAAATTTGGAGTTATGAAAGAAATGTTGTTAAGGTTTTGGTTGAAATGATACTAGCAGAATATTCCCATACTAATTTGCCAACAATACAATATACATACGTATTATTGATTTACAATGAGTAATAATAAAGAAACAAGCGATAGGCGTTTCTCAATATGCTTGTTTCACATTTACACAAACAAACCTTGTTTGATTTGGTTTAATTTGAGGTGAAAATTCCTTTTATGTAATCTGATCAAAGGAAAAATGTGGTCTAACTATTGTCACGACTTGAATGTAACTTTGTAACTTGTATTTTATAAGTTGAGCTTTAGATATGTTGAATTATAGGGAAATGATTGCTGCTTGAAAGAGTGCTTCGTGATTCTTTGACAATTATTATGAATACATCAATACTTTTCGTAGGACTCATTAAGTTGATAAGAAGATTTATCATAACCAATTGGTCTCAATGCAAATTATGTGTTAATTTCTTGTTGGCAATTGTAATTGTTGTTAATGTTTTTTAGAGTTGTACTTGTTCAAGTTATATGTTAGGATGATTGTAAAGCAGTATAATTTTTCCATGTATCATACATTGCTTTTATCAAGACTTACTGATGACAACTGTCTTGCTTCAGGTTAAGTGTTGTGCTTGTTCAAGTTATATCTACCCTGGGGATGAGATCTCTTGCTCTGTTCGAGGTTGTACGACAATCTTCCATTTAAAGTGTGCAACAAATAAATTTCAAAGTTCAGCCTTGAAGAAGTTCAAATGCCCCCAACATGTAAAATTTCATTTTGATATTCATGAATGCTTTCCATGCTCAAAATTTAGATGTTTCTTAGAAAAAATTATAGGTAAATTTAAGGCAATTCATGCTTCGATCATCATTCATTGCTAGGGAATAGTGTTCTTTGGCATTTACATGTGCCTGTGGAGTTTTGGGTACACATGTCAAATATTGGACCCAAAACATGATCAAAAAATACCTTGTCATCAACTAGAAGTTTTAAGTCTTAATTCAAAAATACACCTCCCAAATAAATCGAAGAAAATCGGCAAAACTTTATCGTTTCCTCAGTTTTGTCAAAATTTTCAATTGCACGTTGTCAACTTTTGGTCGTGACCACTATAAATCTAGCCATTTTTTGTATTTTGACTTTTTGAGTAAGTATTTCCTTGTCAAAATGTTAATTGCGGTATATTGGTTCATTTTCATACATAATATTTTCTTATCAAAGCAAAAAATTATTTATATATTTTTCGAAACATTTTTGAATAAATAAATATTTGTCAAAACCCTTGAATGGTCATGTCGACTCGAACGAGGTGAAATTGAAAATGTCTCGACTTGAAACTCGTGTGCTTATTTAATTTGATAGGTCTGATTGTGGATTATGTTTTCTATTCTTTATAAATTTTGATAGGTGTAATTTGTTTTCGTAATGTTCGTCCTATATGAATGAATAATTCTGTGGATCTTGTACTATTGGTGTGTAATGTGTTGCTCATTTTTGCTTGTTAACCAAGAAGATTTTCTTCTTGCGTGTAGTAGTAGACTAGAAGTTCATTTGACTGCTTTAAGCCACTATACACACGTTCTTGATTTTTTTTATGCAAATTTATGAATTACAGTTGATGATTGTTTTTTGTTCTCTAGGCATGCTTTGTATGTAAACAAAAATGCTTTTGGCGCTGTGTGAGGTGTGAAATGGCTTCACATGACAAATGTGCAGCTTGGCCAGATAAAGTGATTCATCTTACGGAGCAACCAGGATGGGCTGTTTGCTGGAGGCATCCAACTGATTGGCGGCATGAGGTCAATCACTTCTTTTCTTCATTAGCATATTTATTTGTTGCAAGCAAAACATTTTTTCTTTCTATTTTATTTATTTATTTTATTTTCTCCTTATTTTAGGGCTTCACATTTTCAATTTGATTTGATACTTTTGGTGGGAATTTTAGTTTGATCTTTTGGGATATGATTCATTAGTTTGAAAAGCAAACGGAAACTTAATCCATATAAATTGTTGTGGAACCCAATGTTCTATGACAATAAGATTCATAAACAACATTTTTTGAATTCATATGATAGTTATTCTAAGTCTGTTGTAGCCCTAGTCTAAAGCAAAACTATGAATGTTAATGATTCAACACATTCTATGTTTTACTTGTTATTTATGTGGTGAGATTGTTTGTTCATGTTGTTTTCAAGGTTTTGGTGATATTTGTGTAAGCAAAATGGAAAAGTACTTGTGTTTGTTTACCGTGATGAATGGATTGAACAAAATAGTGGAAAGTAATTATGTAGTGCACATTTGCTGAAAGAGGAATTTAGAATCAATTACTACTTTGAAGTTCAGTTTATGAATATTATTTGTGAGGTGAAAGATTGTATTTGGCACTTCATGTGTCTTGTCGATATCAATTAGACTGTCTGTAATATGAAATATTGTCTTAAGGTCTCTATGGACTATATATTCAAGTTTTATAATGGAAAACTTATTGTAGGCTATCGTATTTCACTATGATTTTTTTTGAACAAGGTTTATAATTGTTATAGAAGTATGGCAACTCAAATTTCCTATTAGACCGACTTTACTTATTGATTGGGAGATGAAGTTATTGGTTGTGCTCTACAAAGAGTAGTCGAGTATTAGTTGTTAGCTTTAGAGGAAGTTGAAAGCTTTTGATGAAGTGTGAGATGTAACAGTCTATAAATACAATTGTTTGGTAAACTAAAATTTTACAGCGATCTTATATGGGATAACTTGATTGATACAAGTAGACGTGCCTTGGTGCAAGTTGTTTGCTGATAACTTTTTCGGTAGACGAGACTAGGGAGGGGATACATGCTAAGTTAGACAAGAATTAGATTCAGAAGGTTTTAATTTAAGTCGAAGTAATACAGAGTACATGAAATGCATCTTTAGCCCAAGTGAGATAACGAGAGGCTTTATAGAGTTAGAAGAGAAGGAATCACTTCAAAGTGGAGAGAGTTTACTGGAATATTGCGATCATCGAACATCCATTAGAGCAGTGCTACTATATGGATAAAAAATAATGGGCTTTTTGAAAGGTTCATAGTAGGAAGATGGAGGTTGCAGAATTGTGAATGGTTTGGTGAATGAGTGGCATTCTCGATAGAATTCCAAACGAAAATATTAAAGAGTTTATTAAAGTTGCAAATGTTGATGAAAGGATGAAAGAAATTTTTTAAAGATGGCTGGGCATATTAGAAACCTGTAAGGAGTATAGAGAGTTGGAGATCAAGAGACTTAAAAAGGGTGAGAAAGACCAAAATGGAATTGGAGGACATGAATGGAAACATCTATGAATGATCTAAACTTATAGATTTAGACGGTAGAAAATCAAACTGAATGGAGAAGAAGAATTGATGACGAGTTGACAACCATTGGTACTTATATATTGGTTCATGTAGCCAGCCTCAATATTTTGGGATTAATTGTTGTTGTTCTTTAAATACCTAGTAGAATAGGTGGTGCATGTATGTAGAGCTGTAGGTAGATTTTTTCAAAAGCTAATTTTTGTAGCTTTCTATAAGCTCTACTCGACATCACTTTGGTTCATACTTTAACTTGGTGGCGCATTGGTTTGTTTTCTCTCTAATTAATAGATCTATACATAAAATTTGGTTCCTCTATATCCTAATAGTGCTTAATCTTTGATTAAATACTTATCACTTAAATTCTGCTTAACACATTAATGGATGTCTTTGTTTAAGGTCATGGAGTTGAATGTTGCTTGATGAGCTTCTAATGTTAAAATCATAAGCCAAGATCAAAAATATAAAATTAGAAAAATAAGATAAAAGAAACAAAAGGAATCAAGAACTCAAGATTATACCTGAAGTGTGGGGGAATAATATTTTAACAAGTTAGTGCTTCGTAGGCAATCGATTATTTGTTAGTCTAAGATAAATATCTTTATCATGCAATAGGTTTCTATAATGCATTGCTTTTAAATCATAGTGCAAAAATGCAGTTTAGGTAGCTGTTGTGATAATGATTACAAAATGGGCCATTTCAGTCAATACTGATGGCTTTATGATTGTTTCGACCTATATATTCATTGATGATTTTATATTATAACTGACTTTTGACTGTTTTTTTAGTGTTTTTCTCATTTGAGGTTTATTGATTTTTCTTATTAGAGGGAATCTTTATTGGTTGTGTGATTTTTGCCTATTATTATTATTTTGGGAAATTCCACGTGCTGACCCATAGTTTTTGGCTTTTCCACAAATGTTTTTTATATTAACGTGGTGATCTTGAGCTTTCACCTATTCCATGTGGTAGACAAAATGTTAAGTTTTTCGTTAAGTATTTATTTCGACTGAATTTCAAAATTTGTGGTCAATTAAGGTGATCATGACGTTTGTTTTTTTGAAATAAATATCATTACGTTGGATAAAAATAGCGTAAATTTAACGATAAAAACTTCCTTTTTGTCAACCACGTGGAAAAATCGAATGGTCAAGGTCACCACGTGGATTAAAAAAAAGGTTTGTTTACCACGTGGACAAGCTAAAAATTCAAGGTTGCCACATAGAATTTCCCCATCATTTTTATGTTGAAGTGTACTGGCTTAGATTGTATTGTAAATTTCTCCATGTATGTGTTATTCCTAATTTGATTGTTGATGTACACTATGAGATCTTGGAATCCAAATGGTCATATCAAGATTGTTATCTGTGGGACTTAAATGGAGCAATTTTTCTGATTTTCTGTAAGGCACTTATTTCGATGGGAGAACTATTGCATTATGTTCTCTAGGGTTAAGGAAATTACACCATGTATTTAATATATCTGTTGTTTCCAAAGATAAAAAAAGGACAGTGAGTGCAGTAGCACAACAATTAAACGGTATCGCTAAAATATGAATGCCTATGTAACTTAACTGTATGATTATCCCTCTCAAAAATATCTTTTCATTTTAAGGTTTATCAAATTAAAACTTTAAAGTCAATCACTGAAAAGTATTTTTCAAATCTATTATTTTACATGCCGAGTGTTTTGGGAAACTACTAAATTACACACAAACATAGAACTCTGTTCAAAAGTTTTTCTATTAATCTTTGTATTAACTCAAATGAGAATTTTATTATAGTTGGATAAAGGGGCTAATTTTATGGAATTTTATTTTCCTTGTATTCCTAAAACTTCTTATCATCGATTCTTCTTGGCGTTGCATCCGTTTCCTGTGTCTCTTTTTGTGTATCATGTACAAATTTTATTGTGTGATAATTTGTTTATGCTGCCGCTTTAGTATCTCTAAACATGTTCATAAATAAATGAATATCCACTATTGGCTTTGCCATTTCTTTCTTATTATTCATTGATTAGGCTGGCTGACAGGATTGATATCTATTGTTAATTGAGCAGCATGGAGAATTGACATGTAACTTTGAGGTCAGATTCAATCTCATTCTTTCCATGTTTCACTTGTATCATGTAGTTATAGTCATACATGAAAATATCTTTGTACTGTTCTTTTTCAAGTTTTCTTTGCATGGTTTATGTTGTGTCAAACCAAACGATAAAATTCAGTCAGTGATTTACATGTTCAATGAATATATTATCTCTTTTTAAGCAACATTAATGTTTATGTCTTTGAATTCTGAGTCTCTTGTTTAACATCGTAGAGAAGTAAAGTAATTGAGTTTGGTAGTTTAATTATTTGCATATTATACAGCTAGGTACTGATTTTGTTGAGAAGTAAACTTTTTTGAGTGGTGGATTCTTCGAATTTGTGATATCAAAATTGTAATTATAAGGATGATTATTTATTTCTTAGTTGGAAGAGGTGCTTGTTTTTGGTAGCAATTACAACTCAGGCTATGTTATCGATTTCAGGACATATTCTCTCGTTTGCCTCTTCCATATGTCGAGGAGGAATTCAAGATGTGCTCAGTACTTAAAGATGGCCCGGATGACAAATTGGAGCCACCTCCATATGTGCATATTAGGCGCAGTATCCTTTTATTATGGCTTGCCATTTAAATTTTTTTAATTTTCTAGTTAGTATGCATCAAGTACACTTGAAATAAGTAATCACCTTTCTATTCAGACTACATCCTGTTATATTTTAAAATTACCTTAAATGCAGCTTTTGTGTAAAACTACCGTTATTTTTTTGCTAGGAGCTACTTTTTTTTGTTATTTGTTCTGAAGAAACTACAAATTAATTGAATCCAGTGAGTTAATATAGTTTTCCAATGTGTGGCCCTTTCTTCCCCTTGTAAAATTTTGTAGGAAACTGTCTTACAAAATTTCATTACCCGAAGCCATTATTTCTCACAAATAATTTTGCGGGACACCACTTTTGTTCTGGAAGTAGAGAGTAAGTTGATAAACTGTAGTCAGTAGCTGGCAACACAGGATGTTATATCCATTGTTGTCCTGAAATTTATCTTTGGTTAGAAAGATCTAGTGGATACCCTGATAAATTCCTTAAATAAATCTAGATGTGTACCTCGTGAAGAAAAAGAGAGAAGATGCTTCTATGGACATCGGATGTAGAAGCTGCAGTACATCATGCTCAGAGGACTGTGTTTGCAGGTCTAGTGCAATTTTATTTAACACATTTTTATTGAATTCTCGATGGACTTTGACTTTATAGTTATTTTTACATAAATGAAAACAACAATTGGATGTTTATGTTTGGATGGAAAGAGCTATAAGCCGGAAACCATGTTAAAGTTCTGAGATCTTGATGTTTATTAACCCCTATTTAATAGATGAGTTTAAATATCACTTTTAACATCTCATTTACCTTTTTTCTAAAAGAAGGGGCTAGCGGCTAGCCATTTCAATATAGTAAAGGTTATGTGTGTTCTCAAAAACTGCATAAAAATTGCTCTAATTCTCAAACACTGGATATTTTATCGATTTTTTAAAATAAGATGCGTACGAGTACGCTTTTTGTTATTGTGATTGTTACAGTTAGATTGCACATCTTTTCTTTTGCTTACCCAACCCATTGTATGCATAGTGCAAAAATAAAATTCGGTCACAATTGCAGTAGCGATCTTGATGACACGATAACGGGTGTTCCAATTTTTGTACCACTAAGTTTCAGCCGAAGCAATGAGATATCCTGCGAACAATCTCAAATACGATTGTTTTACATCTATACCATGCTGGTAGCCTTGTAGTATCAATAAGATGGTTTTGAAAATCATTTTGACTTGGGCTATGCAATACTATGCAACAATATATTTTGTGCCATTATTGTATTACTCATTCTATACATTGATAATGTTACTTTTTAAGTGCTGGATGATACCCCTTTTGATGATGCTTTGCTAGCCAATATATATCTATACTCTTTAGTTTTGGATCACGTGAAAATTACATAGAGGTGTGATAACTAAAAATCAATTTCAAGGTATACATATTCACTAAAACAGTGTACATATCCAATTAAATAGGGTTGCGTTTTTCTGAGCAATAGTTTTTGTTAACAAAAACTAAAAAATGCTATGGTTGAGGAAAACACCACCCTTTGTAGCCGAATATGTACACCCTTTTACTGAATATGTACAGTCTTAAATTGATTCTCAGTATTCACTGCTTAAACTATTTTCATATATATATATATATATATATATATATATATATATATATATATATATATATATATATATAGGGGTAGGATCAAGTGAAAACACTTAAAGTGGTGAAAACTGAAAACCAGACAGAGGTATACATATTGTAGCAAAAGGAGTACATATTATCTTATAACGTGTACATATATTTTGTGAAGAAAAAAGTTCATATTATTTACAAAAATGCCATCTGATTATGTACCCTTTTAAGCGTATATGTACCCTTTTTAGCAAATGTATAATTATTTACAGAATTGCCATCCAAATATGTACTCCATTTGAGCTTTTATGTACCCCTGTTTTCAGTTTTCACCATTTTAATTGGTTTTCACATGATCCAAATCCTATATATATATATATATATATATATATATATATATATATATATTAACCTTTAACAAATGTTTGTGTTTCTTGTTTGGAACATAACTTTCTTAATTTTGTGTGGTATGTTGGATTTGTCTTAGTATCATTTTACATGTATCAACTTTTAATACTTTTATAGAATAAACTTACTCCCTTTTGTTTGTGTTGTTCCCTACACCTATCAAGGAGATAAGGTATTAACAATGTCATTTTTATATATCAGGTTGAAAATTAAAACAATAAAAACAATAAATAATTGTTGGTGTGATCTATGGTGAAAGTTGATTGGGCTTAAAGGTGGGGTTTCAAGGGTATATAACATAAAAAAGGCTATATGCCAAATAATGATTCTGATTGAAACGATCAAAGATGAACTACAAAAATAGAAACCATGACAAACAAAAAAGGATGGAGGGTGTAGATGATGAAATATCTTAATTTTCAAAACATCAAAGTTGTACGTTGGAGATTGTGAAAATCAAAATGTTACAAACTAAAGAAATAGAGGAAGTATGTCTTGATGAATTGATGATCATGTTTCATTTCTTGTTGAGGGCATTTTTGGGGGTTGTTTGTTCAATATACAGTCTTGTAGATATGGCCAAGTTTGTTTCTTGATGATGCACTTTAATTATTATAATCTCATTCCTCCCATTTTATAATATTTCCTAGAGTTCAAAGCATTAGCTGTTCAAAAGCTTGTCACTGCTCTGAAGCATGCACAAATAAACCGTTTCGCAAGGATAAGAAGATAAGACTTGTAAAGGTAAGTTTTATGTGCCCTTCCAGTTTTCACTTTGTATTTGTGGATAGGGAAGCTCAGCTGATTTTTTCTTTGTCTTTGTTTTTAGTTTAGGCATGTGCAACTTTGTTACTTCACAATAAATATCAGACTTCAAGGAAAATTAATGCATTGAAAAGTTTTTTCCTGCATGTTTTTTATGTAAAGAAGTTGCAGTTTATCTTTAGTCAAAATGCTTAAGTCAATTAGTTTTCTTTTCTATAGACTGAACTTTGTGGCTGGGGAGTAGAGGCTGCTGAACCTATAAACAAGGGTGAATTTATCATCGAATATGTGGGAGAAGGTAAGTAGTGCTCTTATGACTCATGCTGCTATGTGCTGTGTGAACAGAGAGATGGAACTTGGAAGTGCTTTTATGACTCATGTAATCTTTTCATGACCTTGAGTTATGCTATTGAATATGTATCTGGATCAAATAGGCTGTTGCTCCGTGAATATTGCAAAAATGTTGTTTTGATCACGGTCATGGTAATGGTTGCAAAATGGTTTTTGCGGTCATCACGACCTATATTTCAGTCGCGGTAAGCTAAAAAACCTTTGCAATATGGTCACAATACGGTGTTACAGAATACATTTTGCACTATGCTTCTAACGCTATAATTTTGTATCTTGAATTGTAGTTTCTCTTTCAGTTGTATTTTTTTTTTCTAAATCCTAGTCCATTGAAGAATCAAAACATCAACTTTCACTGTTTCTCCTTATTTTTTTGGTAAGAAGCACTAAGGAGTAAGGCTGTCGTTTTTGCTAAAAATTTTGACCATGGTCAATTTTTTCTAAGGGTTCCCTGTGTTGTGACACACTTTAGAAACAAAAATTTATTGCTCATACTCAATTGAATGTTGATGAATTTTGATTCCATTATTCTATAATCTGCCAAGGCCTAAAAGCTCCTTGCATTTGTTTGTCATGACTGAAGTATATACTTATGGACTTGCTTGCTTTATTGGAAGATCTTTTAGCAACTATTAGCTATTTTGTCAGCTATAAATTTCAATACTACTTATTGGAATCATGCATACACATGTTTTGTATATTCGTAACCTCTATCGCCGTTTCTTGACCAGTCATAGATGATCTGGTATGTACGCAAAGGCTTTGGGATATGAAAAACAAAGAAGTGAAAAATTTTTACATGTGTGAAATCCGCAAAGACTTCACAATCGATGCAACTTTCAAGGGGAATACATCTCGTTTCTTGAATCATAGTTGTGATCCTAACTGCAAATTGGAGAAATGGTGAGTTACTTTTACGGTCCTAATATGACTGTTTGTAAACTTATATGATTTTAGGTGACAATGCTAAGCAAGATGCTTCATTGACATTTAATTCTCTTATGTGATACTTTGAATCCTTTGCCATATTGGACGATGTACTTGGCCAAAAGCCTTCTAATCTTCTTGATGGAGTGAAAAGAGCACTGCCATTATAGGATTCAGTTAGCTTACCGTGTCTTATTTGGCCATCATAAACTTTATTATGGTTTGACTTTTTGTTGAAAAAACTCATTGGTCATCCATATTTGGTTATGTGGAAATTGAGTTCTATTCCGTGGGAATCTACATGGTTCATGTGATTTTTCGATTGTAATTTGGAATGAGCTTGGTTATAATTTATATCCAATTCAACTTGTTCTTGTCATGGTGTTGTGATTTTGCTTGCTGCTGTCTACCTGCATTTGAAATTTACATGTTTAACCTGAATTTTCGCACTATTATGCTTTTGAACCATATCTTCTTTTTTAAATAGATTTCTCCAGCAAGTTTTATCACCGTACGGCTTTATGTTATGTCCTGGTTAATGTATATGCTGTTTCTCACTTGTAAGGTCAAAGACGATTTAACACTATCATTTTGATGATATTATTCATATTTAGTAGGTGGTTGTTAGGTTAATGATATGGTATTGCCCATTTGCTGCACTAAGCTATTCGATTAAACGGTAGTAGGTGGTTGTAAGGTATTGTATAGCAATGATGAAACATATAACTCAGTGCTTCTGTGTGTGGTGTTGGTGTTGGCGATCACATTATCCCTGCATAGTGGGGGATGGAGTGTGTTTCGTTAACTTAGTAATCTCTTGACATTTTCTATTCTGTATTTCATGGCGAGAAAGATGTATTGATAGGTAATTGAGAGTATGCTTTTGGTTCCTTGTAATCTGGAAAAACTGGCTTTCCATGGCTAATTGAAATACTGTTGATTGATAGATTAGAAATGTAAAGCTTATACATAACATTAAGCAATGTAGGTGAACCTTTTCTTAAAGAGACACTTGCAGTGTTCTATTTATGTCATGTGCTCTAGTCTTGCATGCAAAGTCTCATACAGAATTATTGAAACATTGATTACAAGTCTTGGAGCTGCCTAGATAAAACCTTGTATATTTCAGGGTAAAATATTCTTGAGTATCAAGATGTTATTTTCTGAAACCTGCCTGCCGTATTTGCATCTCAAGCTGCTCAAAAAATCAATGTCATTATTCATATGATTTTTTTATTGAAGGCAAGTAGAAGGAGAAATACGTGTAGGCGTCTTTGCGGCACGATCAATAGAAGTTGGAGAACCTTTGACGTATGATTACAGGTACAATCTGCTTTTACCCTTCTTCTACAATTGATGTTGGTTTGCTTTGTCTCAATTCTGCATCCTTTATTCCTATGATTCAACTCAAACTTATGAATTATGATTCACGGTACACCCTTAATCTCATTGTGATAGATTGCACTAGCTTTGTAGTTTCTTTGAGTCTTGATGTGTGATGTTTTCTTCTTTGTTTTTTTTTCTTTTTTCATTCTGCATTCGATTGGACATGCAAGCACTTTCAATCAGAAATTCTACATTTCATCTGTTTGAGCTTTCACCTTTATTTTCTTAAACAATGTCATCAATGTCACTCCTTTATCCTCTCCTGGAAGTATATTCTAGGTCAGCAGCATTTCGCTTCGTTTAGTTATGGCGGTTCTCTCTGCATTTTATAGGTTTGTGCAATTTGGACCAGAGGTCAAGTGTCACTGCGGTGCTGTTAACTGTCAAGGATATCTCGGTGCCAAAAGAAAGATCAACTTAGATATCCTTGTTTCCAAAAAAAGGATGCATGTGGCAAACCTTTGTTGGGGTTCAAAGCAGAAAAGATCATCCAAAATTTACATAGCAAAAGTGCAGAAGTAGCAATGCAACTTTCGGGATGAACGATGCTGTATATTTTGATGTTACCATCGGATACTTATGAATAGAAAACAAACAAACAGAAGGGAGGTTATACAAATTGATCATTTAACATATATCCTCAATTGGATTGTTGTATTTTGTAACCATATTGGAGCTGTTAGGTGTTAGCTGTGTTACACTGCGAGAAAGACGCAAGATAAGAAAGAATGCACTGGACACTGGACAGGTTATAAATCTCTGTATTCTTTGAACTGTCTGTTGCATCTTGTATATCATTCAGCGATTTCGTATAGCCTTTGTATTCTTGAATCTCTATTGAATGTTTTGTAAGATCTATAGATGTATAAGAAATCTGTATCTTCAATTTGACGTATAACAGTGTTTGTAAATTGTGATTACATTTCCAGAATCCAGTGTTTTGGTATTGGAATAAAGCCTTGTATCCTAAATTATGTTGGTTGTAGAAAACTGATTACTTTTCTTGTCCAATACTGTGGATTACTTTGAACTGTCCAACGGTAGGCTCTTGTGTTTTATTTTTTTAATGCTTGTATAATTAGAGTAGTTCAAAAGTGACCCGATCAGAAAATTCGATAGGAAACCGAAAGTAAACTGACATGAGAATGGGTTCCTTTGTAGGTTTATCGAACCGACATTACCCAATCCGAAGTTATACCCGAACCAGTTGGCAACCAAAAAGGAAAAAGTGAACTCGAGTTGTAATCGAATTTTCTAACCGACACAAAACCGTTAGCCGAGAGTACCCGAACTTAATAATGACCGTGTCGAGTCATATCCGATCCGAATCATGCTCGAAACCGAACTCGATCCGGCTAAAACTGACTTAACCCGTACAAAGTTTAGATCCAACTGTTGTAAACTTGAACCAATTTTTAACATAAAAGTATGTTCGATTCATATTCAATCATCTTATTAGTTATTCTAATAAAGTTTAATAAAATAAATTTTATAAATACATGATTTCATATATTTAGCGTTAATAATCAATGGTCAATGGTCAATGGTCAATGTTTATTTAACTACTTTTAATCGAATTAGATGAAATTGATAGAGCTTTATAATTTTAATTTCCGGTCAAACAAGTAAAAGTAACCCTAATTGATTTGCCTTTTCACTATTTTGCTTTAAGTAAAGGAACCTTATCATCAATTAAAAAATGACTAACAACTTAATCTAATACTGACTCGATCAATAGTAATTAGTAATTCGCAATTCGTAGCCGAATTCTACTTGAACAATACCGAACGCGATTTGTACGGGTTAAACCGACGAATTATTAACCGATGACAACCCGAGACCGATTGAAACTTGACACAAACTTCAACCGACACTGAACTAGTGAACTAATGCTAACCCGATAGCTCGAATAATCGATCTTCAACCGAACCGCGACTAACCGACCCGACCCGAGTGTGACTCGTCGCAACGCGCATCCGAAATATAATCGATTCGAAATACAACCGAATCAAAAGACACCCGTCCGAAATCGACCCGATCACCCGAATGAACACCTCTAACAATAACTATCAATATGCTTCAAGTATTATTGTTTAGCTTTTTGTACGTAATGTTTATGAAAAAATATAGTCAATGGCGGTCTTGTTAAATTTTTCTAATGTACATTTTTACAGTTACATATAATTTAAAGGAAAAATTACCTAGAATAATCCAAACTATTGATGATTTTCCTACAATAATCTACCTATTGATTAATCATGAATAATCACAACTTTGAGGGTTTCCTAGAGGAAACTTGGGTAACCCGATGATCTGCTATAGTAGATAATTCATCAAAAAAATAAATTAAATATAATTTAAAATTAGAAAATATTTTTGAAAATTTACATAAAAAATTCTAAATAATAAAAAAAATCATAAATTTTTTATGAATATTTTTTTAACATTTTTTTCGACATTGTATTTTAATTTATCTTTTTTTTTAAAAAAAAATTAAACTTGCTATAGCAATTCATCTGGTCCGGATTTACGTTAGGAAAATGCCCCTCAAAGTTGAAATTATTCATGGTTAATCAATATGTGGGATTATTGTAGGAAAATCGTGAATAGTTTGGATTAATCTAGGTAGTTTTTCCTAATTTAAATTATCTGTAACTAAAAATCTTAAAACTTAATTTAAAATTATAAGAGGGTGATTTTGTAATGAATTTTATGAAAAGAAAACTGACTTGCAAATATTTTAGACTCAAGTTTTCTTTAAAATATTTAAAATTACATAGATCTAATTTTGAAACTTGAGATTAAAAAATTTCAAAACTTTTCTTTAAAATAAATAAAATTAAGTAAAAATAATATAGATTTTCTAATATTCCATGCATGTTTGATAAAAAAATATTATCGATTAAAACAGATTTCAATCTTTTCTATTTCTTTTCCTTTTAGGGAGTATAAAGCTTGTCTTAAGCATTGGACTTTTAAGTATCGTTTTCCACATCTTCAAATGATAAGATTCATTGTCCACTTTGTGAAAGGGCGTAGAATAATCAATAGGAATTTTGTACAATATATTGTATATGTGCAAATGCTATTATATGGATTTTGCTTGAAAGCTTGGAGATTCTCTACTCATTTAATTGACATATATTATTTAAGAGTAAATTTCCACATGGGAATAGGATTCTCAATATGTTGGAGCGTAGGAATGTTATCGTAATTCAAAATGATGTAAAACGAATACGACGTGAGAATACATTTCTACATAGATGATTGATATATCACATATTCACATTAATAAACTTCTATACTTGCATAAATTATGCTGCATTTTGAAGTCGATTCATATATTTCAATTGTATATACCACTGAATTATGTATAATTTTTGGTACTTTAATTTTGGGCATTCCCATTGTTTTAGCATGTAATTGAGATGAAAATGATGAAAAATGGAGCTTATTGAATTCATTATAGGGCCACATTGGATGATGAAGTGATAAATAAAACAACAAAGAAAAAACGGTGCAAAATGCCAATAATCCGGGCGGGCAAATGCCCGAATGAAGCCAAGACGAATGCCCAATCCATTATTTTTATATTAAAGATAATAAAACACAAAATGAAATAAAGTCAGTATGAGTATGAATTGTTCGTCACATCCCCCACCCAGTCACTATTTTCGAGCAGGATAATGAGTTAATGATGATGATGACAATTGAATCCCTAGCTATATAATATTTAAGAAATGATACTCTAATAACCTAAGATATAAACAATTTATATAATATTCCCTTCATTCCACACAAAATAGGACATTACTTTCTTGACATTACTCACTTAGCACACTTAATTTGTATTTTATTCTTAATGTATAGATTATAACGTAGTAAAGTGAGATCTTGTTTGATTTAACTCAATGCAAAGATTATTAATATTATTTATTATAATATTCCGTTATGTGTATAAATAAGTGCATTGGATAGCGTGCAAAAAGTAAATGGAGATTTTGAGTGTAACTGTGTAAGAGTGGGAGTAATAATAATACAATGTAAACAATTATAGTTGTTACACTTCAGTGTATAAACTAAATAATACTGACAAGGTCTTAGTAAATAACGGTTATTTGTGACATGTAAGGTTAATAAATCATCCTTATGTGGTAGAATTTGATAAGATGCGAGAGTTTTGTGATTTTTGACCCAATTAACTAAATGGGTTGGGTTTGGGTCAAGGGTAATTTTCTGACCTGCTTATATATGACCCGAACCCGAACCATAATGATCTTATTGACAGCCCTAGTTATTGCCTTATTGTTATTGGTGACTCCAAATTCTCGTGTCAATTTTGTATGTACAAGCAAACAAGAAAAATTACTTCATATGAAATTTAACAAAGAAAATAACTTATAAGTATTAAAAATTTTCCATTGAAATTTATTTCTTTTATCGATCAAATAAGGTATTATTAAACAAGGGATATTCAAAAAGGTAAGTACCAATTATTGCAAAAGGCGAGTGATAGCATTTCTTAAATTTTTTTTCCACTAAACACTCAACTCTTGGAAAATTAGCTACAGTAACATTATGGAGGTAAAAACGTTTAATTTCCGTTAAGTTTTGGTAAAAGACATAATAAACGCCTCTGATAAATCCCAAATGTAAAGCCCAACTTAACATAAATTAAACTTAGCGAAAATATTACCGTGGTTAATTTTTCGAGAACTGAGTGTTATTTTGTGGAAAAAATTTGAGATTTATTAGAGGCATTTATGACTTTTACTAAAACTTAACGGAAATTAAACGTTTTTACCTTCATAACGTTACCGTAGTTAATTTTCCAAAAGTTAAGTGCTATTTTGTGGAAAAAAATTTAAAAATTACTACCACTCGCTTTTTGCCATAGTTGGTACTTATCATATAGAATATCCTATGAAACAAAATCTTCTATGGGTCAAACTCATAAACAAAGTATAGATTACAAAAAAAAGAGTATATACATTACAAAACAATACTATTAATTACATAATAATTGCAATATTGGACAAGCTAAGCAAGGTCAACGTATAACTCCTTGCAAAATGATTGTTTTTCCTTGAGAAAATTTTTGCAAATTCTTAGCCAAAATTCTCTATCTGCTTCAATATTCTCTACTTTCGATCTCGTTACTTCAGCAAATTCTTCCTACGTTACATAATCAATTAAGCTCACTTAAACATTATACACGTCTTTATTTTTATAAAAACTCAGGATTACCACGTGCAGGATTTTAATTTGTACAATAAAATGTTCATACTGCTGAATTAAATGAATTTTAGTTGATATAATATTCGAAAAATCCAAAAAAAAATAATTAAAAAAAGTAAAAATAAAATATTGTTACCGTTATAGTGGCATCATTAAGGAGACGGTGAAGGAGGTTATAAAGAATATCTTTGGTATATTCAGGATGGCCTTGAATTCCCATAATGTGGTTTCCAATTGTGAACATTTCCACACTTGTTTTTTCTGAATTTCCTACAATTTTTGCATTTAATGGCACTTCACACACTTCATCTTGATGACATTCTATTATGCTTGTAGTCCAAACTCTTTCATCATCATCATCATCATTACCATCATGATCATCATGATCATCATCATTAGAGGATAATAATTGATGTGGAATATTATGTAATCTTATTTCTCTTATGCCTATATCCCATCCTGTGGGAGATCTTCTTACTTTTCCTCCCAATGCTCTACATATCACCTATTAATTATTTTTTTATGTCAATCGAAAACGTGTAAATGATATGTTACTGGTATAAATATTCGTGCAATATCCGAAACTTATTTATTGAGAAATGCATCATTATATCATCATCGTATTTAGTGTATATATTCCACCCATAGAAATTAGTTATGATGATAAAACCGCACACAGTATTCTAAAGGAATTAAAAAAAATCCAAGTCACCATCATAGATTTTGTAAGTAAATGGAAAAAATTTATTAGTGATAGCATATTCCAAAATATAGAATATAAAATTTTATCTTGTTTTCCTTTTTTCATAAATTTTTTTTGAATTTTAACTTTCGAAATTCAAATCTCAAATTATAATTTATCCGTTATCTTTTATTTATTCTTTTCATATCTTCAAGATTTTACAAAGTCTTTCTATTTTAAATCATTTATTTTAGTGTCTAATAATATAATTTAATAACATTATTATACTTAAATCTATATAAATTACACTTACATTTTAATAAACAATATATAATTTAATTACTTTCATTTTATATACTCTCTTTGTTTCTTTTTGTTTGTATTACTAAAACGGGTAGTTCCATAAGTTTGTCCAATCTAGAATCATATCCTTTCCGTTTTTGGACATAAATTTTTTCAAAAACTATCCTCATACTCATTGTAATCTATGTTAGCATTCAATTAACAAATAGAAAGTGAGATTATTGTAAGACATGGATTACCATGTTTATGATGAGTAACGATTAGCATATCTTTATTTATTTTTGTCATTTATCATTTCAAAATATGGATGAATCTTTTATTTTCTCTTTTAAAAATAAAGTTTTTTACTAAGTAAAGATTACCCTTCAAATTTTTACCCCAAAGTCAATAGTGAACATTGAACAATTATAAAGGAACAAAAGGAGTAATAAGCTTTTGATACATCCAATACCAAAAAAAAAATTAACGACATTATTACACTTGCACTTCATTATTCTATAAAATATGACATTTAATTTTATTCAGCTCTAATTGTGGAGTAATTTTTAACGTGTAATGAGTATATGTTTTGGTTTCTTCTCAATTTCCAATCGGTTAGATAAAAAAACAGTGCTAAGGAGTAAGATTCTTCTCGAGTTGACAGACTCTTTGACCGCACTCTCCTCTATGGATATGAGTTGTTATCTTTCTTTCCTTCCTAGACCTTGACCATAATTTTCTATGACCGAAATATACCGAGTATTGATGATGATCAATCATAGTGCAACACCAAAAACAATGACCTAAGTGTTATTCCCAAAACATTAAAAACGACTTGCTAAAATATATGGATCATCAAACAATATTTTAGAGCGCTAGTAAGATGTTGGCTGTATGTTTGCCCTAATTATCACTATCAACTTCCACTAACCACAAACCAAAAACACAAAACCCTTGTTGACTATTACTTCCTCTGTTCTGTTTTGCTTGCTATAAATACAAGGGCACATATTAAGGAAGTACTGTGCAATTATTAGAAGCATGTGGGGATTTTTTTTTAGGATTTTTTTAATATTATTTGATGAAAAATGAAAAAGAAAAATAGGTTTTTTTAGATGATTGAGAATATTATAAAGATTAAATAATGGTAGGTATAAAAGTTAATGAGGATAACTTTTGCCATCTTCTAAATTCATTGCCTACATACTTGTCCAATTTCACAAAATTGGTAGTCAAATCCTTGAGACTTGTCATATTGTAATTCAAGAGGATAACGTTTTAGATTGTTAGAAAATGTACTTTAATTTATAAATTTACAATAAATTAAAATACAAGTTTGTGATAGAAAAACCAAATTACATATGACGATCAAGCCTTGCTTATGTACACCACCGAGATCTCCGATACACCAATCTTCAACACGATCAAAGTAACAAGAAGATTTTGTTGGAACTTGATATAAATTCTAGGCGAGATGCTCTTTCCTAAAACGTTATTTCCTCCCTACCACGGTGCTTGGGATCAAACCGGAAATACGTTTTGAGATACAAAGAATCACACTAATTTCCTAGCACATGGAAATTAGAATGACATAAAAATAACTTAAATGGAAGGAAATATGGAAATACACAATCAAGGATTGCAAGTTCTTGATTGAAATGCTCAAGAAGAAAAGAAAATCAGAAATTATGGATATGTCAAATAACACACAAGCATTCTATATTTATAGAATAGCTCACATTACTTCATGAAGCAAGGTGTTGCTCCATGAACCACAAGGTTGATCCGTGAAACACGAGATCGATTCACGAACCAATATCGCTTTTCACTCAACCCGTACATCCCAAAGAACATGGTTATAATAACCATAATAACTGTTGGAAGTTATATAATAACCAACAAAACAAAACAGAGCAAGAAACAAGACGAACTCGCACGAAGAACAGATTTGCGCGGGGTGCGTAATTCTCCGCGGGGTGCGCAAATGGTTCTGACAGCCTCCGCGAGCCGCGTAAAACTCCGCGGGGTGCGGACTTGCTTCTTGACAGACTCCGCATGCCGCGTAAAACTCCGCGGGGTGCGCACTCTGTTCTGTCCCATTTTTTCTTCCTTTTAAATACACACTTTGAGATATTCTTAATTAATTTAATTAAATTATTTATTTAATATAATTAATTAAACATTTCCAATTATCATTATATACTCTAAATTCCAACACATAGTTACCTGATGACCAAAGCATATACCAAGAAGTTTCTTTTTGATGGAGTGAAGACAAAGTTTAAGGATCCATAAGTCATCCCCAAAAGCATGAAAAGGACTCCCACTAACTATAAATCCATGGTAGATATGAACATCATTCAAATCTAGGAATACAAATCCCAAATCTCTCCTCCATTATTATCCCCAAATGCATCTACAAAAACATTAAAGTATCCTCCATATACTCTGAATCATGGGCTGCTAACAATAGGGCGTATCTCCTTGTCATCATCATTCTATTATTCTCTATTTCCATTGATGAGTGATTCTAAGAACAATATAATATGAGTAAAGAGCTAGATTGTAATCTATGCTACAATAACAATACTATGGAATATTATGTGACTAGTGTATGTATGTCAATTATTTTATCCAATGCAAGTATTTATGCAAGTCTATCTCAAAAAAATACTCCCTCCGACCTCCGTCCCATTGAATTTGAATCATTTTTCGATTTAGTTCATCCCACTTAATTTATAATTTTTAGATAATGGTTTACCACTTTCTTTTAATTTCATCCATATATTTTAACTTTCCTTTCATTTCATGCACACAATTCATTCCCTCTTCATTTATTATTACTTTCTTAAAATTAACAAACCAATTCCTTTTCGATGCGATTCAAAGAGGACAAAGTAGTATTTATGTCATGTAGACCTCTGTTTCTTTTTATATCATAGATGTCTAAAATTGATCCGATTAACTGAAATTGAGTATGACTTGAGCTTATCGGAAACAAACAATATATTATATATAGAAATTAAATTCATATTGTATAGATATATACGTATACTAGATACATACATGTGCCATGCCCGAAGATCGGAAAAAAGTTTTTGAGTTAATTTTATACTCCCTCTGTTCTTTTTTGTTATTCTCATTTACTTTTTGCACACTTTTCAAAGCAATTTTCGAGCCTAAATATCTCTAAATATGCATTATAAAAAATTATAAAAAATATATGATAAAAAAGTATACATTAAGAGGAATCTATGGAGATTCATATGGATATATTTTATCATCTATAAATATCTTAAAAATCTTAATCAAATTTCTCTCTCCAAAATGAAATATTCTAAACGGGAAGAACAAAAAAGAACGGAGGGAGTACTTGTATAATATTTGTATAATATTCTAAATATATGTTTCCATATATAGACAATGCTACTAAAAGTTTATATTATATGTTTTCCCACAAACATAATGTTATTGTAATTATTTTATGGGTGGTAAATAAATTCAAAAAATTACACTAGTTTAAAGTTTTAGTAAAAATATTATTCTATAGCTATTAAATAAAGTTGAAAATAATTTTGCTATATCTAAAATTTTATTCTCTTTTAATTTGGAAATCATATTGGAAATAATATAGAAATCATATTGGAAAAATAATAAAGCTGACTAAATCTTATTCTGCACCTTAAATAAATTCTAATATTTTAGGAAATGATTTTCAATAAAAAATGAGCGGAAAAAAATTACATAGAAGTTTGACATGTGTCAGTCTCATTTCTTTATTAGTGTTTTTATTATAGAATAGATAGATAGATGATATATTCTAGAACCAAAATTATAAACAGAAGCCCGCCGGAACACTTGAATAGAGACCTCTACGTTTTACAACCATTAAACATGATCTAGTTGTATTCCTTATTTTCTTTTTTTTATTGAATTTTGAAATCTTTTGTTTTTCCAATTAATTTAAATTATTTTATTGATAAAAAGTCACATGACAACTATAATAAAATTAAGACCAATAAAATAAATAGCAACGAAAAACAATGATATGTTTGGGAATGATGATTTCATTTGCAAATATGGATTTGACTTAAAGTTAGTGTTTGGCAATAGCAAGAATTTAAATTTGGATTTGAGCCAAATCCACTAATGTTATAAAAGTAGTTAATTAAAATGAGGATTTGAGAATGACACCCCAATCCTTGTCATTTCAAATTCTTCATTATGATTTCATAATTGAAATCCACAATTTGAAATCAAATGTGTGTTTCCAAACGCATCCTTAGCAATTTAAAATGATAAAATCATGATCGTTCTAAATGATATATTTGACGCTTTTATATTCTTTGATTTGATGATATAATGTTGGACGAGGAGGTCTTTTTATAATTTTTTGTCCATGTAATACCGATATCCTACTTGCTACTGCAAAGATGTTAGTCAACAAATGAATTCTTACCATAAATTGATTTGATGACCAAAAACTAGGGCTGGCAAAAGTTGACCCGACCTGCTAACCTGATCTGAAACCGACCCGAAATTAGTGGGTTTGGGTTTAGAGTTTTGACCCAATTAATTAAATGGGTCGACCCGACCTGATCTGTTTATTAAATGGGTTAGGTTCAGGTTGAATTTTTAAACCCGAAAAATACCTGTTTAACCCATTTATTAAATGGGTCAATCAGGTCAGGTCGACCCATATTACCCAATATTAACCCATAAATATTTATTAAAAAAATATACATATACAAGCCCAAACATTAACCCTAACCGGTTCTTTTCTACCCCTTGATATATATATATACCCTTTCTTTTCCTCCCTTTCTCATTTCAGCAAATTAAAAACCCTAATTAAAAACCCTAAATTGACTGGGCTGCGGCGCATCTCAGATTAATCTCACCATCTTCTCTAATCTTCTTGAATCTACTATTACTTCAGATCCTGAATGCCAAATTCCAAGATAATCACCATCGTCTCTGTTTCTTTCGTTTTTGTTCTTCATTCATGTGTGTTTTTCTTATTTTTGTTGGATTTCTTCGTTGTTCGATTCTGTTCGTCTCTGTTTTATGTTCTTCGTTTCGTTTTTGTTCTTCATTTCTGTTCGTCTCTGTTTTATGTTCTTCGTTTTTGTTGGATTGTTTTTCATTTCTTCATTTCTTTCAGTCTTTATTTCGTTTCAGTCTTTATTTTCGTTTTTTTTTTTGTTTGTTAATGAACAAAAATGGAATCTCAATTGGATGAGCTTTGTGGACTTTAATGAAGATTCAAGTTGAAGAAGAAGAAGACATATCTTGCCCTAGTCCAAGTCCAAGTCTAAGTTTCGATCAACATGAATTTAGTTCAAAAGCATCTTCCTTTTAGGCTACTTTATTTTAGACTATAATATATTTTTGACTATAATGTAGAAACTAATTATGTTTGTAGAAACTAAAATGATGTTTGTAGAAACTAAAATGATGGATAGTTAAACTTTAATGTATCTTTTCTTTGTTATGAATTGTGAATGGCTAAATGGGTTATTAGCAGGTTAAATGGGTCAATTATGATGATATGAACTTATAGGTCAAATGACCCAAAAAACCCAAATGAAATAGCAGGTTAAATGGGTAAATATCGGGTTGACCCGACCTGCTACAGATCAGGTCGGGGTTTCAATTTTCGACCCACTTAAATAAATGGGTCAGGTTCAGGTCAATGCTCTAGTGACCCATTAATATATGACCCGAACCTGAAAATGACCCAACTTGATCTGTTTGCCACCCCTTCCAAAAACTCTCACATCAAAAGAAATGAAATTCAATAAATGAATGTAAATAACTTAACAAATGGATACAATAAATTCACGCGAAAGGACTATTGGCTTGTTTGACCAACTTAAGATATCGGCTATTTTCGTTGGCTTTAGGCTACTAGTTAAACCAACTGTTTTCAAAGATGTTTCATATAATAAAGTAATAATAATTCTTGAAAGTTTTTAAAGAAAGCAAATGAGTCAATAAAACAAAAGTCAATAAATTGTACATACCAAACTACCTTATTCTTTTTGGTTTAAAAATGTTAAACTATACTCCCTCCGATTCTAATTAGTTGTTACATTTCCTTATTTGGCAAATTCATAATCAATTGTCACATTTTCTTTCTCGTCAATCTTTTTTTACCTAAATACCCCATGTTTACACAAGTAATGTCCAAAATGCCCCCACTTTTACTACTTACAATACACTCACTACCACCTTAACAATTAATATAATTATTTAAAATACCCCAATAACTCTCTTTTTAATGAACTCCACACCACCCTTAATAACTATGCCCAAGCAAATGAGACATCTAAATAGAATTGGAGGGAGTATAATTTTTTACATTAACCAACAAATCAACTAAATAGTCATTACCAAATACCTAAGGATGCGTTTGGGAACACACATTTCATTTCAAATTGTGGATTTCAATTATGAAATCATAATGAAGAATTTGAGAATGACAAGGATTGAGGTGTCATTCTCAAATCCTCACTTTAATGAACTACATTTATAACATTAGTGGATTTGACTCAAATCCAAATTTAAATTCTTGTTATTTGCCAAACACTAATTTAGGTCAAATCCATATTTGCAAATGAAATCATCATTCCCAAACATACCATAATATATTTTACATTTTTAACGTACTATTTAATAATTAGTAAGCTAAGAAAAAGGGTGAAACACGCTAAAATCCCTTTCATAGAATACTATCTATAAAGAACTACTATCTATCTATCTATCTATATATATATATATATATATATATATAAAGTCTGAGATATTATGTAGTAATTTACTCAATTTTGACAATATATTTATAAATTAAATTTATAATTTCAGAAATTGTCTAGAATATATGATGCGATATATATATATTTTCTAATTTACTCAATTTAACTATAAATAAATGCTTATTAAAGATAATTTAATGGTAGAGATATTGGTCAAGATTAAATGCAATTAATTAATTTACTCAATTTAATTTAATAAATATAGCAATTAATTAATTTGATTATTCCATGTGAGAAATCTTTGAAAGGATGCCACATGAAATTTTTTAGTTCTTTTAGTTAATAGTATTATTGGTGGATTTATTTTAGTTTAATAAAATAAAATCAACTTTACCTTATTTAGTTTAATAAATATAGCAATTAATTAATCATATTATTAATAAATATAGCAATAATCCAAAGATTATTCCATGTGGCAAATCATTGTACGTAAGCATGCCACATGGAATTTTCCAATCCTTTCAGTTAATAGTATGATTTAATAAAATAAACTCAATTGTACCTTATTTAGTTTAATAAATATAGCAATTAATTTAGTTTAATAAATATAGCAATAATCCAAAGATTATTCCATGTGGCAAATCATTGTAAGCATGCTACATGGAATTTTCCAGTCCTTTTAGTTAATAGTATGATCCTAAAAGAGAAATTAATCTCAGCTCGTCTTGGACGCAAAGTTGTTATAAATGTGATTCTACTTAGAATCATTTAGAGAGGTAGAATCGAATCGTAGAATCGTACGATTCTACAAATAAACTTAAATATTTTCAACATATCTAGTTTCTTATTATTATTATCCAATTTAAAAGTTTAAATTTATGAATTAAAGTTTCTTTGACTTTATTTTTAAGAATATAACGAAAACTTTTTAATAATTAGTTTACATCTTCATACCGATTAAGAAATTTGTTTTTTATAAGTTTTCATGATGGAAAATCTGAAATGTATGTGTAAATGTGAAAGAGATTAGTAAAAGATGGTACATAAGAAAAATTAAAAAACTTCATACTAAATTAGTAGAATTGGATCGTTAAATCGTAGAATCGTGTTATGATTCTACCTCTAAAAGTTTTATTCCAACTAGAATGATAAGATTCTACAACTTTAAGATTCGACCTGCGATTCAAATCGCTCGCTTGTTTTTGGATCGTAAAATCGTAAAATCTTAGATCAATATCGCGATTTTAACAACAATGCTTGGATGAGACGGTCTCAATATAAGATGGATAACTCAATTCGCCCAATTATAATTTTTTTCTCAATACCCGCTTAGTACTTAATCTATTTAAGATCATAATTGATGCATTTTAGGTTAAAATTGATTTTTTTTTTTGTAAGTTATAGCTGATCATAATTAATCTCTTTAAATTCTAAAATGATCATTCTTAGATCAAAATTGAAATTATTTATGACAAAGAAGACACGAACTCTTGGTCATTTCCAAGAGCATTCATTGAATCAGTTGGGAATTCTATTTGAAATCGACACCTCTTCCACCTTTATCTTCAGGGTAAACATTACACCTACAACTTTATTTTCAAGTTCATTATGAACAAAAAAATTATTGGGGAAGAGCAATACCACTACTATTGATCAATGAATATAAGTATTCTTATGTTCTATTATTTTATTAGTTACATCATATTGCATCGAATAAGAGTACTTATGATGGGCAATGTCTTAACACTATCATTTATATTGTTATATCATTCATTTGTTGTTTGAATTTCAACCATAGAATAATACTATTATATTACTCCATTCTAATATTATGAAAAAAAATATATCATATTTAGGTAGAAATTGATCTTTAATGTCAAAATTGATCAATTTTAGGTCAAAATTAAAATTTTTTATTTAAATTGATCTATTTAATATAAGTTTTACTTAAGCTGAAATTGATACCTTTATGGCTTTATGGACAAAATTGATACATTTAATATAAGTTTTACTTAAGCTAAAATTGTGAATTGATAAATGCCCAAAAAATAAAAAAAAAATGAGGGCAAACATGTGAGTTGTTACACACGCAAATTAAACCGGCCCAAATTGACGTTCTCATTATGAGACCATCTTTGTTGACATGGCATGTTGTCGTGAAAATTTGAACCAATTAAGCAATTTATTATAAAAAAATCTAAAAATAGGAATAATATAAAACTATTTCTCAAAATAAGCACTTTTTATCCAGAGTTACGGTTTGGTTATATTCACTGTTACTAACAGCGAACAAAGAGGTCTGGTTAATAAATTGTCAATTTCTTTGTTCGCTATTAATAATAGCGAACAAGAAAGAGTAAAAAAAAATTATAAATAGGGTATTCGCTGTTTAAAACAGCGAACTAACTTGGACATCTTTTTGGATGTTTGTGAGGTAGTCTTCAACAGCTTTACACGTGGATGGCAACAAAACTAAAAGTAATTCCCCAACAGTGGCTAAACTTCCTATGTTGAACCACTTGGTAATAATTCTTCTTCTCCAACAAATGAAATTATCATATAATCTTTTGCTACATTTTCTGTTACAACCCAAACTCCTCCATTAGTAGTTTATGTTTCCTTTAAAGTTAAGGAAGTGAAGTATTCAATCTAGGCTTTAAGTTTTATTGCCATCCACGTGTAAAGCTGTTGAAGACTACCTCACAAACATCAAAAAAGATGTCCAAGTTAGTTAGCTGTTTAAAATAGCGAACACCCCATTTATTATTTTTTTACTCTTTCTTGTTCGCTGTTATTAACAGCGAACAAAAAATTTGACAATTTATTGATCAGATTTCTTTGTTTGCTGTTACTAACAGCGAATATAACCAAACCGTAGCTCTGGATAAAAAATGCTTATTTTGAGAAATAATTTTATATTATTCCTAATTTTAGAATTTTTTATAATAAATTGCTTAATTGGTTCAAATTTTCTATTGTCGTTGGATTATAACATATCCAATTAAATGGCCCATAACAATGGGTATAATATTTCATATCTATATATTGTTGCTCTTTTGTCTCGGAGTAGGGGTTGTCAGTACTATTGATATATAAGCACTAGTATATACTTTTATCATACTTTTATCCTGACTTTTTCCGTTTTATTATACTTGTCACATTTTACTGTCACATTTTACTTTTTTACGCAATCTAATGTGCTATTTTAATCATCTATATATTCAAATTTGCACATCCAAAAATTATAAAAAGTTAATACTATGAAAGTATACGATTGAACGATTCAAACAAGATCCCATTTGACTATATTTCATTGTTACACATTAGCCGCAATACACTAAATAAGATTGAACAATAAACAGTGCTAAAAATCGTAATGTAGCAAGTATCTCAGAACAAAGGACGTACATGTTTTTAATAGTTACAAAGTTTCATTTTTATGTTATAGTTGTTCGGAGGAAGTGTAACTTTAAAAAAACAAAGGATACTATCTTGGAACCATAGATGAATTTGTTGCCACATACATTTTGCAATTTCATTGATAATTAAAGAGAAAGATCAATGGAAATCAATTAAAAACATTGTCCCTTTTTTATCCAATAATTGGAAATACACATAATGAACAAAGAACACACAAAGGATTTGGGTCATAAGTGATGCTCAAATATTGCCCATAATTCACTTTCATAACTTCCGTACATACTTCTAAATTACATCCTTGGCCTAGCAAGCACTACAGCCCCGTTACTCATATCCGAACTTGATGCACCCGGTCTTGTCCATGTCTCCTTGAATTGATCCTCGGTCACCCCTACGCGTCATCAAAACCACAAGAAAAAAAAAAATATACGAAATTTGAATATCCGGTATTTGATAATCACAAAGATATTTACGAAGAGTCATTACCATTAGCATATACGGCTGATCTCATAGAAACTATGATTAGGGTTGAAGGTTAGATGACGGCAGACCATACCCTTATCAAAATAGATAAAGAGGCTGCGACCAGTCTGGGTGAGACCCTCGACTCGAGAATGACCTGCAAATGAAAACTAATGACCTCACTCATATTTGGAACGGAAGTAAGGGAGTATATAGTACCTTTGGCCATGGCAGCGGTTGAGGTTATGCCACCTTGAACAGTCCTAAGCACACGATCATAGTAATTGGCACCGGACCATTTCTGATGAGCCAAAGTATCCACCCCATGTTTTCTTTCCTCCCTTTGAATCCTTTCGACGTAAGCTAACATACCCCTCTTAGCAAAGTCTTTAGCAAAAGTATCAATAATCAAAGCATCAGCATGGAAACCAGCAAGAGTAATGAATTGCCAACAAAATCCAAGCTTAGCAATCTTAGGAATGAAGTCCATCATTTGGTTATCGTTCATGTTCGAGGCATCCCAATTGAACGAAGGAGAAAGATTGTAAGCCAACATCATATTTGGGTACCTCGATTTTACTCCATTGGAGAACTTTATGCACTCATTGAGGTCGGGACTAGAAGTCTCCATCCATATTAGGTCGGTGTAAGGAGCAAATGCCCATCCGCGTAGAATAGCAGCATCCACGGATCCCTTAAACCTATAGAACCCTTCCCTAGTCCTTGGTAAGTCCCAATCCCAAAAGAGATTCGGGAGACCTAACTTGGCGGCAACCTCTCTAGCTTCATCATTGGACAAACACTTATCAAAGCTCGAGTGGTTCATCCATTCATCGAGTCTCCTAGTCTTCTCGGTCTCGACAATGTTACTCAACCCTTTGATCGCGTTACATACACATTCGGAGAAGGTTTTCAACTGGGCTTTAGCAATCCATTCGTCTTCCAATGCTTGCAGCTCAGCTGCTGATTTACCTGTATAGTTGTGAATGCAAATCATAAATTTTAGTTTGACGATATAATATATCTTGGGCCTCAACCATTAGCTTAAACTTATGGTTGAGTTCGTTTTTTGACATGGTATTAGAAGACAGTGTGACAAGAGATCACGGGTTTTAATCTCAACCACCCCTCATTTAATGTAAAATATTCAACGCCAAGTATGAGGAGGACCATTCACACTTCTAGTCCTAAGGGCTCTAGTGTGAGGGGACGTGTTAGAGTATATAGGGCATCAACCATCTGCTTAAGCTTTTGGTTGAGTTCGTTCCTTGATAGTTTCGATCACAACACAAAAAACTAAAACTAAAACTAATTCTTATTACCAAAGTTTAATACCAACAATAAATCGTATTGTTTAATCTCTCCTGCTTACCTCCATTGGTGCCTTCGGAAATCAACATAGCAAGACCCTTGCCACGAAGAGCCGGATTAGTAACCCCAAGTATAAATTGATGATCACGAGCATCAATATTCGATTGAATCAACGTAGCACCAACTGCATCGGTCCTAGCCACAAGGATCGTCTCAGTCCCCATGACATCAAACTGTAACCTACACGCAACAAGCCGATTAACATGCTCATTCATAGGAACCAAAACCTTCCCCGCCATATGACCACACTTCTTGGTCACCGAAGATTGATCTTCGATATGAACTCCTGCAGCACCTCGCTCGACAAACAACTTACACAGCTTAACCGTAGCAGTCGCACCACCAAACCCCGTATCACCATCAGCAATAATGGGCTTATAATAGTCCACATAAGGAGTACGCGCCCTCTCCTCATGCGACATAGACATACGAGCCTCCTTCTGCTTTCTATCATGGAACTGCTGCGCAGCGAATAATTGTTCCACCTTGTTTGGCACAGTGTCATACGGGTAGTCTGCAAGATCAGGGCCAGGCTCATTCGTGGTCGTGTGAGTTGACGAGCATTGCCATCCTGATACATAGATGGTGTCGAGATGTTTCGACATTAAAGTAACTTGGACAGGGTCTAAGGCTCCAAAGGTTCGAGAAGCTGTGCCATTGGCTTGGTGAGATTTAAGGGTGTGCCATAGTTTTTTAGCCATGTCATTTGAAGGGTAGTGTTGTTTGAGTGTCCCACGAAGTGAGACTACGTCTCGTGCTGTGTAGTCGCGGTGAGTTAGCTTGAATCGATCGGTGTTCCACCATTGTTGGACCTCTGCTACCTCTGCTTCGAATCTGGCTTCTTCCTCCATGATCTACAAACACCATCAGCATATTCAATAAACTTAATAAGCCCTCAGTCCTCACAAAATCAGCTTCTTATACACGTTTTTGCACTAAAATTTGTTTCTTTTTAATTGGTTGTCTGTTACTTAGTTTTTGTTTCTGTGTATTCACTGAGTTAAAAAGAAAGTTCTAATGAGTACATTTTTTCACAATGATAATTCAATTTTTTTTTTTTGCTCATTCACCGAATAATTTCACCGTTAGATTATTTCCTGTGGTCGGAAATTCTGGGGTGTTACAAATTCAATATTTGTCTTTAGTTCTGTGAGCCTGTGAATAATTAGAACTTTATTTTAGTTTCCTAGTAGTATAATATGTTGTTGGCAAATTTATCACAAAGGTTGGATTGTTAGAAAATAATTCAAATGTGAGATTATTTACAACGAATGAGTGAAATGTTGGATTATTAAGATCAATTTTTTCTTTTTAGGAAAAATTCCTATTAATAATTCAACCTTTCATCTATCCGTTATGGATATTCCAACTTTAGATTATATTAATTACTCAAGTTTTGCCTTTAATTTGTTGTAGGATTCACTACTAAAAGTATAAAACCAATTAATAGCAGTAGTTTGCTCGTTAAATTTATAATAAAGTGATGTATATTATTTACTTTCTATTCTATCTCTCACCAAAGTAAGGAAAGAAAAATAATTCAAAAAAAAAAAAGTAAGGAAAGAAAAAAAAAACACAAAGATGTAAAACGACAAAAAATATCGTTGTGGGGAAATTATTATGAACCATGCATAAATGGATAGATATTTTAGGATAATATATATTCTCTTATTATCTATCAAGTATCAATAAGTAAGTACACTTCAATCATATATTAATGTTTGTCCAAGTCATCATCCTCTCCGTTTCAATACTTTAACACCCATGAAAAATTATATACTTTATAAATTTCCAGACCATCTTTTTGAGAGACCTCTCAGGCCAGTCCATTAGAGTTTAATTCTTACTCTTATTCTATAATTTCTTTTATGGGTCATCCAATTAGAGTTGGTCTCTTAAAGAAATCGTCTCTCACAAAAATTTGTGTATTATCTTTGCACAAAAACTTGCGTAAGACCGTCTTAGAATAAGACTACAATTGGGTCGGCCCATTCTCAGGCGCGTGCACTACACGCGCTTCAGATTTTTTTTTTTTTTTGGTTTTTTTTCATTTTCTGGGCATTTTTCAATTTGCACCTTAAAGGTATCAATTTTGACCTTAAAGATATCAATTTCAACGTAAAGTAGTACTTAAACATATCAATTAATAAAATTTCAATAACAACATACAATTTATTACTTATCACTGTCAATTATCACCAAACATGCATCAATTATGAATTTATCTTGTTTTTGTTATAATGTTAACTATATCAATTATAAACAAAATGAATAAACTACATAACAATATACAATTCATTACTTATCACTGTCAATTATTACCAAACATGCATCAATTATGACCTTATCTTGTTTTTGTTACGATGTTAACTATATCAATTATAAACAAAATAAATGAACTACATAACATACAATTCAATACTTATCACTGTCAATTATATTAGGTAGAAATTGATCACTTTAACGTTAAAATTGATCACTTATAGGTTCAAATTGAAAATTTTACTTTAATTGATATATTTAAGTACCACTTTATGTTGAAATTGATATATTTAAGGTCAAAATTGATACTTCTAAGAGTAAAATTGAAAAATGCCCAGAAAAAGGAAAAAAGCTGATGGGCTTCATATTGGGCCGCGTCTTATTCTGAGACGGTCTTACCCAAGATTTGTTGTTATCTTTGTGCCGTTAGTTGACGGGACTTAATTTAGCGGGCAGGTATATTACATATTGTTGTCTATAAGCCCAACTCTTCCGAGCAAATTGGGTCGAGCTTGACAGATAACCCACCCATAAACAACTCTATTTAAAACATTCTAAAGATAACTAGATAGTAAGTTACACTATTTTAATAATGTTTTTCGTAAATTTTTAAACGAGACGGTCTCATGATAAAATCATCTCTATTGTGTTAGTCCATACTCCATATATATATTTATTATTGTTTAAAATGAGCACTTATAATTTTAAAGTGAATAATTAAAAAAATAAAAAATATATATGCATGTTCCATGATGAGACAGTATCATATACGACCAGATAAGATGAATATTCATGGCTTACTTTCAACACTTTCTTCAATTTGTCAAAAATATGACATGCAGTGGCGGACCCAAGACTCAAATCTAGTGAGAGCACAATTGATAAAATAATAAAAATATCAAAATCATTAATACAAAAAAATAATGTTTTTAATTTAATCCTATAAATTATTATTTTATATTTTAATTTACTAAAAATATCGTGGACTAGATGAACCATTAACTCTTTTGGGCATATCTGTGTCAATGACACTTTAATCTCTACCTATTAAACAATTATATATCACTAATCACTAATAATTAATTAATATATCTATCAAAAATAATCCACTTTTTAAAATTTTAAATTTAAATAAAAATTTACAAGTATTATCAACAAAAATTAATAGATGGAAATTTATGAAGAATAATAATCAATTAATCAAGAATAATATGGAGTACAATTTATTCAAAAAAAATTGATTGTAATTGTGAAAGAATACAACACACAGGTCTGATCCATCGATTTTATACTCATATTTTCATTAATTAACACTAAATTAGTGTATCTTAGTTGGTCTGATGCAGCGAAAGAAAACGAGGCACACAGGTCCTAAGTACGAATCCAGACAGTGCATAAAAGCTTGTAATGTTTTTAATTTTTTAAAATGTCAGTGAGGTCACTTGCGGGCACCGGCGCCCGCTAGGTCCGCCCCTGATGACATGCATGCGCCATGCTTTACCAAAAGGGGTAACATGTGGCGAAGAAAGACTACTTGAGTCATGAGAAATTAACGCACATATATTTTGTACTCCCCGTGTCCCCGGTGCATTGAGAATGCTACATTACTTCTAACTTTTGTTAATTTTTATTTATTTGATGGGCTATGTTAATTACGTAAATTAAAATTGTATGAATGACAATTTTAGTGAAAAAAAAAATAAATGTGCGAAATCAAAAACGACAAAGATATCTATCTAATAGATAAAAAAACTTATAGCAATTTAATTAGACATCCTATTATAGATAGCAACAATATATGATCACAATTTTCGGATTATACAACTACGATATAATAATTTCCTTGTAAAATATTATTATTTTTATTAATTTTTTTTATATATTATAGTCTGTAAAATTAGTTATGTTGTAGTCGTTTTCTAGCCCAAATAGTTTTTAGTATTTTTTGGTAAAGAGTAGGCTAAGAAAAAAGTGAAGCCGAAAAAGAGACAATATCAAACTGAGATTTTGATAGAGTGTACAACATATTATATTTTATAGAACTTCTATCGACAATTTAAGCTTTTGATTTAATTATTTTTTTGACATGATATTTTGTTACTCAACATGACAAAATGGTTAATATTTTACACTATATATGAAGAGAGAACATGTGTGTTGTATATGAACACCTAAGGTTGTGGGATAGAGTACATATAACATATTTAGGAGTTTTTTCTTACAATAACTGCTCGTTTGGTAATCGGTATTAAATGGTGAAAATAATAATAAAACATCAGTGTAATTTTGGTAGAAATTAATACCTCTTGACAAATTTAATGCCCATATGTAAACTTTTTAAACAATCTCATTTTCTTAGCAAAATTCATTTCAATACATCACCATTAGAAAATATTATGTGGTAATGAAAAATTGTGAAAAACATAGTTTATCGTGATCAAATCAAACTTTTATTAGCAATGATAATGAAACTTTACCCTATAAACAATGCATACTCATTTTCACTATTTGATATCGATTATCAAACGGGCAGTAACAAATACAATCCCTATAAGATTAATAATTGAAAATGTGGATGTCAAAGCTTAAAATAGATAGAATCAAAGCTTAAAGTTACTTAAATAATGTCGTTGTCATCATCATCATACCAGTGTATCCCGCTCATAGAAAACTATAATCAGGGTCTGGAGATGAAAGAACAACGACAACTCATACCCATAAAGGAGAGTGGTAAAAAAGTCCCTCTGCTCGACTTAAATAATAATGTATGCATGTTAATTACCATTGAAGAGTCGGTGAAAGTTGAAGGGATCGCCATGAACCGGAATTAGAAGCTAATAAAAGTTGGCCACCAAATGAAAGTGAATTAATGAATGAATAAAAAAGAAGAAAAGAGTTTTGGGATAAATGAATGTTGTTAATACAAAACTATTTTCCGAGTGTCTCATTTATAGAAGAGTATGGTCACACGTATTTCATATCCATAATCCTTATGACAACATGGATAACAAATACCTTCCACCTTTCGTATAACTACAAAAACTAACAATTCCTCAATAAACTTATTACGGAACTTAGGATAACGATTTTACTAATTACTAATAATTAATTTCTTAAAAACAACCTTCAAATTTAATTAAGCTCTTACAAATTATAATTATAATTTTTCTAGAGTTATATATAGTCGATGTAGATAAAAAACACGTAAGCATTGTAGTCAGATTCATTTTAATTTTACTCTTTACTTATTTCATTTCTTTCATTCATTTTGGCTAGTATCAATTGAATTTTTAATTTTAGATGCAATTAATTGTTTTGAATTATAGCCACTAATTATAGTCATTAAAGTCTACGGTGGTCATGCCAATTCACCAGATTCTAAACCCAAAATATAGACCAGCTAAGTGGTCGAATTTCAGTGAATTGGTCAAACATTGTAGACACTGATACTTTGACAAAAGTAATCACAAAAAAAAATGTTAACACTCTAATTCGCAAAAGATCTAAACGTTAATTAAAGTTGTAATCCAAACTTTATTGCACTACAACATAATTTGCTTTTAGTGAGATATGTTTAGTTACATTTAGTTTAAATGTCACTACATCAAATTTCTAATAGTATATATAGAGGATTTTTTAGTGACATTTATCAGATCATTTAGTAGCATAAAAAAAATCACACTAAAGCTTTTTGTGACATCAGATCTAGTGATATTTCTCATAAATGTTACTATAGACAATAGTAACAATTACCTATGCCACTAAAGATCAAATAAAGTGTCGCTAAATCACTTTATAGTGGAACTTCAATTAAAAATCAATAGCTATTATATTAAAAATATAAATCATTGGCTCTTTTTTTAATGCTACTAAATCAAATATCGCAAAAAGTTAAATTTGTTGTAGTGTGGGTATCATTTTGAGGATTAATCTCAAGCGGGGTGACTGTTTGGCCACATCCTAAAGATATGGTTTGTCGCATTCCTTCGACCTTTCCTCCCCAGACCTTGATGATAGTTTTTCTATGAGCGGGATACATTGGCTATGATGATGATGTAATTTAAAATTTATTTTATTTAAATTATTTTTGAATTACATTTAAAACATGATGCTTTAATTTTGAAAAAAAATAAAAAGTTTATATCCAATTATGCAATCCCAACTAAGATACACGTCAAGAAGTGATCATTTTAGCAAGAAACCCATAACTTGGATCCCATAAGGTTCTCTTATCCTTTACAAAAATGTGAAACCCTATTATTTAATTATTTATATTTCTAAAATTTAATTTTTATTAATTTTCCCATTTTATTAAAATATAAAAATAGGATATTTATTTAATTATTTATATTTCTAAAATTTAATTTTTATTAATTTTCCCATTTTATTAAAATATAAAAATAGGATATTTATTCGACTAGTATGATATTACGTGTAAGGATAAGTAAAATCATGTAACTAGTGCCGTGAGGATGAAACCTGTTGTAGACTGACATATAATTGGCTTTATCTATATACTAGGTCATAAGTCATTTTCTTTATTTGGATTTTAATTGATGAAAAAACATTATTATGAATATGAAACAATTATTTTTTATATTTTTTTTAATATAGAGTACGTTGATGAAAAGAAAAAGTTCGAGAGAATAAGGAAAATCAAACTCCGAATTCAATGTCACTACAAACTATTAAAACTTTATCCATATTTACTAAATTATTTTTTTTAAATCCCATTTTTATATAGTTTCCTTTTAAAAATATTAAGTATATTTTATGTCATAAAGTTGATCTTTACATCATTTATTTAAGGAAAAATTATAAAAAACTAACTAATCTATAGATCTATTTGCAAAAAACTACCTAATGTAATTTTTTTTGCAAAAAACTATCTAATCTAATATATTTCTTTGCAAATGACTACCACTTAACGGAAAACGTTAGTTGACCGTTAAGTTTGAAGGTTTAACCAACTTGAGAGATTAAGTTGTCTATGTGGCAGTATCTTACTAGTCCTCGTATTTTTAAATTATTTAAAATTAAAACACATAAATTAACAAAATAAAAATAAAAGATATCTAACGTCGTTTTTACCCATCATAACGATTTTTTTCAAAAAAAAACGGACATCGTGATTACCCTTACTCTTTTGTAAATCCGGTCGAAACACGCACTTATTTGTCTATTTTTGGATACGTAAACCGAAAAAGATATTTAACGTCATTTTTACCCATGTCACGACGTCTGTTTTTTGAAAAAAATCGTTATGATGAGTGACGTCGAATATCTTTTTTGGTTGACGTATCGGAAAAAAGACGAATAAGTACTTGTAATTCGACCGGATTTTCGAAAGAGCTACTCCATAAGGATAACAACGACGTCCGTTTTTTGATAAAAAATCTTTATGATAAGTAAAAATGTCGTCAAATATGTTATATTTTTATTTTGTTAATTTATGTGTTTTAATTTTAAATTATTTAAAAATACGAGGACAAATAAGATACTGCCATATAGACAACTTAACCTCTCAAACTAGTCAAACCCTCAAACTTAACGGTCAACTAACATTTTCCGTTAAGTGGTAGTCATTTGCAGAGAAATATATTAGTTTTTTGCAAAAAAAAATTTACATTAGGTAGTTTTTTGCAAATAAACTTATAGATTAGGTATTTTTTATAATTTTCCTTTATTTAAAGGCTATCAATATTATTTTTCTTTAAAAATCCAACTATTACAACTTACTAGGAAATATATATATATTATATATTATATATATATATATATATATATATATATAATTCCAAGTTCGAATTTGTTTAGGATAAATATAAGTTGGATTTTTAAAACTTGATCACTTAAATTAGATTTTTAGAATCAAAACTTTATTATTATTTTCTTTTCCTTTTCTCTTGTTATGTATTAATGGCGGACCTAGAACAAAGGTAATTCAATAAAAGAACAAAATTATAATGTTTTTTAAATTCAATCTCCAAATGTACAAGTGTTGTAGTTACGACATTATAGATGTCAACTTAAATTTTTGCTATATTTTTAATTTTAGTTTTTATTTATTTAATGATTTTGTTTTAATTTTATTTTGAAAAAACTAGCTAGAATAATTCAAAATTTTTGTGACTTTTCTAGAATAATCTCACCTATTTATTAATTATGAATAATTTTAACTTTATGAGGTATTTGCCTAGAGCAAACTCGGGTAATCAGATGATCTGCTATAACAATTTTTTTAAAATAAAAAAGATAAATTAAAATAAAATGTCAAAAAAATATTTAAAAATGTTAAAAAAAATATAGATTTTGTTATATAAATTTTAATTTTCTATTAATTTTCAGTTTACTTTTTTGATAAATTACCTATATATATTAACAAGTCATCCAATTACCCGAATTTATTTTTGGTATATGTTTAAGATCATTTTTAAAAATTCTTTGTTATTGAAACCAAAAACCAAATGTAATTGGATAGAGTTGGCTTCTGAACCGTAAAACTAATTAAAGAGCAAGTTCCAACACATTACTCGTCTTGTATATACTAGTTAAATGTCGTGTTGATCATCATCAATCCAATATCTAATAATTCTTCATTTTGACTTAAATGTTAGGTTTTTTTAAGCTTTTCCAGCTAGATGACAAAACCTGAAATAGCCATTTAGAATTAATATTCTTTTTAATCATTTTTAAAATTAATTAAATCGAAAGAATTTGTAAACAATATTATATATGGTAGAAACATACTTTAAATTTTTAATCTTCAAAAAAAATGGTAGAAAATCTTTTTAAAAATTGCACAAATTAACATTGTAATGTTGTACTTAACGCTACAGTAACATTAATGGGTTAAAAAAAGTTGTGGAATATCTTAGGAATAGCAACATGCTTTTAATAAACGCCAGTGGTAGCAAATGTTAAATATAAAATCTACTGTAATTTTAAGGAAAGAAGATAAGCGTAAATAAGATATTTCACAACTTAATGTCCAATTAAACGTTTTTAGCCCATAAATGTTACTGTAGCTTTGAATACAACATTACAATGCTATTCATTGGAACTTTTTTTTAAGATTTGCTACCGTTGGCGTTTTATAAAAATATGTTGCTACAGTATAAAACATCCCAAAAAAATTGCCTCTAAATGGTTGGTTGCTGAGTGATTGTAAAATTGTGCATTTAAAATAATAAAAAGGTTTTAGGCCCTATTATCAAGGGATATCTTATGGTTTCGACTGATATTTAAACATTATGAAAATCACATCACTTTCGTTGCTACATCACCATTTCAATACCACAACCGTCGTTACAACATTTTTACACTAACATTGCAATAGAAAAATATCCATTTTTGATTTTACTTATTAGTATATTATTTAAATTTAATTAGTTTTTCCCTTTTTATGAACAGAAAGAAGTGTGGAGTGAAGAAGAAGACATGATTCTCATCAAAGCCCATGAAGAAATAGGAAACAAATGGGCTGAAATTGCAAAAAAAACTTCTAGGAAGAACAAACCACCCTCTTACAAGAATACATTAAGAGCTTGACTCCTAAAACTATCAATGCTGGCTGTCGAAAAACAACATCATTTTCCATCGAAAATATTACCAAGTCCTCTGTACAACAAATCGAATCCTTGAATTACTTAAAAAATTCAATAAAAAAGACGTTCAAAACAAAAAGGATAAAAAACGTCTTATATATGTACACATGTAAAAAAATCGAAGATTAATAAAAAAAATTATAAAAAAAACTCAAATTATAAATGTAACTATGTTATAAAAATTTTAAGTTCTAAAAATATGTTTGATTAAAAAAAATAATAACTTATATATATATATATATAGTAATCAGAAAAACTATTTCTTATTATTCTTGTTTTAAGTAATCTTTCTTATTTATCAATTATCATATAATATTTCCTTTAATTTGTTCATAAAAGACCAATGATGTTATTTGAAGAGATTATATAGATGTGACAATATGAGCATTGTTTTTGTGTTTTGGTAAAGGGCTCTTTTCTTGTTTTTAACTTGTCTTTTCGTGGAGTTAAAAGCTAAAGTTTGGTGTTGTACATTAAACGGGAGGGGGCATTCAAAGCTTGCTCACCTTGTTTTATTTGTATTAATACAAATTCTTGTGAGAGACGATCTTTTTGTGAGATTATTTTTAATTGGATCAGTCCATTATGAGTGTGTTTAATTGATTTATGACTTTTTACTTAGCTTTTTGGTTGGTTTTGACTTTTGGCTTTTGGCTTGTTAATTGGTTAAATAGTCAAAAAAAATATTTGGTAAATGACTTTTAAACCAAAATAAAAAAGCTACTCCAACTAACTTTTTGTGACTTTTAGTTTGTTGCCCACTTTTACTCTAATAAACAGTCAATAACCAACACCTAAATATACTAAACATATTCATAAACAGCTGACTTTTTTAGCTAGCTTAAAAGCGAACAAAAATAGCCGACATTTCCAGCTGGTCAATTAAGTCAATTAAAAAAGCCAACAGCTAACAACCAATTGCCATCTAATTTTTTTTTTGAAAAAAAGAAAATGTGTACTAAGTACTGCATGCTTACTTGGTGGAGTTTTAGGATACCTCAATAGGCATTTAAGATATTATAAGTAGGCATTAAGGATACGTAAGTAAGCATTTAGGGATGGTGTAAGTAAGCTTAAGAATGCATTAACTAAGCACTTAAGTATACAGTAAGTAGGCATTAAGCATAAAGTAAGTAGGCATTTTAAGGATGATGTATGTATGCATTGAGAATTCTATAAATAGGCATTTTAAGGATGATGTAAGCAAGTATTAAGGATATTATAAGTAGACATTTAAGGATACAAAAAGTAGGCATTAAGATTTAATGGTTTGAGCCTGAAGACGTCTCTCAGAGTAATGTTCTCTTAGAAGACCGACTATATTATTATTAGGTGTTTACATCACATACATGTATTTGTATATAAAATATTTAATATGTGCATAATAGAAAAATATTAATTGTATTATTTTGATTTCATCGTATAATGTATGTTGATATATTTTAATTTCATACAAACAATTTATTTAATTACCAAAATAAATATATTGTGGGGTATTTTTGATACATACCCACTTATACTTACAAAGAATCGAGCCAAAACCACGCACCATAAAAGTTAGCCCAGTCCGCTTTTTGGTGGGCAGTCATAAAAGTTAAGTCGACTTTTGCTTCTAAACCTTAATGTTATGAACATTTTAAAGTTGAATCAGATTCTTAGCCCCTCTGAGAAAAGTTGACTTGACTTTCCTTTGTTGTACTCAAACAAGCCACTTTCACCTCTTTTGCACAATTGACCTCTTAGCTTAGCTTACAAAGTTGAACCTCAAACATAGCCGAACAATGCTTATGCACGCACAAGCCTCATATTAACTTTTTATAATTTTAGGCGTGTATAATTCAACATATAAATAATTAAAATAATACATTAGATTGCGTAAAAAGTCAAATGTAGTAAGTATAGTGAAACGCATGAAGTATCATTTATAGTATCATTTTTCTTTTGGGACATCAACTCATCATTTTTTTTATTCTGATCTACTCCCTCCGTTCCTTAAAGAAGTTCTCGTTTTCCATTTTGGGGTATTTCAATTGTTGTGCTTGTTCCCATAAGGAATATTTTCATTTATATCACAAATTTGGACAAAATAACTTCACTCATCCTCATTTTAATATTTTAATAATAATTATGGTCCCCACATATCTTCCACTAACTCTATTTTAACATTTTTATATTTCTTATGGTCCCCACATGTTTCCCAATAACTTTATAAAAATATTTTTTCCACTAACTTTCTTTAGATACTTTTTAATATTTGTAGTCCCTACTTTTCCTCCATCAAATTTATTATTCAATAAAATAATATCTCCACTATCTAAAATATTCCACTTTTTTTAATTCCCGTGAATATTCCCAATGGGAACATCAATAGAGAACGGAGGGAGTATATTTTTATTTATTATTGAATATTCATATTTTACCTAATTAACTCACGTCATTTATCTTTAATGTTAATTCAAAGGAATAGAGCATTACAGGTTTTAGTATACTTTTTTTAGTACATTCCATGAGTTGTATCATATTTCTATTTTAGCAATAACAGATAAATATATTCACACACTTAATTTATTTTTTTTTATATATATGTCATTAATGCATTTCTCCTACTTTCGCCTAAAACATTTTTTTTGGAGTTATCTTTTTCCTCCTATTTTATATATACCACAAACATGACTTTATATTATTATAAGCTTAGGCCATTGCTAGCATTTGAAATAATATTATTGATTCCTCTTATTTATAAAACAAACACCATATTTTGTGCACCATCAATCAACAAAGAAGAAATACAAGAGAAAAATAACTTAAATAATACGGGCAGTATTATAACACCATCACCAAGTCCTTTTAATGCAAATGAAGGTATTTAATATTTTTTTTTATCATTTAAAACGATTAATTAATTTGTTTTTAATTAGTTATTGATCCATTTTCCATTAATTAATTTGAATTAAATTTTGGTATTAATTGTTGTGGGATTATGCAGATGAAGGAATTGGAGAAAACGTGCTCATTAAGCATATTTCTTTCTTTGATAGGAACAAGGATGGTGTTATTTATCCATGGGAGACCTACCAAGGTTCTATTACTAATTTATTAAATTGCAATTAAGTCAATAATTTAACATTTTGGGTAATAAAGTTTTTTTTTTTGGGTATCAGAATGCTATAAATTAAACTAATTTATGAATTCAATTATTTTCTTAAACTAATTTTTCTAGATTCTAATAGACGGAGAAAATAAGTTTATTTTCGTATTTCAATGTTTATTATTTAATATTCCTCTATTTATCATTACTAATTATTAATGTTCTAATTATATGTATTCTAAATAAAAAATTTTGTGAGAGACGGTCTCTTTAAGTGACCATTTTTAATTGGGCCGACCCATTATGTATTTTTTAAATATTGTAAATAGACATTAAGAATGATGTAAGTAGACATTTAAGGTATTGAAAGTAAGTATTAAGAATACGGTAAGTAAGCATTACGGATAATGTAAATAGGCATTAAAAATACGATAAATAGACATTAATCACTAATGGGTTGAGCTTGAGATACGTGTCTAGACTAGCTATATTTTAAATTATATATTGACTTTCACTAAGGCCGTAGAATTACAAATTAGAGGCTTTTGAGTTGGGTTTTTTTTTGTTTAATTAAAAATTAGTGGGTGTTTTTTAGAAGGAAAAACATTGATGAGCATTTTTTCAAGAAAAGAAAAACACATTAATCTGTAATTATTTTGAAACAAAAAACATTTTAATACTACCTCTCGTTTGATGATACTTGCACCAAACAAACTTTTGCTCAATCTAATGCGTTTGTCGGATAATTTATATTTAGAGTTATACATAACTAAAAATTATAAAAATTTGATATTATGAAAATATGCGACGAGACGAATAAAACAAGATTCTACGTGACTATATTTTTTCTCGTATAATAGCCGAAATATATAAATATCCATCAAATAATAAATAGTGCAAAAGTTGATTTGATGCAAGTAAAGTATGGAACAAAGAAAGTAGGTTATTTTTATACTTCCTCCGTTCCGTAATACTTGCTACATTTAACTTTTTTACGCAATCCAATGCGCTATTTTGTTCATTTATATGTCGAATTATACACATTTAAAAATTATAAAAAGTTTATATTACGAAAGTATGCGATTAGCCGCAATATATAAAATAAGCTTAAACGATGAATAGTGCCCAAAAACAAAATGTAGTAAGTATTTCACAACGGAGGAAGTATGAAGTTAGAACTTGTGGGACTTCAAAAAATTAAGGAACATCAAAGATGATTTGAAGAGCAGATATAAAGTTGTTAGAAAAATATTATAATTAATAAAATCACACAAAGCGTTTACTGAATTTGTCAGTTTTGGTCCGCCCAAAAATTGATATGTTTTTGGATATTTAAGGTAATGGGTAGGGTAGTGTTTGTTAATGAAAAAGTATTGTTGGGGTTTGTATTTGTTGTAGGATTTCGTGCAATAGGATGCGACATTTCGAAATCTACCATCCTCGGCTTTGTCACCAACATGGCCCTAACTCGTGAAACTCGTCCGGTATTCTTCTCTCTCGTCAAATGTATTTTGTATATACACAAATTTTTGTATGAGACAGTTTCACCAAGAGATATATTTTATACTTGATTGTAAGATATTTCTCATATTTGGATTAAATTGTCTGATAATAAAAACTTCTAGCTTTTGGTTTCTTGTTTTGATGTCGTCTCACCGTGGACGGTCTCATACAAGGCGGGTTATTGTATTCAATAATCACTAATTCTCTATTGAGACCGTATCATCGTAAAACAATTTCAATTAAATCAGCCAAATCTATTTAGTTTTAAAAAATAGTTACGTTTATTTGTTTTTTTAATGAAAAAGGTAGTTCAATTTTCATTTTTTAATCTTTTTACTAATAGAGCGTTTGTATGGACATATCTCACGATGAAACGTTCTCGACTGATAAATAATTGCATCTTGTATGCTTACATAAATAAATGATCTCTATTTGTATATAAAATAAATAAATAAATTAAGGGTAAATAAATAAATAATTAGATAGTCAAATATACATGTTAGTATAAATAAATCATGTTATACATTGATCATACTATCATAATTGATAATTTCTAATTACTTTTAGGAAAAATTATCTAGGATAATTAATTTTTTTGTTGATTATTCTACAATAATATTATTTTTTAATTAATCATGAATAATTCCAATTTTAAAGTCACTTATATATTCAAGAATATTGTTGTCCAAAAGGTGACCAGTTTTTGCAGGTTAATTGCTAAAAAAAGAAACAAATATAAAAACTTTTTAAAAATTAAAACTTAAAATAAAAATAACCTTACTTGATTTCTTTTTAATTTATTTTAGTTTTAAAATTCTTGATATTTTAATTTTTTATTTAGCATTCTTAGCAAGCACTCTTTATAGTTGAATTATTCATGTTTAATCAAAAGCCGAGATTATTATAAGAATATTAGTAAAATTAAGAATAATTTTTCTATACTTCTATATTGATTACCTTTTGTGAGAACTAGGTATTGTTTCCATTCAACTTCACCCAAAACTTTTTAAATGTAATGGGAAACAAAGGGAGTATATGGCAAAAAGGCCTCAACTTATTAGGTGTCATTATGTCAACAATATAAGAAAACCATTTTTATAACAGCTAGTCTCTTGAGAGACCGTCTTTCTGAGAGACGTTTCTTATGCCCAATTCATTAAAGCTTATTGCCTACATTTACTCTACATTTTTCCTAATGGGCCAGTTCAATTAGAGATAGTCTCTAAAGAGACCGTCTCTACAAAACTTTGTGTTTTTATAATGATATGAAATTCAAATCTTGACAAGGGAATATTTGGTAAAATTTTCTAATTGTCATTTGAATATGTATTTTATTGTTGTCGGGTAATTGATTCTAGTATTTTGGTGTGTATACAGGGAAAGTATCCTTCATTGCTAATGCCCATAGAAGTAAAGAACATAGCAAGAGCTAAACATGGGAGTGATACTGGTGTTTATGATACACAAGGAAGGTACTTTTACAAAACTAATATAAATGATGCGGCTACTCTTGTGAGAGATCGTCTCTTAAAGAAACGACCTCAAAACAAGAATTCCACATTTTTTTTTCTCTCACAACAATTTGTATAAATCGTAAATAGTAAGGGCACTCAGTGTCGATCCTGAAAACTTTTGAGTCTTACGCGAAAAATTAATTTAAATAAAAGGCGGTGCTTATATAAGTAATGATTAATTTCCATTATTTTTTCTTCAACCATGTAGTTCAGTAGCCATACGCTTAACTGAAAAACCTAATGCTGCAAGTTCGACACATGTTAAAAATTATTTATATGCAAATACTAATTTTTATTTTTATGGATTACCTCGGGTTGTGTCCCTTTATAAGTTGGACCCTAGACGATTGCATCTTATAGATACCTCAAGAACATCCCTGAGGGAACTTATAATCGTATAGTAACTAACTAACTATGATCTGTTTGGAATTTAAATGTAGGTTTGTACCATCCAAGTTTGAAAATATATTTATAAAGCATGCGCACACACATGCAAATGCTCTCACCGCCGAAGAAGTTGACGAAATGCTGAAGGCAAATAGAGAACCAAAGGACTATAATGGATGGTTAGCACATTATTTTTTTTTTGATTTAATGATTTATTATCTGGAGTGTCGCAACGACACAATATTTATCCAACCTTGTGACCGAATTCAACATCAGTTCAATTTCAAAAATAAATTTAAAATTACGTTAAAATCATGGTAACACAAAACCCGATTGTTGGAAATACTTCACAACTGAGACAAGATCTCACATCGATAAAATAGTAAGTTGTGGACTTGCATAAATATGGGTGGGCTAATCCTCCTACTACCATATGATTTTGGGAAACAATGAACCTCACCAAGTGTATATACAAGTCAACACTCTTGACCCGTGGGTTTGTGGGCCCAAGCCCAAGGTGTCTTGTGTCCACACGAGTGGGCAATGATATCATCTATTTATTGGCCATATGATCACATAGATAGAGTAATGTTAAATGGTTAAATTTCTTTTTGTTATAAGGTATTCTGCGTACATGGAATGGAAGATCTTTTATGAACTTTGCAAAGACAAGGATGGATTGTTGCAAAGAGATACAATTCGAGCACTATATGATGGAAGCTTATTTGAGAGGCTCGAAAGAGAAACACAATCTAAGAAACATGATTAATTAAGCAAGATCAGTAAATTTCAAGAATAATTTTAAATTTTATTAATGATTATTTTCATTTGGATAATGTAATATCTTTAGAACTCTTGTTTCTATTTTGAATTTCTACTTGTAATTATGGTGTGATGTTTGGGTTCTTTGAAATTTATGTAACGCTATATAATATTTGAGATGCACAAAAGTAGGTTATATGATATTTCTTTCATCTTTTTAAGACTGCTTCTTAGAGTTACATATTATGAGCAAAAAATATTATGATCCATAGTAATTTTAAAAGGATATAGGCGATATTAAATGTAGAATAATCAATCTAATCGACGATTTTAGCGAAACTAAAATTCCTAATCAATCACCGTGATTTGATAAGCATCATAAAAAAATAAAATAAATACCATTAAATGAAAAAATAAATAAATTAAAAAACTAAAGCCTTAACCTAGCATATTCACCTACATTAGTGTGATTTGACAATATACAAATCACCGTTATTTACCTAGACTATCAATTAATCGAAATCAATAAATAAGCTAACCCTATTTTTTTATTTATTTAAATTTAAAAAAATTTAAAATAGTAACAGTTATTTACAAATAACCAAAAAAGACAAAAATCTATACCTATAACTAAAACAAAATACGCTGACATTATCATACCTTGAAACTTATGAGGTGTCACCTTGTGGAGTAAAGTTTTTCCTCCAATATAGGATGATGATGATGTCACACTATCATATAATGGAATTGTATTTCCAATGGTGTTCATTAATATTGATTATCCTAATATTACTATCATAATCAATACATTGAAATTGATTAATTTCCTCAACAATGCCTAAATGCATTTGGAATTGGTTTATTTAGTCAAAATTTGTAAATGCAGTATTGGAATTGGTCAATGCAATCAACCTTACAAAGTATTTTAATTCTTTATTTGTATAATTATTCAAATTATTTTTTATACATAAATGTTTTATCATTTAAAATGGTTCAGTTAATTTAATATTGTAATATATGTTCAAAATAATTTATTTAATATTAGAATTTATTTTTAACATTGTTTGTTATGATTAGTTAGTAAAATATAAACATCAAAATAAGATTGTTTAACATCATACATAACATATAAAATAGTAATTTTAAAATTAAAAATAAATTAAATATTAGTTATTATATGGAATTATTAATTCATTGAAAATCAAAAACCAATAACTTACAATTAATTTTCTTTTTAAAATAATCAAAAATAATAAAATGAAAAAACCGTGCATCGCACGGAGATTATCTAATACATACTATTAAAATAAACATAATAAAAAAAATAAATTCACAAAAACCCTCCTATAGAACTAGACACATAAACGTAATTTAATATTTTCTAAATAACTGCTATTTACCTCAACGTTCTCTTTAAATTTAAAATTATAAAAAGTAAGGCGCGTTGTAAACAGGGCAGCCAAGTCTTTTCAGGGACTTTCAATTGGCCCCGTCCACATCGAACGAGTTAAAGCAAACTGCAAGCATTTCGAGTTTCGACCGCCGAAAGTCTCCATAATATTCAACTCCCTTTTTCTCTTTTACTTCCATCTCCTCCTCTCCAGTCTCCGACTCATCATTTACCACAAATCTCCCTTATCAATGTGACACTTCACCAATTTCTCCTTCTTTCTTCCATGGCCGCTCTTCGCAAGCTACTTCCTTCTCGCATATTCCATTTTTACCATCGCAATTCCATTACTTCGCCTTCCTCTCCTGTTAAAGGTATTCATTCAATTTTGACATTCTTTTTGATTTGTATTTTGAGTATTTTGGTCTTTATTGATGTAATTGTGTCCTTTTTAGGATTTCTTGGACGTTTACGGTATTTCAGTGATCAGAAAGTGTTGAAAATCGAAGATGTGACGATCGACGATGATGTTGAGAAAATTCGGCGTGAATTTGATGCTGCTAAGCGTAGTTTCCTCAAAATTCCTCAGACTCTCAATTTTATGCCTAAGATGAATCCTGAAGGTATATAGGGATTCAATTCTTCCTCCATTCTTTAATCACTTTATTCACTAACTAAGTTTTTATTTTCTCCATTATCGAACTTCATTAGTTGTGCTTGTTGCATTGCGTGAGTTTGTGCTATCGAAGTTGAAGTGTCAATGTATTATCAGTTGTCTCTGTTGAATTGTGTAATTCCATGTTATCAATCCGTTACCGAACTTTACGTTGATAATAGGTGTTGATTCGTGACTAGAAATGAAGCTTTGGTTTCAGTAAAAGATCACATTTCCTTTACTAAATTTATTGTTCATATGTTTGTTTTTGCAAATTATAACTTTATCGGTCAAGGTTTTTGTTATACAATACTCCCTTCTATTCACCACACAAGTGTGCCATTTGCTTTTTGGACACTATTCATCTCTTACTCTTAATTTGTATTTTATTATTAATCTACAAGTTAGAGCATAGTCAAGGATCTTTTTTTATTCGTCTCAATGCAAGGATTATTTATATCAACTTTTCAAAATTTTTAATTATGCACAATCAGAGATATTAAGGATTGAAAAACTGCATTGGATAGAGTTGGATAGAGTGCGTAAAGCAAATAAGACACTTATGGTGACTAGAAGGGAGTAACAATAATGTATATAACTATATATACAACCAAAATCCTAATTTTTATTAGCAAAACAATTATAATTAATAATAAAAACAAATAATACTCACAAAATGTTTATACATGGATAATTCTATTAGTCACATTATGGAAAGTTATAATGCAATATTGTTTGTCATGTTTGAAATCTATTTGAATAACTACCAATTATATAATTTGTGTGAATATAAAATGGAGGATATAACTTTGTTTGATGATTTAATATGTATCTTGTTTTGTGTAATTATATTGATAAAATATTGATTTTATTCTACCAGGGATTTATGTGAACAAGAATTTACGATTGGACAACATTCAAGTCTATGGGTTTGACTATGATTATACACTAGCACATTACTCAGCTAATTTACAGACTTTGATTTATGACCTTGCCAAGGAACATTTAGTCAATGAGGTTTGTTTGACATTTTTGCAAATTTTGTGCTTTAAGCCATTCGCTTGTGTCTATGTTTTTGGTAAATCGTACTCAGTTTAAACTTACTATTTTAGCTTAGGTATCCAGATAGCTGCTTGAAGTTCAAGTATGACCATAGCTTCCCCATTAGAGGCTTATATTATGACAAGCTAAAAGGGTGTCTACTGAAATTGGATTTTTTTGGGTCAATTGAGCCAGATGGATGCTACTTTGGACGTCGTAAGGTGTGCTGCTACACTTTTGAGTATTTTACTTTTTTCCTTTGTTTAATGTTTTTTTGAAGATTTTTTTTGGGGTAATATATTCGGATTCTTATGTACACTGAATGGTATATTGTGATGCTTTTGTAGAAGTGTGAGGTTGTGTAAGTTGGTTACTAAGTAAATGGGAAAATTCAGCTGTATATATTATTTTTATTGGAAGAATGTATATGTGCATGGTAAGTCGAAGAAGTTTTTGGATGCCATAAGGCTCTCATGGTGTGCATTTGACACATGCTCTCTTTTCATTCTTCTTGTCGTTTGATTCCTCTCCTTCCTCACTCCTGTATGTATTTCTTTTGTCCCTAGTTCATTGCAACCTGAAAATTCTCTAAGGGGGTGTTTGGTATAAGGGAATGGGACTTATGGGACTTTGAGATGAGACTTTTAAGTTGAGACTTTGAAGATATAAAAGTCTCATCCCTTGTTTGGTATGTTAGGGACTTGGAAGAAATAGATTGAAAATGAAAGTTTCATCAATTACCACCCTCCCCCCAAGACTTAAATCTTAGGGACTTTCCTCTTTTTTATACCCATTCCCTATACCCAATCCCTTAAAACAAACAAGAACTTGGACTTTTTTTTAGAATAAAGTCCCATTCCCTCCCCCAAGTCCCATGTGCCAAACAACCCCTAAAGATAAGAAATAAGGAAGAGTGGCTGCCGAGAAGACAATGCTAATGCAATTTCAGTAGAAAATGCTTATTACACGTACATAATTGCAACATCTTGGGGCTGCCGTCTGCTGCTGAAATTGATCTGAAACTTGTGTTGTAAATACAATAATGGAATATTGATCCTTGATAATGTGTTGTTTCAAGAGTTAGCTTAGAGTTACACTGAATGGTGCCTTTGAGTGCTGATTCCATAATTCAGATTCTTATTGTATGCCATTTAAGTGGTCTATGATCGAGGGAAATCTGATTTCTATTCATGTTTTCCATTTCTATGTACAGCTTAGGAGAGAGGAGATAATTGAGATATATGGAACAAGACATATTGGTCGTCACCAAGCGCGAGGACTTGTTAGTTTGATGGATTTCTTCTGCTTTAGTGAGGTTATTTTCCCTAATATTTTTCTTAAATCATTCTCTTAGTTTACATTGATAAATTTTACGAGCTTTCTTTGTCTTTCTTGTTTCCATTGGTACATGTTTTTAGTGTTTTTCTTTTTGATGTTAAGCATAAAATATCTTTTTAGATTTAATCCCGATATAGATTTACCGTGAAATTAAAGTCCAAGGGTTCCAAGCTAGGACAACACGTCAAGTTTCGATCTTAAATTAGAACAATGAAAAATAAAGGAAAAGACATGCTTGATCACAACTTATCAGCTGCTGTTGTTTTAGACTTATTTTTGCCTTTAAGTTTGTTTTCTGAAACTCTGTTTGCTTGCTACCTTGAAGGCGTGTTTGATCGCAGACATTGTGCAACATTTTGTTGATGAAAAGTTGGAATTTGATGCTTCTTATGTATATCATGATGTCAACCAAGCAATTCAGCATGTTCATAGAAGTGGAGCCGCTCACAAGGCAATCCTTGCTGATCCTCAGAGATATCTTGTTAAAAATGTGAGTAACAATATTTATTTTTTCTCTAACAAGAGTAGTTATCTCATGATATTCCCTTTATGCCAAAAAGATGGTGTAGGTTGAAATTTACCCGTTTTCATCATACATTTGTTAGGATTGTTCGTGTGTGGTCAATGGTAGTAATTAAAGGAAAATCGTTAAGTTCATATAATGTTTGCTGAATGGGGTAAAATGTATCCTATTCTTTTGGGCAAAATCAGATAATTACTTCAGTTTTTTGTATGGTAATGATCAGGCTTGTACATAATAGTGAAAGATAAGTAACTTGGTATATTTACTTGTATTCAGTAACGTTACATATGATGTAGGAATCTGGATTTGTAAAAGCTTTTACTTGTTATATTTACTTTTATTCAGTAACGTTACATATGATGTAGGAATCTGGATTTGTAAAAGCTTTTACTTGTTATGTTTACTTTTATTCAGTAACGTTACATATGATGTAGGAATCTGGATTGGAATAGGCTAAAAAGATAAAATAAATAGATAAATACATGTGTAGCATTCCTTGAAAATTTTACTTAATTGTTTTAAATTGATTTGTTTTGGTTCATGTAGTCGATCTCATATTGTCGAGATTAAGACTTTGACATTGTTGTTTTACTCGAACTGCTAGTTGACATTTTGAAGAAATTGTTGTCATATTCATCTGAATTGTTATGCCATTGATCTGATTTTTGCTGTGTATTTTTCATCTTTACATTTCAATAATATTGTTTACATGCATTGCATTGATAAATATTTTAGGGCCAAATGTATTGCTTTCTAAAGATGCTAAGAGAGAAAGGAAAGAAACTATTCTTGCTAACCAATTCACCTTATTATTTTGTTGATGGTGGGATGCGCTTTCTATTGGAGGTAAATCTTACTCTCTGAATTTTTTTATTTTGTATCTTGGTTTATGGTTTAACAGTATATACAATGATGTATGCAAAGGAAAAAAAATAACATTTTAGAAAACTTCTTTTGATGTGTAAACATTTCTGGATGCTTTCATTCATTGTAATAATGAGAGCTGATGCGAAAAACAAGGAAATACAAAGACACAACATCAATGTGAAACTGTAATGCTACTCCAACCCCTCGAAGAAATTTTTACTATTTTTTAAGATAAAGAGTTTGTGTTGGGTTGCTACATACTCTCTAGGGAATCCATTACAGTTTAGGCAACTATCTCTAATTATCATCCTTGTCAAAAAGTAATCAATTTGGGTTGCATTTAATCTGGTTTTAGAGGTCAAGTCAAGTCACCAGGTGACTCTCTCTTCTTAAACAATGTGTTAGCAACCAACAAATTGTATAAGAGTGCAAAATTCAAAATGGACTCTTCTTTTGTCCTAGTTCCATAGCCAAATCCAAAACCTCCAATTAACGTTTTCGTAGTCACTGCGACACACTCCTACGTGCCCATTTAAACACCTTCGATATGGAGCTTCTCATTTGTTGATTTATTTTGCACCATATCATTGAGATCCTTGAGAATTACTACATCCTTAGATATTTGCTCATCCATAATAACTTCAACTTCATTTCAAATTTTATATTGTCGTGAGCAACACTTTTTATATTCTTGCATTTCACCTCCTATCGTTTTGGTCTATCTGTAACCCATTTTGTCTCTTATAGACATAAATTATTAATTTTCTTTATTTTCATGATATCACCTAGCTTTAAAAAGCTATCAGTCAAGCTATTAATATTAGAAGCTCTCATTCTTAACCATTACCCTTAGATTTTAACCTCCTATGTTTATACCCTATGTGTCCTTGCTCATTTGTCACCATACTCTGACCATTTGTATTTTTGGTTCATGATAATTGGATGTGACTAAAAAAGCACACATTCCAAGAGTAAAACTCAAATATCGAAGCTTTATGTTTAAAGCAGAGATAAAATAATCTTGAAAAGAGAGATTTTAGAGGTTGAGCTCCTATCCAACAATCTTTCCGAAATTTAATAATCTTACCCTTTTCTACTTTCAAACAAGTAAAAAGCAAAAATTGGAAAACTAGTTTTATTTTTAAGGATCATTTACCAACTACAGCCTCTAAGTTTACTCAATTTCAAATAAACAGCCGCGAACTTCGTTTATTACCAACTACAGCCTCCAACTTAACAAACATGACATCGAGACAGCCAAAACACCCCATTTTAACCCCAATTTTTACCCTTTTTTTGGCTGTTTTGGCTGTCTCGTTGTCATGTTTGGTAAGTTGGAGGCTGTAGTTGGTAATAAACGGAGTTCGCGGTTGTTTATTTGAAATTGAGTAAACTTAGAGGCTGTAGTTGGTAAATGATCCTATTTTTAATCATAAATTTTAGTTTTTGATATAGTTTTTCTTATTTTTCCACCATATTGATAGTTTTGAAAATATAGATTTTAGCTCCTATCTTACAATCTTTCCAAATTGCATAATGTCATTTTAGAAATGTCTTAGCTCCTATCTTACAATCTTTGAAGAAATTAAGTAAATGATAATCTTTTGCATGAGAATAATTAGGAGATAACTAACAAAGTTAGTGAAAAATTAGGCAACCATAAAACAATGTTAAAATAAAATTATGGAAAACAAGTGGGACCATAAGTATAAAAACTTTATTATAATAAAGTTGGTAGGATCTATGAGGGGACCATAAGCATTAAAAATATTAAATTGAAGATGACCAAGGTTAATTTTTTGTAACAAATGTGATATAAATATTAAAAACTCTACGAGGAAAGAACATTTGAAAGATCAAGGTGTAACGAAGGAAGTAATTGTTTTGTTATGTCCGATTCCCAACTTTTAATAGCTTGCTTAAGGCATTTTTTAGCTTTTTGTAGCTTTATTGTGAAGGTTAATTATGTTTAAAAAGTTTTTGTTTTTTGCTTTTGGTGTGTTGGTCAGGATTCTTTGGGTTTTGGTGACTCTTGGAAAGAACTTTTTGATGTAGTAATTGCCAAAGCTAACAAGCCAGACTTTTATACCTCAGAGCGACCATTCCGGTTATTTCATATGCTCTTTTAATTATTGTCTTTATTATAAATCAAAATCATTATTTCTATACTTATTTACTAGTATCCATCCACAATTGTTTACTGAAATGGGTCTTGTTCTTGTACAAGGAATGGATGGGAGGATATAGTTTTACATTTGGGTGAAACTAGCCCCTAAGGAATTTAATTTGCTTCTTTTGGATGAAACTAGGCCTCTTAGTATATCATGGAATAAAAATGAGGATGTTCATAGCGTTTTATTATGGGTTCTGTGCTCATCTTTTTTTTTTTAAAATCCGGTTACATAAGCCGTGATTCAAATACATAAGCCAATATAATATTTTTTTAATTTGTATTAGGCTCTAAAAGATCTATTATAAGCTTCAATTTTGTATTTGTCTCATTTCATTTTCCCAAATGAGTCATTTTACTATAGTCAATTATAAATTGAAACCGAAGAACTATGAATCTTCAACCCCATCGAAATAAGACGCATGTGTTCTACATACCGTTACAGCAATGTGTGCTCTTGAAAACTTAAATTACTAAACAGTAGTATTGGAAATTTTTTTGAAGAGAATGAAGTAAAAGAAAGCAATGAGTCTTGACGATATTCATATTGAAGTTTGGAAATGCTTCGGACTTATGGTATTGAATTGGTCGCACAATTAATGACCAGAGGATATGTTTTATTGGACATATCTAAACAAAATAAAGGGGATGCATAAAACTATTCTAGTTGTCGGGGAATTAAATTTATGCGCACCATGAAGCTATGAGAATGAATGGTGGAAGTGAGATGATGTGTAAGCATTTCCAATACCTTGGAAGCTATCTATTTGATATGCTAACAAATGAGTACTTTAGAATAAAGAACAAGTATTTGCACAAGATTTTGATTTATTTGCAAATGACATATGTCAAAACACTAAAGGCAGTACTTTCTCGTGTTATAACTAAGAAAACTATGCCACATAAGTATATCAATATACTTCAAGATATGTATGAGGAAGCGGAAACCCATCTAAGTACATGAAGGAGTGAATTAAGATATATAATCACTATTGGTTTACATCATTGTTTTGCTTTGAGCCTTTTTTTGCTTCTACAGATCCTAAAATATATTACAAGATCTCTATTGGAAGAAATTCTATGGTGCATATTGTTTGTCGATGTCATCGTATTATTTGATGAAGCTACGGTGTCAATGTCAAAGTTGTGTAGGCTAGCTTTAGAGTCAAAATTTTTAATTAACGTGAAGTATGATAGAGTATATAAAATATGTTTTGACATAAAGGATCAGTTTCAAAAGTTAAGTGAGACAAGAAGTAGCTCCTTCCTAGTGAGTCTTTCAAGTATTTTGGCTTAGTTTTTACAAGAACGGTGATAATGATCAAGGTGTAAGCATATGTTTTTAGTGTGTTCGACTCAAATACAAAGGTGCTACAGTAGTATTATTTGACTAAGGTGTGGCATCAAGCTGAATGGAAAAATTCTACAGGACTACCATGACACAACATTTATATGGTTAAGAATTTGGGTTTTCTTAACAGCTCATTATAGTAGATGGGGTAGTTGAGTATATTAAGATGGATAGTGGACATACAACAAAAGAGAGCATTTAAAATTAAAGATACAAAAGTATCTTTGAGACATATATTTTAGACAAAATGAGATAAAGCCGTTGATGATGATTTGGCCATGTGCAAAGAAGTCTATTTTAGAAAAATGGAATGTTAAAAATTTGATGAACTTAGAATTGGAAAAGATAGGCTGAAAAAGATTTAGATAATATGTGCAAAGAATGACATGAAGACCTGGGATTGCTTGAATTTATGACATGTATGATTAGACTAAGAAGATGAATGTATGTGGATGATCATTGAAATTGATTTCTTTAATTGTAATTAGTATTAGATAGTGGCTAATCTTTGTTATTGACGATATCTCATGTTGATAAGTTAGGGTTCATGTATTCACAATTGTTGGTATTAAGCTTTGGCATTTGTGTTATTTTGATGTTATTTATTATATTTTTAGCAATTAGCAATAATGCCTTCAATTTTTTGTTGTATGGTATAGATGTTATGATACAAGCAAGGACACACTAACATTCTCAAAGGTGGATACGTTTCTTCCCAATAAAATATATTACCATGGGTGCCTCAAATCCTTCCTTCAAATTACAAAGTGGCATGGTCCAGAGGTATGTGAAAATTTTGTAAGCTCACTCATTTTTTTTTCATTGGAATATATAGGTTTATTATACTGATTATGCTTGTTGAAATCTTTACTGGTGAAGGAATAGGTCAACTTTTCTTTGCTTGAAATACATATTTTTAGTACATTTTCTCTTCTGTTATTTTAACTATTTTTTTTCTCTAAGTGTTTTTGGTTTGAATTTTTATAGGTCATATATTTTGGTGACCATTTGTTTAGTGATCTGAGAGGGCCTTCAAAGGCAGGGTGGCGTACTGCTGCTATCATTTATGAACTGGAAGTAAGTTTTGGGTTAATTACTACACCAATTTCTATGTCTTGTTCATATACTATCTATTAATTTTTCAATACATGTGAATTTCTTTATAAGTGTTTCATTATTACCTCTTATTATCTATGTTATGTTGAAACTGATAATGGTTTTATGTTTAATGGATCAAAAATTTTCTTCTAGCGGTTTAGGACCTTAGTTTTTAAAAGGCACAAGGCACCCTATGGCACTAAGGGTTCCAGGAGTCTAGGCTCTAGTCACCAGAAAAAAAAAATTTAATTAACAAACCAAATAAAACCTAGAATAGCAATAAAGAAGAGAATTGCATAGATTACATACATGTTGGGTTCCCGCACCAAATGAGCTTCTTGTAGGCTAAGACCAAAAGAATCTCAAATGTGTTTCAAGGTGCTTGTCTTAAAGATTTGTCCCTCTTAGTCTTATCATAGCGTCCAACCCATTGTCCGCCCATGTCTCAATAGATAGAACCTATTGGAACACTCGTCATATTTCTAAAATTGCGAAGGGTTGAATGGTTGACAAACTTGTAATTGGTTGATGCTTCTGTTGAATATCAATTGCATGTCATCCATGCAAGTGTTTACTTATCATTCTGATAAGTATTTTATTGCGGGAGATTACGAGTTTTTCATGTCCTCTTTGTCTTTTGAAAAAAGTTATAGTAAGTTATATTTGAAGAGGGATGATGAGAAGCCTTCATTTCATGGGTTCTGCTAATTTTTGCTTTCTAGTCTTTATTCTTCTCTCTTTTATTCCCTGATGAGTGAACTTACAAACTACAAACATGCTAAATGTCATTAGCAATATTATGTTATTATCTCAAGAATAAATATTCGCTGAACTTTACAATACAAGTGGAAACGTACATCTAGTTTGGATTTCTTTAGTAAATACTACCTCCTATTCTGATCAAATATTCCATAATTATTTTGGCACTATTCACCAATCATTCTTAGTTTGTATTTTATTCTTTTATTTATAAATTAAAACATAGTCAAGTGCGATCTTATTTGATTCGTCTCAATGTAAATTCTATAAATATCAACTTTTTATAAATTTTACCTAAGCATAACTAGAGATATTTAGGATTGAAATAATGCATCGACGAATGTGCAAAACCAAATGGGATATTTGATTAGAATAGGAGGGAGTATCAATAATTTTTCTAGACTCTAGCCAAAAGGCAAACTTTGAAAGTAGGTGATAGTGTACCCAGTCCGCATTAGTGAGAATCTCAGCATTAATGATGTGCTTTTAAGAAGTTATGTAACAAATGCTTGTACTTGGTTAAGTTTTGGTTTATTATGTGGTTTGGATTTAAAGATAAGAATAATCTAGAAGCTTCATCTATATTTATTAATAATTTATATGTTCAGAATTCTACATGGAAAAATTGGATTTGGTGTGTGTATCCTTAATTCTTTAATTGACTATCCATGTCTTTTTGTGAAGTAGCTTCATCATTCTCAAATAGTAGGATGATTTTATATTAAGAATCTTAATTGCGGCCTATATTTTACTTACAACTGCTGGCTTTATTCACTTTTCTTGTCTATAGAATTTTTTATCTTGTTCTTGTGGAGATGTTAACATGTACTGAATAAAACTCTTATTTTCTGGCCAAATCATCTATTATGTCAAAAGAATTTCATTGGACTGTAAAATAATGCTCACTGTTTGTTGCTTATGTACTTATTTCAGTTTCCGAACTGTATCAAAAAAGTTTGATTTGATTGGTGCAGAATGAAATACGAATTCAGAATGAAGATGATTACCGTTTTGAGCAGGTACCTCCTGGAATTTTTTTTGTCATCCCTGATTTTAGTCATTGTAGACTGATGCGATCTCACATCTCATCTGACTTTTTGTTTCTAGAATGTCTGCAAGTTTGGTTTTACTGAGTTTGTGTTTTGTATTGCTGTCAGGAGCCCTTATGAAAGTGGCTTCCATGTCTCGGTCATGGATCCTGACTGAGCAGCTGAGCTTAGCAGGCTTCGATTGAAGCAATTAATTTTATTTTTACCAACATAGGCTATTTGAAATTCTGGTATATTCTGATTAGATAAAAACAGATTTCATAAGTTTAGATTTGTTCGTATGAACAAATGATGTTTGTTCTTTGTATTGTTGCCAACAAAAAATTGGAGCAAATTTCTCAGGAAATAGAGATTACAGACTTTGCAAGCAAAGCTCTAAACTACTTCATTATCCTAACTGTAGGAATACACCTTCTGTGTCATTTCAGTTGATCAGTAATTCAGTATTCGATCATCTTTAGACATTAAGCTATTTCATATTTGAAATTGTAATTTGGGATAGTAAACCATGAAAATCATTAAATGAAGTATTAGATGCCCAATGCTAGATGGATTATCAGCTGAGTATGACCATATTGAGGTGGGGCAAGAGGGGCGGTTACTCAGGGTCTCTATATAAAATTTTGGAGCGCATTTTATTATACATTGATGTATGCACTATTGTTAGTGATTTCGTATTTAGGAGTTCTAATAGAAATCATTTTGCATGAATAATAGGGCATTTTACATTGATGTATGCACTATTGACGTATGCACTATTGTTAGTGATTTTTTATTTAATAATTCTTAAAGAAATCACCTTTGTGTCTAATTGTTCTATTGTGATTATCAAAAAATGCTTCCTCTATTAAAAAAGTGCAGAAAGCATAAGGCGCAAAAAAGCGCACAAAAGCATGCACCTTATCCCACACTAAGAACAACCATTTTTCTAGAGCCTAACTTGGAAGCGCAGTTAGCCTCTCCTGCATTAGGTGACCCACCTTTGGCCACTCCAAGGCTGAATCCAGTTTAGTTAAAACCTTCTGTAGCACTATTTGTTTGGAAGAGGTTGATTATTGCTTCTTATTTTGTTATGTTTACTTATTTGTGAAAGAACCGAAACATTGTTTTGTGCATCATTCCTTAAAGCTTTTGCTTTGTTTATCACTTCTTTGGTTTGTACTCCCAAATACCTACTAAACCATTTGTAATATTAGTAGTGTAAAATACGGCAACGGTCACAATTGCGGTATTGGATACTATAAAACTGTAACGGGTAATGCGATTGTCGTATCACCAAATATCGGTCGAAATCATTAGATATCCCTTGAGACAGCCTAAAAAATGCAATTTTTTTTACTATGATGCGGCTTATTGGTTCGGTAAACTAAAAACCATTATGATCGTGCCGATACTATAAAACAAAACCTTGTTTTTGCACTATGGCTGTTATTCATGTTTGATTTTGTTTTGGTAGTTGGGACTTTCTCCAGTTTATCTTTATGCTGTGTCTAGGTGCTGTGTTTATCTGAAGAAATATTTGTCCCATGGCACAGGCAAAATTTCACATTATCCAAGAACTGCTTGGTAGGTTGCATGCAACTGTTATTGATTCTCAAAAAAGTGAAGCCTACAAGTCTCTTATGGACGAACTCAATGAAGAGAGGCAAAAGTCACGCTGCGCGATGAAAAATATGTTTAACAAAGCTTTCGGAGCAACTTTTCTCACTGACACTGGTCAAGAATCCTCGTTTGCCTATCACATCCATCAATACGCAGATGTTTACACCAGTAAGCCAGAAAATTTCTTGTTCTATCCACCTGAAGCCTGGCTTCATGTACCCTTTGATGTTAAAATCATGCCACATCATGTGAAGGTATGTTAGATTTCTCCTGAGACATCAAGAATCTCTTAAATTGGTGGCATTTCTTTAACTTAGAGTTTGATTTGTGGATAGTGGTTACTGAGCAAACTGATAGAAATTTTATATCAACTCTTTGTTTTATACCTTACCCTTAGCCAAAATATATATTGTTGAGGAGGAGGATATCTCTCTTCAAGACTAGACTTCCCTACGACTTACTCTTATGACATCTGAAGATATTTGAACTATAGGCATGTTGCTTGGGACGTTTTTGGCTGTCTTTTCTCCTTTCTTCATTTTAATTCTCCATGTAGTGCTTTCTATGGCTGATTTCCATCTTTATTTTGTTTTGTGATGTTAAGTTTAAACAAGATTAGACTGATAGTTAGCCACCTAGAAGCAATTAGTTTACTTTTAGAAACTTCTATTGTGAAGGATATCGTAAGAAATATCAAATTGAAACTTAAAAGGAGGGGGTTTATATGTGTAGACTGCAGAGTAATAGAGAAAATGAGAAATCTGATTTTCAGTGATCGAAACTTTATCTAGTAAATCTTATTGTACTGTTTCTTTTGTTTTTTCTTTTGTATTCCGCTTGCAAGGACTGATTTTAAGTTACATTTATTGATTGAAAATTGATTACTCGTGGTCAACATGGCCTTAATTTCATGATTCTTATTTATCCCTACTTTCCGCATTACGGATATTAAAAAGCTCTCACGACGGAGCAAACTTAAGAGGGAGCAAAATCAATGAACCAACACTCTGGTTTGCGGGCTTGTGAGCCAAATATTACCTTAAATACGAAACTTTTATGTTATTGACATTATTCTGAAACAACCCGACACATTTCTCAATTGACAATGAAATTGTATTAATTACAAAGCTTTGAATACATAGTGATCAATCCGATCATTAGTACACCTATGTAAATGCTGAATATCTAATTACTTCTATCACGAATGAAGTATTTGTAGTTTTTACCGATCATTTTATTGATATTTTTCGTATATTTCAAATACACAATAACTCCTCCACTACACATGGATTTTGTTCAGGTACCTTCTAGCTTCTTCAAGACGTAGGTTGGAGGCGTTCCTTTCATGCTTAGGACCGGTGTTTTAGCTGACCTCAAATTTTGTTCTTCTGAAGTCTACTAGCTCACCCCAAATTGGTTTTCCTTTTTGGATGCAAATTGTTGTAATTTTCAATATCCCAATTCAATTTTGGGCATGTACTTTTTTTCTATTCCTACATGATAAACATAATTAAAGGGGTACTAAATGATAACAATTAATTTTGTCTCAGATGCCTAAATGTCATTTTGGAAAATATATGAATATAGTATGAGTCCTTAATTTTTTTTTTGTTTGTTTTTTTTTACGTGGCTTATCTCCATAATTATTGATTTTTTTCGGTTTGCCTTGTTAAAATGTAATAAGAGAAGTAAAAACTAGCTTAATTAAGTTTTTGCCTAAGCGGGACACGTAGTTGGAGGTGCCTTTTTCATATGACTACTGTTACTCTTTCGTTTACCAGTTTGTGCTTTTATTTTTGCTTTTACCTTTTTACATATTCTTCGTTTTTCTTAGTTATTTTTATTTATTTATTTTTATGTATATTATCTATTTATATTTGTGCATCTTTCTCGAGTTGAGGAACTCTTTAGTTGCAAACTTGTAATTTCCTTTATGGGTATGATTTGTTGTCTTTTTTCTCTCTCTAGACCCTGATCGTTGTCCTATAAGCGGAATATAGTGGGTATAATGATGTATAATGATGATAGTAGTGGTGGTGGTGAAATTGTTAAAATAGGTAATGGCTCAAGAATATCTAAGATTGTGTTTGCATTGAGTGTATTGGAGGAAAAGGAAAGAGGGATTTGAGAGATATTAATAAACCAATTATTTTTTAATAAAAGTGAAAAAGTTTGTAAGAAAATGAACAGTATTTTTTTCCTCTTTGATAGCATTTTTCTTTTTTCACTCCAAAATAAAAAGGAGTCTTATCTATTAATTTGTATCTCTTATTTTTTCTTCCTTTCCATTTGAACGTATTTTTGTTATCCAAACACGTTCTAAAAACTCTTACACTTTCAATTAAAATGTAATACTAGTTTCATTCCTAAATGTTATACTCCTCTCATCCTCTTGATGAAATTTTAATACTAATTCTCATAAAAAATGCTCACAACAGTTAAGAAAGATGAAAAATTTTGAAATTAGAGTTAAACTTCTCTTGATTCAATTTACTTGTCTTGTATTCTTATGGGGTAAAGTCACCCTAATTGTCCTTTTTTTTTGCATGATTTTTTTACCTAAATAGCCTATGTTTATGCAATTAATGACCAAAATACCCTCCTTTATACCACTTAAAATACTCCAACTACGGCCAAAATACCCCACTACCCTCAATTTGCATTCTAAATCCAAAAGAGACAACTAAATTGAATTGTAGAAATAATTAATTAAATTGTAAAAATATTTATATTAATTTAAATTGTGTGCGAGGATTAATATGAACAACTGAACGTTGTTGATATTAATATTTTTTTTACTATAACTCATAAACAAAAACTTTGAAACTTTAGTTGAGTGAAGACATGGACTTTATTTTAAAAGAATTAATTGTGAATTACAGTCTTAATGTTTATGGGTTTTGCGAATTACAGCCTTGATGTTTTTTTGCAAATTACGGCCACCATGTTTTAAAATTGACCAGTGTTTAGGCCAGATGATCGGTTCCGTACAAAAATGACCACCACCAATTTTACCTTTGACTTTCATTTTTCTGATTTTGCTTCTTTTTTTTTTTGTTTTCTTTTTTCTTTTTTCATTTAACTTTTTTTCCATTCATTCTCTCTCCTCCTCCTTCTTCGTCCCTTAACCCATCTTCTTCATCCTTTTCTCATTTGATTTTACTGGATCAGACATAATAATCCAACAATGAAGGCTGTTACAGAACTTCATCAAATGCTTGATATCATACACCATCGGGATTCGGGAAGTATATATGAATCAAATTGAAAAACCCAGCTTGAGTTTCGGGTAATTCTACACAAGTCAACATTTTAAGCAAATACCCAAAATCATAGCCACTATGAAATGTAACCCAACTGATACAATCTTTCAAAACAATCGCAGATGACATAAGAAGTTCAGCAAATCGATGTGAGTCTATACCCATCTTTTTATTCTTCTTAAAATCAATCCCACACCGCTTCAATAGTTCAATTGAACCACTAGCATAAACCCAGTAAAAAAAGTCAGATAAACTCTTACTTAATCCCTTCTTTGTTCTTCTTGATCTGTTGGTAATTTCTGGGTTTATTCCCTTCAATGGAGAAGAAATCAATTTTGATTTAATTTTTTCTGGGTATTTTTTTCTTTTCTGATCTTGAATAATCTTCAAAATCTACTGATATTTTCCCAGTAATTCAAAATCAGTGTAATGAACTATTTTTTTTCAATTGACATGGGTTTTTCAATTGATATTTTCCCTTCTGGGTTTTTTGATATTTTCCCAGTAATTCAAAAAAAGTTAAACAAAAGTTTAATAGTTCAGCAAATGGGTATAAACTCAATCATACTGATAGTTCAATAGTTCAGAGGATGAAGAAGGAGAGAGAATGGAAAAAAAGTTAAATGAAAAAAGAAAAAAGAAAATTCAAAAAAAAAAAAAAAGCAAAATCAGAAAAATGAAAGTCAAAGTAAAATTGGTGGTCAACGGTCATTTTTGTATGGAACCGATCATCTGGCCTAAACACTGGTCAATTTTAATACATGGTGACTGTAACTCGAAAAAAACATATCAAGACTGTAATTCGCAGAATCCATTCAGGATTAATTCTTCTTAAAAATTTTATAATTTGGCAGTTGGCAAGGTGGAGAAGTGCTCAGAGGTTTCTGGAAGCACAAAGTTAAACCACTTTGGTAGTTTAATTCGTTAGCCCAAGAAAACTCTTGTTCCTGGCATCTAACGTCTTCCTTCTCCTGCTTTTACTCCTGGATATCGTCTCTTCTGTAAACCTCATAAAAATGGTGGTAATTGAACCAACTCTTGCAGAAGAACCAGTGATATACCACCAGAACCACCATTCTAGCGATAATGAACTCGAAACGAGTTTCTTAACCAACAAAGAAGTATCCGAGGGTTTTGAAACTGCTAGCGAAGGCGATCGTTTCTCCGATAGAGGCACCGAAAATGGAGGAGATGATGAATTGGAAGAAGATCAACAGCAGCAACACCGATGTGACGAAGGAGAACAATCTGCGCCATTGATGGCTGCTAAACACGATTCTTATGAAGAGGCTTCTGATGATGACCAATTGAAACAGGTTAGGTTCTAGAATTGTTAAGTGATTAACAAATTCCGGTTTATCCCGTTTTAATTTTACATTAATTGAACAGTGGATTCAATTTTCAAAAATACTTTTTGTTTGAGTTGATTGTTTCTGCTAAAGATTGACTTTTTCCCTCACTATTTGTATGAGATTATTTGTTGATGGATTTATACTGTTTGATTCTCCTGAATTTTGTATTGCTTTAACTTTTTGTTATTTGTCATTGTAATGAAAGGTAATAACAAATTGTCTGAAATCTGTGAAATATAGAAATCTGAGGCACACTACGATGTTCATATCTCGTTACTGTGCTATTCTGTATTACCTTGGTCAATGTGATTTTCTGGTACGGTTGTCATCAGAAAGAATTGTTGATTATAAGATGTTCCCATTTATTTTTGAGAAACGTTTTTGTAAGTCGTGTGCTCCTGAGCTTTTTCCACATCTTCAATGCTGTATTTTCTTTATTCTTTCCATTCTGTATTGTTCTTGACATTGAAGGTAGCTTTGGGAGTGTGAGGACAAGGAAGGATAAGAAAGTGAATGCGAGGAAACACAATAAAGTAAATGTCAAGGAACCAACTCAAACAAAAGCTTAAGCTGATGATTGAGGCCCAGGATATGTTATATACTCTAACATGCCCCTCACACGAGAGCCCTTTGGGCATACCTGGTGCGAAATGTTCCGATGTGGTTGAGATTCAAACTCGTGACCTTTTGTCACGTTGGCTTCTGATACTATGTCAAGGAACCAACTCAACCAAAAGCTTAAGCTTATTGTTGAGGCCAAGGATGTGTTACATACTCTAATAGTAAAAAAGATAGTGGGTGAAATACCATACCAAAAGGGGAGTACAACAAAAGTGTAGAGATGATATAGGACATCTATAATGGAAAGTGTAAGAGTATGATGGAACTCGTATCTTAAGTGATCTTCAATTTTTGTATTATATGATATAGTTTGCTCCTACAAAAATCATGTGTGTTCTTATTTATGTGAAGTTGCATGTGACGTTAACTACCAAGGGTCGATCAAAACAACCTCTTTGTTAGCCTGATCACTTACAAGGGTAAGGTTACTTACATCCGACTCTCCAAACCCTATCTTAGGTGGGAACTACTTGATGACATTAGGTTAGTGGAATGTTAGCTGTATAATTTGCTACTATTGTTAAGAGTGTTGTGGATATTTTTGTGGATTTCAACTAAGAATGAATATTTTTGGTGGTTAACAGAGGGCACTAGCACAAGCTAATGATGCAAAAGTAGAAGGGAATGCATTGTTTAAAGAAGGGAAGTATGAGGATGCATTGTCAAAGTATGAATTTGCTTTACAAGTAGTACCTGATATGCCAGAATCAGTTGAGCTACGTTCTATATGCCATTCAAACCGTGCAACATGTCACTCAAAACTGGTATTTTGTTGCTGTTTACCAACTATAGACTTATGGACTAATATGTTAGCTTGAGAAAGTTGGTTAGTTTTATGAGGACTAGAGAGAATGGGCAAACATGAAGGCTTGTGTTTGATGTGGCTGCCAGCAAGTTAACTGTTTCATTGATAAATTAAGAAAGGAAGAGGGGGATGGGAAGGGGAGAGAATATTTATGTGGTCTAATAGCAAACCAGTTCCATCAAACATCTCCAAAGATCTTAAGGCCATCAACTTGGTTGAAACAAGCATTCAGGATGTGTTTCAATTTCAAGTTCAAAAGTTTGTGTCAATGACTAAGAGATGTTTAATGTTCCATTAATTCTTTGTTGATGTTCTAGTTGTTCTTCCATTCTTAGGCTGCTAGATCTTTTTCATTCAGCATTTTTAAGTTTATATTGTTTTTATAAGATGGAAACTTTTAATAAAACTAGACAAGCATCATGCGTGGGATATTACATAGCCAAGGCTTTAGATTAAACGGCCAAGGTTGTAGATTGCACGCCAAGACAAGCATCATATGCTTCTGTATGTTAGCCACTCTGCTGCCTTTAAGAACTGTGTGGTGGTTCTACCAGAGAAGTTTCCAGTCTCCTGTAGATGTTCTTTTTAGCTGTCTAACACCCTAACTAGATGCCTTGTATATTTTGGTCATTCAGGGTAAGAATGAAGAGACTGTTAAGGAATGTTCAAAAGCATTAGAATTAAATCCAGCATATGTTAAAGCTCGTTTTAGGAGATCGGAAGCTTATGAAAAGCTTGAACGATATGATGAAGCGATCTCTGGTGAGCTGCCATATAGTTATGACATGTTTCTGTTTTTCTTTATACTAGTTCATCTGATAAAGGAATTTGAATTTCTATATATTGAGGTTTTTGTCTATCACTTTTGCTGATGAATCGATCAGTTCTTTTTAATGTTTTAGCCTTCACCTTCTTTCTCTTTCTCACCAATTATTTTTACTTTTCTGATCCAATCCTGCATTAACATCATTTCTGGTGGATTTTGTTTTCTTCTTGCAGACATGAAAAAGATTTTGGAGCTGGAACCTGCGAATGACCAGGCTAGGAGAAACATTATCCGATTGGAGCCATTAGCCCGGGAAAAGATGGAAAAAATGAAGGAAGAAATGATGGGTAATGATTTCTTTGTTATGCTTTCACTGCTGCACTGTGTTATTTACATTGGCTTCCTTTGTGATGGTTTCTTACTGCATAACTTTGTGTATTTATTAAGTACTATTTTTCATTATATCATCCAATGTTAAAATATAAAGTTGTGAGGGATTTCATTGCTTATCGACATTTGATGCTATTGATAGTCTTCTCTCTACTTCATGTTCTCAGATTGGGTATATTGTTCATGAACAACAAAGTTGTTAGTCTATGGCTCTGCTATTTCGTTCCTATTTTGATGTTCGCTGCAACCTTCATTAGCTAATTGAATATAATGAAGCAACACATTAACACCATCACCTCAATGCCAAAAAAATGCCGCCTAGGTGTAGTTTCGAGGTTCGAATGTGCAAGACCTTACTCTTTTAAATATAAAAAATTGTTTTTATTGACCCTTAAATACCACGTAGGCGTTGATAAAAAGTGCTTCAAGATTGTGAAACATGAATTTATTTTACTTGGTTCTGGTGCAAAAATCTCTAAATGTATTAATCTCTCTGCAAGGTACAAAGAAGTGAAAACCAGAACTGAACTAAAAAAGAGATCGTTGAGTAAGATAGTCAATGCTTTCCTGTAAGGGAGTGATTTAGCAAGAGAAGAAACGGAGTTCACAATCAAGATCATCAAACTTCGCAAATTGTGTGTTTTATTTGTTGTCTCGTATCATCACTTAGAGCCCATTTCAAGAGTTGGATTCAGGATGGGCCGTTTCCTGACTAGAGTAATCGCCTTGCAGGCTTGGCAGCCTCTGTCCGAAAACTTGTAGCAATAGAGAATTCGGCTTCCTAAGTGAAAATAGATGCCTTAACTCTTACCCATGATTTGTCGAATATGATATGATTTGCTTTTCCTTTGAAAGACCTTTGTCCTTTGTAACTGACTCAAGGGAAGTCTGGGGAATAAACTTGATTTCTCTGCTGGAGACTCAGTAGGAAAGTTATGAGATTATCATTCACTGATAGCTGATTATGAGCACTGACAAAATCTGGATAATTTCTACTTAAAATTTTGTTTATCAAAACTTGCTAAGTAGACCAGTACTGATTGTATTTGCTTATATGACCCCATTATTTATTTAGCGCGACAAGTACTGTAAATATTGGAGCTGGTATTATAAATCTGCTAAGCAACTAAAAAGGTTGTATCGTTCATACATACTGAATACACATGTATTCTGGTATGACCAACTGTCTAATAATCCCTCCATTCTGCAAGTTTACCAAATGGCTAAACTTACTTTTTTATTGAGGGTGGTGAGCTAAGGGAGCTAGAAATGGAGTATTGCTGCCAATTTACCAATATATAATAGGAATGGGGTAAATTGATTGGGACACCTCAAAAAACCCATCAGGATGGACTGATGGAGGCAGTAACTGTTACTAGTGCATGAAGACATATTTCATTTTGCTTTGAAAATTAAGATATACTCGATATTGGAATAGTTTGGTTGAATTTTGTTGCGTTCTTCCCTCAAAATGTTTATATGTACTCCTGCTTCCCGGTTTCCATTGACCGATAAAATATGAGCTTTTCTGGATCAAAGTGGCAAAATCATTGGATGGAAGACGTATATTTTATGATTTGCTCCTTTTAACTGTAGTTTTGTTATTTTATGCCATTAACTACGATAGTATGTCATACTAGTTGGGTTATAAATATAATGATCAACATGTTATCTTGCATTGTGGACAGGGAAGCTCAAGGAGATGGGAAACAACATACTTGGTCGATTTGGAATGAGTGTTGACAATTTCAAAGCCGTGAAGGATCCTAACACTGGTTCTTACTCTATTTCTTTTCAACGCTAGTATACTTGACGGATATCTACAATGCATGAAAACAGAAGCAGCTTTGGAACTTTGGGTTAAACTTCGTTTGGCTCGTATTTTTTGAACAGCTTCTATTGGTGCTCGACAACTAAACGAAAGGAACTAAATCTGCCACTCAATTTGTTTGAGTTAGCCTGCTGATTGGTAGTTGTATTAGCAACCTCTTTCTTTAGAAACTGATTGCATTGCAAGATCAGTGGTTTTCTTAATCTTATTATATGTAAATTGCATTATGATGGCTGAAAGTTGCTTGTAATTTATGTATTACTGACTGCAATGTTGTTTTATTTGTCATTTAACAAGAATCATTGCAGAATACGAGATCTTAGATTCATTTATTGAGCTATATGGAGTAAATAGTTTTTGTCTTTATTCGACAATGAATATTAGAAGAGCTATTGAATTGTATAGATTGATAATGCTCAAGTAAAGAATGTGGTCTTCTTCCTATGTCTTGAAATCTAAGTAGTAAGTACTTATTCTACCTCAAAGTAGTCATTGACATACAATAGTAGAGTCTAATTGGCATATAAATGTTGATTGAAGTTATCGGCAAATTTGACTAGCTAAATGTATTGGTATATAAGCCTGTTATTTAAGCAAACTGTTTAACTCAGTAGCTAATGAATTTTTGATTAAAATATATTGCTTGTTGTTGGCTGTTATTAGAGAATAAGTCAAAAGCGAAGAATCAATGAAAAAGCTTCAATGAATAGCTTTCTAATTTTAGCGTAAAAATTTCAACTAGCTTAATACCTAATAGCCATTTACCCAACATATTCAGTCAAAAAGCAAAAAGTCAAACAATCCAAAAAAAAAAAAAGATAATTACCAAAAACAACATAATTTTTAGGGAGGAGGTGAAATGAAATCCTACAAAATTATGCCGATAGTATATATAATTCACAAATTAGGGTAACATTTACCATTCTTTTATTACCTTCTTTTGATGAACTAATGTAACACTAAACAAACGTATAATGTTTACTTACTAACTGTACAGTGACGACACTAAACTTTACATTGTAGCAAAATTAAAAAAATTTCTTATTAATCAACCGCTATAAATCTTTCTAGTGAAGCTTCATCCGTCGATTAGCGACTTCACCCAACACAATTCGCCAGCTATTTCGCTTTATGAATTTACGAAATGGGCCAAGAATATCTAAATAAACCCACAATTAATTGCTTTTCCCAATTTGCGAGAAAATTAGTGAATCATGTGACGGTAAGCACGACAGTATGTTAGCACTTAAGCAGCAATATATCGGCTAAGAGGTCATAATATAATCCAAGGATGCATCAAAAACACTTCAGGAACTGGTCGGAATATCACTAATCGCTGTCAATAGGTTGTACTCGCGTTCTAAAGTCCATGAAGTCTCGTTCTTATGGTTGATGCTGAATATACATTCTCGGAAGTACCCATCATATGCAACGACAGATATATAGGCCCTGCCGAATGAAAAATGAATTGATAGTCGTCAAATATGGTAGACTAAGAGCAATACAGAGATGACTAAACAGCATGATATACACAGTAAGGTCGACAAAGGAAAAGAGGATTCATTCGGTAGTCGGTACAAATATGAGATGATGCTAATACATATGATAAATCGACATTTTATGCTCGACTGATAACCTTTATTTACCGCTGTTATTTTGATTCTCTACTGAGACAAACACAAACACAAACAGCATTAACTGGGCTCCACGTAAGTGGGATTCGGGGAAGGATTTACGCAGTCTTACCCTTGTTAGTAATAATAAAGAAATTGTTTCCAATTGACCATTTGTGTTTTACAAACCTAGCATTTCATTTTTAAAAGAAGCTAATTCCTAATTGTCATTTCCTCTCTCAGAATAAAAATACCGATTTTCATTCTCTAAAAAAATTCGAAACACGTCACTTATTGAAATACATTTCATAAAACATTTGGTTCGCATAGCTTACCTGAAACAGAAAGCTTCACGCATAGAGGCATCGTTAATCTTCTGTACTTTGCGTATGACTGCATAACTGTAGAATACACTTAAGTGAGAAGAGATTATACAGGATATGAGATCATTCTATAACGCAAGTGAAACATACTTGAACAGAGACATTATAGATTAATATATTTTTTTATTCGGGGTAGGCTAGAAAATCATTACATGTAAGGAGGGAGAGGGAATTGTGAGAATCAAACTCTTGTCACAAGGGTGAAAGGGAAAGCCCTCAACATTAGGCTAACCTATCAATGACGATAAAGCAAAAAAGTATCAAGGGTCCAAGATGAAAGCTATTTTCTTACTTTTATCCTAAGCATTAAAACAAAATTCGTATTCTTGTCTCAGTTTGAGAGCAAGTACCACTTTTCCAAGTAAGATCCTGGGTTCAATTCTCACCTAACCTTCCCCTTTCCCTCTGTCTACTCTGTAATCGAAAAAATAAAGAGAATCGTGTTCTGTCTAGACTTCTCGAAATTCAAGAAGTTATTCTTTTCCCATCCAACCTTAAGGATCCCCTTGACCTTTAGAAATTCCATTCAACTCATGGCCCATTTTAAATGCCAGTAGGAGTAGAAAACATCCCATATTAGTTTAGAGTTGTCTGAATGTTGCAAAATTCTATTGATATTGATTTCTAAAATTTATGGCAAAGAATATAAATATGCTAAAATTCTTCGTTTAGGTCAAAATAATTGAGGCCCAGATGTGGTAATATGTCATGGATGCTTCCCATTCCATTTGACAATGATAGTAACTTGACCACTAATCACAACATAACGGTATTAATTAATGGTAACAATCATGATATATGTAGGGAATATGACGTAAACAAAAAGAAGTGGCACAGATGAAAACAAGATTAAACCCAATCTCAAACAATCTGAAATTGCATCGGAAATCAGATGAACGCAACAAATCCACTATGTGGCACCTTGCAATGCCCTAGTGTACAAAGGTTCAAAAGCTCTTTTAGTGTCTACACAAAAACTAAAAACAAGTGATATTTGATTCCATTTGCATAATGGGATTCATGACTCGAATAGAACCCACTTTCTCAGCAATCCATTCCCATCCTTTTGCGGAAAGGTTATTTGCCGATTTATGCTTTATCACATATGTGATTCAATGAGGACCTCATGCTCAAGTGTAAAGTGTCTGGAAAAACAATTTCCGAGGTTAAGTGAGTGAGGATATAATGGTTGAGAGAATAAGAGGTGGATATATTATCAGTCTCTATATGTAGCACCACATTTAATCTTCTTAATAAAACCAGTGTTGATAGCTTTTCCTACCTTTTCATCGACAACATTCCTAATACGAATCAATAATCAATAATTGATCAAAGAATATAATATAAGATCTCAAAAGTCATACTAAATGTATACCTTTTAACTCCTTCTGCAACTGCATTGTGTAAAATATGATGATGTGCAGAATCCAAAATTGCGCCAGGAACCATTGCACCGATAAAACTAGTTGATTTCTTCCCACTGAGAAGAGTGTATGAAAAAGCAAAATTAAGATTTAAAATAGTTACAAATGGCACAAACAGAAATGACACAAACATCTCACTTAAAATAATAATAGAAAAAAATGCAAACAAAGTACTGTCGTAAACATATGCAGTGCCATTAATAAACTTAAAAACATTGAAGACACCCATCCGCTTTTGAATAAACGAACATGTGCACAAACTAGCCCATGTATACACATATTACTGACAAGGGCGGACTGCAAATTAGATACGGGATGCATAGCATGCGTGGAATGAAAACATGTTTCAATTTGTGATCAAAATTTAAACTCTCTAGAAGGCATTGTCTAGTGAATAAAGATACCGTGATAAATTTTTGAATGCTCTCAATTGTATCCAGATATTCACTCTAAGAGAGAAGTCAATACGAAAAAGGGCAATTGGAAGAAGTTAAAGCAAGACAGAGGATGTGATCGACTAAATTATATTATCCATGCAACGGCCCAACATTCAAGCAAAAGGAACACTTGGGTGTCAAGAAAGAATATGCATATCATTTACTAATAAACATTTATGTTGTGCAGCTGTTATAAGCAACAAAAGATGAGAAAGTCGATATAATCTAACCTTTTATTTGAGCCCGACCCAAGTACAAACAAATGAAGAGAGCCTGAAGAGCTTGTGGCCACAAGGAAACCAGGAAAATGCATAGATGGACCAAAGGACAAGGAGAATATTACAGATGGATAGGCACCCCTGCGAAAACTGAAACACTGGCAAAAAAAATAATTGGATTAGATAACAGAGATATATTAGAAGTGCAAAATGTGCCTTCAACAAAGCTGCGTGATATTCCATCATATACTTATAAAATATGAACCATAATAATATACAAGCGCAAATGATATTCCCTCCGTTCCTCCCGATTTGCCTCATTTTTTTTCGGGCCGTCTTACTCATTTTACCTCATTTCTTATTTATATAAAGACCCTACCACTTTCTTTAATCTCATTCACACATTTCAATTATTTTAATATTATTCAAACAATTCAAAATCTCTTTACATTTAATACCAGATTCCCACACCAAAGAAAGTGAAGATAGCAAAATTTCCTTATGTTCGAAAATAAGTGAGAGGATAAGTTTTCCTTGCAAGGTGGAGAGTTTATGTCAGTAGGAAAGCCTATTTCTCATGAGAAACTAAAAACACAAACTAACCTTTACTTAAAGACCAACTTAATGCATTAGCATATGTATTTCCAAAAGATAGCCTTGAAAACTGCCTCTCTTGCGAGGTATTGATCATGCAATAAATTTAATTCTCAAAGACTCATTGCCTTGCAATGCTCCGCATATATGTTATCATAAACAAGCCAAAAAACTCCAAAGGCTATGCGCGTGACAGCCTTAGCCCATGTGTTTTGGCGTCATATATGGTGCCAAAGAAATAAGGTAAATGGAGAATGTACTATTTATAAAAAAGAACCATTAATAACATCACTGTCAAATAGTTGCATTTAAGGGTGTTTTAGATTTAATATACTCAAATATTTTATGATAGATTCTTGTATATCATAGTCTAGCTATGAATACCTCCATGAATACATGAAACAATGAAAGTAAAGATCTTTGGCTTTTACCATAACAGCTATCAGATTACAGTTACCTTAGTGCCTTCAGGTATTGCATGAACTCTAACCATGGTTCCTTGTTCTGATGCCGTTGCCACATATGTTCCCTCAGAGGAAAAGACCATTGCAGCCAAGGGTGATCGGTGAGCATCTATCTGTATCAAAACAACATCATAATTATATCATTAAAAATGGATAATAGTTCTTTACATTTTTTTCCACTCTCATTTCAAGGACAATATCTTTTTAGGGTACCTTTTGGTGTTCGTGTTCTATTTTTTTCTCTTTTCTATTACCTTTATTGGTTGTATTGTTCTCTTTTAGTTTAAAATTTTTTTCACGTTATTACTTTATCTTTTGCGTTTTTTAACGCCCACAACGCAGGGGCTTTTCTTAATCTTTCTCGAGCCGGGGGACTCGTTTTGGTCGCGCTTTCCTTTATGGGTATGAGTTGCCGCCGTCCTTCCCTCCCCAAACCCTGTCCATAGTTTTCTATGAGCAGACTACACTGGGTAGGATGAAGATATGATGATTTCAAGGACAATATCTCATTTCTTCCTGTTATACATTTCTGCGCATCTCTCAAAAGTTTATTCATCAAAGAAAAGTATAAAATTCATATCAAGGATTAGTTAATGACAGGGAAATGACACTAGACGGTCAACAAGATAATAAAAAATGCCAATTTCCAATTATAAATGGAAAACAGTTGTAGTTTTACTACATTGCTGAATCTGGTCCATGGGTACAAGGTGATCCTATACTTATGATACAAACAGCCTGAAAGGAACTCTACTCTTAAAAATCTTCATAAATGAATGAAAAGAAATATCTTAAGATATGAAGTAAAGTCTCTGTACAGAGATTATTCAGTTGCTAGCTTCTGAAAATGATGATAACATAAAAATTGTTTTGTCCGAATGAGACTAATTGATTGTATGAACTATAATACTTTTATTATAAATTCAGACAAGTATTTGCAACGCTAGACTTAAAATTACAATCCAAATTAAACGAGTACAGAACTTGAACAAGGAAAATGAAGCATGAAGGACTCTTGTATATTGATGGAGGTAGTGATGCAAGTCTCTAATTTCTCTCTTTTGATCTTTCATTGTTGATTTCAGAAGGAAGGTCGAGGAGGGAAAATCCAAAAGTGAATAGTTTCTTTTTTACCAAAAAAAAAATCAAATTGTTTTGATGTATGGCTCCTGCTTTCTTATTGTGCTTAGCGAAGCATCAGGTAGAAGTTGCATTAGGAATCATTTCATTCTACTTAGTTTTAAAATTTTCATAGTTTACTAGTTTTTATATAAACAATTTTCTAATATATCGACTATTTGGCCCCCTAGTTTAAAATCCTAGCTTTGCCATTGTTCCCATTGTACTCCATTAGGCCAGTTCAAAATAATAATACCCATCCAAGCATTGTTGTTAGAATCTTAAAATTGTAGAATCTTACGATTCTAGTTGGAATAAAATTTTTAGATGTAGAATCATAACACGATTCTACGATTCTACGATTTAACGATCCGATTCTACTAATTTAGTATGAATTATTTTTAATTTTTCTTATGTACAATCTTATACTAATCTCTTTCACATATACACATAAATTTCAAATTTTCCATCATGAAAACTTTTAGAAAATAAATTTCTAAATCGATATGAAGATTTAAACTAATTATTAAAAATTTTCCGTTATATTCTTAAAAGTAAAGTCAAAGAAACTTTAATTCATAAATTTAAAGTTTTGAATTGGATAATAATGATTAGAAACTAAATATTTTTAATATATTTAAGTTTATTTGTAAAATCGTACGATTCTACGATTCGATTCTACCGATTCGATTCTACCTCTCTAAACGATTCTAAGTAGAATAGCGATTTTAACAACTTTGCATCCAAGTTAAGTTGACCCCAAAGCATAACAACTAACTCAACTTTTTCAGCACAAGTGTAGTATAATCATCATCATTCAAATGGAAGATCCATGAATAAGAGTTATCATCAAGAAGTTGCATTACAATCATCACTATAGTTTAGTTAAATTACGGAAGCATACAATATTCAATTTCTTAGTTAGATACAATAGTACTAATAAAAGAGAGCTTATACCAACCTCACAGTGGGACTGAAGCTCCATAATATTATAAATTAACATTGATCCTTTAGTTGTACTTGCTGGAAGGGCCAAAAAGCAAGCATCCAAGCTATGGGAGAATGCGCAAAGGCCTAAAATAGCAGGTCAAAGGTTAGAATCCTTATGTTGAAATATAAGAAGTTCCACAGTAACATACACAAGTACACTTTCCGTTCCCAAATGGAAAAACAAACCTTAGAAGTGTTAAATAATTATCCATACAATACAACCCTTTGACTCAAAAAACGACACAAGACACCTACATACATTGCCTATATGTTACAACCCAGGATTTTAGTCACTTCTAAGCTTTAACATCACTTCTTACATAAAAGGTTGAATATTTCAACCCATCTTGATGACCTATAAAAAACCTTTGTTCTGGGCATAAGCCATTAATGAGCCATTTTGAAAAAGAATTACTCAGCATAGCACAATATTCACCCTTAGGGACATTGTAATATAACAAACAAACACTAATATAATAATAAGGATGACAACCCAACGGAGGGTTTTGAAACAATATTTAGTGCAATAAAAAGCCAAAGAAACTATTTACAATTAAATTTCCCCACCGAAAAATGTTGTACTTAGTAATTAGTATTTAGTACTTAGTAATTAGTATTTATGTACTTAGTAATTAGTATTTAGTGCAATAAAACTCTTCGATCAAAATTTATGTACTTAGTAATAAGTATTTAGTTCCACTCCTAAAGTGTTCTCTAGTGTGAAATACACACCTAACAATATTGTGAGCCACAAATTTTAAAGTACCTAAGCATTTTGGTTGCAATAAAGGATAGTTACGCAACTTCAACTCAGAGCACACCTTTTGGATTCGGCACAGTATCAATTGTGCTTAAAATTGCAAGGTTGTCTATCTCATATATAAATGTCTTGTCTTGCAACAGAACAATCAATCTGCAACAGGTGATAGACAAGCACAAATTATTAGAGTAGCATTCATATGTCTGAATAGTCATTGGTATAGCATTTGTTTGGCAATGGATACATGTATTGAGTTAGTTGACCTGAAGTAATAATACATTTAGATCCGCAAAGGTATGAAACTTCCATCAAAAACACAAAGAAGGGAGAATTCAGACAATAACAGGATCAGTGCATGAAATAAAACTGGTATATGAAGCAGCAAAGAGCTAAATCACTCACCTCGACTTATTCAAACGAACTGCAAGAACGGAAGTCAAGAAGTTTAATTCTTGAAGAGAAACTCCTGTTGTAGTATTAAACAAACAGAGGCGTCGTGGAGATAAAGATGGCTGAGTGCATCAACAGCAAAAAAAAAAAAGCTGATTACAAACAAATACGCATATTATCTGTTGCACGGATTATTATGATAACAGAGCAAAAAATATAGAAAAAGACCTGTTCACCAGCTCCAACAATGGCAAGAAGACTAGAGCTGAAACGCATTTCAACTATACTGAAAGCACCAATATCTGACAAAGAGAAATTTAAGAGCTCTATGAGTTACTACACATTAGATGATTTCAATTGACTTGAACAGACCTAATTTTACTCAATCAACATATATCTTCCATCGACTACATGCCCTTTCAAGCATTTGAGGATAATGGTTATTCTTTCTACATAGAATCACACGGTAGTAACGACTCCTTGCATAAATGGTTACCTTGAAGCACAAAGACTGTGTGCATAATAAGGCATTTCCTAACTTATACTCGGTGATTTTCAAGTTTAAACGTGTGAAGTTCCTTACTTATTCCTTATTTATTCCTTCTTCACTTGATGGTCGACTTAACAATCAGTTAGAGGGTAATCATATATGTATCCGAGAGGAATATGAGTAGACCCATCTAAAAGTGGGCTTATTCCTTGTAGCTGTAGTTTTGTGTAACAAAACCAAACCTGTCGACTTTTGTAGTTTCCACATTCTCTAGCTTTCAGTTTCGGCGATCATACTACCCATAACTTACGATATTATATGCATTTTGCATTGAGATGCATATCTTCAAGTATACAAATAAAAATTTCAGTAATAATCTCATCCTAGGCTCCAAGAAGAGCATGTTGAACTAAGATAACTAATTGTTTTCTCAGTTTACCTCATTAGCAAACATCCTCCACACATATCTTCCCTGCATAACTTTCATTGTATATTTACATCTTGTTTAAATTTAGAAAATTTGGAGGGGAGAGAAGGTAAGGGATTTGGAGGAATATAATTTTTATTGTATGATACCACTCTAAACGAAGGGATTAAATCCTTTATTTTAACTAAAAACCAAATCTTTTGTTTGCTATTTATTCACATTTTAAACAAAAGAAATCACTCCAACATTTGAAAATTTTCCTCCCCTTCCTTTCCCTTCCCTCCCCTTTCCTTCCCTTCCCTTCCCTTCCCTTCCCTTCCCCTCCCCTCCCCTCCCCTCCCCTCCCTTCCCTTCCCTTCCCTTCCCTTCCCTTCCAAAATAATAAAAAAAGTGTAAACGTGGAAAGATTTAGAAGGAAAATAATATTTGTCTTGCTCTTCCTTCCTTTCCCTCCTGAACAAACAATGTAGATTTCCCAATTATCCCCTCCCCTTCCTTTCACTCCCCTCTCATCCCCTCCCATTCCTCTCCTTTCCTTTCCCTCCTAAATTCTTATCCATACGAAGCGTTAAACTATTATATTCACATACTACGGTACGTATTCAATCAATTTGTTTGCTAATCTATTCATCAATAATAATTCCAACGACTTTTGATATAAAATTTGCATTGTTAACAACAAAATACCCTAAAAATAGAAACTTGATCATGCAAATTCCATTTTCTATAATGTGAACAAACAAAATTGTCTCAGACAGTAAAGAATTTGCTGAATTTTGTATCAATTATAACACACAAAACCCAAATAATTTTGTCAATAATTTCCAAAACAACTTTAAAAAATTAGAACTTTAAGAAAAAAAAACTTGCCTTTTTCATAACACAATCTGAGAGTATTTGCATCAAATATTTTGAACCCAAGTTTCGTCCCTACTGCAAAGTAACTACATATAAACCAAAGGAGTGAAAACAAGAAAACCCATCAATTTATTTTTATAAAATATAATTATAAATTACAAATTGAAATACATAACTGAAAATAGATGATGAATGAACCTGTAGTCTTGATTGAAAGAAGCACAAAAAATTGGGTATGATGAGTGTTGGTTGGCCATGGTTAGAAATTGTAAACAGTCATAAAACAAAATTAATGGATATATGAATGTTTACAGGTTGAATTCTAAGAGATGGAAGATTGGATTAGAGGAAACAAAAGGGTAGAGCTTTGGAGATAGTTAGTTGCTTGCTTTTTGTTGGAATCATGATTCCGTCAAAACAACAACCTATGGGGTTTTTTATATACTTTGTTTAGTGACGGGCTCATATAAACAACCTATTAACAAACAAAAACACATTAGAAATAACAACTTATTTTTTATGAGACCGTTTCAACATGAGACGGATCCATATAATAGCCTATTTTTTCGATTGTTTACTTTAAGATCGGTAATTGTTTTAAGGTTATAAGTAATCACTCTAAATCTATAAAAAGTTATTATATTAAAATTATAAGTGACCAATTTAACATTATAAGTGATTATTTTTAGAGAAACAATATATATTGGGCAGCACAATGGAGATGGTCTCACCGTGAGACCGTCTCATTTAAGAATTAGTGTAAAAACAATAAAATCTCACACTTGCACAACAAACAGTTTTTTTAATAGTTTGGCCCGACCAATCAAAGTTGTCTCAAATAAAACGGTCTCAATAAAGAACTAGTGCTAAAAATAGTTTTAATTTTTTTAGGTAAAATTACCTGGATTAATCCAACCTATTCGTGAGTTTTCTACAATCATCATCATCATCATCCAACCCAGTGTATCCCGCTCATAGAAAACTATGGGCAGGGTCTGGGGAGGGAAAGACGGCGGCAACTCATACCCATACAGGAGAGCGCGACCAAACGGAGTCCCCCGGCTCACGGAAGATAAAAATAATGTACCAGCCACTAGAGAGATAAAAACAACGCATAAACAACTCCACTAGAAAGGCAGAAAACAAATTTAGAACATAAAAACAAAGGAAACTAAAAAAACAAGAGCCGTGGTCAAGCAAGAACTCAAGAGCCAAAACGACTCTACGAAAAAAACCATGGTCTGAATACCTGGATATGTGTCACGCAGGCTGCTAATCCCAAGGCATTTTAGTATATAGCAGGAGAGGAAAAATAGCTGATGTGGCAAATAGTGCTAAAGGGGAATGAATGATGCAGTAAATTATGATTGAGGGTATTCTAGAAGAGAATCTTTTTGTAACCAACTATGAGGTGGCAGCAGTTTTGCACCACTGTTAGGCTATATATTTGCACTATAATAATTGGTTAGGTAGGAAATGAAAAATACTCTCTATTACTCTCCTCTCTAAATTCTTTCTGTACTTCTCTGCACTATCTTCTTCTATTCCTCTTCTGAAATTCTCCCTCTTCTTCTATCTCTCTCTCTTCTTACTCTTTTTTTTCTTCTAATATTTTATAGTGGGAACCCGCAACAGTAGCTGGTTCACCACAAGTGGTATCAGAGCACCATCACGAACGCCGGTATTATGGGCAATCCGACCAATCAGCAACGTATTGAGCAACTCGAGCAAAGTATGAATGAAATGGTTCAACATATTGATACACGTTTGAACACTGAGTTTGCTAGATGGGAGGAGCGGATGACCCATAATCAAGCTGTCATGGAAGCAAAACATACTGATTTGGAGAAGTCCCTCACGGACAAAATGACCCAAATGACTGAGACACAAAGCAAAATGCAAGACAGTATAAATCGTTTGGTTTCGGGCAGCTTTGGATCTCCGAGTAGGGGTAGCATACTGGGTAATCCTCCTTGGCCTAGAAATGGCAACACCATAGTCAACAACTCTGGTGAATGGCCGAACACGGGGTTTGTTGAAAATCAGGAGCGAAGGGACGATAATGGGAGCGGGGGATGGAGACTCAAACGGATTGAACTACCCATTTTTTCAGGAGGTAATCCCGACGGTTGGTTCAGGCAAACAGAACGTTTCTTTTCTTTTTACAAAATGAAAGAGGAAGAGAAAATGGAGGCTGCCGTGGTTAGCTTACAAGGCGACGCCCTTTTTTTGGTATCAATGGGAGGAACAAGAAGGTGAGATTACCTGCTGGGACGAACTCAAGTACTGATTACTGAAGCGCTTCCGACCTCGCAATCAAGGGGGACTGGTGGAACAATGGCTGTCCGTCAAGCAGAAGGGCAAGGCAGCCGATTATTGCAAGGAATTCGTTGAGAAGTTGACTGCATTGGAAAAGTTACCTCTTAACATCTCTCTTGGAGTTTTTTTTATGGGTTAAAAGAATATATAAGCTGTGAGTTGAGGTTGATGGACCCCAGTACCTTAAAATTAGCCATGGAGTGGGCTGAAAGAATAGAGGAAAAAGATTGGGCCAAATTCCAATATGGGCGGTCTAGAGAAACCCAATATTTTAGGCCCGACAATCACAACCCTTATCCTAAAACTTACCCACAAAATCAGAACACCCCACAAAATCCAAAACCCATTTCCTCATACCAACCTTCACATCAACCACATCCTAATCCAAACCCTAATCCATACCTCTTACCCAAACCAAAAAGAGAATCAGGGCGGTATCTTAGTGAAAGGGAGATGAGAGAGAAACGGACCAAGGGATTATGCTTCAAATGTGACGAGCCTTGGTCCTTGTCTCACGTTTGTAGAAACAGGGAGATGAGGATAATTTTGATTGAGGATGATTATGTAATTGGGGAAGGAGAAAGGGGACCCATCGAGTCGTCGCCCGTCTTTGAGCATGAAGATCCTATGGCCGGCATTTCCTTACAATCCTTGATTGGGTTCAGTAGCCCTAAAACGATGAAACTCGAAGGGAAGATCGACGGAACAAGGGTGTTAGGTTTGATAGACTCAGGAGCTACTAGTAACTTCATATCTACACCGTTAGTTCACAAATTGGGGAAAACCATTTCGGCATGCACGACGTTTGGGGTTACCTTAGGGACCGACCTGAAGGTTTATGGGGAGGGAGTTTGCAAGGGGATTTCATTGGAGTTGCAAGGAATTACCATTCTTGATGAATTTTTTGCTTTGGAGTTAGGGAGTCTTGATGTTATACTTGGGGTACAATGGCTAGAAAAATTGAGGAATGTGGTGACTAATTAGAGAGAGCAAACTATGAAATTTAATTGGGAAGGCAGAGATGTGGAATTAAAAAGGAATCCCGCATTGAAGTGTTCGAAAATTTCTGTAAAATATCTTTTCAAAACCTTCAAATCTGATGAACTGGATATTTTAATAGAGTGTAATGAGATGAGCCCTATGGAGACAATCACTGACATTACCATACCACCTTTTTTAGCCCACATAATCCAATCTTACCCACATGTTACCCAACCCAATGACCAACTTCCACCACAAAGAACCCACAACCATACTATTACATTGAAGGAAGGAAGTGACCCCGTCAGCATTAGGCCATACCGATATCCTCACATACAAAAAGGGGAAATTGAGTGTATGGTCCAGGATATGCTTAAAGCGGGAATTATACAACCCTCACATAGCCCTTTTGCTAGCCCAGTGATCTTAGTGAAGAAGAAAGACGACTCATGGCGTTTTTGTGTCGATTATCGTGCACTTAACAAAATTACCGTTCCAAACAAATTCCCTATACCCGTCATAGATGAACTCTTGGATGAATTGGAGGGTGCCCGGTTGTTTACAAAATTAGATCTCAAGTCGGGGTATCATCAAATTAGAATGAGGGCCGAAGACGTGTCCAAAACCGCTTTCCGTACTCACGATGGCCACTATGAATTTTTAGTGATGCCTTTCGGGCTTACCAACGCCCCCGCCACATTTCAATCTTTGATGAATGATATTTTCCGACCCTTCCTTCGTAAGTTTGTGCTCGTCTTCTTTGACGACATCCTCATATATAGCCGCACTGAAGAGGAACATCAACAACATGTGCAAACTGTTTTCCAGACATTGTCTACCCATGCCTTATTTATTAATATGAGTAAATGCAGTTTTGGAGTGAGTAAGGTAGCTTACCTTGGTCATATAATTTCGGCCCAAGGTGTGGAAGTTGACCCGGAAAAGGTTTCCGCCATCTTGAATTGGCCAACCCCAAGAAGTATTAAGGAGATTCGTGGGTTTTTGGGACTCACAGGCTACTACCGTTGCTTTGTGGCAGGTTATGCACAAAAAGCACAACCTCTCACAACCTTGCTTAAAAAGGACTCATATGGGTGGAATAATGATGCAACTTCAGCTTTTGAAGGTCTCAAAAAGGCCATGACGGAGGTTCCTGTTCTTGCATTGCCGGATTTTCAAAAGATTTTCATGGTAGAAACCGATGCTTCGGGACAAGGAGTCGGGGCTATTTTGCTACAAGACCTCCATCCAATTGCCTTTTTTAGTCGATTGCTAGGGCCTAGGGCTCAACAAAAGACGATTTACGAAAAGGAGTTGATGGCCATAGTCTTCTCGGTCCTTCGATGGAAGCATTATCTTATTGGGCGCCACTTTATCGTGAAAACGAACCAGCGAAGTCTGAAATTTATCCTCGAGCAAAGGGAAATTGGGATCGAATATCAGAAATGGGCTATGAAATTGCTTGGGTTTGATTTTACCATAGTCTATAACCCCGGGGCTAGTAACAAAGTGGCGGATGCGTTGTCTAGGCGTTTCCATGACATGGAGGAGCTTTGCACTACCATTAGTTCGATCACCATTGATTGGGAGCAATTGGGTCGTGACGTAGATCGTGATGTCACTTTAGCTCATATCAAGGAGGAGCTGCAGAAGGGTGAAGACACTATGCCTGGGTTCACACTTTCACATGGTCAACTTTTTTTATAAGGGTCGATTCGTGCTTGCTAAATCATCACCTTTCATTCCCATGTTATTGAGCGAGTATCATGACTCTCCTCTTTGGGGCCACGGTGGAGAAACCAAAACGTATCGCCGGATTGCTACAGAGTGGTTTTGGGAAGGGATGCGGAAGCAAATTTCGAATTATGTCCGTTGTTGCAAAGTATGTCAACAAATGAAGGCATCCTATCAAGTTCCTGCGGGGTTACTACAGCCCTTACCCATTGCCACAAGGGTTTGGGAACATCTTTCCATGGATTTTATTGAGGGTTTGCCAAAATCCAATGGGGTCGATACGGTGTTTGTTGTAGTGGATCGGTTCACTAAATACGCTCATTTTCTTGGGCTAAAACATCCCTTTAATGCTATTACTGTTGCTACTATTTTCATGCGTGAGATTGTGCGGTTACATGGTTTTCCTAGCTCCATTATTTCGGACCGAGATCGTATCTTCATGAGTACCTTTTGGTTTGAACTTTTTCGTTTGCAAGGTACTAAGCTCCTCCGGAGTACGACATTTCATCCTCAAACCGACGGGCAAACCGAGATAGTAAACAAGGCGTTGGAAACATTTCTGCGTTGCTTCATCAATGGCCATCCACGACAATGGGCCAAGTGGTTACCATGGGCTGAATTCTGCTATAATACGGCTCCACATTCCACCATCAACATGCCCCCATTTCAAGCTTTGTATGGTCGTCCTCCACCCCATTTGGTTCGCTTTGGGCAAGGGCGCACCGAAGTTGACAGTTTAGAACAACTTTTACAAGAACGCGACGCGATGCTTGATGAAATCCAATTCAACCTCCTTAAAGGGCAACAAGCCATGAAGCACTTTGCTAACACTCACCGCCGTGATGTATCCTTCAATGATGGAGACTTAGTTTTTCTGAAAATTCAGCCTTATCGGCAAAGGTCGCTGGCTTGCCGTACCAATGAAAAATTGAGTCCTCGCTATTTTGGACCATACCAGATTCTGCATAAAGTTGGCAAGGTGGCTTATAAGTTACTCTTACCTGCATCCAGCCTCATCCATCCGGTTTTTCATGTCTCCCAACTTAAAACCGCCCATGGTTGTACTACTCCTTCTACCACACCACGTCCACTCACTGAAGATTTGCTGTTTGCAGCTGCCCCAGAGAAGTTTTTAGCTCACCGCTGTCTTAACCCGGATTCTATGGAGGTCTTGGTCCAATGGCAAGGCTCTTCTGAGGCTGAAGCGACATGGGAAGATTATCACAAGCTCGTGGCTGCATTTCCATCTCATCACCTTGAGGACAAGGTGCGTCTTCTGGGCGAGGGTATTGTCACGCAGGCTGCTAATCCCAAGGGCATTTTAGTATATAATAGGAGAGGAAAAATAGCTGATGTGGCAAATAGTGCTGAAGGGGAATGAATGATGCAGTAAATTATGATTGAGGGTATTCTAGAAGAGAATCTTTTTGTAACCAACTATGAGGTGGCAGCAGTTTTGCACCACTGTTAGGCTATATATTTGCACTGTAATAATTGGTTAGGCAGGAAATGAAAAATACTCTCTATTACTCTCCTCTCTAAATTCTTTCTGTACTTCTCTGCACTATCTTCTTCTATTCCTCTTCTGAAATTCTCCCTCTTCTTCTATCTCTCTCTCTTCTTACTCTTTTTTTTTCTTCTAATATTTTACAGTGGGAACAGTAGCTGGTTCACCACAATATGACGCCTCCAACAACCCCTATCCCTAGTCAGGTCCTCAGAGAGGTTTAACTCATGCATGTCTGCTTTAATTTACTCTTCCCATGTTCTCTTAGGTCTTCCACAACTCCTCTTGCCCTCTAATATAATGCTTTCGACTCTCCTTGTAACACCCCGAGATTTTTTCGGACATCATTAATTAATAATTTTATAATCTTTGGAAATTTTATATTATATTATATTATTTTTTTTTTTAAAGTAGTTTAATAAATTTATTTAATATACGAATTCAAATATTAACATATGTTTATATTAAAATAAAATTTCGATTCCTAAAATAAAGAGATCCGAATCAAAATGATTATTTTATTAAAATGTGGGAGCACATGAAGATGAGTCTCTTAGTTGGGTCTCACAACAAAATAAGTCTAGATAAGTGATTAGATAAATAGAAAGAATAACATAATATTGGATAAAGGTCTTCAAAACCCTAAAATCCCAAAACCAAAGCCGTCATCTCCTTCCCTCTCATCTTCTCTCCTTCCCTCTCACTCTCTCACTCCGCAGACCAGCCCAGGCGCCAGGACGGCCATGCACGGTCGTTCCCCTCGGTATGCGCCACGCTGCCGATCCTTCTCCTTCCCACGAAGAACCACGCGGGCGCGGCCCTCTGCCGCTGCGCCGCAACCGACCCTAGCAGTAGGTTTCCACTGAGCCCACCTCCCGACCACTACTCATTCACCCTCTTGCTAGTTTAATTTTGTGAGCCATCTTCTCTTTCATTAATTGATTCTCTAGTTTCAATTTTTAGTTTTATTTAAGTGTATTGAGTATGAGGTTGGTTTTGTGTTAATTAATTGAATTTTATGGTATTAAAATGTTGTTTTTGAACATGTTTTGATTTGGGTTTGAAGTGTTATTGAAAATTATGGGTTGTGTGTATTAGTTCCTTGAATCTTACTATGAGTACTAGTTTAAGGTGTTGTTTTTGAATAGTAAATAAGTTAAGGTTTTGTTTGGGATTGAATATTTGAGATTAGTGGTTTTATGTTTTGGGTGGTAATTAGTAGTTGGATAGCGTCTATGAATTTTATTGTATGTTGTTATTGTTGAAATGTTGGTAGTGTTGATGGTAGGAAATGGTTATGGTTGTTAGCTTTCATAAGTAATGTCTAGTTGTTTATGACATTCTTTGTGGTAATGTGACTTGTATGATCGTGTTTGTATTAAGTAAAGATTTAAGGTGAATCTTGAGCTTGACTATGACCATTATCGATGATTGTGGTGAGTTGTTGTGCATAATGAGCTTGGTCGTTATATTGATATGTTCAATTGTGATGCTAAATTATACGACTTTGACCCAAGTTATACGAATCGTTATCAATTCGTCAAGCTACAAATTTAATTTACTCGTAATCGTTTTACTCTAAAACCTTGGAAAGGTAACAAGTCTTTGCTACCATGAGTCATATGATTTATATTAAGTATAACTTCCTATGTTATGTGTTCTTAAACCTTTCCATGGATAGTTTGATTATGACGCCCAAGCGTATGGTTGCGTCCTTGTCACTTGAACACATTTCGATATAGAATTTGACTAAAATTTAATGTTATAGTTTGATTGGGATTGAGGGCATGATTCATGTGTGAACATGGGTTGAATTTATTAGTCTTCGTTAACGTGTATAGGTGCCGGTTCATAAGAGGGGCTTAAGAACCTTCCTTGAAGTGACTTTTCGACTTATTATCTTGCGATTCGGGTAAGTACACTTGCGATTAGTTAATTCTTGTACTTGAATATGTTTTCTCTGCGTAGTAATATTATATGAGCTGTGTTGGATATGAACTGCTATTAAATATTGTTAAGTAAGTGCTACAAGTGGGAATCGAGTCGTAGACATGGTAGAGAATGGGTTCGATATCCATGAAGATTTGAATGTTGGATTGTATGAGATTGAAATGGGAATAAGTCCCTTATTTGAAGAGACATTAAGTTGGATATTTTGTGACTCCACTGGATTGGTACCCATTGGATTAGTTCCCGGAGGCATGGACCGTCTATATATGGTCGCTGTACGGGGGTATGATCATACTTTGCCATTGGGCGCCGGCATGGCCGTCACCGTCCTTGGCTGAGGTGTTGCCATGTGGGTCTTGCAAACCCCAATATGGTGGCCTCTAGTCACATAAGAGGATATATAAGAGCAATTGAAGAGATAGAAGACGGTGAAGATATTGAGAAGTATATTGAATTGAGAAATAGATGGAGTAGAGGTTTAGACGTTTGGATACCTTCCTCGCCTTGCTTTGTCGAAATTGTTTACTGGTTACGTATGCATAATTTATTGTTAGTTACTGACGTGTACTGTTTGTTTCCTTGTTGATGGCTTGTCTTTGATGGCCCTGCTATGACACGTTGGTCTATGACCTTACGTTGAGCAGTAGGGGTATCATAGATAGCACTTGCAGGTTTTTGGAGTTTCTTTGCATTGCATACGGGGGGATTGAGTGAGAATCTTGACACGTGCCATGTTCTAACCTTTTTTTTTGATGCTTCATGTGTTTTGAATTGTAATTGAGTATGTTTTTGGTTTGAGGCGTGCCCTCCTTTTGATGTAATTTGTTCCGCTGCAAATATTTATTTCGTTTTGTATTTCGTTAAAGTATCTTGAATGGCTTGTATAGCTGGTTATGTTTTTGGAAAACCCAAGTGTTTACATGGGAACCACGATCCATGCTTAGCATGTCGACAGAGGTTTTGGCGATGACCATTCCGCCGTGATTTTGTTACAAGGCTATTAATGCCTCTTCTCATGACGGTTTAATGTTTGTTGATTCTTTTGGTGCGTTAAAATTTAAGGCAGATGCTGCCGAAATTTCCGTAGAATTTTGTTTGAAAGTTTTTCTATAACCTCTTTAATCAAACTTAAAACTTATTATCTTTATTTATTTCATTTTATTTTAAATGTAACACCCGAATTTCCTCCGTTCTCTTTCGATTTTGGTTCCGTTCAGAGGGTCGGAAATTCAGGGGTGTTACACTCCTCACAGGGGAGTCGAAAGTCTTTCTCTTCACATGTCCATACCACCTTAGTCTACTTTCGCACATTTTACCAGAAATAGGGGCAACCCCCAGTTTGACTCTAATCTCTTGGTTCCTAATCCGGTCCATCGCACATCCACCTTAACATACACATTTCTGTGACTTCCATCTTATATTCGAAGATCTTCTTCACAGGCCAACATTGAACATTCTGTCTCATATAACAAAGCAGGTCTGATCGCCACCCGGTAAAATTTTCCCTTTAACTTACTTGGGATCATCCTATCACACAGCACCGCGGTGGCCGCTCTCCATTTGAGTCATCCCGCCTGTATACGATGATCTACATATCCGTCAATCTCTCCATCCCTTTGAATGATCAACCCCAAATACTTGTACTTAGTCGTAATCTTAACGGCTTCTTCCCCAATGGACACCTCTGGCTCCCCTATTTGTAGTGTCCCACTAAAGTCACACCGCAAGTTCTCGGTCTTTGTACGACTAATGAGCAACCCTTTACCTTCTAGAACTTCCCTCCACTCATCCAATTTGTTATTAACCTCCTCTTTACTTTCTGCTACCAGCACGATATCATCCGCGAAAAGCATGCACCACGGTACCGTCTCCTAGATAGATTAAGAGATCTCATCCATAATGACTGCAAAAATAAAGGGACTTAGAGCCGATCCCTGGTGGAGTCCTACTTGAACCGGGAAAGGCTCTGTTAACCCCATCGGTGTTTGGATGTTAGTCGACACATTGTCTTACATATCCTTTATAGTACATTGGAGAAATACCCTTAGCCTTGAGGCTATCCCAAATGACGCCCCTTGGTATGCTATCATATGCTTTCTCCAAGTTTATAAATACCATATGTAGGTTCTTCTTCCGCTCTCTATATTTTTCCATCAGCCTCTTCAAAATATGTATTGCCTCGATGGTTAACCGCCCTGGCATAAAACCAAATTGGTTTTCCCTAATCACCCCTTCTTGCCTAATTCTCTTCTCTATCTCTCTCTCCCACAATTTCTTGGTATGGCTTAGGAGTTTGATACCTCTATAGTTCCCACATATCTGCGCATCGCCTTTGTTCTTATATACAGGTATAAGGGTACTACTCCTCCATGAATAATCTCCACTAATGATTAACCATGAATAATCTCAATTTTGAGGGGTATTTTCCTAGAGTAAAACCGGTGACCGCATGACTTGCTATAGCAAGTTTTATTTTTTTCAAAAAAAGATAAATTAAAATCAAATGTCGGAATAATGTTAAAAAATGTTCAAAAAAAGTTTATGATTTTTTTATTATTTAGAATTTTTTATGTAAAACTTCAAAGCTTTTCTCTAATTTTAAATTAATTTTTAGTTTATTTTTTGGCGAATTGCCTACTATAGCAGGTCATCAAGTTACCCAAGTTTACTCTAGGTAAATACCCTTAAAGGTGGGATTATTTATGATAATCAATAGGTGAGATTATTATAGGAAAATCACAAATAGGTAGGATTATTCTAGGTATTTTTTTCTTTTTTTTTTAAGGTAAATTTTTTTAAGGCTTAACTTTTATTTAACTAACTACTCTCTTAGGTATTATTATTATTATTATTATTATTATTATTATTATTATTATTATTATTATTATTATTATTATTTATTTTTTATTATTATATAACATGTTTCATTTCATAAAAAGAGACTTTACAAGAAGTTAGTGGGAAGCCGAGCAACAAGCTGAGTTCCCACACCCTTTTGAATACAACAAGCTGAGTACCCACACCCTTTTGAATACAACAAGCTAGCCTACGAAAGATATAGGGCTTGGATTTGGTACTAATAGAGTTACTTGAAGAAAAAGAAGAAATCCTTGATAGCAAGTCGAGTGCGTCTTCGCCTAATTCTCCAAAAGTGGAGAAAGCGAACGGGATGAATTTATAGCCATTTTCCTCACACTTGGTTGTGTATTTCTTCCTTTTTCTTTCCACGGCATTGGCTAAAGAAGCACCATGAGGAGACCCCTGTACCAGCAAAAGGCGAGCTCCCAATCACATCCACACACGCATCTTTGCCATGAAACCAGTTGAACAGAAGAAGATCCGCTGGCCTACGGTCTTTCCCCACCTCTGTCAAAAACCCTAAAGGCGCCTCCTTGCGAACGGAAACCCCGGCTTTGCAACAGATGTCCACAAGCATGTCCCGAACCAAATTATGTCGAAACTTCACGCCAATCTCACCAGAGCAATGAACTGCATGGTCTCCCCATTTATCCATCTTGGCCATGTTGCAGCTTGGGCATATGCTATCTTCGGCAAACAAGGGAATGGTGAGCCGATAACATAGGAAAGACCGAAATTGACGAGAGTTCATCTTTTGGCCCAAGCCATCAATCGGGATGGTAAGCATAAAATCCTGTGCATGTGGTTCTTTATCAGATCAAAGAACTGCGACTTGTCTTGGGGTGAGCCCGTAGGTAGACGCAAGACTATTCTCAATAACACTAAAATAAGCCCCTGCCAACTTTTCATCATTTGGGGGGTAACGGGTTCATCGTTGAGAGAAAAAGCATTGGAACCACATAAAACGCGGAAAGCCCTAAGGGCCTGTTCGAAAGCATTATTATTATTATTATTATTATTATTATTGTTGTTGTTGTTGTTGTTGTTGTTGTTTTGTTGTTGTTAAAATGTCTATAAATTCATACTGATCAAAAGGAAAGTCCTTACCCCAAGTCAACTTTCCTTCACTAACGGAAAAATTGACTACTTCAACACTTAAACAATCTATTTATTTTAACGGCCCGTTTGGTAGATGTAATAAACAATGGTAATGGGAATGAAAAATTAGTATAATTTTGGTTGAAAAATCTCTTGGCTACTTAATGGCTATGCTTGTCCAACTTTAATCATCTCATTTTCTTCATAAAATTCATTCTAATGCATTACCATTAGGAGTGGTGGTATTAGGTGGTAATGAGATTTTACACTATAAATCATTCCCACTACCACCATTTAGTACCACTAATCAAATGGACTGTAAGGTATAAAGTTCTGAACTCTAAGACTTAAAATGTTTATTTTGAAATTTAAAATACACATATTAAGTTTTATAATGGCAACTCTAAAAACTTATTTTTCAAACTAATAATGTTTTTTCACAAAATCTCACAGAAGTCTGTCTATAGGATAGACGGATGAAAATGGGCCGGCCCATTTTTTTCTAAGAAGGTAAATGATCAGTTTTCTAAGAAAGTAAATGATCAGTTTTAAAATTTAAAAAAAAAAACTAATTATGTTTTGGAAATCGCGCGCAGGTCACTTCAACTTCTTCATCATTACAGTACCAGTTACACTCAACCTTCATTTCTCCCTCAACCTTCGATTCTCATCCTTCATTTCTCCCTCAACCCGTTCGGTTTCCAGATCTTCATCAATCTCACAGAACTTCATCATCATTACAGATCTTCATCTTATTCCTCTCCTGCAAAACAAGTAATCAAGTTCATCAATTCTAGGTATGGTTTTTTTTAATGTTTTTTCCTTTTCAAAATTGGGTTTAATCAAGTTATTATTTTAATTCCTATTAAAATGGGTTTTTTTTCATCAATTACAGTAATGTTCATTTTAATGGGTTTTAAGGTTGAAATTCACCCAAAATATCCTTAATTTATGAATTTATATGGAATATCAACATTTTTTGTTTTCTTTTTATTCCGTAGGGCTGGGTTTTGTAATTTTTTTTTTGTTATTTCCCTGAAATTTCGACATTTTAATGGGTATTTCAAAATTTCAAGATTTGAATGGGTATTTCGAAATTTCGAGATTTTAATGGGTATTTTAATGGTTTTTTTTTGTTATTTCCTGAAATTTCGAAATCATAAGTCTCATGGGTTTTTTTGTTATTTCCCTGAAATTTCGAATTCAGTAAGTCTCATGGGTGAATTTTCCAGTGAACAAAGAACTTGAGTCTGTTTTGTTATTTTAATCGGTTTTGTTACTTTATTTAATTTTTTGAATTGGTGTTTGAACTTGATAATGTTTCTTTTCTCTACATTTTGTTTAGGTTCTTTGTTCGGAATATCAACTATGAACAGAAAGGGAGGTGATAAGCAGCCTAAAGGAACAATCCCCGTTACAGGGACCGCCGGTAAACCTTTGAAACAGCGGGCTCCGAGGCCGCAGACCTCTCTTGTAAAGATAGAGACAACAGATGGATTGTAAGTATATATTTGCCCTTGTAATGTCGTTTCTTTGGAACCATAATAATATATATTTGGAGTTATAATGCAGTATATTGGAGATTATGAGGTTATATATTTGGAATTATAATGTTGTAATTTCTGAACTATAATAGTATATACATATTTTTGGAAACATAAAGTCATAGTTTTGGAATCATAAGGGCATAGTTTTGGTGTTATATTATAACAGTTTTGGTGTTATATGTGCTATTATAGTATATTTGAATTGGAATACAGTTGGGATTCTATACATTTGGTGTTATCTTTTTGGTGTTATATGTGATATTTGGCATTATATTTGGTGTTATATATGGTATTTTTTATATTTGGTGTTATTATAGTATATGTTTGGTGTTGTAGTATAATAGTTTTGGAATCATAAAGACATGGTTTGGCATTATGTTTTCTGTTTTGTGTTTGGGATGTATAATATAAATAATCTTTTGTTTTCTTATCAGTGTCAATAAAAACATTTACACCAATTGCAAACCGCATCTATTCATGATATTGGAAAAAGAACGCATAGAATTAACCTCACGACAAGTTGAGGACGTGAATGTGATTGGTTTTGGGCCACTGTTGAAGATGAATCCTTTCAAATTTCCTCCATGCATTGTTCCATACTTGGTAGCGCATTTTGACCCTATTACTCGCATCTAGAAGCTACCAAACCAACCATCTTACATCATTACGGGTGATGATGTACACGATATTTTTGGGTTGCCTTGTAACCCTTCCAAGCGTGTCATCAGTCGTTCGAAAAGAGCGAAAAATGAGGTTGGTGAATGGCTCGGTAGTTTAGGATTCCAGACGCAGACCATGCCAATGCTGTTGCTGTCGGAGTGGTATGTTGAATGCTTTCAATATCATATGTCATTCTTTCCTATGTTGTTGAAGACTTTTTAAACTGTTTTATAAATGAATTGTAATTACAGCGTGATGTTTTCACTAATTTTGCTGATGTAATGGGCACGAGGAAGCAGCAGATTGCGTGACTTTTGGGGTTAAAGAGATGAAGTTTAATTAGACGGTCAATGACGATAGCTTAGATTGCGGTATTTACATGGCATATTTTATGGAGCAACTTCAAGGCTCTATGGACATAAATCCACTTTTCGAGGTTTGTTTATTGGTTCTTCATTTGATTTTTTTCATGTAGTTTTATTTTGTTCCTTTTTTTCAGTATTGGATACATCGTAATGTATATCAATTGTGATGTATGTTTGTAGCTTGCTGATCGGAGGCTATATCGTGCTTTAATGATAACGAGGATCTTACTAAGCGACCTAAACATGGATCGCGATAAATTGGTGAATTTAGCCAAAAAGTTTGCATCTGAGAAACCCAAAAGATTACCTAAAATTCTTGCCGCAAGGACACCCGATCCATTGAAAGTTGTTAGTCCAAGGAAACGCACGAGAGCGTCCTAAAAACCTGCACAAGTAGCTCCCAAAAGGCAGAGGAAGAATGTCACCAAAAATAAGACAATTTGAACCGAAACATTTGTGTAATGAACACATGTAACTCTATCAACAATGTCACATTTGTGTTAATTATTGAAGATGTGGCGTAGTTCTTTTTAGTAATTATGATTGGTAATTGGAAACAATGATTCAGAATATAATTATATATGTTTTAGAGTTATAATTACAAAGATTTGAAGTTATAATGTCTAAGTTTAGGAGCTATGATGCCTAAGTTTTGGAGCTATAAAGTCTAAGTTTTGGAGCTATAATGATTAAGTTTTGGAGCTATGATGACTAAGTTTTGGAGCTATAATGACTAAGTTTTGGAGCTATAAGTCTAAGTTTTGGAGCTATAATGACTAAGTGTTAGATTTATAATGACTTAGATTTGGAGCTATAATGACTAAATTTTTGGAGTTATACTGACTAAGTTTTGGAGATATAATTAGTAAGATTTGGAGTTATAATGTCTAAGTTTTGGAGTTATACTGACTAAGTTTTGGAGTTATAATGACTAATTTTTTGAGTTATACTGACTTAGTTTTGGAGTTAAAATGAGTTATAACGAATTTGTTTTGGAGTTATAATGACAAATTTTTTGAATCATACTGACTAAGTTTTGGAGTTAAAATGACTAACATTTGGAGTGATAGTGACGAAGTTTTGGAGTTAAAATAACAAAGTTCTGGAATCGTTTAACGAATTCCAAATCCATATTATAAAACATCAAAATCCATATTATAAAACATCAACTACATTATCTACATTATCAAGAACCCACTCAAATGATTCAACCTTTTCGTCGGCGATAAATGCACAACCAAACATAACTGTTTTCCAATGATTATTAATCCCAACTATTGGGCCACAAATAAGATTATAACGGTTGGTACGGTAGGTTGTGTCAAAAATTACCACATCTCCATAAATTTTGAAGTCTTCTCTCATCATACTATCACTCCAGAATAGAGCTATAAGTTGTCCTTGTTCATTCAACTTTACTCGATAATAAAATTCAGGATCCTTTTCAGATTCTTCTATTAGCTTATCAATTACCGTATGAGTATCCCCCTTCTATTGTTTTCATCCTTAACCTGCCGACATAAGATAACCAAAACATGGGTATTTCATATTATCAAATAATTTATATGATAATTTCAAAAATACGATATTATATTTCCAAATTGTTAAATATAACTCCAAACATAATGCCTTAAATATTATAACTAGGTTTAGATTTCAAGCATAAATGGGTTTAGATTTCTTACCTGTTGACATAGTTTATATGGTCTATTAGCGTATGCCCAACATACTCATCCCCGCCTGCATCTTGAGACAAATATCTATAAGCAGCGGTTGGTCTGATGCTTGCCTCTTCAAATGATCTAATGGTATCAATCTTCTCAGCAACTGATACATGCCTTTCAGAACGATGAAGGTGTTGCCATTCAACTCTTGTTAATTCATGTGTGTGCAAGATGATGTGTTGCTTAATATAATATAATCCACTTTCATGATCTAGTTTTATTATATCCGTGCCTTACAATCGTATCTTGTCGTTGGCGTGAGTTTCATCTTTTTCGACTTTTGTTGATCCCTAAGGTTTTATTTTGAACGGACCACATTTTTTTTTCCTTGACACGAACACACGTAATACCTCTCTACTACAACATCTTTTGTTGTTCTTTGGGTGTATTTTTATAATACCAAAACCCGTTACTCGTGCATGTGACATGTAAAACTACTCTAGTTCTTCTATTGTTTTGGCGCTAATGCCTTCTAGTGAACTAAATAGGTCTACTTTTGATAAATCAATAGCACATTTCTGTTCAATTGCTCCAGAAGCCTCAATTTCTTCATTACAATCATCTATGAAAATATGCAAATATAATCAGTTATAGCCCCACAAATATATCGTTATACGCCCAAACACATAACATTATAGCCCCAAAAATATTATGTTATAACAGCAGATATAACTTGTTATAGCACCAAAAATATACCGTTACACGCCCAAACACAATCCATTATAGCACCAAAAATATTATGTTATAACAGCAGATATAACTTGTTATAGCACCAAACATATACCATTATACCCCCCAAACACATACCATTATAGCCCCAAAAAGATACCGTTATAACACCTCGAACGTGACACTATAACCCCAAAGACAAACCATTATAATGTCCAGAAGGTAGCACTACAACCCAACAAAAAAAACAATATAATTACATAAACAATATTATAACTTCAAATATAATGATGTATAACACCAGATATAATCCGTTATAGCCCCAAAAATATACCATTATACCCCCATAGACATACCATTATATTCCCAAAACGTGACACTATAACCCCAAAGACATACCATTATAATCCCCCAACAATATCATTATAATTACAAAAATATTATATTATAATTTCAAAATTTATTACCTTCGTAGAGGCATATAGCGTTGTTATGGTCGTTGTCATCATGTCCTTCTCCAAGAACTGAAATATATTAATAAAAAAAAATCAGGTTGTTAGTTCTTCTACATTCATTCCCTCCCTTCGTTTTCCATTAAAAAAAAACCAGGCACTTAAAAAAAATAACTGAAATATATTATAAAGCTTGGGGATTTCAATCTGGTCGAATTCATTACCTTCGTTTTCCATTTTAAAAACTGTGAGTTTTTCGTACAGGCATTCATTACCTTCGTTTTCCATTTCAATATGGTCGAATTCAATGTTGGCGATTGGGCTTTCATTCTGATCATTCTCAGCCGCCATTGATGAAGCTTAGGGAACAACCGCCATTGATGAACCTTGGTGAACAAAAAAAAATTAAGATTATAAATACATAAGAGAAATCATGAAAAAATCATGAACAATAAAAATCAATAACAATAAAAATATATCTTAATTGAAATATATAATACTTACTCCGACTAAGACAATACTAAAGTCTCGAAAAAAATACTCTTAGAAGTGCACTAGGAGATGTGTTCAAACATAACCTATTAGACAAATCCATCCAAATTGAATCACAAATTCTTGTGAGAGACGGTCTCTTTGAAAGATCATCTCTTATTGGGTTGGCCTATAAAAAATATGTGAAGTAAGAGTAGAAAGTAAGTTTTGATGGATTGGGCCTGAGAGACGTCTCTCAGAAAGACGGTTTCTCAGGAGACTAGCTGAAATTGAATTGATTTCGAATAATACTTAAATGGAACAAATGTATATGAAAATCAAACTCATTTTTAATTGAATATGATTTGAGAAAATAAATCAAAAGGTTTTGAATCACCAAGGCTCGAACAAATTTTTGTGTAAATGGACCCATATGTTTTTGTTGAAGGTAACATGTATCCAAAGTTAGCTCAAACTAAATGTGAATCAAGCCAATAAGAATTTGAAATAAATGAAATCGATTAAAATTTAAAGTTTAGGTAATCGAACCTCATCATAAACCATTCGAGATGAAATAGAATTCACCATCAATAAGGTTCAATTAAAGTATGTGAATTGCGTTGAGTACGTAATTATTAGTAAACATAATAATATATGCTGATAGTTGTTCGCTCAACAATTATTATAGGTGCTCTTGTTGCTCGACTTCCCACCAATTTCTTGTAAAATGTCTTTCTATGATATGAACATTTCATAAAAAAAATAAGATAATAATAATAACAACAACAACAACAACAACAACATCATCATCATCATCATCATCATCATCATCATCATCATCATCATCATCATCATCATCATCATCATCATCATCATCATCATCATCATCATCATCATCATCATCATCATCATCATCATCATCATCTTGAAAAAATTCAAAAGCAAGGATGGTCTTTAAAATGTGGTTATTTCTTTAGAACTTCAAATTATGAGCCTCAAATTATAATTTTCACCCCTCCCAAATATCTTATTAATAGTCTTCTATTCGAGAGAATCAACTCGATATGAGCAAATGACCTTTATTCATCATATTTGAGTGTCATCTCAAATTTGATGCATCTGAATATAAGTATCATTATGAGATATACAACACCTTAGACGGGGCCTTTTAACATTTCGAGCTTCTTTATACTTGTAATGCGACAACCCAATTGCAAGTCAGTAGCTCAAAAAGCCCTTAAAATGTGGCCTCTCAAATTTGATGCATCTTGGTTTATAGAAAACAAGCGTCTGAATATAAGTATCATTATGAGATATACAACACCTTAGACGGGGCCTTTTACCATTTCAAGCTTCTTTATACTTGTAATGCGACAACCCAATTGCAAGTCAATAGCTAAAAAAGCCCTTAAAATGTGGCGTCTCAAATTTGATGCATCTTTGTTTATAGAAAACAAGCGTCTGAATATAAGTATCATTATGAGATATACAACACCTTAGACGGGGCCATTGTTGTTAAAATCGCGATTCGGATCTACGATTCTACGATTTGAATCGCATGTAGAATCTTAAAGTTGTAGAATCTTACGATTCTAGTTGAAATAAAATTTTTAGAGGTAGAATCATAACATGTTTCTACGATTCTACGATCTAATTTAGTATGAATCATTTTTAATTTTCCTTATGTACCATCTTTTACTAATCTCTTTTACATATATACACATAAATTTCAAATTTTCCATCACGAAAACTTTCAAAAAACAAATTTTTTAATTGGAATGAAGATTTAAACTAATTATTAAAAAATTTTCGCTATATTTTTAAATATAAAGTCAAAGAAACTTTAATTCATAAATTTAAACTTTTGAATTGGATAATAATGATAAGAAACTAGACATTTTAAATATATCTAAGTTTATTTGTAGAGTCATACGACTCTACGATTCGATTCTACCGATTTAATTCTACCTCTCTAAAATTATCTAAGTAGAATTGCGATTTTAACAGCTTTGGACGGGGCCCTTAACATCTCGAGCTTCTTTATGCTTGTAATGCTAAAACACCAATTGCAAGTCGGTGGCTAAAAAAGCCCTTAAAATGCTACCTAAACACATAATTTCACACTTATTCCAATTTTTTTTAAGTCTAACCATTTCAAAACTATAATAGATAATTTCACACGTAATTGCAAAATAGCAATTTACTTTTTCCACCAACATAATTAACATCCATATTCTTTGTACAAATTTGGTCCATTTAAATAATACAACATATTTACACCAAAAGAAGCCTTTTTTTACAAACTACACATGTATCAAAGCCATTGGTTGTAATAGTGTTTCTATCATCCTCTCCGTTGAAACCTAGTGCTTGAGGTCCTGGTAGTGTTGACTACCACTTCATTTTGGTGGGTCCGGTAGTGTTGGCCACAACCACGTGCTGGGGCCTTACGGTGTTAGTCGTCCCCTGTCTTGAAAACTATTGAGACTCCTTTACACATATCCATCGTCACCAACTCCTCATATCCTAATCCAAGTACTCCGAGAGGTGCAACTCAACCAAATCATTCTTAATTTGTTCCTCCCATGTTTTCTTAGGTCTTCCTCAACCTCTTTTACTATCGATTATGATGCTTACTACTCTTCTCACTGGTGCATCTCTAGCTTTGCTTCGCACATGACAAAACCAACTCAATCTACCTTCACGCAACTTTCCAGAATTCGGAGCAACCCTTAGCCTCGCTCTAATAACCTCACTCTTGATCGTTCCATCCGGGTGAGGTCCATCTCAGCATATGCATCTCCACAACAGCCATTTTTCTGTCTAGGGTTTTCGGCCAACATTTCTTCTGATATAGCAAGGTAGGCTTTACTGTTACCCGGTAGAATTTACCTTTTAATTTAGGCGGAAACTTCTTATTGCATAGCACCCTGATAGCCGCTCTCCATTTAAGCCAACTGGCTTGTGCTCCATACGTTACATCTTCATCATTCTCCCCATCCCTTTGGATAATAAAGCCTAAATACTTGAACTTGGTCAGACCAACAACCTCATTTCTTCCTACGATCGCCCGTGTGTCACTCACTTATTCATCCCCACTAACATCTTAGGTATTGTGTTTTGGTGTGACTTATACGCAACCCTTTTCAAAGGCTACTCTCCACTCCTCTAATTTTGCATTGATTTCTTTTCTAGATTCCACTACGAGTACAATGTTATCAACAAATAACATGTATCAAGGTACGGTATCCCTTATGTCCTTGGAAAGTTTATCAAGGATAGCAACAACTGAGAAAAGGCTTAGAGCTGAACCCTGGTGTAGACCCACTTGAATAGGACAAGGTTTCGTCAGCCCCATTGGTGTTTAAATGCTAATCATGGCTCACATATATATCTTGGAACTGCTTAATATATATCAATTGGTTTCCTTTTGCTCCAAGCCTATCTCGGCCACACGATGTCACGTGGGATGCTACCATAAGCTTTTTCTAAATCAATAAACACCATATGCAAATTAACACGAATTGGTTCGATAGTGGATCTCCCTGTCATTAACACGAATTGGTTCGCTCATATCGTCGACACCTGTCCAATTCTACTCTCGGTCAATTACTCTCTTCTGCAATATTATTGTGTGGCAGAGTAGTTTGATTCCTCTATAGTTCCCGTATGTTTGGACATCACCTTCTTTTTAAAATTTGGGATGAGTGTCCTATCCCTTCATTCGTTCGACATCTTTGATGTCTTAAGAATAACATCAAAGAGATCAGTCAACTAAAGAATCCCTCCGTCTCCCAAACAACTCCACACCTCATTAGGTATATTATCGGGGCCTACTTCCTTTTTTCTCCGTTCAAATAATATGTAAATTCGATCAAATACTTCCTCCGTTCTAAAACAATTTACGATTATTAGCAATACTAGTCGTTTAAGCTTATTTTCTTTATTGCAGCTAATGTGTAAGAAAAATATAAACCTAATCACATAATTTTATAATATTAACTTTTTATAATTTTTAGATTACGTAATTCAATATATTAATGATCATAATCAGTATAGCATATCATCATATCATATCATATCATCATCTATTATCATATCATGTAATATACTAATTCAGAAATCACTTTGATACGTTGCGGCTTTAAAATGAGAGTTGTGGAATTTCTATGATTAGCCACGTGTCACTTTGCACAATTATTTCTTAATTAAATACTGCTTTCTTATTCCTTAATTAAATAATATTTTCTTATTTGCTCAATATTCTTTATTAAATATTGTTTTCTTATTTTCTCAATTATTATCAATTACTCTGGAGTGTAAATGTTGTTTCTCTTTTACTTCTTCATTTGGGTAATTAAAGTGGACTTCTTATAAGATGCAATGTCGTTATATATATTAAAATTTAATTTTTCTATTGTTGCATTAAGATATAAATTGTTAATAACTTACATTATATATAGATAATATCTACTTTGATTGAGTATGTAAATTTTTTCTATGATTATTAAATATTTTTTATGAATAATTAATAATCATGCAAACAAAAAATTATCAAAACAGTTAAATTGCTATATATAGGAAAATTTTAAAATCCTGTGCATTACACGGGTATTATACTAGTAATACATTAAATTGCTTACAAAAATTAAATGTAACAAGTAAAATGGATGAGGAAACTACTAACTTTTATTGTAATTATTTTTCTTTTTGCGCCCACATACTTTTCTATCATTAAATTTATATTTCAATAAAATAATATATTCATCATATATAAGACTCTATTTTTCGTAATCCTCATAAACATTCACCTGGAAACTTCATTAAGAACGAGGGAGTAGTTTATACTTCTTTCGACTCCGTTTCATAATACTTGTTACTAATAGTGATAGTGATAATTTTCCAGAGGAAGTACATGACAATACCTTGATCCAAGACGTATTCTACTCTCTAGACGTATTCTCTAAACTCAATCACGTATTAACACGTGTCTATTTGAATAATATACCAGTCATCACCACTCATTAATTCTCTGAGATTCCTCCCCTTCTCCAATCTCTCTCATTTCTACTTGCTATAAATAAAGACCCCAACCCCAAAAATTAGTCTCTTCTAACATTTCTCATTCTCCTGCACACCAAAGTGGCCCAGAGTAGATTTGTTTTCCGGTGAATTATAGCCGGGAATCAATACTTTTCCGGCGACGATTTAAAAAAATCCGATCATATTTTTAAAATGAATCGAAAAGGTATAAGTTTCAAGACTAGAACGAAAGTTAAATTAAATGAAGATGAAGCTACGGTGATGGAGAATAAAGGATATAAGATGGAGAAAAGATTGGTGAAGTACGAAGAGTTGCCGGAATATTTGAAAGATAATGAGTTCATTTTAGATTATTACCGTTGTGAATGGTCGCTGAAAGATACGTTTCTTAGCGTTTTTTGTTGGCATAATGAAACGCTTAACATTTGGACGTAAGTAATAAATTTTCATTTCTATGAATTTTTTGAATAATTGATTTGAATTGATTGAAAAATGCAGGCATTTAGGAGGATTTTTGATATTTGCAGCAATGGCGGTGGGGAGTTTGACGGAGAATACAAAGGGTGATGGACCTGTTTCCAGTTTTTTCAGGTTTCTTTTTCATTTTCCTTTTTGTTTTGCTTTTTTCTATTTCAAGTTATAATGAATAAATCTTAAAAAAAAAAGTTATGAATGAATAATGTTTTGCTGTCGTTTTGAAGAAGTGTGACTAAAAATAAGGAAATTCCAAAGTCTCTTATGTCATTCATTAATTATCTTCGTTTTTATTATATATTTAGCTAAAGTTAAATTGGAAAAGAATTTGTTCAAGTATGAAAAGATATTTTAAAAATAGTTCTGTTTGGTAAAATAGTTTATTGGTCAATTATTTTATTTTGATACAAAGTGGAAAATTAGCTAAAACAACTTATTGTAATAAATAAACTATTTTCAAACAAGTTTTCGAGTAAATTTAAAATCAATTGGTCAAATCAAGTAAATTTAAAACTAGTTCGTCAAACTAGTTAATATAATTATCTAGTTAATTTTAGTAATTGTAAAATTAACTAGTCAAATACTTCATTGAACATTTAGTATGTGTAAAGTTTAATAAGTGACGTAGATTGATTGTAAGGACGGAATGAAAAAATTAGGCTAAAAATTGAAATCAACGGCATCTTCAGTTGTAACTTGTACGGCATATTTTGGGGAGAGTTCTCTGACAAACAGAGAGTTAAATTTGAGATAATGCTAAAAATCATTGGAAATGAAAATAATTTGGGGCTCTTCTATAGTGCACATGGACGGTTATGGACTTATGGGTCGTCGAATTTTGGTGTCAGTGTTAATGCGTTAGTTTTCACTAGTTGGAAGTAAGGTTAATAAAATAACAAAATCAGTTATTAATTGTTAGCGGTTCGATAAAGAATATGTATTTCATATCATATTCTCTTCATTTTCGACTAAATAATTTTAAATTTTTTAAAATCTAACAACAAAAATAGCTAAATGAATAGCTACCATATCAAAATTAATTGAAGAGCACAAAATATCAATTTGTGAAAACTAAGTTGAATGTTATACTAAAAGGCAATTTAGAGCAACTAAAATAATGGAGAAAACATTATATAACATGTTATATGTTTTCTCAAATAGAAATTTATCATTATAGATATTGTTTGTAGTTAAAATATGTGAAAAAATAAATGAGAAAAACAAAAGGAAACAAAAAGAATATTCTTTATTGTAATTAAACGTATAAACTAAATTTATATAAAATTAGTTTAGAATTACACATGATTGAACTCGTTTTATCATAATTCATAATTAATATAACAAATTCGAGCAGCTATTAGAATGTCTACCCTGAAAAATCGAAGTCACTTATTAGCCACAAATTGTACTCGTTTTATTGTATTGCACAGGACCACAATTATCTCGGCACCATGGATGACGATGTTAGCCATGGATTCCAACAATGGCTCACAGAATGCTAGTCCAGTAAGTTTCTCTTTTGAGTTTTAACAGATGGTATAAATAATGTGGTTTACAAATGAGATTGATTCTAGCTAGGCTTCCATATACATTAAAGAAGTCAATACTCTTATCATCCTTACATGTATATAGGCCCTCCTATCATCCTATGTAGTATAGATTATAGTCTGTCCCTCTCACCATGTGAGCTGGTGTCTTGACCTACAAATGGCTCAACATGTAATACAAAATAGACCAACAATTTTGACATCTTTTGTAATAAACTGAACTATATCTGTCAGTAAGATACCAAAGATTTTAAATTGTTTAGAATTTAGATGACTTTTTTGGACAGCCTGTTTGTTTACTTTGTTTTTAATACAAGCTAGTTCTTTTCATTTCATGGGATGCCATTATTGTTTTAGTGTAGAAATTATAGTCAGAATATTTTAACATACCTTTTGAATCATAACCGTTGGGTATAGTATGTAAAGGGGAATTTAAATATTACTTGGTCATATAATTACGTTGGAAGCTGAATAGATGATGATGACTCCACATAGAAACGAAAAAGATAATTTTTTTCTTCTTTCAAATTTCACGATTGAAATGACTGGAGAACTTTTCAGTTGAAGTTGAAATCAAATGCTTAATTTAACGTTTGACAAATGATAGTTATCTTTTTGTTAGTCTAGAATAAAATGATGATGAGTATAATACCTCAGGTTGGATTAATTTTGAGTTTTATGTGTATTCAAACATCTCGATAATTTAATTTGATTTTTTATGCAGATTATATTGGATTGTGTCGAGCCATAATCGGTTTCAGTTCAATTTTAGACTGCTAACTCACAACTATATATTAATTCCTTGGCCTTCAATATTTTGTTATTCATAGGGTCCGATTTTCCTTGAATCAATCAAGCATAATTAGTGTATGTTAAACCTTCGTAAGCATATGTCAATCGAAAACGTTGATGGAAGCATATGAGAGGAGGAGCAAAGAGTCATATTTACTTTTTGAAGTCTAGTAAATCGAGTCATTTGTCAGCTGTTAATAGTAAAATAGATCAAAATTTCTGTAAAAATTTAGCTTGTAGGTTTTGAGTTTTGACCCCTAAAACTAAGCTATGCTAGACTAACGCAAAATAAGGAGTTTGTTAATATATGAGGTCCCTGTTTTCTAAGGCCCTTGGTGGTCAGAACCTTGAATGGGCGTAAAGCCACCCTGATTAGCATACGTATTTGGTAAGTACTGAATTGAATTCATGTCAATGCTTATTTTCTCCTGCAGGGTCCACATCATAGACACTTTAAAGAGTCCTCACTGTTGGATATCAGCAAATTAGAAGCTACACAACTCATACCAATGTGGCCTTGGTTTGTCTTCCTAGCAGGCGCAATGTGTTGCTTGGTTTTCAGCTCGGTTTCTCACCTCCTAGCCTGTCATTCAAAGCACCTAAACCTCTTCTTTTGGCGTTTAGACTATGCAGGCATCTCTGTTATGATAGTCTCTTCTTTCTTTGCCCCAATTTACTATACCTTCTATTGTCGACCTATCGTTAGCCTCCTCTACCTCACGTCCATCACCATTCTCGGTGTTCTAGCCATCATTACCCTACTTGCTCCCGCCCTTTCCTCCGCTCGCTTCCGCACATTCAGGGCCTCCCTCTTTCTAAGCATGGGCTTATCTGGTTTGATCCCGGCTGTTCATGCAGCTGCCCTCAATTGGGGTCACCCAGAGGTGTTAATAGCCCTTGGATACGAGGTACTCATGGGCATCTCATACGCCATCGGAGTTTGGTTTTATGTCAGCAGGGTGCCCGAACGTTGGAAACCCGGAGCCTTTGATCTTGCAGGCCACAGTCATCAGATTTTTCATGTGTTTGTAGTGGTTGGAGCCCTCATTCATAGTGCAGCTATTCAGATGGTTTTGCATTGGCGACGGAGCATGCCTTCTTGTTTTTAGTGGCTAAACAGCATAGAGATATAAATTATTTACCCCAGATTCATAAATTATATCCAAAATCATATTTATTTTGTAAACATATGAATCTCATGTACTAACTAAGTGATATATATGAAATTTGGGATGACTGATTGCATGGCATACCAATACATTGTACCAAAAAAACCTAGTGATATTTGTACCAATAACATCACTTGTCTATTAAGTTTCCCGAGCAGTTGTGCTTCCTTTGTGGTGTTGGTGTATGCATGATGTATTATACAAAGTTTGATGCAAATAGTGTATGAATTTATATGGTAAAGTGGAATTGTTTGTAAGAATTATATTTTGACATTTAAATAAGATCGTATGCACAATATAGTATGAGTTATATCCTATACTGTGTAGAATATCATACTTTTAATGCACAAATTTCATAATCGAGTACGAATTACATCAAAATGGAGCTATTATAACATTAAATGTCGCTTATCTATTGTTGGTTCACAAGTATCGATCGGATCATTAGATATACTAGAACAAAATGAGAAATCACCTATCTATTACTTTTACGGCCCGTTTGGTAGGTGGTAATAAACCGCGGTAATGGGAATGAAAAACTAATGTAATTTTGGTTGAAAAATCTCTTTGCTACCTTGATATTACTTTTACGGCCCGTTTGGTAGGTGGTAGTAAACCGCGGTAATGGGAATGAAAAACTAATGTAATTTTGGTTGAACAATCTCTTTGCTACCTTGATGGCCATGCTTGACAATTTTCAATCATCTCATTTTGATCATTAAATTCCTTCCAATGCATTACCAAAGGGAGAGATGGTATTAGGTGGTAATGGAAATTTGTGAACAAAAAAACCTTTTTGTGATCAAAGTTTCATTATCATGGGAATGACATGAAAATTTTGATGAAATTTTACACTATAATTCATTCTCATTACCACTATTTAGTACCACTAATCAAATAGGGTGTTAGGGTGTAAAAAGACGTTTGTAGATCAAAATACAATTTTGCAATGAAAAAATGTACTATACATTACTTCAAATGATTGTATGACCAAATGTATTTAATATACATAAGTTTATGTCACTTTTGTTTGACTTCGTATATTTTACTTTGCAATATACTACTACAATAACTCTAATAAACATCTTATGTTATCTAATATAGATTTATTTGATTAATATTTATATGTATGAACTCACAGAATTCAATTAAATTAGTAGTAACTAATCTTATTAGTATACAAATCAAAATTGGTTTCTAGTAAATGGTTAATAGGCCCTCTCTTGAGAGGCGTCTATTTGAGAGACCATCTATAGTATAGACGTCTCTCAAAACCCCAACTCATATCTCCCTTTTAATTTACAAAATCACCAATCAGTTTTTTTTTAAATTTATAAATTAGACCAGCCCAAACTTGAGACGTTTATCATATAATTGGTCTCAATTAAGAATTTGTGAATGGTTAAACTAATCAAATATATTTTATCTCTATAATTATCCTATTTATACTTAGTGCTCATGCTTGATCGAAGGATGTCAATTGCTTCAATCTCCCACTTGTCCTAGAACAAGTGTATAACCACAATCAAATCCTTATGTCACTTAATGTCAAATTTGACAATTGACAGCATAATGACATCTCGAGTCATTCATGTTATGATTTAAATTTATTTCTTAAAATCTGTGCTTAAACAATTAAACAAATGACTAACACTTAGTTGAGCACATGGTTATCAGAATCTCGATCCTGATCAACGATTCTACGATCTTACGATCCAAAATTAGGCGATCGATCCGGATCGTAGGTAGGATCTTAAATTGGTAGAATCGTACGATCCTACTTAGCTCCAGGATTTGAGTGGTAGGATCATAACACGATTCTACGATCCTACGATCTTACGATCCGATCCTACAAGGGTAGTTTCAATCGTTTAAAAATTTCATATAATCCAGATTTTACTTATGTATATATATGTATATATCTAAACAATTATATCAATATGACTAAAATTCAAGTTTTTCTTGATTCGAATTTTAAAAATGATTATTAAAGGTATTTTTTACAAAACTTAATAGTTGCAGTCAAATAAGTGTTAATTTAAACCCTAAAACATAAAAAAAGAACAAATACAATTGAAAATTAGTTATCTAAAGCATATAAATGCATATTTGTAGGATCACACGAACCTACGATTCGATCCTACCGATTCCGATCCTACCCCTCAACGATCCTACGTAGAATCCCGATCCTAACGACCTTGGTTGAGCACGATCATGAATCATGCATTTTTAGTTCTTATTATTCAAACGGCCAAACACATTGTTCCTAATAAATAAAAGACTTATCCAATCTTGTATAATTAAATCTCCTACTTAAATTTTAGTAACCCTGAGCCTTCCCTTTATTGCATCTGTCACGGCGCGACGTTTGAGAATGTCAAAGAAATACAAATCACTGAGTGATAATACTCATGTAAAAGAAATCCGCTAAAGTAAAATACGAAAGACAAATTTACACTTTAACCGAAATTATGAATCACTCAAATTGATTGCACCTAAAATCATTTGGTAATTAAAAATATAAACTCCCTCCGTTTTCATATGTTCTTCTCACCTTCCCCATCTAGAAATTTTTAAAAGTTCTTCCCATTTAGAATTTTTCTATTTTGGTAACCAATAAAATAGAAGGAAATTATTACAATTACACTCTAATCTATAGAAATGAATTTACATTTTAATTCTCAATGTATTTACTTTACATGCACCCAATGAAATTTAATAATATTATTACACTTACACTAATCAATAGAATCTTTATTTTTTATATTATTTTACCCAACTCTCATAGTATCTATTGTGTAATTATAGTTTATCTTGATTTCTTCTCATATTCTAAATGGGAAGAACAAAAGAAAACGGAGGGAGTAGAAGACTAAACCTATATGTTAGTCCAATATCTCTCTAATTTTTCTATCTGAGATCACACGTGAGTTATTTTTCAACAATAGTGAAGTGATATGTTATTTGATTTGTTTCAATACAAATTTTATTAATATAAACTTTTTATAGTACATAATTAAAAATATTTAAAATTATATTAGTTCATTAAATAACATGTCGAAGTAAATGACACCATGTCTATCAGACTGATTATCCTAATTTTTCCCTAATTGCACTTGCCAAAATTAATTCTACAATTCATATCCTCACATATTTAGTCTATCCACAACCTCCATAACTGATAACTCTCACAACCCACAAGCTCCCATTATCCAACTCCTCTTAACATCCAAAAATGGCGATGGCATCCTCAACAGCAATACTCTCCTTCAATCCTGTCTCGTTTCAGGCTTCTCCCTTAACTCGAGGATCATTCTCTCTCGCGCATTTCACCAAACACTTCAATAACGCTTTAAAGCTCACTTCATGCCACAATATTGCGCCTTCTAAGCTTTTACCCGTTCCCTTTCAGAAGAAAAACCTCGCCATTGATTCTTCTTCTTCGACTTCTTTCACTGTTGTTGCTGCTAAAGGTTACAAGATGAAAACCCACAAGGTTTGTTTCTCTCTTTTCTTTAATGGGTTTTCAATGATTGATTAAATGTCTGCTTATTTTGTTAAATTGTGGTTGAATTTTGATTAATTGTAGGCATCTGCTAAGAGATTCAGGGTTACTGGAAAAGGCAAGATTGTAAGGAGGAGAGCTGGTAAACAGCATCTTCTTGCTAAAAAGTCCACCAAAAGGAAAAATCGTCTTTCCAAAGTGGTATGAACCTCTCTATTTTTCCAAATTTAAATACTTTTGTATAATGGATATCCCAAAAATTAATTTAGGTGCAATTGGTTGTTAGCAATTGATTCATAGACAAAATTAGGGATGTTTTTGAGCATATGCAAGTTATCCAGCTCCTTAGATTACTGGGACATGCGAAAAGCATTATATTTGATGGGGTATATAACATGTCGGGATTATAATGATTAGCTTAAGATTTTGGTTGAATTGGTTCCTTGACAGTATTCGTGTTGTATCCATCATACTAACAGGATTGCTGATTGTGATCCTTAACTGTGCTTATTTAATGTAGAATATTGTATGCTTTTCCTTGGATGTTGGTTAAGAAGGATGTTTTGTCTTCAGCATTTTAATTACAGTTGATTATCTGACTATTAGTGTGATTGTTGGGCATTCCCAATTTTTCGTTGTGAGTGTGAGAAAAATCAATCATACTGCTCATAAACCCGTCAAATTTCAAGAGAATTGTAAAGGTGAACTGTGAAGTGAATTAGGGTCATTTATGATGGATTGAGGTGAAAGTAATCCTCGTTGTATTTGGAATTTGAGGCTCAGACCGTAGTTTTCAGGACTTCAGGTCTTAACTTGGTATAGAGTTTCCTAGGTTTGTGTGCTATTCAGTTGACATGCTTGTTTTCCTTTAGAGGCGAATTTTGGTTGAAAAGCTAGGTGTACATGTGAAGCAAGGATATGCTGTTGAAGTTAGTTATAGCTGTTGAGGATTTTTATGTATTGATTCATAGCATTTGTGGATCAATTTGAGTAAATTAAAGCTTAAAGGAAGAGCTAAGGGCCTTGTCCCCATGTTATTGTTTGGTTATAAGATTTAGGGAAATAGTAATCAACTGTTGCAGGAGCAGCAGCCACTAGGGTGTCTTACGAAGGAAAGTATGTCAACTAAGTAGCAATTAAAATGGTTTCTTTTCCTGTCATTATTACAAATTGGTATGAAAATACGAGCATAAATAAAAATGACAGAAGAAATTCAGTATAGGCTTTTTTATGGGCATGCATTCTATGATTGTAGTGGATGTTGGAGAAGGAAATTGTAATAGGAAAGGTGTTTGATTGCAAAATTAGATGTGCTTCTTTAGGTTTATAGAGGAGTGACAAGATATGGACGATGTTTATAGAGGACTTGTCTCTAACTAGAACAAATCAACAGACAAGACATGATTAAGCATCTTATAGACAAGCAGGATTACTTATGCTTTTAGAAAAACATGAGATGCCTTTTCCTAAGTTTGTGTCTTTGTGCATCACATGTGGATGGAATCTGGTTATGTCCAGTCTTGGTCTAAATAATAAGATGTTATTAAACACTGCATCCTTCATCCGCCTTGTGTCTGAAAACTTTATGGCTTCTTGGCTGTTGATTGTCTTACATTCTTATGATATATGAAATAAACAATCATTATTTCATGATATTCTCGTCTACAAATCGCTGGATTTTTTTTATATGAAGTTTGTGACAGACAAAACCTTTACCTTTGCATTTTTCTATTAGTTTGAAATGATCATTTTAGACGTCTTTGTTTTTTAAGGGTTCTACAAGAATATGTCTTATTTGTTAGGCATCATTATTTGTTACTTCCTAGGTTGTTTCTTGTGACAAAATTTACAGTAACTAGCATATGAAGGAATTGGGGATGAGTCAACCCCTTTGTTTTTAGCACCATACTCTTTTGGCTAATTATTGGCTTAGACTATTAAGCAATTTCCCATTGTCCATTTTGTTTGGTTGATGCCATATGTGGAACTAGACAATCACTATAAAGCTTGAGCTTAAACGACGGAAGTGTTGGACATGATAGTTGTTATTGATATAAATACTGTTCCCTAATATCCTTGTTGTAGACAACATAAGGAGAAGCAATTTGTTGTGGTATGGGTAATACCATCAATCCTTTAGAACTCTTTCTTTTTCATCTAATGTCAACTCAAGGCATCACAATCACCGACTATGCTCTATAAGGAGGCCGACTCTCGCCCTATTCCAATCCTTTGGTCATTTTAAGTAACTGCCAAACCACCTACTAGGAGTGCGTATTAGGCGCCCCATTCTATCCAGATTGTTCATTTTCTGCTATTGGGCATGCACACAATGATTTGATTGACTTTCTCCATACTCGTATCTCATCAACTTGGAAAATGACCATGGATGCTCATAAGGAAAACTACTTGCATTCCTCCTCATTAACCTTTTGCCTGGAAAAAACTAAGTTTGTATTTTCAGAAAAGTCACACTTTGTTCTCTGTTAACTTTCTTATGCCAAGGACCAACATTGTGCATAGTGCATAGTCTTTTGAACCTTGTATAATCAAATAACTCAATCACTGTCACAGATTCACTCATCTCCTGGCGAATTGCGTTGCATATAAGCGAATTATGGTCTGTCTTGGGCTATTTTAGGCCTTAGGGTCATTTTTGAGCGAATCACAATTTTAAAAAGCGAATTAACTGACCAATCATGTTATACTGAACTCAATCCTAATCCTGTTGTTGCTGATGACATCAAGTCTCATAAGTCTTACCTCAAAGCAAGGTGATATAAAATGAGGAATTAGAATGTACGGTGTGTATTACAGGATCCTCTACTTAACAAAGAAACATACTAAGCAAACTTTTAATGTGGCAATGTATCAGATCAAATCTAATTCACTTTTAGTGTTCTTCAATGATTAGTTTCTATTTTAGACTACAATTCTATTTGCTGTCTGTCTAGAGTGACAGAGTCTTAGTATGCAAAACAACAGAAGGGAAGAACTCTGCACTCTGATGCAGGATTCATCTCGGTTCATGTTTTCTCAAGTCTTTTCAATTCGTCATTTTCAGCAACATGAACTTTTGTTTTCTATTTTCTCTTTGAAACCTGTTGCTGTGAAATTAAACAGTTGAATCCGCAACAAGTGATTATAGCCTTTCTGGGTGTTTAAGGCACTTAACTCTTATCTCCGTTGTTGCACAGGTTCAAGTTGATAGGAGCGATTACGACAATGTGATTGGAGCGTTGCCATACCTCAAAGTAAACAGGAAGGTATAGTTGAATTCGTAAGCACCAATTTCCATCTCCTATTGAGGACCTGTTATATTCCTTTCCCTCTTTTGTAATTTTTTAATTATGTCTAGGAGCATGCTGTTATTTAGCAAAGTATTTGTTTTCGAGATTTTTGTTTCTCCTCCGTCACTGTTATTTCAGCGTATATTCATGTAACTGAATGTTAATTCACGGAGAAATTTCGTTTCGGCATATTATGGTTGTAAGATCAAGTTGTTATAACAACTTCGTACTATCGATCTATAAGAAAGCTCGTCAAGACATTCCGTTGCAAATAAAAGTAGAAATTCGAGCTACCATGAACACCTTCCCCCTCCATAACAAAAGATGTGGATCAATAACACTAAAACAAGATTGATGTTCTGGTGATTTGGAAATATTTCCCCAAAATAAAACCTGTATAATCCCAAATTGTAGTGGTCTAAGGTAAGGAACTAAGGATGGTACCTGAATCCGTATAATTTTACCTGCTGTCATCCCTATTTGTGAAGATTGGGATAATCAAGCACAATGGGCATTTGTAACATGATTGTTGTTGGGAGTTCTTTTATGGTAAACTATACTGAAATCTGTTAACTACGAGTAGAAAAGCAGGCATTTATTCAAAGCTATATGTTTTGATCCACCTACAATACTTGTCAAAAACTACGAACAAATTGTGCCTAGATTAATGGAGGAAGTAATCCATTTACTCTAACTGAGTATTTAAACTTGCACAAAAAACACAAGGGGGATCTTGTTTTGCTTCTAAATCGTCAAAATTTAGGCATTTACTATGGTAGACATGGTCGCAAGGAAGAATCGCTACAATTGGCAAGAATTCAATCTTGCATCGACCCACTGGTTCTTCCCCCAGATCCTTCTCGCAGAGACAGCAGCACACTCCTATTTTCCTTTCAGAGTTGTCAAAACCTGAGATTGTAAACAAACGGAAAAAGATCATCATCTAATGATCAAATTCTGAACAATGTAGGAATACGAAACGAGGCATATACCTTTAAACTTTATATAGTTTTTTGGCTCAGCCTCTAGTTCCATATCTTGCTGGCTAGTTGAAGACTTGTGTACATCTTTCTTTCGTGAAGACTTCTTTTCACCCGCAGAACTCTCTTGCTTAGTTATGTTAGTGGCGGTTTTAGTAGATGTCTTGCGGCCACAAGGGGATCGAAGTCTCTGTTTACTTGTTGAAACCTTTTTACTTTCAGTAGGCTCAATATGTGCTTCTGTTTCATCAGTAGGTAGGCCAGTCTGTGTTCCGATTTTAACATTTCGAGTCTCCTTGATGATCTTCTTTCCAACTGCAAGTGTAGAAAACAAACCACGATTCATCAACATTCGATAGAAAACATATCAAATATCAATCATCTAGTTTCCTAGACAAAATTGATGAGATAATGTCAAATTACTACTTGTTGTTGCCTTCTTTGCTAGACTAGCAGCAGTTTGTTTAAATATTGTAGACGCGTTTGTAGAAACACTAGTAATTTTTTCGGAACAACCCCCTGAAACATCCTCAGGCTTCTTATTCTTATTTGTTGCGTTGCTAGGTGAACTACTACTAACGTCCACAGATCTTCCAAAAGCTACTGATGTCTGGTTACCTTTACTCGAGTGTCTGCCCCTCCCGACTTCTTTCCCTCTTTTGTTAACCATTGTCTTCCAAGATTCTTATCTTAGAACAGAAGTGTCACAGGCACCTGAAACAATAATGACTTAGAAAATGCTGCCCCGGCCATGTATGTACACAACACATACGTGCATACAAATGTTTTTATTGTACAAGCATCGGAGTCATGCGCGCGTATTTTCAGGCATTATCATTAACAGTTACACCTAACGATTTCGCAACAATACGTTTAAAGAGCTACACATCCTTTTTTCTTAATTGAGATTAGCCAGAAAATGAATTAATCCTTTATATAGATGCCAGATGGTGAAAATCAAACTTTGTCACAAGGATGAAAATATAGACTTCAATTATTAGGCCAACTTAAGATTTTCATGAGAATCTTGCATATTTAAGAACCACAGATTGTCCTACTAATTAAAGATTTTTCATTCCTATTAAGGTTTGATCTCACTAATTAGCTTTACCTTAAGAATTCTATTGTATTATCCCGATATTTAAAATCTAAAAAAGAATTGCATACATAATATTTACATCTATTCAATACTTTTTAAATCTAACAAAAATATCAACCCAATATCAAGGAATAGGGATTAATTCACCCTTACGTTGTACATAAAAAATAACAAATTTTCTTTATTATTAACAATTTTAATTTTCCAATGGAATATAATACAGAAATTAGAAAACAATTTATATTTTATATAATTGTTTTAAATTTCCAAAAAAGAATAAATGGTTAACTAATATAGTAATATAATATTAAATTACATATAAAAAAACCCTGATTCTTTCTTAAGGGTTTTATATATCATTTCCCTTCGATAATTTCAAATTAATAATATAACCTAATCTTTAATCAAGATAAATAAATGACTAAAACAAATTAAACCCACAAATTCAATAAAAATTAGAACTACAAAGATGAAAAAACAATCCAATTACTCCATCTTTATGTGTATTTAAAAAAAAATACATAAAACAAATTAATGATGCCCTGCTATACCGTATAATACATAAATTCATGAAAAAAAACATAAATCTTTCAATGGGGTGAATTTAAAATGATGAAAAACTGAAAAAGATGCATAAAATCAAACAAATAAATGATTAAAATATAAAAAAGAAAAATAAAATTAATTAATAATAAAAGTAAAAAAGAACAACCTGATGAATGTTAATAGAGAAAAGAAGAAATAGAAAGAGTGAAAATGAAGGCGGCTGGAGAAAGACTGCCTTTTAAAGGTATCGAATCGTATCATTTTTCCGCGTTTCCGATCATTCAGCCTTTGGACTGGACTTTGTACTAGGTTTTTTTGTTTTTTTTTCCATGTTGCGTTATTTTTCGGAAAAATTACCTATAATAATTCAAACTATTTATGATTTTCCTATAATAATCCCACCTATTGATTAATCATGAATAATTCTAACTTTGAGGGGTATTTTCCTAGAGTAAACTTGGGTAACCCGATGACCTGCTATAGCAGGTAATTCACCAAAAAAATAAATTAAATATTAATTTAAAATTAGAAAATATTTTTGAAAATTTATATAAAAAATTCTAAATAATTAAAAAAAATCATAAATTTTTTATAAATATTTCTTTAACATTTTTTGTCGACATTTTATTTTAATTTATCTTTTTTTAAAAAAATAAAACTTGCTATAGCAAGTCATCCAGTCACCGGGTTTACTCTAGGAAAATGCCCCTCAAAGTTGGGATTATTCATGGTTAATCAATAGGTGGAATTATTGTAGGAAAATCATGAATAGTTTGTATTATTTTAGGTAATTTTTCCTTTTTTTTGTCGGAAAATTTATCTAGAATAATACAATTTATTCCTAATTTTTCTACAATAGTCTCACTTATTGATTAACCATGAATATTCTCAACTTTAAGGGGCATTTGCCAAAAGTAAACTAGGGTAACCCGATGACCTGCTATAATAGGTAATTCACCAAAAAAGTAAATTGAACATTGATTAAAAATTTGAGAAATTTTTTGAAATTTACATAAAAAATTCTACATAATAAAAAAAATCATAAATTTTTATGAACATTTTTTAAATATTTTTTTCGACATTTTTCAATTTATCTTTTTTTTGAAAAATAAAACTTGCTATAGCAAGTCATCCAGTCACCGGGTTTACCCTAGGAAAATACCCCTCAAAGTTGAGATTATTCATGGTTAATCAATAGATGAGATTATTATAGGAAAATCACCAATAGTTTGGATTACTCTAGGTAAATTTTTTTTGTTGTCTTTATTTTTTTTACAAGCATTTTAAAATAATTTTAAGGCTCAATATCTTTAAGTACGCATTATAAGAAATTGTAAAATGATATATTAAATATTTTATATCTGGATAAGTTTATAAGATGTCACATGATTATATTTTTTCTTCAATATATACTAAAAAGCTAATTTAAATTTCTCTCATGGAAAAAACTTAAAAGTAGTAAAAAAAAAAGATGGAGAGTACTTGTTTTTGAAAATGAATATTGGGTTTTGCATGTCTTAGATAATTTTTGAAAAATTAAATATCAAAAGTTTTATATTAGATGTGATATATGTAACAATTTATTTGTGTAATGTGATGAAAAATAACAAAAAGTTCTAGTTAAATATGTGATCAAATTTGATGTATTCGATGCTTGTAACATATTTGGCTTAAATTTTCATAAAAAGTTTGAAAAGATGATATAAGTAAAGCTATCTTTTAAAAATGCGAGGCAGAGAAGATCGAGGAATATATGCTTGTAACATATTTGGTTCATTTTCATTTTCGAGAATAGAAATCAGTAATTAAGATGTAAAGAATATAAGTTTGTTGATGTGATTAAAAGACAAAGATTAGAATTCTTGCAAAAAAAAAAAAAAGAAGACTATTAATGGGATAAATTAAAATAAAAAGTTGTTCATCATTTAGAGTATAAGAAGAACTTAAGCCCATAACAAAGTGCTATGAAATTAGTGGGACAATATAAGAGTAAAAACTTAAGCCCAAAGGAAAGAAAACGAAAACAACCAATTGCATTGATCAAAGGATAAGGTACGAGTCGTCGCTTATTAGCACAGACTCATCGCTTATATCATGGACTCGTCACCTTAGAAAGTCGACTTGTTGCTTATGGTGATGGACTCATCGCTCCAGAGTAATGACTTTTCTGAAACTTATGGTTGTGTTTTTGTTGATAGTTTTGGCGGTTACTAAAACAAAGGAAACCGATTTATATCAGATTTATGTCGGTGTATGACATTGGAAAGTGGTATAATACACATGGGAAAGAGTAAGGCATGCATATTTCCTATATAAGAAAGCATAAAAACTTATCTCCACTTCATTTCGAAATATGTGCTCACTTAGAATGAACACAACGTTTGTTTTTTGAAAAATAATGTCATTATGTTAGGTAAAAATAGCGAAAAGTTAACAAAAAAACTTCTCTTTTGTCTACCACGTGAAAACTTAAAAGTTCAAGGTCACCACATAGATTAAAAAAATATTTGTCTGTCACACGAAAAAGCAGAAAATTCAAGGTTACTACATGAAATTTTCCAAAAAAGAAAGCAGGGATAAGCTACTTTTGAACATAATTGACTACTTGTAGAATGAATGAATTGTGCTTTCAATTGGCAAAATGTTTGGAAGAATTTGGTCATGATTGCCAACTAGTCCTATCTCATAATTTTAGCTATAATTTTCATTTTAGTTTATCTCAAAATTTTATCTATATATTTTCTTTTTGAAATGTGGACATCACCTTCTACCTACCATTAAAACACATATTTAACCACTAATTCGTTTTTTATTTCTTTTCTAATCTAAAATCTTTCATTATCAGATCACAAGCAAACAAAATAAAAACAAAAAAAAAGTTTATACTTAATAAAGGTGGATTTGGCAAAAGGGGTTGAATATTTGGGACAGTGAGAGTACTATTTTTGCAAATAATCGACTGTATTTGGACATGAACTAGACCAGTGAAAACGCAAGCGAGTTAATAGGTCGGATCAATTATAGATAGTGTCATTTTTTTCAGGTGGAGTCCATTTCGTGTTAGGTTTATCTACAGAATCACGTGTTATTATATTTTATCACTTAATATTTTCTAAAAATATATTTTATAGAAAATATTTTTGTATAAGACGACCAATACACCAATTTTAGGGGTCAATGTTTAGTGAGTTTTGACGAAAAATGACGATGTGCAGCCGAAAATGTTGACGGGGAACTAAAAAATAGTCAAGTTTGGATTCCGATCGGCTTGACATAGTTTTTTCGATATTATTGGCTCACAGATCAAGATTTTTGAGTTATGACCCATTAAATTTTAAACTAATTTCGAATTAAATAAAATTTTATTAGGTCTAATACGAACACATGAAAAGCTTGAACTTGACCTTTTAAGGGAAAATGAAAAGTTACTTTATACAATATGATTGGGTCAATTATCAAAATTATCAAAACGGTCTTGTTTCTTCCAAGTTTTGTAAGTTGTTAACTTATTCACCTTTATACTTCTATTAGTCATATAGTCTAATATTTTTTTGCTCTTAAATGATAAATAACAGTTTTGTAGAGTTGTGAAATACATCAAAGATGACGCGGACGAGTGCTCCTAAGACAAGAGGATATCAACTTGAGATGGTGTTAGTATTTCTCTCAACTACTCAATGAGACTAGGGGCCAAAGGAGGAGGAGAGAAAAACTTCTAACATTCAAAGACCACATGACTATAGATCAAACAATGTTATTATCACATAATAAGTAGGAGAAGATCTCAAAAAGACGGGGAGAACGAAAGCAGTTGAACCTAATAACATACAGATTGAGGTGTGGAAGGGTTTTGGAGTAGAGGGTATACGTTGGTTGCCTAACCACTACAAAAAAAAATGCAAAGTTGCGACTAAAATCACCGACTACCTCATTTTAGTAGGAAAATTCCGACTAGTTTACCGACTACCACAAAGTGGTCGGAGTTTCCGACTAATTTCCTACTGAATCAATTTGGTAGCAAAATTCCGACTGAATTGCGACATACATTTTAGTCGCAATTTTTCCGACGGGCGTGCGACTATCATATTAGTCGGAAGTTAGTCGGTGACTTTTGCAGTAGTTTCCGACTACCACACTTGTCGGACATTAGTCGGAAATTATCCAAATTATTCTATAAATATACCAATCCGCCATCCTATTTGTTTCTATCTACATTTCACTCTACATTTCTTACTTTATTATCTTCAAATAATCTTAACATTACTTCTTACTTCAAAAAAAAAAGATACATTATTTCTTCCATTCCACAATGATTCTCGCTAGCAATATTACAAAGGTGTTGTTTACTTAGATTTTGCTTACTTTAATTTTATTATATTATTTATATTTTAATAGTGTGGCCGTTTTTCCATTGTAATAATTATGAGTACTTACCCGAAACTGTTGTTATTCTCTTGTATATACGATGGCGTTGTGACAAGAACGATTAAAATATGTTCTTGAATTTTGATGAAATAAAGCATTGTTTTGCAAATAAAATTTACAATGTTCAATTTAATCAAATTTGGAGAACTTATTTATCGTTTTTACCACATTTTCATCGTATGTACAAGAAAAAAGACTAGTTCAATCGAGTATTTATGATTTTTAAGGAAAAAAAACGCAAAAAGCTGAAATAAAGTTGGTTAATTGCCGACTGGATTCCGACCAGTAAGTAGTCGCTATTTGGTTGGAAACTTCCTGATTTTGTCTATAAATACCCTCCCTCAACGTAACTTTTTCTACATTTCCTACAGTTCTCTCTACTCTTTTTCTTCTTTATTCTCTCCAAATAATTTTGGTTAATTTAAACAAGTACCTGGTTAATCGAGTATGAGTTGGAGAAGGGCGGGATGAATTGAAAAACATAAATTTAACGGTTTCATTTTTCGGATAATTTAAACTACTATTTGCTTGCGTTGTTTCTCACTTTGTCCCTTTCCTCCTCCATCTCGCCCTTGAGCACTTGATTGAGGAAACTCAAGTGTGAGATGGAGGAGGAGAGGGACAAGTTGAAAAACATCAATTTAACGGTTCTATTTATTGTAAAAAAAAAAATTTAATGAGCTTTTTTTTTGTGCCATTTTGTTGTAATAATTATGAGTACTTAACCGAAATAGTTGTTTTTCTTACTTATTGTCTTGTACGTTTACTATAAAAATGTGTTAGAAACGATTAAAATATGTTCCTCAAATCTGACAAAATTCAGCATCGTATTATTTTACTTTTATTTGCTACTGAAAAAGAATAATTTTCGATTTGCAGTTTGTTGGTTGTTCCCGATGGTGGTAATTACGGCCTATTGTATTTTCAATGACTGTAAATTGCACCATTGGGGAACCAACAAGCTGCAATGAAAAAAGTATTCTTAGTAGATTCATAATAAGTAAAATTTACGATGCTGAATTTTCTCAGGTTTGAGAAACATATATTTAACGTTTTCAATTTTTTATAGTATATACGAGGAAATATTTAAGGAAAAACACTATTTCAACTTAGTACTTATAATTTTTACCACAAAATCGCCGGAAAAAAAGTTCAATAATTTTTTTTTAAATTTATTTACCGACCGGATTGCGACTGCATTTCCAGTCGCAAGTTGGTCGGTATTTTGAATTTCAAAAAGTGATCAAAAGGTCCTGACAGGCATTTATTCCCTAAGTATCCGTGTATTTACCGACTAAGCACCGACTAAGGGATAGTCGTCGTTTGGTCGGAAGTCTGAAATTACTGACTTTGTCAGAGATTCTTTAATGGCACAACTTTTCAAGTGTCGACACATCTACCGACTGGTTGCCGACCGATTGGAGGTCGCTATTTGGTCGGAAAATATTTGATTTTGTCTATAAATACCCTCCACGTAACTTTTCTTTACATTTCCTACAACATTCTACATTTTCTCTCTACTGTTTTTCTTCTATATATTCTCTCCAAATAATTTAGGTATGATATAAGCATTATTTTGGTTAATCTAAACAAGTATCTGCTTGCGTTGTTTCTCACTTTGTCCCTCGCCTCCTCACACTCATACTTGAGTTTCTTCAATCAAGTGTGAGTGTGGGAGGAGAGGGACAAGTTGAAAAACACAAATTTAACGGTTCCATTTATTGGAAAAAAAAAATTTAATGAGCTTTTTTTGTGCCATTTTGTAGTAATAATTATGAGTACTTAACAAAAATAGTTGTTTTTCTTACTTATTGTCTTATATGCTTACTATAAAAATGTGTTAGAAACGATTAAAATATGTTCCTCAAATTTGAGAAAATTCAGCATCGTATTATTTTACTTATATTTGCAATGAAAAAACTATTCTTAATAAATTCATAATAAGTAAAATTTACGATGCTGAATTTTCTCAGGTTTGAGAAACATATATTTAACATTTTCAATTTTTTATAGTACATACTAGGAAATATTTAAGAAAAACCACTATTTCAACTTAGTACTTATAATTTTTACCCCAAAATGGCCGGAAAAAAAGCTCATTTAAAATTTATTTTTATTTATTTACCGACCAGATTGCGACTGGTTACCCAGTCGCAGAGTGGTCGGTAATTTGAAATTCGAAAACAGCAAAAATGGCTTCCATACAGTTGTCTCCCCTTTACCGACCACTTCCCGACTATCGTCCAGTCGCAAGTTGGTCGGTATTTTGAATTTCAAAAACTAGTCAAAAGGTCCTGATAGGCACATGTACCGACCATGCACCGACCACTTTTTGGTCGCCGTTTACTCGGAAATTTGAAATTACGGAATTTGTCAGAGATGCTTTAATGGCACAACTTTTCACGTGCCGACACAATACCGACCAATGTGTGTCGCAATTTGGTCGGTAGGCAGTCGAAAGTTTTATCTATTGCTAATAAATTTGAAATTTGTTGTTTTTGCAAAGCAATGGACTTACGAAGTGAAAGAAGTTGGATGTACAACCGAAGTTGTAAAGGAGTTTATAATATGAGATATTTAGAAGGGGTCGAAGAATTTTTGCAAGTTGCAATGAAAAAAAATCCAGCTGAAGTTAGATGTTCGTGTAAACGGTGTGGTAATCGCAGACTGTGGGCTCCAGATGTCGTAAGAGATCATCTGTTAAAGAAGGGGTTTGTCGAAAACTACTACGATTGGTACCTGCACAAATGTTCTGACAGTGCACCAATTTGTAATGAGTTGGCTCCGGTTGAGCCACAGCAGAACACGGTTCAAAATCCGTATGCACAAATGGTGTACAATGCAGCAGCAAGTACTTTTCCGGATACACATCATCATTTTCTACCGCATTGTGATGATGTCGTCGCAAATGTACCATACTCGCCGCATGTACATATTGATGAAGATCTGAACCCCTAAGCAAGACAGTTCTTTGAAATGTTAAGAGCCGCCAACTTACCTTTGTACCCTGGTTGTGAAACGCATACTCAGATGTCGGTCATAGGAAGGATGTCTAGCCTGAAGACGGACTTTCGTATTCCAGAGAGACTTTATGATGAATTAAGTCAATTCATTATTGAATTGTTGCTGAAAGATAATCGGATGACAACAAGTTTTTACGACACGAAAAAGCAAATTTCGGCTCTTGGATTGCCTGTAGAGAAGATTGATTGTTGTGTTAATGGGTGTATGATTTATTGGGGCCCCACAGCGAGTATGACACAATGTGGTGAGTGTGGGGTTTCTAGATGGATATCAGATAACACCCACAGAAAGCAGTTCTACTACTTTCCCATCAGTCCTAAGCTACAACGGTTGTATGCGTCTGTGACTACTTCCAGCCACATGAGGTGGCATGCGGAGCATCGTTCAGAAGATGGAGAGATGTGTCACCCCTCGGACAGTGAGGCCTGGTTGACTTTCAACGCGACCCATCCGGGTTTTGCACGGGAGATAATAAGAAATGTGAGACTGGGGTTGTGTACAGATGGTTTCAACCCATTTGGCAGCTCGGGTCAACAATATTCATGCTGGCCCGTAATACTAACTCCATACAATCTTCCGCCCTTGATGTGCATGAAGAAGCAGTACATGTTCTTAACGGTGATCGTCCCCGGCCCTAACAATCCAAAACATAAGATTGACCTGTACCTACAGCCATTGATACATGAGTTAAAGTTGTTGTGGGAAGATGGGATCCAGACATACGACGTATCCAAGAGGCAGAACTTTCAGCTTCATGCAGCTTTGATGTGAACAATCAACGATTTTCCAGCTTATTCGATGATGTCGGGGTGGAGTACATCTGGTGTGCACGCTTGTCCATACAGCATGGATGAGTCCAAAGCCGTTTATTTAAGACACAGCAGAAAAGTGAGTTGGTTTGACTCACACAGGAGATTTTTAGATAGTAGGCACCCCTACCGCAGAAACCGGGTGAGTTTTAGCCATGGAGCTGTTGAGAAGGATGTTATGCCCGACATACGTACGGGAAATGAGCTTTTAGAGGAGCTGGATCGTTTAGGGTTTTTACGGGTATTTGAAGACGATGCAGCTGAGTTTTGACATACGTACGTATTTTGACATGATTTTTTGTTTTTCTTGCATGAAATTAGGGTTTATTGCATGAAATTAGGGTTTATGTATTATTTTCGAAATTTACTTGTTTTTTTATGTATTATTTTCGACATTTATCTATTATTTTTCGAGATTCATGTATTATTATGATTTTTCAAGTTTATGTATTATTTTCGACATTTATGTATTATTATGGTGTGATAATTAATTTTTTTATGCATTATTATTTTCGATATTTTCAAAATATATGAGCTTAGTCTTGTTTGGTTTTGATTATTTTTTGTAATAATAATTTCGAATTATATGGGCTGGTATTATTTTTTGGTGGTATTATTTTTTTGTGTAATGATAATTTTGAAATATATGGGCTGTTATGGGCTGCTGGGTGGTTTTTGCTGGTGGTTCTTGGGGCGGTTATAGGCTGTTTTAGGGGCTGCTGGGTGGTTATTGCTGGTGGTTCTTGTTAAAATTATTAGTTGTTAAATTTAGGTTATTAATTGTTAACATGGCTAAATTATTTTAGCAAGATCCCTAGAATGAGGAATAGTCAAGGACAACGGATTGACCCGCGAACCGGTCAACCGTATGACCCTGAATCGTGTCCGGTACAGCTTCGTACGCGTTCAGACCCTGAACAACCAGCCACTCGACCTCAGCCTGATCAAGCTGAACCTCTTACCCTAACGTATAATTCTCATCCTATTCTGGGGTTAGAGGATCATGTTTTAAGGTCAGAGTTTAGGCGGACAGAGGGGGTGGTCACTCCCGCTCCGGTGTCGTCGCGTGCTTCGCGACGTCAACCTAGGACACCGGAGTCTGATACAACGCAGGGGCCACCGCGCAATGATCCTGCCCCTGCGCCACAGCATGCACTACCACCCCTGCCATGGATGCCTGATGGCACTGGGTACATATTATTATTTATTACATTGTAATTGTTACATGCACTACGTATACTAAGAATAACTTGTTTGTTTATGAAGGTTTGCCACAGACGGTGGCAGCCAAATATCCACGTCCATCCATAGGATCTTTGAGTCCTACCAAGATCCTAATGGATGGGCATGGAGGTACCTAAGTAGGCAAACGATCGATTACTATTGGACACAATTTCAAGTAAGGATATGTACTTTATTACTTATTTGATTGACTTACTTTGGTATACAAAAACTAATTAATTGATCTTGTCGTTTTAGAACAATGGGCTTGGGATCCTTCTATCACTTCGGCAATGTACGCGGAGTGGGAGAAGAGGGCCAAGCTCAGGTCCAAGGACATTATTCATTCTCATAGGAGGCTCTATGAGGAGAATAATGCTTACAAGCCATCCTGGGCGTCTCGGGAGATTTGGGACCAATGGGTAGCTGCTTGGAAATCTGACGAATTCTAAGCCAATCGGTCCAGAAGGAGGAGGAACCGCCGCCGGGGGGCTGAAGGGGCTGCCGCTGAAGTCACCCATACCGGCGGCTCGGTATCTGCGCGCAGGACATTGCGCATATTGGTATAACCTTGAACTTTCCTAATTTGATTTTTTAGTTTTATACACTTATAAATATTAATTTTATACACTTATAACCATGGTTGAAATTAATTTCAGGAACAAGAGCAGCGTCGCAAGCCGCTCTCTTATGAGTTGTTTCTACGCACTCATAAGGTGCGTACAAAGGACGGGTTGCAGTGGGTCAACGAAAAGTCCAAGGCCATAAATGTAAGTTCAATCTCTTATCCATATAGATTATAAATTAGCATTTTTTATTTATCATTGAATCATAGCTTAGTTAGTTTTTATGGTAGGTTAGATTTTGGTACTTTAGCTGTTTTAGAATATTACTTAGGACATCTGATATTGTAATTTGAGGAAATGTTGGTTTGGTAGCTGTTTTGGTAGTAGATACAAATTATATCTATATTGGTTTCTATTTCAGGGTTAATTAAATTTTGGTTTAGTTAGTTTACTGGGGAAACTCTGCCGAAATTTTTACAAAATATTTTGTTTCTTTGTTTAGGATGAATACATGCGCCTCCATGCCGAACTTCCTCTTGATGCGTCTGATGAGATGATTAACGACGCCTATTTTCAGGCCGTTAAAAATATCGAATCACAGGCGCCCAAGAAGAAGAAGCCCTCTAAGAGCGTGTATGGGGTTGGTGATGCGGCGACAGTTTATTACGCAGATGTTGGGACGCCGCAGTCCCAATACCAAGCCGCTCCTGCTCTTCCTTCTCCTCAACAAATGGTGAACGAGAGGCTCGATCAACTTCAGGAGTCTATTAACCGAGTTGAGGACCGCCTCAACGAGCACATTTCAAATGAGGAGCAGTCTTCACTCTTGGAGGAGCAAAGGAAATTGAGAGAAGAGGTCAACCATTGACTCGTCTTTATGCGCACCCTTTTCCCCCAAAATCCTCCCTCGACCAGCTGATCCCCTTGTATCTTTGTTTTTATTGTTCATTTGTATGGACTAAACATTAGTTTGTATAATATTTTTATGATAATTTGTATATTTGTATTATTAATTTTTTTCGTGCCTTATTTTATTATCTTTATTGCGTTTTGTGTTTCGTTTGATCGATAATTTAGGATATGTATAAATTAATAAAACTGGTCAAATGTGGCCATTGACCACATTTAACCAGTTTTATTATTTTAATATTATATTATTTCCGACTAAATTCCGACTAACCGGTAGTAGGAATCTAGTCGGTAGTCAACAAATTTACCGACTAACTACCGATCAGGTCTTAGTCGGCAGTTGGTCGGAATCGAGCGCCGCCAAAATTTTGGCGGTTTTTGGACAAATTGAGGAACGCCTCTTCCGACTAATTTCCCACCATTAGTTGGTCGCAAAGTAGTCGGAATCCAACGCCGCCACAATTTGGTCAGCCTTTGGATACACTCACGTTTGACTTTTCCGACTACTTACCTACTAATGTTTAGTCGGCGGTTAGTCGGTAAGTCAAATTAATTTTTAATTATTAAGATTTCTGGAAAATCAATTTAAATCATGTTTAAGACCTACCGACTACTTACCTACTAGACATGTAGTCGGTGTGTCGCGACCACATATTAGTCGGTGCTTGGTCGGAACATTGCGACTAAATTCCTACAACCCCTTCTAGTCGAAATTGCGACTAAACACCTACCAACTGAATATTAGTCGGAATTCCGACTGATTTACCGACTATTTGTATTTACCGACCATTCTGAGCCGACTAACTGGTGTTAGTCGGTGTTTAGTCAGTATAGACGTATACCGACTAAACTGCGACTATTGTGCGTAGTCGGAAAAATGCGTTTTTTTTGTAGTGAACCACTTTAATGCTATCTTGAATAAACACAAAATGTCGAAAAAATGGAGGAACAACACACTTACCCCACTATATAAGAACAAAGACGATGCGCAAGTATGGAAACTATAGAGGAATCAAATTTCTAAGCCACACAATGAAATTATGGGAAAGAGTGATAGAGAGGAAAATCAACAAGAGACAGAGATAAGAGAGAACCAATTCGGCTTCATGCCAGAAAGATCAACCACTGAGGCTATTCATGTTTTTAGAAGACTGGTGGAAAAATATCGGAAGCGATATAAGGATTTGCATATGGTGTTCATCTACTTGGAGATCATGTATGATAGCATACCACGAGACATCATCTGAGATAGCCTTAAGGCTAGAGGTATTTCATAAAGGTACATTGAGGCCATAAGGGATATGTATGACAAAGTATCAACTAACATTCAAACACTACCGGGGATAACATAGTCTTTCCCTGTTAAGGGCCTCCATCAGAGATCGGCACTAAGCCCTTTTATTTATACGGTCATTAAGGAAGACATTTCTAAATCAATATAAGAGAATGTACCGTGGTGCATGTTATTTGCTGACAATATCATGTTGGTAGCTAAAACTAAGGAGGAAATTAATCACAAAGAGTTAAGAGCAGTTTTAAAAGGTTGAGGGTTGCGCATAAGTCGTATAAAGACAAAATTTTGCGATGTCACTTTAGTGGGACATCGCCAATAGGGGAGCCAGAGATGACCATTCGTGAAGAAGTTGTTGCAAGTACGATCAAGTTCAAGTATTTGGGATCAGCTATCTAGAGTAATGAGGAGATTGATAGAGATGTTACTCATCGAATACAAGTGGGTTGACTCAAGTGGAGAGAAGCCACTGGGGTCCTTTGTGATAAGAAGTTTGCAAGTAGGTTAAAAGGTAGAATTTACTGAGTTGCAATCAAGCCTGCTTTGGTGTATGGGACAGAACGCTGGCCCATAAAGAAAACTTTTGAATATAATATGGACGTTACAAAAATGCGTATGCTGAGGTGGATGTGCATTAATACAATGATGGATAGAATCAGGAACCATGAGTATAAAGAGAAACTAAGGGTTACACCTATTTGTGTAAAGATTCGTGGAAATAAATTGAGATGGTTTGGACATGTGCAGAGAAAGGCTTTTAACGCCCTCGTGAGAAGGACTTAAAGTATCATAGTGGAGGGTAAGATAAGTCAAGAAATATCTATGAGAATACGGGAGGAACAAATACGAAATGACTTGTATGACTTAAACTTCTCTGAGGACCTGACCAGAGATAGGGGTTGATAGGTGTTTTTGCCTTTGCCTTTTACATATCATTTTTTACTTGTCTTTTACCTAGCTATCTTTATTTTATTTTTATTTTTTATTTTATTTATACTTTCTCCGTTCCATATCACTTGGTATATTACAAGATAATTCACTATTCACTCCTCACTCTTAATTTGTGATTAGTTTTTAATCTATAAGTTAAAACATTGTCAAGCGTGATCTTATTTGATTTTGCTCAATGCAAAGATTATTAATACTAAATTTTCATATTTTGTGATTATTAATAATAATTAGATATATTAATAATTGAATTAGTGCATCGGACTGTGTGAAAACTCAAATGGTGCAAGTATTTTGGGAATGGGGGATGTATGTATTTTTATGTTTTTCTAATTTTATGATTAAGGGTCAAGCTTGTATCGTAAGCTGTAAGCTGGCGAATTTAGTCTCACTCACTCTTTTTGTTGCTAGAACCTATCATATTGAGAGTCAATCTATAGCTAGGGGACTATTTGGCATTATTTTTCTTTATGGATATAAGTTGTCGTTATCCTTCCTTCCCCAGACACTCATCGTAGTTTTTTTATGGACGGAACACACTGGGTACGACGATGATGATAGAAGTTTATCAAATCAATAGGTCTAATTTATACAAGTTGCAATAGTTTGAAATAGTAATTCCAAAAATCTACAACTTCAAAGCCTAGTAAATAACAATAGAAGTAGGAATATTATATATATATATATATATATATATATATATATATATATATATATATATATATATATATATATATATATATATATATATATATATATATATATATATATATATATATATATATATTATATATATATATATATATATATATATATATATATACTAAATTATGATTACATATAATATATTACATATATATTAAAAGTTGAGAAATACTATGTAAAGACATATTTGAAAGTAACTATGACATAAATTTTTAAAGTGTTCTTTTGATAACATAGTATCCTTTTTATATATATAATAACTAAACAATCAAACAAAGTCCTTCTCATCCTTCTCATTTTAAATCCTTCTTATTTGATCCTAAATCTATATATATATATATATATATATATATATATATATATATATATATATATATATATATATATTATATATATATATATATATATATATATATATCATCCTATCCAATGTATCCCGCTCATAGAAAATTATGGACAGGGTCTTGGGAGGGAAGGACGGCGGCAACTCATACCCATAAAAGAGAGCACAGCCCAAGAGAATCCCCCAACTCCAAAAAATAGAGAGTCTACACAGGAAAGATAAATTAAATGCAAACAGATAAAATAGATAAGTACAAACAATTACAATAAAACTAAAAAAATTAAGAGGACAAGAACACCAAAAAGAAATCTAAGAGGAAATCAGAAGTCTAAAACATGGATATAGCGCCTCCAACTACTCCTATCCCTAGTCAGGTCTTCGGAGAGGAACAACTCACGCAAGTCAACCCTTATTTGCTCCTCCCAAGTTCTCTTGGGTCTTCCTCGACTCCTCTTACCCTCTACTATAATGCTTTCGACCCTCCTCACTGGGGCGTCGAAAGTCTTTCTCTGCACATGTCCAAACCACCTCAGTCTATTTTCGCGCATTTTTCCAGAAATAAGTGCAACTCCTAATTTGTCTCTAAACTCTTGGTTCTCAATTCAATCCATCAAAGTGTGCCCGCACATCCACCTCAGCATATGCATTTATGTGACTTCAATCTTATGTTCAATGATCTTCTTTACGAGTCAACATTCGGTCCCATATAGCAAAGCAGGTCTGATTGTCACCCGGTAAAATTTTTTTTAAAACTTACTTGAGAACTTACTATCACATAGCACCGCGGTGGCTGCTGGCCACTTAAGCCAACTCGCATGTATACGATGATTTACATCTCTGTCAACCATATATATAGAGAGAGAGAAACTGATAGAGTAACTAGATAATGAGTGATACATAAGATAGCAATTTTAAATGACAAATTGATGTATAAAACTTCTTATCGAGAGACACGTTCTTTTGATAAGTGAAATAGCTCGTCTAATACATTTTATGAGAATATAATTTCTTGTTTAAGGTCATTTCACTCCGTGAGACAATCTCTTACAATAGTTTGTCATTTTAAATTGGTTAGAAAGCAGATTCAGAACAAAGTTCCATGCTAAGTACTATAAGTAGCCTTTACACCGGGAATAGTTTAGACAATGGTCATCATCAACTGTACAGAGATTCAAATAAAGGAGAAAGATTTGAATGTTTCGAAGTTTCAGATTATATAATACATAATTTACATTTTTTTTATTATGTTTTTTGTTTTCTTTTTTTTTTTGAAATTTGTACACTTTTATTATCCCTACTTCCATCATGTCTAAAAGGAAAGATGCCAGAGATCAGGAAGGCAGCGACGAATGAATAGTTGTATCGGGCAGCATAGCAACTGTTACGATGAAGTATTCAGATCCAACAGGAAGACGGTTGGCAATGGTGTCGGATGATGATGTTATGCAATCAGACTGATGCCCTCCAATGTTGTACTCAGGCCTCGACACACCATGTCGGGGTTTCACAATACATCGTTCGATGTGGACAATCTGACCGATGATATAGGCAGGGCGAATTGGAAGATGGTCCGTGAATAAGGCCACAGATTCTGGTGAGAGGAAATAGTTTGGGCAGTTCCGGCTTATTGCCTCATACTGCCCCGATGAATTCAGGATGAAGGCTGCAATCTCGTGGACTTCAAAACGGCAAAAGGAGATCTTTTCCTTATTTGCCTGTTAAGAAACTGAACTAGTTAGTAACACTGAAATAGGAGACATCAACAATCAAAAGTAGTCAACACTCAAAAGGAAGACTTTCTACCATTGTCACATGATTTGCTAATCTCCTAACGAATCGCAAACCGAAAGAAGCGAATTATGGTTGGCTTAGGGCTATTTTGAGCGAATCGCAAATTCAAAAAGCAACTTAGCTAGAGAATCATATTTCGTTGCTTTCTACATACCATTGCATTCCAAATTTTATTAGGAAAGTCCTTGAATTTCCTATATTAAATATTGGGGTAGAGCTGTAAACATTTTTTTTTGGGTGTAAATAGTCGACCTCTCAGGAATGGAAAAATAGGCAAGTGAGTGCAGATATTCCCTCCCCCATACTCATACCCACCTAAAATTTGCATGCCCGCCACCTACCCACTAGTCATGGAGGGCTTCTCTATGATTATACGTGTCAGGATTTACATCCAGCCAATCATGACTTCCTGTAAGAAACTCTACCAAAAGGCAGTAAATACAAGATACAGTTTATTATGATAGTATAAACAACATACCTGTTTCTCAAGTTGATGCTTTGTGTATAATGTTTTAACCAATTCTTTCCTCTCTTCCAAATCCTTTGAAAGCTGCTTGCTTGCAGCTTCAGCCTTTGAACTCCTATCAAGTAGCTCCGTGCGTTGCCTTGATAAAATACCAACTTTATCAGCAAGGACTCTGATACATTGACGAAACTCAGCAGTACCATCATCTTCAACGTCGCTAGCAGAACTGGATAACAGAAAAAGAAATTATGCTAAGAGAACTATTGTTGTACCACATCCAGACCTCATAACTTCTTTACAAAATAGAATAATCGTCAACTAAAGCTATCATTATAATTAATGTAGCAGCACCTAATAACTACCACAAAAGAACAAATAATACAAAAATCGAAGAAAGTATTCTCATTTGATCTTAACCTGGCAAGAGATTGAGCTAAGGAATTAAGCGCATCAGCAAAACCAGCAACTCCCCCAGAAGCATTGACACAGGACCTAAGTCTTTCAAAAAGGCCACGCATTTTCACAGCAGATGCACGTAATTTGTTGTATTCTGAAGCTCTCCGGTCAGCAGCACAAAGGTGGGTTTGAGCTTCTTGCCTAGCTTCATGCAGACAGTTCTCAAGATGAGCACAATTCATCTGTGAACAAATCCAGAAGAAAAGGTTAAGACAAGTCAAAAGAAAAACAGGAATCTTGAAGAACAGTCTCAAACTCTCAATAAGCAAGAAGTATTGGTAGTAAAGGTTGGCCACAGGCCAGTTCTAACCGATCCGGTTCAATTAATCTTAGCCCTGAATCAGACCGGTTTGAGAAGCGGGCATGTTCAGCCAGAGGTGAACCTATTTTTCAAGAATTTTAATTTTAATTTAGAAAAATCTAATATATACTAATTAAAAAAAAAAAAAAAAAAACACTAAACCTAATCCCATACATCTCATTCCTGACCCAGCACCTCTTGTCCCCTTTGCCTTCAACTTTCTCCCTCTCCTACCCCTTGACTCATGAGCTTGGATTGTCCACACCATAGATAGCTTCCTAATCCTTTCCACAAATGTAGAGCACAGTAATTCGCACTCGACAAGGGATGTTCAAAAGAGACTATGCCTCCTCGCCATCGCCAGCACCGCACTCCCTCAACCTCCCCTCTCTTCTAGTTCTTTTTGCAACTCCCTCCTCCATTCGAAGTATACTTCAAGAAGGGATCGGAGGTGGTATATACTTTTGTTGTTTGTATTTTGTACCATGGAAGTTGAGACTTATGGAAGAATATATTTTAGAGGATTTACTTATAAGGAGTTAAAATATCATAAAACTTTAAAGCAGAATTATAAGTTTTTTCTAAACAAAACTAGTATGGTTCAAAGTTAGAATTGGACTTTTTCACGGTTCACCAAACAGGCCAATTCATCAACGGTTTTTTTTTTCAATTTCAAGCCCTGAACCAAACGACTGCTTATATTTGGCCGTCCAAGTTTCGATCTGATTCTCTACGGTTTCAGGCCGTTCCAGTTTATACACGGGCTAGTTCAGGGTTGGCCCTAGAATAGCCTTGCTTTTGGCCACCTCTAAGTGGGAGATATTCAATGAGAAAAATTTTAGCATTTAGGCATAGATCAACAAGAATCTTTCATTACTCCAACGCCGTTAAGTGACCATTGGAAGTGATAGATGTACGCAACCCTAACCTTGAGATAACAAAGAAAATGTATTCTACTATTTGTGCATAGTGCTCATGGTGAATTAGGATTCATGGAATGCTGGATGAAAAGAAAACAGGGCTCCTAAATGCATACCTGTGATTCATCTAGCAGCTTCCTGCTATTTTCTAACTCTAAGCCAAGCCTCGAAATATCATCCAATGCAGATGAAAGCCTACTTTCAGTATCAGTCAGCTGGTTTGCTTTATTTTCAATTTCAATTTGCAGTTCCAGCACAAGATCAGCATTGGCCTTTGCAGCATTCAGACTTGGGTCAGAAGAAGCCTTAGAATGCATGACATCGGAAGAACCTGTGGCAATGTGACAAGGTGACGTAGCACTTAGCTGCCCAAGCATCTTATTCTCAACTTTAGCTTCAAGCAGCTGCTCATCACGTTGCGGATCCATCATAGATGAGTCTAATTGAGGATTCTGCATTCCAGAAGAGTCGGTCATGTTCTCATCTACTTCTTGGGATTTTCTACTCATCCTAGGCAATAGTTCATCCTTTGAATCAGCTGCATTAGATGTACAAGAAATCTCATCCATGAGATCACTAGGTCGACAAGCTAGTTGTCTTTCCACTTGATCCAGAATTTCAGACCTGCAATCATCTGCCTTTGAGAAAGCAGCATCATTATTGCCCAAACACTTCCGTGCCTGCATATACTGCTCAGACAATTGCTGAGCCAACTCTTCGATGCGCTTTTCATAGGACTGACACTGCTGTTGTCTGGTCTTCAACATTGACTCAAGATGCTTTATGTACTCATCCTTCTGTCGCAGTGCTTCATTAGTTTTCTCCGCAGCGTCTTTTAGCAAACTATCTACCTTACTATCATCAATAGATTCAAGATCCACATCGGAGCTGAATGAGCACATACGTGCAATAACAGAAGCAAGGTCAGCTCTCAGTTTTGCATTTTCAACTTCCATTTTACTTGTTCCGGCAATGTTTACCAACTCACAGACATCAAAGAGGTCCTGAGACTCGTGCCTTTCAGGGGTAGAAGCAGCATTTCCTTCAACGTCTAATGGAAAACTATTTGTAGATGTAGAAAGTGAGGTCCTTGAAGTTCCTGGTTTCTCACTCTTGAATGGCAATCCAACCAAAGACTCGGGAGCATAACACTCAATATCCCTAATGTCAATGTCAAGCAAGCTAGTGTCAAAAGGAACTATATTGACATCACATTGGCTAGGCGTATCAAATAATCCCATGGCAGCTAAAATATCCCTAGGTATATATGGGCTTTGTGACTTCAAAAATTCCTCTCGTCTCCTCACCTCCTCTTCCCTTTTTGTAGCAAGTTTTTCAGCCAATTGTCCTGCCATGCCCATGTAAAGCTTCATCGAAGCCTTTCTTCTCACGATTTCCGCAAGACATGCCCTATAAGCAGGGCCAATTCCACGAACCACCTTTAAGCCCTCAAATACAGCGTCCTGTCGCTTTACCGCCTCCGAGAAAGCATTAAATTGCAAACGAACATCCTTTATAGTATGTTGAATATATGCAATCTTTTGCATGTAATTGTGAACAAACATATTCATGTCGTTCTTTTTATTTGTGCAATAATCAAGAAGATCAGAAATTGAACTATCACAGGCTGTCATTTTCGGAAGATGATTTTTGTCATGGACATCATACATAGGACCCAAGGCAGAAACGGCATCATGAGGACGGAGAGAAGAGGACAATTGGCTTGATAGACAATCATCTACCAGTTTCTTCACTGTACTGACATCCTTACTGCAAAGGAAAAAACCAAATATTATATGGGTGTATAAGCTCCGAGATACAAGTAAAGGACTACACAAAACGACATCTGGAAATAGGCTCAAGACATGATACCATAACAATATGAAATAACTTGATTTCATGCCATATGAAACTTACAAAAATGCACAATGACAGAATCAATTTCAAAAGTCAACAAGCACACAGAATGCGGATAACATTAAGGTAATAGCCAATCCATACATTAGTTAACACAGCAACAATCCCAAGTTCGACTGGCTTGTAGATCTAGTGAAGTCGGCGACTGGCATGTAAAGCTTATAAACTCTCAACAAAGCAAAAAAGCACAAGGTGTAAGCTCGCCAAGAGAGCCAAAAACACAAAGTAGATCATCCAAAACACTGGCAAAGTAGATAGCGCGTTAACGCTTTAGCTAGGATCGGCATATAAACCAGTTCCTAAGAAACTAATCCAAAACGCTTTTAAGCTTTATAACAGGCTCTTAATCAGCCTCAGAGAACAAGAGAAGAACATCCGCAAAGAGAAAATCAATAATGCTAGAGTTTCTACACTTAGGATAATAAGCAAACCAATCCTTACATCCAACCTCTAATAGCCTAATAAAGTACTCCATAGAAATAGCAAATAAGAAAAGAGACAACAGATGTCCTTGTTATGACCTTTAGAAGCATGAAAAGGAGAACCTTTTATTAGAATAGAGAAGGAAACCGAATTGAGACACAACATAATCCAACCATAAATTACCTAGGAAAGATCATTTTTACAAGGACTTGTTCAAGAAAATTCCCCTCAATAGAATCATAAGCTTTCCTTATGTCAACCTTGATCATGCATCTTGAAACAATATTGTTCCAAGCAAAGCCTTTGATAAGCTCAGTAATCAACAAAACATTATTAAAAAACCTTCGACTGAAAAAGCACAACCACTTATCAATAGCTATATGTGATGGGCTTGAAATATCAAATATTCATTATCAGTAGGCACTAGGATCTTGCGAAGCAAAGTAAGAGTGGTAATATTGATGGGGATATAATCTCCTATCAGCCCACAATAGCATTGAACACATCCTTTCTAATAATGTGCCAAATCTTTTTGAAAATTCTAGTATTGGAACCATCCATCCCCTGAATCATTATAATCGCTAATTCCCCTTAAAGCACATTCAACCTCATAAGAGTGGTTGGAAAAATTAAAGAATCAGCTTGACTTTTCTATATTAAGCCTCGGCTCTCATAAGGCCTATGTCAATATCCAACAAAAAATTTGCTCTAGTGCCAAGAAAATATTAATAGAACAAAACCACTTCAATGAGAAGAAAGGATATCACTATCATCATTTATCAACATGTTTGATGGAGAACCAATTCCAATAAACCGTGCCAAGGATCCTGAGATCATCAAATTAACTGCAACAAGCATTCGCAAGTGTTTTTAATCTGTTATAATTAGTTTTTAATCTGTTCAGCACTAAGTCTTGAAGGGCATCCTGTCTGGACGTTTGGGGTGTTAGGGTCCTGTCTGGACGTTTGGACGTTCTTTTTGGTATATTCTCTCTGTTTGGGCCTTTTGGTACTGGTCTCGGAGGGATCTTTTATCCTTTTGGTGTTTGTTTAGCTTTTACCTGGTGTGTTAGGTGTTGGACCAGCTTGTATTGGTGTTTTGATTGTTGCATAGTCCACCCCTATGCTGTCATGGGTGGCCTGTTTCTTGGTCCCCCTCATCCAATGGCTTTTTTCCTACGGGGTTTTTTTATGCCGGCGGGTTTGGGGTCCCTGGTTACAGTGTGGTGTTTCCTCCTTTCGTATTAATATATTCCAAATTTTCAAAAAAAAAAAAAAAACAAAAAAAGTCTTGAAGGGCATCCCTCCCCTTGCATCAAACCTAAACCCACAAAGAAACCCACTTTTCCTTTTTTTTTTTTTCTTTAGCCAAGTCAAACACACAACAAAGATCATCCCTTTCTATCCTCTTAACCTTATGCAACACAAATCCATCTATCACAATGCCATTATCAGTCTGTGAAACGAATCATCATCTTCCTTTGTCTCTTCTCAACCCTACAGTCGTTTCAAAAACCTTAAACATTCAAACTCTCTTTTCTCTAAACCCTAAAGTGTCTTTTATGTTAAACGTATATTAACCAGTTTGTTATGCTCAATGATACATCAATGTCAATCTTGTTCCTAGCATTGTGTTTCTCAATAGATTTCAAGAAAAAAATGAGATAACACTTATGAGTCTTGACCTTGTCCTTACTGCACCTTATATAAAGTAACTAACCCTTATATATATATTTATTTTTCCTCAAAAAAGCCATATGTAGAATACTAAATACTTACTCCAAGTACTCAATACGCAAACCAAAGGTGAAATAACCAGACATTCTACGCTATTATAGGATATCATTTGTATTAACTATTAATCCTCCCAAAGTCAACTTCTAAAAGAAATCTCCTCACTTTAAAAGGAACTGTTGCCATGATATTTGATATGTGAAAAGTTGTCAACCTAACAAGTTCAATTAAACAAAGAAAAGATCACAAAAAAAATACTATGTGACTCTAGAGAAACCCTCATTCAAATCAACAACCTCGAATCCTCCTATGTTAATTGTATAGTCAAGTAACTGTATCAAAGAAATTACATAGTCTAACTCTTTGTCATATGGTGGCCTCCAAAATAAAAAACAACATCATCATCATGCAAAGTTGACATATGAGTTATGTAAAGAATATATACAAAATTGACTAGATGAGGAATGGATGCTATTCACTTAAAACTTAAGTCTTTAAAAAATTAATGAGCCTTGCCTTTTTTAACCTCTCCAATTGAGAGAAAAATGACAATTCTTGGTAAAAAAATTTCAAAGGACAGTCATGTGTTCCGTTAGGAGCGCCTTTAGTACCCCACCCCTTTTGATACAACATATATATGCTCTCAACAATAAGACTGTATCAAAGTTGTCATCCAGCCAAGGGAAAAACAGACCATTGTCCATTTTCCACTATCAAATCTACTTGATATCCTTCTAATAACTAAAAGCTCAGTTATAAAAAGCATAACATATTCCAGCAACTAAAGTGGCCATGAACCCGAGACATGAAATATCAAAATCACCTAATACAAGAACTTATTGCTCATTTACACCGCAAATAATCTACTTTATTCAAGCATACATCTAAATTCTAAACCTTGCTCAGAAAAACTTCACATATCATAGATTCTGTAAATTAACATCTTTCCACCAGCTAGACAATGTATCTATGAACTACACTCTTTCCCCTCCCAAAAACTAAAAATAAAAACAGCGAATGAAGGGACACACAGTCTTCGGTAAATAAAGTATCAAGGAGCATTTCTAGGTTTCTTTTACTCAAAAAAACATTCCAATACAATGCTCTATTACCCTGATACCACTAAGAAGCTCCCCTAGGTGGTATTGAAAGTGTCGGACCTCGGATGTACGAAACCTTACCCTTGTAATAACAAAGAGTTAGTTTTCAGTTGACCCTTAATTGTAAAAACCATCAACAACTTTACATTATTAAAAAGTGCACATGATTCAAGATTCATTTTACTATAGTCCAGTTATAATCGAAACCACAAAACTATAAATCTTTGACTCTATTAAGAATGGACAGTCCTCAACTTAACTAACATATTAATTGGATATTACACGGGCACTCATGATGAGTACATAGACTACATTTCTAACAAAATCACAAAGACAAATTGAAGAGAAGTCACAGGGCTTACAGGAAATATGATCAGTTAAAGAGTTCCATGAGAACAAATACTCATAGATCAGAGTTCTCCCCTTATGTAACAGCATTGAACTTTTTTACGCATCATTGAACTCATAATTACATAAATGGACAACATTCTTCAAGTTCAAGACTACTCATCAAAGAAATCATCAATACATCAACTAAAGAAAGCATTAATTGTGAAACCAGTGCAGTTTGATGGCAAACATATGATCATCTTATAAACAATTTATTCAACCAAAAACTAACCTCAGAGACAGCATGATACTCTTCTGTTCATTGATGTGGCAATAATGTTCCTTGATCATCATTTCCAAATCCCTGATTGGCAATGAAGCTTTGCTTGAAAATAGATGTTCAACATCATGCCTCAGCTTTCCAAACACATGCTTAAATTGTGAAACCTTGTTCTCAAATTGTTTGTGAGAACAAGTACAATTCTCAACCCATTTCGCCAAGTTTTCTTCTTTTACGAGATCCAACAAACATTTTCGAGTGGATGTTTGTAGAGCTGGGATAATCATACAAGACCTTAACTTTTCAATGTAGCGATTAAAATTCAACAACAAATCAGAATGTACACGATGCTGCTGAGAATAACACTTAAGAAAATCCATATAATTTTGATTTAATATTCTAAAAAAGTAATCCAAATTATGCCGGGCAATCTCTATTGCCCTTTCCTGCACTTTCTGCTCACTCAAAAGCCTCTCACAAATTTCAATTTTCTCCATAGTCCTGGTGTATATGGCATGACCACAATGATAATGATATCGAAACTGTCTTTCATAGGAAGGTAATGCCTTAAGTGCAGGATCCACAGCATTATCCAACGGGTGAGGATCATGGTTTGAAGTTGGTGGTGTCGGTTCAGGAACGACATGAATTTCAATTTGTTCAGGAGAAGGAGGTATAGCATTTGCTTGCAATCGCGCCTTATTGAAACAGAATACTTCTTGTTCATCAGATGGTAGTTTATAAGCCCCAAGCACCTCATTAGACTCGAGCTTCATGTCCCCACATAAAAGAAGCTGATCACTGAATTGAATTCCAGCCATTGACTCAATAAACCTTTGAACTGACTCGACAACAGTTGAATCATCACAATCCAGTTCGTATGAATGTCCATTTTCAGCAATGTGAATCAACAGCTTCCCTCTACATATGTACCCGCCAGTGACATTCGAGCTCATCTTATCCCCACAAGAAGAAAAAGCCCTCTAAAAAAAGAAAAATAATCAGCACCTCTAGATCTCTAAACTAATATGCACCAATTTCTAGCTCCAACATGATCTCAAACAATTATCAGAAACCCTAATGGAGCAAAAAAACAAACAAAATACACAACTAAGCAACTTAGAACAAAACTAAAATTAATAATCCACAAAACACAAAATTAACCAAGCTGCTTTAAACCCACAATCAGCAAGAAACAATAGAATTCAGGGTAACACCGAAAAGCCCACAGTAGATTGTCTTTAATTTTCGATTCCCAGCAAATAAATTCACCGAAAAACAGACCCGTCAAAGATTAATCAATAAAACCCTAAATTATCAGAGACCCACCGAAAAAATCCGCATAAAACCCCAGAATCTAAAATATTCATGAAGAGATTGGTCAATTTATTACCAATTCGAGAGTTAAACAATCGATCAATTACTTATATCTTAGTTTCTGAGACGTAAAATCAGAGAAACCATCTGCCTCCAACAGGTAACAAAATTCTGGAAAGACGGAGATGAAGATTAAAACTTGCTCCAAAAGTCAAATCGCAGAAGAGAAAATTGAGAAGACAAGATTATGAATCGGAAGACAAAGTCTCGTATGATTCGGTGTATAGTAGGCGTGAAGAAGTAAGAAGTGCTTCCAAAAAGAATAAAGGAATTTAAATATTTTTATTACTGAAAAAAAATCATAAATCTAATTTGTTTTGGAGATAGAGAAGAAACATCGGCCATACGAGTAACTAACTAAACAACTACAAGCAAGAGCATCCTTTCTTTCCGTAACCATCAAAACTTGCTTATAAATTTAGGTCACGATGGAAACACAAAAACTTGGGTAAACCTGTTTTATTCTAATATCATAACTGGACCGGCCTATTCTCAGGCGTGTGCGCTACACGCGCTCTCGATTTTAATTTTTTGTTTTTTTCATTTTCTGGGCATTTTCAATTTGTACCTTAAAGGTATCAATTTTGACCATAAAGATATCAATTTCAACGTAAAGTAGTACTTAAACATATTAATTAATGTAAAATTTCAATAACAACATACAATTCATTACTTATCACTGTCAATTTTCACCAAACAAGCATCAATTATGACTTTATCTTGTTTTTGTTATGATGTTAACTATATCAATTATAAACAAAATACATTAACTACATAACAACATACAATTTATTACTTATCACTGTCAATTATTACCAAACATGCATCAATTATGACATTATCTTGTTTATGTTATGATGTTAACTGTATCAATTATAAACAAAATAAATGAACTATATAACAACATACAATTCAATACTTATCACTGTCAATTATATTAGGTAGAAATTGATCACTTTAATGTTAAAATTGATCACTTATAGGTTCAAATTGAAATTTTTACTTTAATTGATCACTTTACGTTGGAATTGATATCTTTAAGGTCAAAATTGATACTTTTAAGAGTAAAATTGAAAAATGCCCAGAGAAATGGAAAAAGCTTATGGGATGGAAATCTTGTCATGTTGGGCTTTGTATTGTTCATATTAACGTGGTGAACATAGGTGTTGTGTTTCGTATTAAATCGTATTAAATCGTATTGTATTTTACTTTGTCACCAAAAATAAAGTACATAATTATGAAAATGTATTGTCTTGGGTTATTTATGTCATGTCTATTATGTCTTATGTCATATTGTCATATTGTGTTGTAACACTTTATCATTCCTCAAGCGTGTTATGCTTGGACGGCTTGGCCAATGTCTATATTTACTCTATGGGTGTGTTTGGCAAGAGCAAATTGAGGTTGGGGATTGAGATTTTGGGGTAAAATTATAAAGGAAAAATTATAAGAAACTACCTAATCTATATACTTTTTTAAAAAAACTACCTTATATAAATTTTTTTGCAAAAGACTACCTTATATAATACAATTCTTTGCAAAACACTACCTTTTACTAATTTTCGTCAGTTGACTGTTAACATTAACGTTGACTGCACCGAATTGTATTATATAAGGTAGTATTTTGCAAAGAATTGTATTATATAAGGTAGTGTTTTGCAAAGAATTATATTATATAAGGTAGTTTTTTGTGCCATTAATCTATTATTTTAATCCACACATCTCTACTTTTAATCTTTAACCATACAATTTTATTATTTCCATTATTTTTTATTCTTGTGCCATTAATCTATGTTATTAATTCATGAGGACCTAAAATAGGGACCGAGGGACCACTATCACATCTTTTTTTGCACACATTGTGAATGGTCTAGTAATATAATAACATGTGCACTATAAGAAATTTAGTCTTGCTTAGTTGAAGCAATTTAAATGTCACCTTTTTTTAAGTTTTAGTGTCAAATCTATTCTCTTTCCTCGATCTATTCTATAGTCCAAAAAACACTTGCACCATGGAATTAGCCCCGCCCTAGTACAACTGAAGTGAAATCAACGAGAGCGAGTAAAAGTGATAAAAAGATACTCCATACTTATTGAAAAATGACATAAGTATGTGGATGAGATAAAATGTGAGTTAAATGTGTGGATGAGAATTTTAAAAAAATGTAAATCATACCAATAATAGAAATGAGACAAATCTTATGCGATGAACTGAATAAAAAAGTAGAGCTAACTAGTATGTATGCTCGTGCAATATAGCGATGTGTGAGTGTGAAGATATATATTTAATGATAAAATAATGTAAGTATATATTATTGTATATTCAAAAATATAATATTTAATGAGAAAATCGTATGATAATAATACCATTCAAAAAATTAGTTTTTTCTAATGGATTTTTTTAAAAATATATATATAAAAAACTATTTGAATGATAATGTAACTAATCATATTTGACTTCTATTAATATAATTTATTTGATTGTAAGTGATTTTTAGTGAATTCATACTAGAATCTTCCAATTAAGGAATAAATTACATTTTCGTGTAAATTCTTTCAACATACGTAGGAATTAATCCGGCAGTTTGACTGTACAAATCTATGACAATATTCTCTTAACTGATAATATATATATCAACAACTATTTCAGAAAATTAAAAGGCATGTGATAATTATTATCAAGATTTTTTTAAAAATTGAATTCCTTATTTACTAATTAAAATGAATTTTATACATCAATTAATAGATTACAATTTTGGAATATATAAGTCATGTACTCCCTCCGTTCCTTTTTGTTTTTCCACATTACTATAACGGGTAGTTCCATTTGTTCTTCCACTTTGGAATACTTTCCTAAAATGGAAAGTTTTTTTTTACCTTTATACCCCCAAATACCCCATTTAAACTTAAAAAAAAACGGATTCTTTGATGATTCCGTTTATTTGCCTCGACTTTCCAATCTCTTCATTATTACCTGCAAACAAAGCTTCCTTCTCCAAGAAACCTAACGTTTCTTTCTCTCTCTACCTTAAAAACCTTCCATGGCTTTCTATGTGAATCCCCCCTGTGTATTCATCAATTTTTCTCCATTTTTACTGCATTAAAATGTAGATCTGATTTTCCTAAACATTTTGAGGTACGTTTTGTTTGATTTGGTTGAGTTCGAAAATTTGGCCCTCTGTTTCTTCGTTTCTGTTCTTCGTCCTCCATTGTTACTATTCTTCCTTTCTTTGGTTGCCATGGAAAAAGACGAATCACACAGTGATTCAACCATACCATCATATCTTTATGATGGTTTATGCCTAAATGGTGAGTTTTGTTCTTGTTCGAATAATGGTAAGTCCCACTCTTATTCCGGTGAAATCTTAAGATGGACCAAAAAAGATCTTCTTTCATACCAAAAGGCAATTGCGGATGATGCTATTTCAGGATTTCGTGATCCTACTCCTTCTCCTACTCTTGAAGAAGACAACCAAAATTTGGTTGTCCCTGATACTCCTGAGGACATTATTGCATCAAGGGGTGGAAAAAACCCTAAAAAACGTAAATAATTATTGTAAGGTTTATATGTTTCTTTTGACAACCTAATTCTCCCTATTTCGATGAACCCTAATTTTCGAAAATCCACACTGTTAATTTCATGTATGATTTTTTTAAAACCCCTATGATGTATGCATGAGTTTAATTGCTTAAAAATGTCTGAAAAATAATGTATGTACAACTTGGTAGAGTAGCATTTGTGTATAATGGACTCATTAATTTAAGTTTAGTGATTGTTATGTGATTATCTTCATTACTTGTTGATTTATGATAAACTGAGAGGTCTTGAACCTCAATGATGAAAAATTTTCATTACATAATGAAGTAATTACATGAACATGAACTAGGCTTTTTTTTTGATGTTTGTTTCATATTTTGTTGCTCCTAAGTGTCTTACATATCAATTTTAATGATGAAAAGCAAAAACTGAGGGGCTGTTTTTTTGGATTAACGTTGTGTTTCTTCCATTGCTTCATCATATGCTTCCAAAATTTGTTGATTGTTTTGAGCAGCATCTTCATTCTCTGTTTGTTGATTAAGCTGATTTGTGTTTGGGTTTAGAAATCGAACACACTCCCTAACCAATTCGCTTGGTACTCGCACTTGTAATCTTAATCTTCCATTGTCTTCTTGCACCTTTTTCCCAAGATGTGGTTGAATATAATCGTTTGACCCCTTAACCTTGAGGATTTCATTCAAATGATGTTGTAATGAAATCCAAACATTGGTTAATGTTTTTGGATGTAACTCCTCGAATGCATCTTCCACGGCCTTAATTAGCTCATTCATGTTCTTTGGCATTTTCTTGTGCATTAGTGATTGTATGCTCCTAAAAAACCCTAAATCTAGAATATTACAATCGGGACTATTCGGTGGTTGTTGCGTTAAAATAAAAGTTAAACCCCCCCGCCTATTGTTTTGTTGCCAAATCGGGTCATCATTAGTAATGTGCACCCTTGCATTGTCTTGTTGGATGAAAATTGTTGTAGCACCATCACTTGGCCACTTCCTAAGTATTGATGGAATTAGTTGTTCAATTAACATGGTCCTATAAACCTCTTGAGTCCAGGCTGGTTTTAATTTCTATAGACCCCTTGACGATTGATTGAGTTTCTTTGTGCCGAACTCTATTTATGAAAGGGAAAATACCAATTTTCCCATCAAATGCATTGGCCATGTTGATTCCATTTTGGCCTGCAAGCCCCTAAAACATTGCTTTTGGTATGAATTTGGAAGATTTTCCGCTCTATATGGTATTTTTCCTTGTTTGATAAGTAAACTCGTTGTGTTTTTGGTTAAGTAAAACCACTTTTCATCAATATGTATAAAGTCATACATGGCTTTATACATTGGATGATGATGAATAGTGTCTTCTTGAATTAGACTTAAAATCCACTCAACCCTTCTGCCTTGTTTGCATCGGTAATGAAGGGTGGAGTGGATTTGAATGTGCCTTTATTTCCCCCCTTTGAATTAATCGCCAAACCGTAGTTGGTGCCAAGTCTAGACATGTTGCAACGTCTCTTATGCACGTACGTTCACCCATTGGCTTTGATTCAAGTACATTGGGTTGAACTTCAACTCTTTTTCTTCCACAATTTCTAAACCTAGCATCGACAATATATGGCTTGTTTTCTTCTTTACTTTCAATTGCTCGCTTCCATAAGTTACGAATTGTTCTTGGTGTGTATCCATACTTGTTTGCCATTCTAACAAAGGTTCCATGAGGGAGTGTGTCACTAACTTTGAGTGACAACATTTCTTGTAATATGAGATGCCTAAACTCGTTTGTAAGCCTTGGCTTACGTTGAGGCAACTGTTCTGCTATTGCTGGATCGTTTTCTTGTGGTTCCTCCTCCGACTCTGAGCTGGACTGTGGATCGTATTGGTTTGATCCAAAATACCAAGCCCCCTGTATTTCTTCCTCGTTGTCTGAAGCCATTGGCTAATGATGGTCTTGTTACTGATTTGAGGCTGCTTGTTTCAAATTGAGGTTGCTGATTTTTTTTTAATTAAGGGTACTGTTACTGATTTGAGGCTGCTGATACTGATTTTTGTTGAGGCTGCTGTTTCAATTTGAGATTACTGATTTCTAAATTATGAGGCTGCTGCTTCAATTTGAGAATACTGATTTTTTTTGGTTCGAAATTGCTGGTTGGATTGTGGCAAAAAAGCTGATTATTTGATGTTGCTGCTACCATTTGAGGCTGATCATCAGCTTTAATAGGCAATTTCAGAATTTGTAAGGTCATTTTACTTGATTAAACCTCTTGTAATTAAAAGTAGTAATCCATGTATTCTAAATTTGGCCAATGCAAAGCCATGATTTTTGTATTTTTTGGATGAAGTTTGTTTAAGGTTGTAAACATTCCCTCCTTTTTTTTTAGAACCAAAATTGGAAACTTTCCTAATTTGGAATGGTAGTTAGATTTCCCTCCATGTATTTCTCTCTCATAATAAAATCAGATTTTTTTTTTCATTATTTTATTATATCATCAATTATTTTCTCTCTCATAATTCCAATAACATCATTACTTCCCACTAATTTTTAATTAAAATAATACCCACTCACCCCCAAGATTCTCTTTTTCTTAATTTGTGTGATTTTCCCAAATAGGAAAATCATTTAGGAACGGAGGGAGTAATAATTTTATACAAATAATTTACCTATTTAAAAACAAAAATTAAAAAGAATAATTAATTAATGACATTTTTAGTTTTAGCGTGCAAAAAGGTGGGTCATGTAATCATCAATTCTCCGCTAAAATTTCTCCATGTGTCAAGGCTATTAGAGAATGTATTAACGTTAGGGCTTCCAGATGGTCTTCTAGAAGTGCCGGAATAAACCTTTCCGCAAAATGATAAATATCTTGAACAAGCAGCCATGGGATGAGAGAAGGAAGAGGAAAGGGAAAAGGGAAGAAGAAGAAACGAGTGTTTGAAATGGATGCACCTGGGTAAATAAGCAATAAGAAACAAACGTTGGTTAGGTCAAATTCAAAAATTAACGGCAACTTAACGGAAAAAACTTAAAAAGTGTCACATTTGTAATTAGCAAGATATGTTGGGGGTACCATTGGAATTCGAAAAATATAGGGGTACCAAAGGTAAAGTGCAATAATACAGGAGTACCATTAATAATTTCCCTTATAATTATAATTATGCTACTACTTGTGTCCATGCACCGAATGATTTTTTAATTACTAATTTAACGTTTAAATATTTTAATTAGTGATGGTAGTAATTAAAAAAAAAATTCTACCATGATTAGAAACTTGTCAACTTGTAACATAGTTATGAAGTAATCGTAAACTTTGGAGGTAAAAACTTAAAGTTGAGCAACTACTCATAACGTTTCGGGATAATTATAATACTTACCCGAAAAATTTATTTAACCATGTTGAGAATAAATTAAATATTTCATACACATATACAAGTGATTTTTAAACATGAAGTACAAGTTTGATAACTTGTTATATGTACAATTATTTTTATCCAAACCTTAAAACATCTTAGATAAACTTTTCTTACACCATGCCAAATTTTGGACAAAACAACCTCAAATCAGCCCCAAACAGCAACCCCATATGGCTTTCCCCTACCCCCTTTTAGCTCTTTGGACACTTATATACTCAAGCAAAATTTTCTATTCAAAACCCCCTTTGTTCTACCCCAAAGCTTGTGCATCATTTCAAGCATGCAAGAGACAATTATTAGAAGCAAAAACACTTTATTTTAGACCATTTTATTCAGCCGTAATCCCCAACAAATTGCTCCCAAATTCATCCAAGAACAAATACTAGAATCCTTCAATGTTTCTACTAAAACACCTTCTTTTCTCATCAAATCTTCTTCAAAAACCCATCTAAAACTTCTGAAAACTTATGTTTATATACTCAAATCTTCCATAAAAATAATGTTCATCTCAAGAGCTTTCCATAGACACCAAACTTGAAGAAATTCATCAACAATAAAGTAAGTTATGCTTATTCCTTTATTTCACTAGTTTTGTTAAGACTTGTTCATGTAAAATTCTTTTTACATGATATCTTTCCATAAACTAAGATTATTATAAAATGAGTATTTCATCATAATAACTAAGATAAATAATCTCTTAAGAATGCCTAGAAATTTAGGCTAAAAGAAGAAAATTTGAAACATTTTTCTTCCATAAACTGACAATCTCCTATTTTTGTTTCCTAGCCAAAAACTCTCAAGTTGTGGGACTTGTTCAACTAGTGTTGCTCAACACTAATCAATCTCTAAAGTAACAAAATATCAAAGAGTAAGTAAATCTAACAATTTTTAGTTAGAAATCAAAAGTCATTAAGTTACATAGAAAGATCCGAAATGATGCTATTTTTGAATTCTTTAAAAATAATTGTAGCAAAGGAGTTGGATCTTAGTTGTTGAGAAATTATACCAAAGGTTAAGGAGTACTTTTGGAGCTAAGGATCGAGGTATGTCACATGAGGTGATTTTTTAAAGAAATTTAATAACAAGTTGGGAAAGTTTTGTATAAACTTGCTTTTAAAAATAAAATTCCCAAAGGGAAGTTCTTAAATCTTGAAAAATGATATCAAAATCATAATTTTGAGTATGGAATAATTTATTACATGCACTATTATTGTGGGCATCATGCATGTTGATTTTATGAATTGTTGTATGTTTAAAGACATGTTTAACACTACTTTGTGAAAATTATTTTGATGAAAATGAGTATATGAACTTTGAAAATATTTGAATTCATTTTAAAAGTAATTTCCAGTAGCTATATGTAAATAAAATCTCTTGGATATTTTTGTTATAATTTATTCGTTAAATTGATATTTTAAGGTGTTAAATACTCTTATTATAAAACATGGTATTAGATAAACTTTTGATCATTAAAAATACTTAATAAAACCATATTATAATGTCTCCAATAAGATTTGGCCATAATATATTTAGTTTTGAATTTTTCATGATTTTTGAGTAATCGTTAAATTGTTTATCGGTAAATTGTAAAATAGTAAAATATAAAATAATTACCAAATAAAAACATATGGACTTAAAATATTTATCACATACTCATATGGACAATAACTAAAATTGGTAAAATTTTGGGAAGCGTAGTGTTTTAAAAAACTTTCATTTCATTGTTAATAAGTATTTATTTTCAATTTTATTATATTCACTTATTAATGCGAAATAAAATAACAATTACAATATAATTGGAAAATACATGTATAAATACTGAATAAACATAATTAAACAATGAATATGTATATACTCAATATCGAATGCTGCATTGCACAATATGTGTCACTTTTCAAAGTGAATATACAATATGTATGTAACTTAGTGTCTATACCCCTTCCTAAGTTATTTATTTTATAATTACATATGATTATTTAATGGAATAATATATTATCATTATCATCATCATACCCGGCCAGTGTATTTCGTTCACATAAACTATGGTCAGGATAAGGAGTGAATTAGAAGTCGGCAAACCAAACCCATAAAGTAGGACATGACCAAATTAAAGAATCCCTTGACTCGAGAAAAACCTGCAAAAGAAAGAAAAACAAGACAAGACAAGACAAAAAAAGACAATGCAATATCAAACTTAAGGCTAATACATGAAAATAGAAATTTCAAAGCTAGCAATCATAACAGCTAGTCTCTTGAGAGACGACGTATCTCAAGCCCAGTGCATTAAAAATTAATACCTACTTACCGTATTCTTAATGCCTACTTACATTATCCTTAATGCTTACTTATCATATCCTTACTGCATACTTTCTATATCTTAAATGTCTACTTACATTAATTTTAATGTCTACTTACAATATTTTAAAAAATATGCCCAATTAGGGATAGTTTCTCAAAAAGACCGTCTCTCACAAGAATTCGTGCAATCATAAAGGCCAACAAGGTACAATGCATTGGAGATGTAAGTGTTAGAGAAGTAGGTGAATAATTAAGGTCTAAGACTCAAATACGACGTCTCTAATTAGTTTTATCCCTCGTACTACCTACTTCTATTCATCTGGTGTATATTATTTTATCTCTCAAAATAAAAAAAATAAAAAAACGATAACTCTATTTTCAATAACATTTTTCAACTCCAACAAAATTTCAGTCTATTTTACTCTATATTCTCCTTTCTCGATCATTTACGAAGTGCATTATCTTCTTTCATCTCCACGACTCTTAAAATTTTCAAATAATCATTCATATTTTTTTCTTATTCAACATAACTCACCCCATAGTCATGTTAACTATTTTTATTTTACCCTCTTTAATTTCCCTCATATTAAAATTATCAATTCCCAATTATCTGAAATTAAATTTGGGGTGTCATATATTGAGAGAGATTAATTGGACTTTCATTTATCTAATTATTTGTATATTGCTTCGAAGTTTTGTGTTTTTAATTGTTCATCTTCACGCGGCTTAGTCAATTATATTTGTTTGATATGTAAATATGGTTGATTTGTGGGGAAAATGCAAAATGCCCCGCTACGGCTTTTTGTTTAAAATCAGGTTGTATTACTTTTACTTTTTGTTTAAAATTAAGTTTTAGTCAAATTTTCATATGTATTTTTTGGGAAGCTTTTTATATATCTTATTATTTTTGGTGTTTGGATAAAGTTATATGTATATATTAAAATGATTATTTGCTTGATTGGACATATAGTTGAATTTTCTTTTGTGTTATTATGAATCATAAGAGAAACTATGAGTTAGAATGTGAAAAACGTAAAAAAAAGAGTTTTGTTCAATCTCAAAAAGGAGCAATTGATAAAAACTTTGCTAACAAATTTGATTTGCCTACTATTTTCAAAGTGCCGGTGATGCTAGTAATAATTTTGAACACAATGATGCTACAACTGACAGTAATGTTTTATTCATGAAATGTATTACTATTGTTTAGGGGCCCTTTTTTATGGGCCTTGATATCCTCAAAGACGACATTGACTATCTTAGTTTTTCCCATTTTCAGAGGGCCTTTTTCGTCTCTTCTTTTGTTATCTTTTTGCAAAGATCATATTCTTGGGAACCTTGTAAATTTGTAGTTTCTCTTCTTACCTCTCCTAGGTCTCCTTATCCAAGAAACAACTATGAAAAATATTCTCTCCATCTCATCTTAATCTCATCATGCCTCAACAAAATATGTTCATCCTCGTCTTTCATGTACTTAGTTGCCTTTATGTCTCACCTCCTACTTGACATATATTTTGCAATTTTATAAATACGTCTCACTCCCTCTTTTGTGTCCAAGTTTTTATAAAAGTCTTAAATATGCGAAACTTTTTACCTCTGCAACCTGCCAACCGCCATCTTTGTTGTACACTTGTACGTCTAACTTCTTACACGATTATGAGCTCCTTAAATCTTTTATATTTATCCTTTGTCTTATTTTGTATTTCTTCACTTCACCACCATAATACCTTGTGCGTGCCCCTTTATCTTACCTGTCGAAACCTCTCAATTTCTTAGATATTTTCAACCATACTTTTTAGTTTCTAATATATTTAGGAAATTGAAATGTCACGTGATTAATTCTAACTTATTAATAAATCTCTTTGACAATGCTTGAATAGGTTTTCGTTTATCATTTTACAACTCTTTAATTACTATCAAACTATGCCCTTATGATACAAATCAAGTGTCACTTTAACTGAATCGAAACCCATCTAACTCGAACCCAAAGCAATCTTACTCCCATCACCACTCCAACCACTTTCTCCATTTTGGTTCACTCACCACATAAAGGTTTTACCACGAACTAAGAAATTGATATTTCTTTAACAAAGCATTATAAATCCTAAAGAGATCAATGTAGAACTTGTTTTGAACATTTACGACCCGTTTGGTAGGTAGTAATAAACGGTGGTAATGAGAATGAAAAACTAGTGTAATTTTAGTTGAAAAATCTTTTTGCTACTTTGATGGCCAATGCATTACCATTGGGAGAGGTGATATTAGGTGGTAATGGAAATTTGAAAACAAAAAAACTTTTTTGTTATCAAATTTTCATTACCATGGGAATGATATGGAACTTTTGATGAAATTTTACACTATAAATCATTCCTATTACGACCATTTAGTACCACTAACCAAACGGGCCGTTAGAGTATATAAGCCCCAAGTATTACTGCCTCATATTCCCTTTAATGTCCCATTTGGTTTTGACACATTTGCCATTGTACTATTTCAATCTTAAATATTTTTAATTGTGGCTTGAGTAAAAATTGTAAAAAGTTAATATTTATAAAATTTACAATAAGACGAATCAAATAAGATCCCACTTGACTATGTTAACCTTTAGATTAAAAACAAAGCACATAATAAGAGTGATTGATGAATAGTATTGATATGCTAAAGCCTAAATGGGACGTTTACCAGAATAGGAGGAAGTATACACCATGAAGGCATAAACTACAATGGTAGTGGGACATAATATATAATAATATAAAAGTCTAAAGAATTCCAAAAAGGAAAACTACATTTTGCAATACAGAAGAAAAAGATGACTAGTTCAAAAATTGTGTTAGCCTACTCAGTCAGGCTAACTGATTGTCGCTTAGAGTTCAACAATCTAATCCTCGAAATTCACTAGATCATACCCCATCATAGGTTTTCGATTAATGGTAGCTAGTCTATTATTAAAATTTGTTTTCCTTTCTCCTTCAAGGTTTTGATTCGCAATAGGCTGAACCAGTTCAGGCATTCTTATCTTGAATTAGTTTAGGGTGTTATGTTAAAAGGTAGATTTAGGTCTGAGCATTAATCTCTATCGCATTTTATAAAGATAAAATTAATATCGAAATTACGCTTCTAAAAACATATAAAGTCATGCACTATCATAACACTCTTCCGTGTTCCCACTATAGCCTTATCAATTTTTTTTATATTGTATGATTGATTTTCTTGAAACAACAACCTTTTTTTATTTATGATTTTATCTTTTTACTCTTGGGTAAAATCCTCTATCTGTGGCTACTTAGCCTTTACGCTTATTCACTAGCATCAATAATGACTTTAGTCGATTTACTCTTTATACTTAAGGTTCATTAATTAAATTCTCACTTTGGTACCAATCCCAAATAGGTGTTCATTATCCTAATATCCTCAAATTTTCGGGTTTTTTTTTTCATCAAACTTTCTAATTTTTCGTTCTTTTTTATTCTTTTAATTCTCCTAAATTTTAGACATGCTCCCAAAGCCTTGGCTCTGATACCAACTGTAACCGCCCCAAATTATGTAAGCAAAGACTAATTGGAATTTAGTATTAAACAAGCGGAAGCTCACTTTTGCCAGCACAATTAAGGGGGTTACTTAAAGGTTTAACCAATGTCCAAGTAAAATACTTGAACCAAAACCAAAGCAATATAACGGAAGTCTTAGTTGTCTAAAATAAAGGAAAATTACAACCAAATCGAAATAACTCTGAAGTTCGAATTACATCTTTAAATGGTTCAAATCTAAACAACTGTACTAATATTCTCTTAGATACAATAAAGAGATCTAAACAAAAGGGAGTCAAACTCCAACTCAAGTTCATCCTTCACTCGCATATCACTTCTCCATCGAGGTGCCACGGGGATTCACTCTAAAAACAAAAACCATTGGAAAACATACAAAGCATAGTATCAGCAAAAGGCTGAGTATAACACACTAGTGCCCGTCAAACAAGTTGTTAAAACATTTTGATTTGAGTAAATTCATTTTGAAAGATGGTTTTTCATTTGATAAATCATATCATCATTCAAACTCAATTCAATGGTTTCATAATAATTTCAAGTTCTCATTTTTCATCATAAATCATAAGATCTCAATGGATCCAAATCAACTTCAAACTCAAATAATAAGTTTGCATGGGTACTCTGTGAGTCATCCTGTGACTCAGTTGGTAGTCGGTCTACCGTCCGCGACATGTCCGGCAAGTGTAACACAATGGTATTGTGTACAATACGCGCTCAGCATTGGTGAGCCATTTAATCATGCATACAACATTTGTTGTTGCATATGTACCCGCCATTTAGGCTAAAACATTTTTGTATATAATATATTTCTTGGAATTTCAATAGCATTTGAAAAGTCGTAAATATCAGTATTTTCCTGTATGATAAATATATTTTCTTTGCAACATAGTAAAACATACTTTATTTGCAACATAGCAAAATTATATCATAATCTTTCCCACATGGTAAAACATGCTTAGAATAATCATATCATCAAACATAACCTTTGTATTATATTGGGGCATCACTAGCATGTGTGGAAATGCATCGTAACAAAAAGTGATTAAATCAATATGATTTTTCAAGGAAACCACTAAAATATTTTGTTTCAATCTAAGAGTTTTGAAATTCGTTTAAAACAACTATAATATAGTTCATAAGTCTATAAAAAGATTTCATAAAACACTATTTTCTTAAATACAATATAGTTTTATCGGTAATAAAATCGATAATTGATTTACAAAATACATATTAATTCTCCAACATGGCCCAAATTAATCAAGTCATTATAATAACTTAATTGAAATGAATTTAAGGTTTTTCCATCAGATTATAATCTGTTATGCCAATTTATAATGATTTCACGATTAATTTCGACAATTTAGGTATTTACCGTTATTTGAATGATATCTTAAATTCGTGAAATTTATAAACCATTTAAGTAAAAATTATTTTATACTATGTGGAAGTAGGTTACTAACACAATTATAAATTTTTGATATAGGTTTATTTTTACCCAAATTTAACTAAAAATATTACACCTTTAAATAATTAAATAATTTTTATTAATTTGATAAATTAGTAGATAATTAATAATTAGGTTAATAAAATTATACTAAACTTTCAGAAGTTATATAATACTTTTATTAGCCCATTTAAACTTATAAATATCATGTATAATACTTTATTATTTTATATAGGCATTTTATCAATAAATAAAATAAAATCAGTTTAAAATTATTTAAGTCCGAATAAAATAAAATAAAAATTTTATGATGTTCTGGAAACTATTTTAAGGAATATAAAATTTAAATAACCATTAAAAATTATGTGGGGTATTTTTAATAATTAATATTGTTATTTTACCGATAAACCGAATAAAATTTATTTAAGTCCATATATGATTAAGAAAATCCATAAAAACTTTTGTACAAGTATCTACTGTTAATATGAGTATCTCATAAAATTTTCATGTCCAAAAGACGTGATTTAATATTTATTTTATATTTTACCGTTTTCTAACTTAACGATTATTAATAACCGAGTAAAAATTATTAAAGTCTTTAAACGTCAACAACATATTACCAAAAATTTATCAATATTAGTTACTGTCCATTTGAGTATGTCACAAAATTTCAAGTCCATATCTCTTCATTTGGTAATTATTTTATATTTTACTATTTCACAATTTACCGATACATAATTTAACGATTTCTCAAAAATCATGAAAAATTCCAAAATAAATATATTATGGCCAAATCTTGTTGGAGACATTATAATATGCTTTTATTAATTAGTTTTGGTGATCAAAAGTTAATCTAATACAATGTTTTATAATAAGAGTATTTAACACCTTAAAATCCCTTTAAAATATCGATTTAACGAATAAATTGCAACAAAATTATTCAAGTGATTTTCTTTTAACATATAGCTACTAGAAATTATTTTTGAAATGCATTTTAAATATTTTCCAAATCCATATAATCATTTCCATCACAAATACTTTCACAAAGTATTGTTAAACATGCCTTTAACCACACAACAATTCATAAAATCAACCTGCATGATGCCCACAATAATAATACATGTAATACCTCATTTCATACTTAAAATTATCAGTTTGATATCATTTTTCAAGATTTAAGAACTTCTTTTTGGGACTTTTATTTTTAAAACAAGTTCATACAAAACTTTCCCAACTTGTTCTTAAATCTTTTAAAAACCACCCCATGTGACATACCTCGATCCTTAGCTCCGAAAGTACTCCTTAGCCTTTGCTACAACTTCTTTTTAAAAATTTAAAAATAGCATTATTTCGGATCTTTCTATGTAACTTAATGACTTTTGATTTCTAAATAAAAATTGTTAGATTTACTTACTCTTTTGATATTTTGTTACTTTGGAGATTGATTAGTGTTGAGCAACACTTGTTGAACAAGTCCCCCAACTTGAGAGTTTTGGCTAGGAAACAAAAATAGGAGATTGTAAGTTGATTGAAGAAAAATATTTCAAATTTTCTTCTTTTAGCCTAAATTTCTTAGCCTTCTTGAAAGATTATTTTTCTTAGTTATTATGATGAAATAACCATTTTTATAATAATCTTAGTTTATAGAAAGATTCCATGTAAAAAGAATTTTACATGAACAAGTTTTAACAAAACAAGTGAAATAAAGAAATGAACATAACTTACTCTATACTTGGTGGATTTCTACAAGTTTGGTGTCTATGGAAAGCTCTTGAGATGAACATTATTTTTATAGAAGATTTGAGTATATAAACATAAATTTTTAGAAGTTTTAGATGGGTTTTTGAAGAAGATTTGATGAGAAAAGAAGGTGTTTTTGTAGTTGAAACTTTGAAGGATTCTAGTGTTTGTTCTTGGATGAATTTGAGAGCAATTTGTTGGTTATTATGGCTAAATAAAATGGTCTCTACTTGAAGTGTTTTTGCTTCTAATAATTGTCTCTTGCATGCTTGTAATGATGCACAAGCTTTGGGTAGAACAAAGAGGTTTTGAATAGAACAATATGCTTGAGTATGTAAGTGTACAAAGAGCTAAAAGGGGGTAGGGGACAGCCATATGGGGCTGCTGTTTGGGGCTGATTTTAGGTGGTTTTTGTCCTTAATTTGGTCTATTATAGTGTAAGAAAGGTTTATTTAAGATAGTTTAAGGTTTGGGTAAAAATTGTTGTACATGTAACAAGTTATCTAACTTGTACTTCATGTTTAAAATCACTTGTATATGTGTATGAAATATTTAATTTATTCTCAACATGGGTAAATAAATTTTTCGGGTAAGTATTATAATTATCCCGAAACGTTATGGGTAGTTGCTCAACTTTAAGTTTTTACCTCCAAAGTTTACGTTACTTGTTACACTTCATAACTACGTTACGAGTTGACAAATTTCTAATCATCGTATAATTTTTTTTTTTAATTACTACCATTATTAATTAAAATATTTAGACGTTAAATTCGTAATTAAAATGAGACTAATTTATGCAACTGTTTCAGTCTTCCCATCTTATAAGAGTTTCGTCCTCGAAACTAACTAAAAGCAATAATCTATAATTACCTCAACAAAGAGGTAAGGATATATATATAACATATTCTCCTCCATTTCCAAAGTCGTATAATCCTGGCCTTACCCGTTTTGCAACACCTTAACTAATGGAATGGTTTAGATTCTGAGTTTTCCAATTTACCAGCTAAAGATTTATAACGTTTTTTTTTTTATATTTTATTTTATAGTCTTAGCTCTAAACTAACTAACCTAGATCATGCCAAAGCATTTGAGATAAGATAAGCACATACTTTTGTAATTGTGATACATAGAACAAATTATGCATCATTTCTTACTAATTTACTTTGGTGACTGCTACTGTACAGGAGTTAAGCTACATTTTTCTTTCCAAGAAATTGAAATTTAAGGGTACAAGCTTGTAACATGTTCTATAAAGTCTAAATGCTTTTTGCAGTCTGGTCATCAGCTGCTGAAGAGCATAAGGGCTATAATTAAGGGTTGTTCTAATGCACTTTGTAATTCTTTCCAGAATTTAGACACAATGTCGCACTCTTATTTGATTCTATTGTCGTGAGTCACGACACTCTATATGTCTAAGGACCTCATTCACCTAGGTATTGCTAATCATGATACAAAAAGTCGACTCGACTTTTTAGGAAGCGCGGAGTTGGTGTTTTGGGCAACAAGTCGTCGCTAGGGAGCAGCAACTCGTCGCATTCCTCCTTCTTGCTTCTTTGCAGTTTAGGTCACTTTGGCCGTTTTTAGGAGGTTAAAGTTGGTTACTCTAATCATTTCTAATGATTATTAACCACCCCTAAGTGATTAGGACTAATCATAAATCAGTTTTAATATATGGTTAATGTACTCTAGTATAAATAGAATGGCAAGTAAAGAAATAAAAGGACGCAAGTTCGGTTTCGGTTTCTCTGATTTATTCTCTTTAATTCTTTTTTTTTTTTGAATAATACATGATTCATTAATAAAGAGTCATACGACATCTACATCAAATATAAAAATTAGCAAGTACATAGCAACTAAAACCAAATATAATTCAAAAATAACAAAACTACGATCGTTAGTGTATGAGATCTGAGAATTCTGAATATCCTCTTCCACATCGCTGTTTGATACAGCCTTCTACGAGGAGGTCTTTCGATCTGTTGTAGTCTTGAGATAGAATTGAATTTGATGTAGTTGATGATACTTGCAATTTTGGTGTCTGCTGCATCATCGCATTAATCTCTACTAACAAATCAACTGAAGACCAAAATTCATAACTCCAAACTCTCACAAGGAGAGATTTCAAAACCCAATATATGGGTAGAATCAACCCAATGAATGGGTAGAACAACTCTCTTACAGGGAGAGGACAAAAATTTATTCTAATCATATTAAAAAAACTTAAAAAGGAAAAATTAGGAGCTTCTAACTATAAATATTAGGGTTTTTTTAGAGAGAGAAGAGAGAAAAAGAATTGGGGCGGCTAGGGTTTTCTTGACTAATTCTTTATTATACATTATTCTAAGTTAATTGTCCATCTACAATACATTGTTGTTTCTTTCCATTCTCATTGCTAAGAGAATTGTAGTTTACATCTCATTATGAATTTCAAACATTAATCCCAAGATGCTTACTACGTATATCAAATTTTCAAGCGAAATTCATCTTGCAAATTAATCTTCATATTTTGTCCATTTTGATGATCAACAAAATAAGGAGTTTTATTGTCATTCATAATAGGGGAATACAAATTAGTTTTTTTAAGAAAAAAATTACCTAGAATAATCCAATCTATTTGTGAGATATTTTTCTACAATAATCGCATCTGTTGATTATCTATGAATAATCTCAACTTTGAGGGATATTTTCCTAAAGTAAGCTCGGTGACTGGATGACTTGCTATAGCAAATTTTTTTTTTAAAAAAAAGATAATTAAAATAAAATGTCGAAAAAAGTATTAAAAAAATGTTCAAATTTTATGAATTTTTTTATTATTTAGATTTTTTATGTAAAATTTCAAAATTTTTCTCTAATTTTAAATTAATTTTTAGTTTACTGTTTTGGTGAATTACCTACTATAGTAGATCATCGGGTTACCCAACTTTACTCTTGGCAAATATCCCTTAAAGTTGGGATTATTCAAGGTTAATCAATAGGTGGAATTATTGTAGGAAAATTACGAATAGATTGACTTATTGTAGGTAAAATTTTCTTTTTCTATTTCTTGAGTATTTATTTTTCATCCAAAAATGCTATAATTTAAAACGTTTAAATAAGAAATGTGTAAGGACTAACGAGTATGATCAAACACAAGCAAAAATCCATCTCCAGCATATACTTCTTCCGTTCCAAATTACTTGTAATATTAGATATATTGTACTATTCATTCATCATCCTTAATTTGTGATTATTGTTTAATCTATAAGTTAAAATATAGTCAAGTAAGATTGTGTTTAATTCGTCTCAATGTAAAGATTATTATTATTCAATTTTTATAATTTTTTATTATACATAATTTAAAATATCGAAAAATGAATTAGTGTATCAAAGTGCGCAAAAAAAATCAAACGTTAGTGATTTGTCAGTTGTCCCCACAGCTGCACCACCACCTATCAATAATGAGAATGCCTTTTGGCTTTAGTGTCTTTGAAGGCAGGAAATTCACAATCCATTGGATCTTCTTGTACCAGTCCTTCTCTTTTTATTTTAGTACTAAAAAATAAAACTGCAAAATAATTAAAAACAAAAAGAAATAAAAACAATATCCTTGCCTTATTTATTTATATAAATATCCCAAGCATCTAGGATGGAGTTTAGTGTACCAAAAAATATGGGTAATCTTAAGTGGGTGTTCTTTCTTCTACTTCAGATTCTCATTTTTACTGTAAATTCTCAATTGGGTAGTTGTAGTAATTCAAATTCAGCTTCAGATACACTTGCCCAACAAAAATTAGATAGAATTAATTATCTTCCAGGCCAGAATTTTGATGTTGGGTTTGAACAGTATTCTGGGTATGTAACTGTCAATGAAGAATCTGGAAGAGCACTATTCTATTGGTTTATTGAAGCTGTTGAAGATCCTTCTTCAAAACCTCTTCTTCTATGGCTCAATGGAGGTTTACCCCTTTTTTCCCTTAATTTTTTTGAATTTTTTTCATTAATTTAATTGATTTTTCTGGGTTTTTTTTTTTTTTTTTTGCTTATTTCGATTGAATGATGGATTTCCCATCAATAATTCTGTGTTTAAGATTTGATTTGATTTGATGGTTGTTTGTGCAGGGCCTGGATGTTCATCCATTGCATTTGGGGAAGCAGAAGAACTTGGACCATTCCATATTCAAAAGGATGGGAAAACTCTTTATTTGAATCCCTTCTCCTGGAATAAAGGTATACTTAACTTAAATTATGGATTTTTGATTAGAAATTTTGAGATTTGATTTGCAGCTCACTAATTTTTTGTGAAATTTCAATAATTTTTCTAATTTGTAGACTAGAGAATCCTTATAGTCAAGGGCAGGAAATTAATCCTCCCTCTTGGTTGTAAGAATCGAACTCTCTCACAAGGGTGAAAGGGATAATGATCAACCACCAGGCTAACCCATAATTCTCCATTTTTCCTACTTTGAATTATCACAAGGGTCATTTTATGTACACTCGACCCCTCAAACCTCACCTTAGGTGGGAGCCACTTAGTGGCATTGTAATGAAATGTTGTTGATGAACAAATTTGTGGCAATTGATTGAGGTAATGAAATGTTGTTGATGAACAAATCTGTTTTGTATGTCTTTGTGTAAGACCATAAGAAATAGATTCTTGTGAGATGTGTATATTATCTTCAGTCTTGGGTGAGTCATGCTAAAAGGTGATCCTATAAATACTCATCTTCTAACAATGTGGTTCATTTGCAGTTGCCAATATCTTGTTTTTGGATGCTCCAGTTGGAGTTGGGTTTTCATATTCAAATACTAGTTCTGATTTGCTAACTAATGGAGATAAAAGGACAGGTAGTATTTGATATTTACTAATCACTTGTAGAAAAAGTGACATTTTACCAATTTTTTTTTATTTTTTAAATGATTTTTTGCATGTTTAAACTATTCCTTTCTTTGCTTGTAGCTCAGGACTCCTTGAAGTTTTTGCTAGGGTGGTTTGAGCGGTTCCCACATTATAAGGGGAGGGAATTTTACATTTCCGGGGAGAGCTATGGAGGTACACCCCGCTTTATTTGTTTTTTTATTGGCTTTCGATTCGTGTGTACTTGCTTAAGTGAAGTTGCAAATGTTTAAGGGTGATTCGGAAATAGTGTCTTTCTTTATACGAGGGTAAGGCACAATACGATGCGTTACCTTGCCTAGGTGGGGCGACTTACGTGGCATTAGAGGAATAAAATGTAGTTTTGACTCTGAAATTTTGTTTTCAAAAGTGAATTTTGTTTCCTTTTTAATCCATTTTGTGAAAGCATGTTCAATAGGTTACTTTCATTCTACTAAAGTATCGATTACATAATTGCATTGTGTTAGAATATGACTGTTAATTATCCCTCTTTAATGTTTAGTTGTCCAAGGCCCATGCTTACTTTGTAATCATTATATTTAGAAGTCTCTTAGGATTCTGTATTAGGGTTCTCCTATATATTTGTAATCTTTGTGTTGATGTTAATATACAGAAAAATTAACACCAAAAACCTCTATTTTCTTACCCGAAATCATGGTATCAGAGCAGCAACGATTCTGAGTCGTTTTTGCTGTTCATCATTTACCAAAGTATTTTTAGCCAAAAATCAAAATGGAGGACGACTCCAAAACTATCATTTCACCAGAACAACCAGTTACTATGGGTCAATTGATGCAACTGTTTTCACAGTTCAACTCCACCAAAACCCAAACTGAACCAGCTAGTAGTACTCAATCCATTTCTTTGACAGAAAAACTTACCCACCAGAATTATACCTCTTGGGCCAGGCTGATGCAATTAGCCCTCAATGGACGGGGTCGGCTCAATCACATCATTGCCGAACCACCGTCTCCAGAAGACCAAGAGTACAACCAGTGGACCCGGCATGATTCCATGGTAATTTCCTGGATCCTTGAAAACATAGATCGAGACTTGGTGAATCAATTTCTTGATTTTCCTACTGCAAGATCCCTTTGGAAAGGGATAGAAACGTTGTACAGTAGCGGGAGAGATGGCCTGCAAATTTTCGATTTAACAGTTAGAACCAACAATTTAAAACAAGGAAACGACTCTGTCGAAACCTTCTACAGTAAACTGATTGCTTTATGGAAAGAGGTTGATAGAAGACAACCAAATCCCATGAGAGACCCAGTTGATATTACAACATACAATCGAATAATCCAAGAAAATCGAGTGTATCAATTCTTAGCTGGAATTGATGAAACTTATGACAAAGACAGAAGGGATTTACTCATTCAAGATCCTCTCCCTTCTGTAGAAGAGGCATATGCAGCCATAAGAAGAGAGTCCATGAGGCGTGGTATTATGAGAACAACAACCGATCAAGAACACTCAAATCTGGGAGGAGGGTTCGTAGCAAAGAGTAAAACTTACCGGAAATCTGATGATAAAAGCCACTTGAAGTGCTCTCACTGTGGTGGATCTAGGCACACCAAGAGTGAGTGCTTCAAATTGGTCGGGTATCCCGAATGGTGGCCGGACACGAAAAAAAAGGTGCACAAGGAGGGTCAAAATTTCTCCGAGCATCGAACTGGAAGAGCTGCCATGGGAAGCTCTAATGGCGGACAAAAAAATGAAGAAGACAAAGAAGAAAAGGGACAAGCTATGAATACAATGGCAGGTAACAAAGAAGGACAAAGAGAGAATTTCTCTCTCCTGGAACACGGCACCCCAAACAAAACCAAAAGGTTTCTGGGGTATTCTTTTGATGAGGAGTACCCCTCATTAAATAGAAAGGGTCATGTGGGCCCCTACACTCATGAGTCTTTTTTTTCTTTTGGTATTGCAAATTTCATTTCTCGTGGTGGGTGGATATTTGATTGTGGTGCTACGGATACGATGTCTTATGACCCGGATGATTTTGTGACTCATGACAGACCTTTAAAAAATATTATTCGGACCGCAAATGGGGAAGAAATTAGAGTAGGGGGAGCCGGGAAAATTGTTTTTAACAACAATTTAACTCTAAAAAATTGTTTGTTTGTCCCTGATTTGTCACATAAGTTATTATCCGTTAGCCAGCTGACGAAGGAGCTTAATTGTACTGTACTTATGAAACCTGGTTATTGTGTTGTGCAGGATGCTCAGACAGGGCAAACTATTGGGCGTGGTATTGAAAGAGGCGGCTTGTACTACTTGGAAGCGGAGACTCAAAAAGGTAGCGCAGTTTTGGTTCATGGGTCTGCAGAGGAACAGTTTTTGACATGGCATCGTAGACTTGGGCACCCATCTGTAGGGTATTTAAAAAAACTTTTTCCTACTTTAGTTCAAAATAAGTCTAGTTTTAAGTGCGAAACTTGTATTCGCGCTAAGAGTCATAAACATTCGTATAACAGTAGTTTGACTAAGACTGATGTGCCATTTTTGCTAATTCACTCTGATGTATGGGGTCCCGCACCTGTTCTTGGATTACATGGATATTTATATTATGTGGTTTTTATTGATGATTGTACTCGTATGAGTTGGATTTATTTTCTCAAACACAAATCTGAAGTGTTTCGTGTCTTTGTCGAGTTTTATAATATGATTTGCACTCAGTTTCAAGCTCAACCCCGCATTCTTAGATCTGATAATGGTAGAGAATATGTTAATTCTGATATGCATAAATTTCTCACATCCAAAGGTCTAATTCACCAAACCTCCTGCCCTGACACACCTCAACAAAACGGTGTGGCCGAAAGGAAGAACCGTACCCTTCTAGAGATAACTCGATCCATCATGCTTGATTCTTTTACCCCCACTTACCTTTGGCCTGAAGCAATTGCCACAGCCAATTATCTTTCTAACAGACTACCCACAAAAAGCCTCTCCTATAACACCCCCATCGATACCCTTAAAACTTACTCTGTTCTTCCATCTTCACATTCTCTACCACCCAAGATATTTGGGTGTACCGTCTTCATTCATCACCCTAAACGCTTGAGAAATAAGTTTGAACCTAGGGCTGGCAAATGTGTGTTTGTGGGATATGGAGGGGGACAAAAAGGGTATAGGTGTTATGATCCTCTTACTCGTCGAGTACATACTACTATGGATTGTGAGTTTTTGGAGCATGAGTTCTTTTACCAACCTCGATGTCAGGGGGAGAGTGGGAGTGTTGACGATCTCAGTTGGTTGATTAGTCATGTTCCATCTGATCTAGACCAACAAGAACCATCAGGCACTGCCGCTGAGTCACCACTTCAACTAGTTCAGTCATCTCCAGAGATAGCAGGTCTACCAGTTCTGTCTGAACATCAGGAGGTTAGTACTGTTGATAATACTATTGATGTTATTGATAATGATACTTGTGTGGATGAGACTAATGTGAATTTAGAGGCTGAAGAGTCTAAGCCATCTGATAATGTTAGTGAGGGGGAGAAAACCTACATTCTCCCACCACGGGCTACAAGGGGTGTTCCACCGAAGAGATATGATCCGGATTTTGAGGCTAAGCGCTCGAGATATCCTGTTGATTCTGATAATCAAGGGAACCTTGCTCAGAGTGCCTTAGCCTTTAATGCTGCTTTATATAGCTCTCAGGTTCCTGCAACTGTAGAAGAGGCTTTGAGAAATGATCAGTGGCGTGAGGCTATGGAAGAGGAGATAAAGGCTCTCAGGAAAAATGGTACGTGGGAGAAATGTAAACTGCCGGATAAGAAGCGGGTTGTTGGCTGCAAATGGGTCTTTACGATCAAATATAAAGCCGATGGAACAATCGAAAGACATAAAGCTCGGCTAGTTGCTAAAGGGTACACACAGACCTATGGGATTGACTACTCAGAGACTTTCTCACCAGTAGCAAAGCTTGACACCATCCGGGTTTTATTCAGTATAGCTGCAAATCTCGACTGGCCCCTGCTACAGTTCGATGTAAAAAATGCCTTTCTACATGGAGAACTACAAGAAGAGGTTTATATGGAAGCTCCACCTGGGTTCACTTCAGAGTTCTCCAAAGAAGAAGGGTGCAGATTACGAAAGGCATTATATGGGTTGAAACAATCTCCTAGAGCGTGGTTCGGGAGATTCACTGAAGCCATGAGGAGATTTGGGTACAAACAGAGTCATTCAGATCACACCTTGTTTTTAAAGAAGAGAGCAGGGAAGATAACTTGTTTGATAATATATGTCGATGATATGATAATTACAGGTGATGACGGTGCAGAAATTGCAAGGCTCAAGCAAAGATTGTTTCAAGAATTCGAAATGAAAGATCTGGGGAGACTTAAATACTTTCTTGGGATAGAAGTATTGCGGTCAAACAAAGGCATATTTATATCACAAAAAAAATATGTCCTTGATCTACTAGCTGAAACAGGGATGGTCGATTGCAAACCAGTTGACACTCCAATTGTGGCAAATCATGGACTTCAAATTCTTGAAGATGGTGAGTTAGCTGACCGTGAGCAATACCAGAGACTAGTAGGGAAACTTATCTATCTAGCTCACACTCGACCGGATATAACATATGCAGTTGGAGTGGTCAGTCGGTTCATGCACAAACCTCAAGCTCAGCACATGGAAGCAGTATTTCGGATCCTCAGATACTTGAAAGGGAATCCTAACAGAGGGGTTCTCTACAAGAGGAATGGGCACCTAAAGCTTAGAGCCTATACTGATGCAGACTGGGCAGGTGATCGGGGTGATAGAAAATCAACTTCAGGGTACTTTACTCTTGTGGGTGGGAACCTAGTGACATGGAGAAGCAAGAAACAAAAGGTCGTTGCCTTATCAAGTGCGGAGGCTGAGTTTAGAGGAGTTGCGAAGGGGGTTCAGGAAGTTCTATGGCTCAGGAAACTACTCACTGATCTTGGTTTCCCTCCAAAGGGGAGCTGTGAACTATATTGTGATAATCGCGCTGCAATCAGCATTTCAGAGAATCCTGTTCAACATGACAGGACGAAACATGTTGAAGTTGATCGACATTTCATAAAGGAGAAGATCGAAAATGACATTATCAAGCTTCCTCATGTAAAATCCGAAGATCAGCTTGCGGATATTCTTACTAAAGCGGTTGGAGCACAGTGGTTTGAGAACGTTTTGAGCAAGTTGGGCATCGAAGATCCGACGACTCAACTTGAGGGGGAGTGTTAGAATATGACTGTTAATTATCCCTCTTTAATGTTTAGTTGTCCAAGGCCCATGCTTACTTTGTAATCATTATATTTAGAAGTCTCTTAGGATTCTGTATTAGGGTTCTCCTATATATTTGTAATCTTTGTGTTGATGTTAATATACAGAAAAATTAACACCAAAAACCTCTATTTTCTTACCCGAAATCACATTGCAACTACGTTGTAATGATTTTTAAGGTTAGTGTGATCACAATATAGGCCGCAATGCCTATGAAACCATGATTGATCACAAAATTTTATTTTGTGACCTTACGATAACTGTAGTTGCATTCAAAATTTTGAATCTTGGTTATTATGAGGCTTGACTTATTGTATTTTATTTGAAGAGGAGGTATAAAAAAGCACATTAAACTTATTTCATGATTTACTTCACCTAGTTAGCTTTGTGTTAATGATTTTTTTTAACCAAAAGAGGAAAACAACACTGATATAGATGAGACAGACTGCCGGCATAAAAAACCCTAGAGTGGGGAAAAAGCCATTGGAACTAGGCCCAAGCTATAGCAGGCCACCCAAACAACATAGGAGTGGACTCATGGTACGATATTTCTTGCTCGTATATCAAATCCAATGTGATGTAAAGTTTATAATTATGGTTGTCCGACCTTTCTAGAAAGTGTCTAATTATATGATGGCATCATGGTACGATATTTCTTGTTAAATGCTATCAAAACACTGTTGCATTGTGCTGTTCAAAAGGTCTTTTAGGTACGGTTTTAAGTTCTTTTACCGGACAAAAAAAAGCTTGGTACTCACCGGAAAGAATAATGATTTGTGTTTTTCAGGGCATTATGTGCCCCAACTCAGCCAAGCAATCGTAAGGTATAACAATGCAACGAATGACAAAACAATCAATCTGAAGGGTTATATGGTAATGTCTACTCTCTTGCTCAAGAAACACAATATTTCCTTGTCTATCTTCGAACTAAGCAACTATGTATATACATTATTTGCATTTTAGGTTGGAAACGCCCTTACGGATGATTATTATGACCACCTCGGGGTCTTCCAATTTATGTGGTCGTCTGGTTTGATTTCCGATGAAACTTACAAGCTGCTTAATGAACTCTGCGACTTGGAATCATTTATACATGCATCAGAATCGTGTGAAAAAATACTCGACATTGCTAATAATGAGCTCGGAGACATTGATCCATATAGCATTTATACCCCCTCGTGTACTGCAAATTCTTCTTTACCGCATAAGCTATTGAAAAGATTGGTAAGTGCTATGTATGTTTATATTAGCATGTAATGAAAAGTTCTTTTGCATCAGATTATTGCTAAGGATATTATTTGTAAATAAATCTAAATGCTATGTTTGTTCATTTTTTTAGATGATTGGTCGCCTCAATGAAGCATATGATCCATGTACGGAAAGGCATTCGATTGTATACTTTAATCAAGTTGAAGTTCAGCAAGCACTACATGTTAATCCTCAGTTTGCTCCGGCAACATGGGAAACTTGCAGGTAATTCTCAAGGAAAATGTGATGACAAGAATATTTATTAACATGGATAATCAGAAGATTGTTGGTATGACAATCTTGATCATCTTAAGTTGTTGCATATGGCTTGTATGTGGGATTATTGTAGATGATTTCAAGGATTAGTACGAAACATAGTTACATGGAACGTGAAACATAGGCACGTTTTGCGATCCGGGAACATCCATCCCCAATCACCACGAAACGCGACCATAATCACTTAAGGTGACGTCTCGGCATAGTGGCGTTGACCTTTTTAAAAGGTATTTTGTCCTTTTACTTACAAATTAAATAAAAAAGGGAGAGAAAACGAGATGAAACCTAGAAATCTAAAAAATTTTCACTTGAAAATAATTTCTTAAAGCAGAATAATCATTTTTAATTTAATTTTGTTTTCAAATATATATTTTATACATAATGTATCTCATACCCAATCGTTCCCGAGTCAATCTAGGTTGCGTTATGTGTTCCCGTTCCCCATTTCGAGCTGAATGTCGTTCTAGGTAACAATGGTAAGAAATTATGTGTGTTCAACTATTGTTGCTCATGAGAGAAACCTTTTATCTTATCTAGTAATAGGAGGCTTTAGGTATCAAATATGGTAGTTAATAGAAGGAATAAAATTTACATGTTTGGTTTTACTTCCATAATAGCATGTTATACTCGATCTTTAATTTTTAGTATAGATTAATGTAGAATAAGATTAACAATCAAGTGGATGGAAGAACTGTATAATTGAGATGAAGAGAGAGAATAAGTTTGTGGATGTGATGAAAAGAAAGAATGACTTTGTGGGTGAGATGATAGAGAATATGTGGGCTACTGCCAAAAATAGAAATATAGCAAAATTCTATGGATCCTAAATGAAATTGTAGCAAATTTAAAGAAATAGATGGAATATTCAGTTTAGTGGTATATTCAAGTTTCTTCACACCCATTTGGAAGAACATGAAGGAAATCAGACTAAATGATAAGATAGACGATGATTCTGTATACTGTGTGATTGTTAAATGGACAAAAGTTGATTTTGTGCATCGAGTTGGGTGTAGATTTGAAAGTAAATCTGTCAAAATTGACTAGATCATCAAGACTAGGTAGTCATGAAGCTTATTCATTTGAAAGAAAATCTATCAAAAATGACTAGATCATCTTTGTTTCAAGAATCGGGTACAAGTATTGAGTTGGGTGTAGATTTGAACATCGTGTATGGTGAATTTTTATGAAAAAATACAAGGTTTTTAGTCTAAAATGAAATGTCGGATACACCTATATTTATGTATTAGAGATGAAACACCGGTGACTAAGAATTGACGCTAACTTGAAACTGTATGATCTAAATGTCGACCATATGCAATGACCTTTTTTGCAACCTATATGACGCCAAATGAAGTTTTTGATGATCGTGGTTATACAATCTATCCTCCATATCTACACAACTCTGTCTTCTTGATTCTTTTAAAATGGATTAAACTCACAAGTTTTCCTCTCATATCTTGCAGTCTAACAATAAATAGCAACTGGCAGGATTCAGCTAGTTCAGTTCACGACATATATCACGAGCTTATAGATGCCGGAATTCGAATTTGGATGTTCAGGTTTACATATTCTTCTATCAATCTATCTTCTTGTTCTTTCCTTATTAACCGTTTTCATACTCTAACGCGTAAGAGCTTCCATAAGTATACGACTCACTGTCGTTGCTTTTAGATCATACTTTCATCTGTTTGTTTTTGTTGCGACATTTAACTATTTTATGTGAGAGCTTTAATTGTCACTCATCATATGAAATATGACCGTTGTCTATGTCACAACCTCATTGTTGGGTAACATTGTTCATTGCAGCGGTGACACTGATTCAGTGATCCCCGTAACATCAACCAGATACAATTTAAACGCTCTCAAACTTCCAACTGTCAAGCCTTGGCGTCCTTGGTACGAGGATGGACAGGTAACCATACGAAGTGCTTAGAATGACGATTGATTTGTTCTTTTTCGGTTTTCTAAGTTCATTCCTTCAATTGCTCGGATTTGGTTTATGATGACATAAACAGGTTGGGGGATGGACACAAGAATACAAGGGCCTCACCTTTGTTGTGGTTAGAGGAGCGGGTCATGAAGTTCCACTACATCGATCTAAGCTGTCTCTTACGCTTGCCAAGTCCTTCCTAGCCGGAGAGTCTATGCCAACACTCGAGCAAGTCAGTGATTCGTAAAACAATCGCATTCGTTTAAGCATTTGTTGAAGGGTCCATATGTTCAAGAAAGGAGAATGGTACCTATTCCTACCTTGGAATGCCCCTATTCTGTTTTATGCTCTTTAAAACTACAAGGAATAATACAATAAGAAAAGTAGCTCTTGAAGCTGCAAATCTTTTGGTGTTACTTTATATTGGTTGAAGCTTTAATTCTAGATGGTATTGGGTATAAATAACGTGAATTCCTTCTGTCGCTTTGAGTTTACACAATAAAAATGAAAACCCATTATTTTTGTCCACTTCAACTAAGTTTATGATATTATATTCATCCTATAGGGATTTTACGTTGTTGTAATATGAGTTTGAAAGGAAGCTCAATATACAAGTTTAGATAGTTGAGTTTGAAGGCAGTTTTATGGTGTAATCAACAAACTAAATAAAATGTGCAAATGGATGATGAACACCGATAACCTAGTTTTTTGAGAGAATCTAATATGGCAATTGAAAATAATTAATGGTTTAAGTAATTATTTTAAGTTTTCAATAAAGAATAACATTGAGATTAAAAAATATATAATCATACATAACGTTAATTTTGCTGTATTATAGAAAAAAATAGATTGAATGAGAGAGTGTCATTTGTCATTTTTTTATTGGCCAATACTATTAGAATGTGATTGATAAGTATTTACACACTTGTCATATTTACAATAATAAACACCAATTTAATGGTAGAAATTTTACTTTAATGGCAGGAATTTTAAATCATTCAATTTGGTTTCACTCTAATGGCAGGAATTTTAATGGCCAGAATTTTATATCAGTTAACAATTAAGATATACGTATGTAAATACTTTATTACGCACCTGCATTGCACGAGTTTCTATCCTAGTAGATCTTATATTTCCAGGACAAATATTGTTATTAAACTACATTAAAAATTTACTAGATTCTTTCTTATATATAGTATTAAGGGCTGTATATATCATTTTCCATGGACCATAAATTAATTGTAGAACCAAAATTCTCTCTAGCCAATACTAGAGGCAACACAAACAACCCCATAACATGATAAAATAACAATTAGGGGATATTAGGGCCAAAAAAATTACCTATTTACGAATACTATGCACAAAAGGACAATTTAACCGTTTAATATGTAGATCAGATAGGCAAAAACACCTTAACACAAATCGTATTATAAATGGTTAGAGACAATGTAAAGCTACGCCACTTTCTCCTTTGCTAAATTTTCTCTGCCTAACTCCTTTTTTTTTCTAATTCTTTTTCTTGTTTTGTGCGTGAAAATAAAGTCCCCAAACGCTACATTTCTATTTTCTAATTATAATATACTCCATATATAATATTGAAAATTTGAAATGAATAAGATTATTTATCTTTAAAAAAAATAAGATTATTTATCAAAAAAAGCATAAAATAAGATCATAATCAAACTTATTTCAAAACTAAGCGTGTAATTTCCAAACTTGAGGTTTGGGCTGTTCACACTTAATAAGTGCGCGAATATGTTGAAAAACTGAAACAGGCTGTTAGCACTTAATAGTAAGTGCGAATAAGTGCTAACAGCCTGTTTCAGTTTTTCAACCTAATCGCACTTACTAAGTACGAACAACTTCTTGTCTTAAAATTAGTATGTTGACCCTGTTTGCATAGTTCGCAGTTACTAAGTGCGAACAAACACTTGATTTTTTTTACCAGCTTGCTTCTGTTCGCACTTAATAACTGCGAATTGGCCCGAACCTGTGCTCTGGGGTATTAGGCGCTTATATTTGAAATAAGTTTGATTATGATCTTATTGTATGTTTTTTTTGATAAAAAAATTTTATTCATTTCAAATTTTCTATAATATTAGCCCATTAACTAATTTTTAAACCATATAAAAAAAATACTAAATGAGCTTTTTCATCCAAGTGAAAGGAAATAACCCAACAATGTTTAATAGACTGAGGCAAATCCAAGTTTTGAAATAGAATGAACCGAATTATTCAAGCAAAAAAATTAAAAGGCTAAGATTCGAACTCATTTTTTAGACCTTAGTGAAAGGTAATATATTCACAGAATACAGTGATTTTTTATTTAAGTAATATTGTCTCTTGGATAATAAAGCAGCACATTTATTCAAAAAAATATAAAGCAACACATTTGATTTTGAGAAATCGGGAATATTTTTGAAAATAAAACTAGCTCCAAGTAGATTAATACCGCATTAGGAACAACAAAACTAGTCGAAGGTTCTGATAAAGCATGCATCATACTGAACAAAATTAATGAATAAAGTTTGCACTACAGTCAAGTGAATCTTGCAAAAATATCCTTGAAGGGTGAATTCCATTATGAGAAACTCAGTTATAGATTGATTGAAATGTAATCGTAGAACGTTAAATGTAGTTCCTTTGATGATGTCAATTTACTGTCATCTATCGAACTAAAAAATGAGTTCATGTAGCTTACTAAATATTTTACCATATTATAGCTTATGTGGACTTTATTTGTATTAGTTAGTTTTTTAGCTCAATAAATATTGTATGGTTCTATAAAAGTCAGACAAAATAATTCCTTTTTATCTAATCTCGTTTCAAACCCTAATTCGTGGACCAACTTTAACTCAATTCGATCTTTTACCATCCCAAATGAGTAACTTACGGATTGAAAATACCCAACCAATCTTTACCCGATCCATAACGATGTGAAAATCAAACTGAAGGTGAAATGAAAAATCGTAAAATCATCGACCACATGACCACTATGCTAACCAATGATTCTCGGAACCTAAGCCGTGTAAGTAGTTGAATGCAAACTCAAGTTGCGAGCTACAGACTCGAATCCGATAATCCGGCTATTTTCCTCCTCTTCTTCAACCTTCTATTATCCTTATGTTCAAAGGTATGTATGTCCCCTCCTCTTCTTTATCCTTTTTTGTATCTGTCTTTTTCTGTGTCATTACTGTATGAAACGTTTAAATTTTGCTTCTCTATGAAGTTGTAATAAAGTGACAATTTTTTTTCTTCTGGGTTTGGTGGGTGTTTCCATTTTTCATGGCTTCACTGCAATTTTCTGTTTGTCTTGATTCTTATGAACCCAAAAAGTTCAATTTCTATCTAAGTTCTGTACAGTTATTTGATCGAACACCTGGTACCCGCTTCCTAAATTCTGCAAATGGAGGTGGGTCTTGTGTGATTTTTGCTCATTCTAAACAGAACCGAGTTAAAGGTGCTCGTTTTAATTCTGAATTAGTAGATAGTTCAGTGAATGTTGGTCAGGTTGATAGTAATGTGGGATCATTTGGGGATGAGTTAGGGGGTGAGAATTTGATAGATACTAATTTTTCTGGTCACCGGGTGGTGAGTGCTAGATATGTAAGGAAGAGGTTTCGTGGTGCGAGGGGGATACGAAAAGAGGAATCAAACTTGAAGCTTGATCCTTTAGGAAAGTCTAATGATCAAGTGGATGATGTTTGCCATGAACTTGATGTTGGCATTTATGGTGTTGGGTCGGGATCGAGTGTAGCGTATTGCAATAAGGTATTGAGAGGTCTTGAAAAGGGTGAAGATAGTCAAGCGATGAAATTTTTTGATTGGATGAGAACTAATGGTAAATTGATAGGGAATGTGATTGCTTACAATTTGGCATTGCGGGTTTTGGGGAGAAGAGGTGATTGGGATGCAGCAATGAATTTGATTGAGGAGATGAGATCAGAATCGAGATGTGAGCTTGAGTTCCAGGTCTTTAATACAATAATATATGCTTGTTCTAAGAAGGGACTTGTGGATATCGGTGCGAAATGGTTCCGTTTGATGTTGGAGTATGATGTAGAGCCTAATATTGCAACCTTTGGCATGCTTATGAGTTTGTACCAGAAGGGTTGGAATGTCGAGGAGGCCGAGTTTGCATTTTCCGAGATGCAGAGATTAGATATTAGGTGTCAATCTGCGTACTCAGCGATGATCACAATTTATACCCGTCTTGGTTTACATGCCAAGGCAGAAGAGATCATTGAACTGTTGTTCAAGGATAACGTAGTTATGAATGTTGAAAATTGGTTGGTTGTGCTCAATGCTTATAGCCAACAAGGGAAGCTAGAAAAAGCTGAAAGTCTTTTGGTGTCAATGCGCGAAGGAGGCTTTCCCCCAAATATAATTGCTTACAACACACTAATAACTGGGTATGGGAAGGTATCTAATATGGATGCTGCTGAACAGATGTTCCAGAACTTGCAAAATGTAGGTCTTCAGCCTGATGAAACAACATACAGGTCTATGATTGAAGGTTGGGCTAGATTCGGTAACAATGAGAAAGCGAAGTGGTACTATAAGAGACTCAAAGATCTGGGGTTCACTCCAACTTCCTCTAATTTGTACTCTTTGATGAACTTGTCAGCTAAACAAACAGATGAAGATGGTGCTATTATGATTCTTGATGACATGGTGAAGCTAGGCTGCCAACCTTCCTCCATTCTCGGCTCTCTTTTACAAGCTTATGAAAAGTTTGGAAGGTTTGATAAGTTGCCCCAAATTCTGAGAGGTTCTCTCCACGATCACGTGCTAGACAACCAGACGGCATGCTCAATATTAGCTATGGCATATGTAAAACACTCCTTGGTGGATGATGCTATTATGCTTCTCAAGTGTAAGCGCTGGAAAGACCCAACTTTTGAGGACAACTTGTTCCATTTGCTAATTTGTTCTTGCAAGGAAATGGGGCATCTGGAAAATGCTGTCAAAATATTTTCTCATATGCCGACGTCTGATAAACACCCAAACATGCATATTCTTTCAACAATAATTGACATCTACAGTAGTATGAATCAATTTTCCAATGCAAACAGTACTTACCAACTACTAAAGTCTTCAGGACTTGCTATGGACATGGTCGCGTATAGCATTGTTGTCCGAATGTATGTTAAATTTGGATATCTGGAAGATGCTAACCATGTTCTGGATGAGATGGACAAGCAGGGAAATATCGTCCCTGATGTTTATTTGTTGCGTGACATGCTTCGAGTGTATCAAAGATGCAATAAACAAGAGAGATTGGCAGACTTGTATTATAAAATCTTGAAGAGTGGTTTTACCTGGGATCAGGAAATGTACAATTGTGTTATCAATTGCTGCGCTCATGCTTTGCCCGTGGATGAGCTTTCAAGGCTCTTTAGTGAGATGACTCAAAAAGGGTTTGTTCCGAATACTACCACCTATAATGTTATGCTTGATGTTTATGGGAAGTCCAAACTTTTCAAAAAGGCTAGCAAAATCTTTTGGATGGCTAAGAATCAGGGATTGGCGGATGAGATATCTTACAATACTCTTATTGCAGCATATGGTCGAAGCAAAAAAGTGAAGAAAATGAGGAAAACTGTGCGGCTGATGCAGTTTAATGGCTTTTCCGTATCCCTTGAAGCCTACAATTCTATGCTGAATGCTTATGGAAAAGTAGGTCATATAGAGAAATTTAAAAATGTCTTGCAAAGATTGAAGGAGTCTAGTTACACTTCAGATCACTATACATACAATATACTCATAAATATATATGGAGAACAAGGATGGATTGAGGAAGTTGCGACAGTGTTAACTGAGCTAAAAGAATACGGACTTGGACCAGATTTATGCAGCTATAATACGTTGATAAAGGCGTATGGGATTGCCGGAATGGTTGAAGAAGCTGTCGAGGTGATCAAAGAAATGAGACATAATGGAGTAGATCCTGATAGGATTACTTACCTCAACTTGATATCAGCGTTGCGCAAGAATGACAAGTTTCTAGAAGCTGTTAGATGGTCTTTGTGGATGAGGCAAATGGGCTTGAGCTGAAGATCTCCTTAACTTTCCATATCCCCCGTTCAAATTTGTTTTTTGTATTTAGCAACAGTTCTTTCTGTAGCTCTTGATGTTGATAATTACTGTAGACAAGTAGTGACCTTAACTTTACTCTTTTATCGATTTGCCATGATATTCTGTGATGATAAAGAAACCTATGGTACTGTAATTAGCAAATGATTCGTTAAATTATATCTATACATTTTTATCAATATCATCATAACAATGTGCTTTGATAAATTATTTTTTCTAATGTGAAGTTAAATGTTGGTAGTTTGGTGATGAATCATATACTATCTGTTCTCTGATTTGGATGAGAAACGTGCATAATTGCGTACATTTCTTGACAAGCCTAACCCTGTAAATCTTTATGTATATTATTTATTTTCTTTGTTTGATGTTGATTTTCATTTATTTTACAAATCCTAAATTGTAGTCATCATTGCAGATGAAGAAGACACAATAATGGGTATGTTGAACCCCAATTAAAGCTACTGATAGTAAGTATGTTTATCTGATTTTATTTGGATTTTTGGCCTTTTGGTATCTGCTCAATACTCCACTGTCCCACTTAACGGTTTTGATGTGAGACCTTTTAGTCATTATGTAGCAAAATGGGTGGGGAGTACGAGGTAGAAAGTAGAAACTAGAAAAGTTAAATCAGTTTATTGTTTTATCCTCAAAATTGTTTTGTTAAGGCTTTTAGGCTATTTGATTCGTTGAAGCAGAATAATATCATCCCTTCTGGGTTTTACTTATGGGACACTTAATGATGCTCTAGTTGAAGAAGCTTTTTGTTGGATGCTTGGAAACTATTTTAGAAAATGATTATCAGGGATATATAACTAAATACCCTTATCTATCTACAATATTGTAGACGATTGAGACTTCCTTACGATTTGGAGAATCACTCTCTTAAACTAGAGAACTTCACCTTAAGTGTTGTGATTTATGGGGTTTCCTTAGAGGGAAGCTTGGAGGGTGCACTTCAATTTTTCATCAGTATAAAGGGAGTTGATTTTCACCAGGTTTTTTGGGCGTCTTATAATTAGTTAGAAGGTCTATGCTTAAAGGGTAGAATGGAAGAGATAGAATGTCAAAAGATAAATGCTTGAAGATGAATCTTTTTTTTTTTCTTTTTTTTCCCCCTTTTCTTTGAAGATGTTCTTGAGTGAAAAAATGAATGGATTGAAACAGATTCTATAGAATATAGATAGCTTTTTAGCCGACTTGTGTGAGTAAGCGAATATCCAAAGTGCTCGTGTCTTTTTAAATGAATTTGGATCAATGTTTTTCCCTTACGAGACAATTTCTGCTTCTTGTGCACAGAAACCTAAAGTGTGTTGTGAGGACATGTTAATGCCTTTCTCCTTGCGCTCTCCCCTCCATCAGTAAACTGGACTTTAATGCTTTATACTAGCAACTGACCCCTCTTTGCTTCTTTGCCGATCTCCAAGGCGCTATTGCACTAACAAAAGCTATGATCTCTGATTTTGCTTTTAAAAAAGATGGCATAAGAATGGCCTATTTTGGGATCAAAAGATGCAGGTCCTCTGGGTTTGGACATTGATGAGGAGTAAAACAACATATGAGCTACTACTACAGCTACAGGTAAACGTCCTTTTAAACACATTTGCTTCTTTTCTTATATCATTCTTTCTTTGCACAAAAATTTATGGCTTGCCAAACCGAATTTAGTTTTGGGGTATGAGGCAGGTCCCACTGTCCCAGTACCGAGTTTTGTACTTCGGTGTCTGGCTTGGGTTATTGAGAGGTGCCGCACGCTAAAACTTTGGTTCGTATGATATGGGCTTGCTAGCAAGTTGAGTTTTCTTTCATTTCCTTCTGAAAAGTTTCAAACTTTTTCTTCATTAATGAACTTTATGAATAGTCAAGACTCCAATATTCTCCAAATCTTCTAATTAACAATTAGATATCAGAAAGCACAATGAAACAAGCTCGAGCTTTGCCATAGCTTTTGTTTTAGATTCTAGACCCTTCATTGATGACTTTGAGAGCGAATTTGATCCTTTACCTGGAAGCTTTGATTCATAGAATATGGCTGCTGTCCTTTTTAGGCAAGGAAAATTCCAAAAAGTCAATCAAGTGAGGTAGAACTTTAAAACTAATCGGTTTGCTCTACCCTATTCTAAATACCAAATATTCTTGGGATCTAAGCTTGAGTCTCCGTCCTTTTGAGTTTGTTACGCCATGGTCAGAAAGCTCTCACATAAAAACTACAATGTTGCGAACTCCAAGGGACAAAGGATTATTCATTAGACTCTATTTGAATATGGAGAAATTAAAGGAAAGGGAGGGTAGGGATTTGAACGGATGGGGGATCTCCTGTTTGGATAACAAGAAGGGAGGGGAAGGATTTGGAGGAAAACACGGATAAATTTTGTTAGGAATACAATCTTTCCTAAAGTGAAAAGATTTGGAGGTAATTCTCGTTTTCCTTCCTTTTCCCTTCCGTTCCCTTCTAAACAAACAAGATGCACTCTCCCTACTTACTCCTTCCCTTTAGTCCCTTCCCCTTCTTTTCTTCTCTCTCCTAATTTGCTATCCAAACATAGTGTAAATTCACGATTGAAGATCAAATCTTGAAACACAAATTATTGTGAGAGATGGTCTCTTTGAGAGACCATCTTTAATTGGGCCGGCCCATTATATATTTGAAAAAAATTGTAAGTAGGCATCAAGAATGATGTAACTAGACATTTAAAATATTGAAAGTAGGCATTAAGAATACGATAAGTAAGCATTAAGGATAATGTAAGTAAAGTAGGTATTAAAAATACGTAAATGGGCATTAATCTTTTAATGGGCTGGGTTTGAGATACGTCTCTCAAAGAGATGGTCTCTCAAGAGACTTGCTGATTTTGAAATGAATGTATACGTACCATAAATGGCAAATTTTCATTTTTTTTAGGGGAAGCTATATATTTGGCCAAATCATGTTTGCTTGTACTTGCAATAATTTAAAACCCTTGTAACTTTTCAGCTATCACATATGAATATGGGAAGACTTGCTGAAACTGAAACTACATGTGTCTTGCCTTAAATGAAATAATGACATTCTATTTTGTTGTACACATGCTAGGTAGTAGGTTGATGACTTTTCTGTGATCTTGGAGCAGGTATACATCAATATTTGGATGCCTAATTTGATATGCTATCGGAGTTGGTAATACTCGTTCGAAGACATCTCCTCGAACAGAGAAAATGAGACATACAGATATGGTAAACGCGTGCGTATGGGTTGGCGTAACTTCAGGGACAGGGATAGCTGTGCCCTCTACTGTTGGGATTTTATACTAAGGCTGTGAATGTACTTAGTAATTGAACTTGCTGTGTTCTTTTTCTCATCTTTGTAATACATGATTAGATTTGATAAATGTTTGGTTTGTGATCTTGGAATGATTCAAGTGTAGCATGGGATGTAGAAGTATGGTCATGGATGTAGTACATGTGAGTGCACAATTTGACGGTTTGTAACTTGTAAGTACAGGGGCTGTTTCGCGAACGAAAATGGGAATTTGGTACTCGAAGTTGATTTAAAAAATATGGAAAAGGCGAAGGAGTGAGAATATATGAATATGTATTATTAACTCGCTCTTTTTTAAATTTTATTTTCTCATTAAAAATTAAAAGACTTTATATATACAACAATACAAATAAATCTTAGGTTTTAAGTCTTAATCGACTTGCCTCGCAGAAGAATATTTTTCTTTGAGACTTAGAAGTTTGTAAGTCTCATTTTTTATGTCCATTGGACCAATGACTCCAAACAAATACATAGAAGTTCCAATCCCCTCCCAATTTTCGAAAATTTGAAATAAATAAGATTATTCATAAAAAAAAGCATACAATAAGATTATAATCAAATTTATTCCAAAACTAAGCGTGTAATCCGCAAAACTTAGGTTCGGGCTGTTCGCACTTAGTAAGTGCGAACAGACTGAAAAACTGAAACAGGTTGTTCGCTATTACTAACAGCGAATAACCTGTTTTAGGTTTTCAGTCTGTTCGCATTTAATAAGTGCGAACAACTCTTGTCTTAAAATTAGCATGTTGACCCTGTTTGACCTGTTCGCAGTTACTAAGTGTGAACAGACAGTTGATTTTTTTGACTACTTTATTATTGTTCGCACTTACTAAGTGCAAACAGACCCGAAGCTATGCTCTAGGGTATTAGACGCTTATATTTGGAATAAGTTTAATTTGGATCTTATTGCATGTGTTTTTTTTGATTAAAAGTCTTATCTATTTCAAATTTTCCCAATTTCCCTCGAAGCAAACACCTTTATAAAACGTTGGCTTTCACCTTTTAATAAACACAATAAGTTACGAATGGAGCTTAAGAGCGGAAGCAACGAGCAAACAAAGATCAAGTTAAATATTATAGTTAATTTTGCAACTACTAGACAAGAGAAACAATGCAAGTGATTAGATAATAAGCAATGAAATAAAGGAAAACACTAGATTTAAGATTATCAAAACGGCTATGTCTTCACTTAAGCCAAATGTGTTTAAAAGGATCGAGCTTGAAAACTCGCTAACGAAAGTATTACAATGGAGTAAAAAAAAAATCAAAGTGAAAATAAAGAAAGTAGACAAAATCTAAGTTGGATGAAGCTAAAAATACGTCTTTTAACTTGGCTTAAATTTACGTCAATTACATACTCTCATATATAACAACGTTCCATCAAAAGAAAGTAAACAAAATCTAACCAAGAATATGGGAATATAAAATTTAATGGAAAGAGAAATGGTAAACAAGAGTAAGGGTAAAGGTATGAGTTGTAGGTATATGTTATTTGGTATGAAAAATATAAGGGAAACTCTTAATTGATCATAGTTAGAGAATTTGTTATTTGACATAAATGGGTGGTAACAAAGTAAAGGTATCCATTACCCTCAAGAAAGGGATTGGGTTAACCTAATATCATACCAAACAAAATATATGGAGTAAAGGTAATTGATTCCCTTACTTAGTACTTCCTCCTATTCTTCCTATTAGTCCTATTTACTTTTGGGTTACTATTCACTTATCATATATTTTATTCTTAATCTATAAGTTTAAACATAGTCAAGTGGGATCTTATTTGATTTGTCTCAATGCAAGGATTATTAATATCAAATTTTTATAATTTTTAATTAAGCATAACTAAAGATATTAAGAGTTAAAATGTTGTCTCGGCAAATGTGCTAAAAGTAAATGAGACTAATAGATTGAATAAGAGTGAGTATAAAAAAAGTTCATACCAAACACCCCTTAGCTTGTTCTTTGATGTTTGCTCACCCAAGCAATCTTCAAGCTCATCCGCACAAATTATTAAGCTTTAGTCAAACTAAATAACAACTAAGGGGTCGCTTGGATTGAGAGTAAATATTTAAGGTAGTAAAAAAAGTCAAACTAATGTAACAAAGGTAATTATATATGCAAATGAAGTTATTGAAATAATTGTAATAGAGGTAGAATAGGAGTTGATTAAAAAGGATGAATAGAAAAAGAGTTTGATTTCACTCATTTGGAGGTAAAGAATTCCTCCACCTCCCCCTAGGGTAAATTTATACCCCAAAATAATGGAACTTATTGCTATTTTCTCTATTTTTTCATTACCTTCTAATTCATTCTTCCACCTCTCCAAGAATCAAATTCCTTTAATCACCTACCTAACTAAATTTAAATTCCTACTTTGACTTTTATTATCCCTTAAATATTTACACTCAATCCAAGCGACCCCTAAGGTGAGAAAAAGAGTCAAGAAAATTGATTTATTTTCAAAGTCAAGAATTATACTCCTCCATACTTTTAATTTGCCATATTTTCTTCTTTAACCCATTTTAATAAATTTTCTCTATTTATATTCTTGGATATAAAGCTACCGTTTGTACTCTATATTTTTTTTTAATTTTAAAATATATCCCTAATTAAATTCACCATATCCAATTTATTAATCTTCGTATTAAATAAATGAGACTAAATAGTTGGAACAAACGACTACACCCAAAATTAATTAACACAAATTGTTGTAAGAGAAGTCTTTTTAAGAGATTATCTCTAATTGAGTCAACCCATTATATATATTTTTAAAAATATTATAAGTGGACATTAAGAATAATGTAAGTTGACATTTAAAATACAACTACTCTTGTGAGAGACCGTCTCTCAGAGAGACAACCTCAAAATAATAAGCCCACATTCTTATTTTCTCTTAAATTTGTGTAAATTGGGCTATTTAGCCCATATTTCTAATGCGTCTTTTGGAAAGACTGTTTATCACAATAATTTGTGTTTAAAATATTGTAAGTAGACATTGAGGATAATGTTAATAAGCATTAAAAATACGGTAAATAGGTTTTAATCTTTAATGAGTTGGACTTGAGATATTTATTTTAAAAAGACGATCTTTCAAGAGACTAGCTATTAATTGATGAGACGACTCACTCATTGGTCAATACGAATGGTCAGCTGGTCACCACTCACCACTCACCAGTCACCACCCAAACGAACAACACTACGTATACGTACACAACCATCCATAAATAACTCCGAAATTTCCTTTTATTAATCAAAAAAAGTTTTGAACTTTCCTTTTTCTCTCCTTCTTCTGCATAAACGCCATTGCCTTTTTTGAATTTTCAAAGTTCATATCAATACCCAACAATTAAACCCTGAGATTCAATCCAATCAGAACAACTCCATCAAAATCCATCAATACCCATCAAGATTTTGTTTTTTTTTGGGGGGGTATTTTGAGCTAAATTGAATCATTAGCAAGGAAATTTCCCAATAATTGATCGTCTAGACAGGGAGGCTAAGCATTGGGGAAGAAGAAGGAACAGAAACAGAACGAAAGGGAGCAGAAAAGACCATGTCTTTCCTCCCTTTCTAGTTTGATTTGATTACATACACTATTTTAATTAGTAATCTTATAGTTTACTGCTTCTGTAAGCTCTTTCTTCCTCAGTTTCTCTTTTTTTTTATCTGGGTTTTAGATCGTGAACCACCTAAAGCATTTATATATCAATCCAGATTTGAATTGGGTACTTGAAATTTTTTTACCTTTTTCAGGTATTGCATCTCATTTTTCTACAATTACCCTTTTGTTTATTTTAGCTTTTAATGACTTTTTGTTGATGTTATTGTTGTGGCATTGATTCTGGAATCTGGATGCTGTTCCTTTATTGTATCTGCTTTTATTGAAGTTAATTGTTTGATATATCTGTGTATGAAGGAATTTTTGTGTGGGATTTTTGCCTTTTGTTTTTTTAGTAGTTTAAGTTTGAACTTCAATGGCTGCAATAAATTGTTGGGTTTTCCTATTGATAGGTTGGTTTGACTGTTTCCAAATTTGGTATGATTTATTCAGAAATTAAAGAATTTCTGCATATTTTTTCTTCAGTTTAGTTGTGTCAATTTCATTTGGGGTTGGTGGTTGGGATTAGATCAACAAGTGTGTAATTTAAGTTATGACATCATAATTTCTTGATGATAAGCTTTTTCTGCTTCATTAGGTTTAATATTGATCCTTTTTTCCTTTATTAAAACTTTTCTTTGGAAAGTTGGCAATAGAAAAAATCAAAGGTTTCGTGGGTTTATAATCGAAATTTGCATTGTCTGCTTTTTGGAATTTCCTATTGCAAAGCATGTATGGTAGTTGTGCAAAGAGAACATATAAGTTGTTTTGATGTGAGTTAACTCCACTTGTTATAGACAAATTTCCTCGGACATTGTTGGTTTCTCCTTTTGTTGAGGCGGTGTTCGTCTTTCATCGTGCCCAAGAGTGAAGCAAATAAAGATAGTAAGGAGATCGGTCATGTTTTTGATACATCACTGATTTATTGAGAGAAACATGAAGGAAACCGAAGCCTGGGGTTTAGGTATGCAAATTTTACCAATGCACCGCCATCGGCAAGTTTCCAAGGGACCAGTTTGGATTATAGTGTTAGTTTGTTTGGTCAGCTTGTTCGTGATTTGTGGCTATTTATATCCTCCCGAAAACTCTTCCACTTGCTATGTGTTTTCGACTAGAGGCTGCAAATCTTTTACAGAGTGGCTTCCTTCTTATTCTAAAAGAGAGTTGACTGATGAAGAGTTGGCATCACAAGCTATAGTTGAAGAATTTTTGAGAACTCCACCTCAGCCCACGGAAAATTCTAAAATTGCTTTCATGTTCATGACTCCCGGATCGTTGCCTTTTGAGATGCTCTGGGATAAATTCTTTTCTGTAAGATTTTTTTCTTATTCTGCATTCTGTATATCATGGCCCCTATTCATGCTTTGATTTCAACATTTCTTGTGACAAGCATCACTAGTTGTTGTTCTTACAAGTAACTTTAATGTTTTGGTTATACCCATATATCATTCTATGTTGGTGAACCTATTTCATGTATCCTAAAGAGAATATCTCATTTTAAATGTTATGGTTTCCAATAATCTATATATATGTTATGCAGTTGGAAGTTCGAATATTGTGGAATAATAGTCTAATTATTTAATATGTAAAAATCGTAATATAATAGCACATTTTTTACGAGCTAGGAGCAACCGTGTTGCCTCTACATAGCTTAAGCTTAATGGCTTAACCTCTCTATGTGTTGCTCTGAACTTCATGAAAAACATAATAAATGAACAAAAGGAAATATTGGATAACTAGTAGTGCAATTCAATTGCATTTCTGATTGATATTACTATATAGAAGTTAGTTAGCAAGTACATTATCTTGGATCTCTACAGAGTTGTCACTGTCAAAACATTATAATACGGTAGATTGTGAAGCTTGGAGTTTTTTAATGATAGCTTGAATTTGGTAGACATAACACATGCTTTTTTTCCGTTTTTAGATGTTAAGGAAGCAATTGGTTAATAAGCTAGGGAATTGCTTTTGCATTTTTCTGAAACTATAAAAGCTTGAAATTTGTACTGTAAGTGTATTTTTGTGGTCATGTTGAGTTATGCTTAGACTAGAGAATTGGACAAGAACCTATTTTATTTACTCCTATAGATGCTTATATCTTACTCAAGTTAGCTGATTTGCATCTGCCACATCTTGAATAATCAGTAATTAAGGATTTGTCTTTATGCTGAAATTTTGTTTAGGTATGTTGCATTATTTTGTCAATTTTTTAGAAACGTCTATTAAAGGGTACGATATATAAATATGGATTGCAGACAATGGCGAATCTAGGAATTTGGCGGAGGGGTAGCGGAAATATTAGTCATAGTATTAAATAAACTGAAATATTAACACATCAACATATAAATATGAATAATAGTATAATTTGTTCTCGTCAAGTTCTCACATTTGGAATTGGCTTACAATTGTATATTTAATTTAACATCTAAAATAAATCTTTCTCTAAAAAAGTTTAATCAAAAATATTTTTGTAACTAAAATTTAGATGAATAAATTATTTTTTTTGTATGTATAAAATATTTACTTATGAAAAATGATCATACCTCTTTTAAGGCTTCAACAAATACATATAAACTAAAAAATTAGGAAGTACCAAAATTAACTAGAAATGATTACGGCCGAGTTTGATCCTTTTTTTGGTTTTTGGGATTTGAGTTATTTTCAAGTTACGAGTCAAAAATTTGAAGCTATAACCTACAATTTTCGTGTTACGGTACAAAAGTTTGAAGTCATAACCAACAATTTTGTTTTTTCAATTTTTACTTTTTAGGGGCTAGGGTAAGTGGATTCGCCATCGATTGCAGAATTTAGCCTTTTTGTATTTCAAAGTTATTTTGTATTTTTACTTAGAATGATTAAATTTATTTGATGCAATTTTCAAACTACTCTTTTGAATTCAAGTATGTATTGTGCAGGCTACGTACTGATGTCTTTACCAGACAATAACAGTGAATTTTTTTCATTTCATTCTTTCCTCACTTCAAAAAGAAAACAATTGAGGAAAGAAAATATTGTTTCAAACTACACTATTTGGGAAGTCTTGCAAAATGTGTTATTGGATAACGGAAAGCATTCGTGCAATGATTCCCTTAAGACATTTTTGTTATATTTCTTTTTAAAGAGAAGCTGACAGACAAAGTCGAGTTTTCAAGGGATATAAAGTTTACACTTTTCCTCCATTTAATGACATGGGAACAAATGATGAATTGCAAAATGCTTGCTGGAAAGACTAAATTTTATTTTTGATCATAAGCCTCCATTGAGCTTTGATTTTGGGGAGGGGGATAGAAGAATCAAATTGCATATATACAACTGATTATTTTTCAAATTAAATTTATTATAATGGAAATATTTTCATTCAACTTATTGGTCATTGCTAGCAGAGAGGAGCTAATTATGTTGATTTTATAATAACTCTGTTAACTCTAGTAGTATATTGTGTTTTTTGTGCACTGAGGTGCTTTTTTCATATGGTAGGGCCATGAGGGAAAGTTTAGTGTTTATGTGCATGCATCTCAGCGAAAACCTGTACATGAGAGCAAATATTTCATTGATAGAGACATCCGAAGTGATAAGGTGTGTACCTGTACTACCAAGTTTTCATTTCAAGTTCATATTAAGAATTGGATTGTGAATTGGTTATTTTTGTCTGATTGATCTTTTTAAGAATAAATTGCATAAATCAATCCCACATTTCACCCATTTTCCTACAATAATCTCACTTTCGATTAACCTTCAATAATTCCAACTTTAGAGGTAATTTTTAAGAACACACTTGGATGACGATTATTTTTTGTAATATACAAGTTAAAATAAAATTTAAAAAGAAAAAACAAAGGAAAGCTAAAATAAAAAATTCTCGATAATGTCCAACAGAGAGCTAGTGTTCTTTTAATATTCAACATTTCTGTAGTTCTTCTCACTTCTTCATCCTTCTTCAACATCTTCTGTTTCATGCCCTTCTTAAATGTCACAATATGACAATGGAAAATTGGCTACCCATTGTAACTTCATTTATTTGGTTCACTTTCACCTCTAACCATCTCCATCTCAATTCCCATCTTCGTCCTCAAGCAGGGGCGAATTCACTGTAAGTCAACAATGTCAAATGACAACATCCAACTTATGTATAAATTGATATACCTAAAGATACTCATATGTATGTTGGTTAAGTTGGTAGGAGCTTTACTATGTCACAACATTGACCCCGGTTCAAATCTCATCTAGCACATTTTTTTAAAAAAAATTCAAAGAATACTTGCCCATTTTCATTTTGATCGACATTTTTAGTCTTCATAGAAGTGAGAAGACTGAGAAGACAAACATTCCAAAACTATTATATGAAGGTGAGCTTTTAACCGGAAAGGGAATAAGGGATTAAATCTAGAAGTTGGTCTTTAGGCCTGAGGATATTCGTTAGGGTTCTCATTTCAAACTTTTTGCATTTTCAAAACTTTGATGGATGTATTTTTTTTTATATTATCAACATTGTTGATTTTATTCTAGATCTGCCCCTATCCTCAAAATCCCCATCAAATTCAATCAATAACCTAGTAAAAATAGGCTGTGTATCATCAATTTTACTCAATCAACATGATGATTTTCCTTAATTTGGAACCACGTCTTTAAGCCATCACATTGTTTCTATAACTTTCACCACTAATGATATTTTTACTCTTGATTCACCCCCTTCTTCTCCAATGCCACCTCCAACTACCATGACCATCACATTTGTGACCCTCTTTTTAATTATCTCTATTTCTTTATTTCATATAATTACCAACTATTCATATTGCCCCCATCCCAAGTTATACCTATAACACCATGAACTTGGTACATTACGAAAGTTCCTGTCTAGACTATATCTTTCTTTTTGGTTGAATATTACAAGGGGGTGGAGAAAACATACTTTTGTGCATTTTTATGGGAGGTTCAATGTAGTGCATTCGAAACTATGAAAATATAAATGAGCTGACTGGATTTTGTTGACCTATATGTTGGTTCTAAATTTCTAATCACAGGTTGGTTGGGGCCAAGTCTCAATGATAGATGCAGAACGCCGCCTTTTAGCTAATGCTCTAAGGGATTCAGATAACCAACACTTTGTATTGCTGTCTGATAGGTGCGTAAATACTGTGGCCTGAATTTGTTATTTTTCCATCATTATAAATTTATAATTGAGCTTGGTCTCTGATATGTGATTTTTCTTTGGGTGCAGTTGTATACCCTTGCAAAAATTTGAGTATGTCTACAACTATCTGATGTTCACAAATGTAAGCTACATTGATAGGTGAGTTTGTTGAGTTATAAAGAGTTGACCTTTTAAGTTTTATCCAGAGAATTTTAATAGCATCCAATCTGTACACTTTACATGCTTTGATTTAATCAAAAAGTTTGTAGTGTGGTTTGTGTTTTATAAAATCTTGTTTGTGCAACTAATGAGGAACTTTATCCTCCAGTTTCTTGGATCCCGGTCCTCATGGAAATTCTAGGTACTCACCGCATATGTTACCTGAAATAGAAAAGAAAGACTTCCGTAAAGGTGCACAGGTTAGATTTCACATTCTGTTTGCGAAATTTTCAATCTCAAATTGCTGCTATTAAAAATTGGCCTAAACATCAATTGAATATAGGTTTTAGCTACTCCCCGCAACTTGCATGTTTCTTATTTTGGATATGTGAAACATATCAATATGAATCTTATTATCCTTTAGAAATTCATGATGCTTTATGTGGATGTAGCTTTTTTTTTTTTTTGAAGTGGTTTCCCTGTGTGTTTGAATGCTGTTTTGAGTTTTGCTGATTATTTGATATATTTTTGAAGTGCTTACTCAAATTAAGAACCCTCCGATCAAAGGAAGCAATTCATAGGGTTTTCACTGAAACACGGTATGCTAAGAACAATCCTTAATCCCTTAAATTTGATCTATTCTAGGAAAAATTGTTTTCAATATTCAATCCTATTGCTCTTCTGTTTAAATTATACCCACCTATTGATTTATTCTGAACATACCCAAGTATGAACTTTCCCAAAAAGATAATTAGGCACTAAGGTTACTTGTTGGTGCCAGATGAAAAGCTAAGAGGCATTGTCAGTTTATTAGCCTCTTTATATGCCCCTTTCTTCTTCAAATTTAGCCCCAAGTTTGAACCAATACTAAACAAACGCCTTCTCAATCTAAACTTCTTTCTTTTCTCGCATCATCATTATATCAACGCTCAACAATAGCTACCAAAATCACCACCTCGTTACATTTTTACTTTTGGACGGTGACTCTAATATTTTCACTTTGCTACATAAATCATAGAAAAAGTTCCAAAATTTTGTAGTAGTAAGAAACCCTCAAAATCTCTTTGGATTTTATGGCTGTTAGATTAGATATCAAAGGTCACAAATTGGATATTATATTATGTTAATTTATTAGTATGAAATTCACAAATTAGGAGCAAGAAAATCTTTTTTTAAAATTTAAATGTGGTTAGCTTCCATTTATATTGCTTTGGTTAGCTTCTCATTGGAAAAGGAAGGAAGCAAAGAGGAGATCCTAGAGGAAGGATGGGTAAGTGAGTGTAAGGATAGAAATGAGCGGGACTGGTTTTGTTGAGGAGTTGGATCGGTACGTGGAGGGGATGGTGTGGAAATTGGACTACAACAGATAGCAGATACATAAAATGGGTGATGATGGTTGTGGGGTAGAAATCTTGGAGTATGGAGTATGTTGGTGTGATAGACAGGAAAAGCCATTGCAAATGAATATTAGAGTGTAGGCAAATCAATCGCCAATTAGAGAGAAGTCGTATGAATTGCGTGAAATAGGTAAAAATATTGATGGATATTGTATTAATTTAATTCAAGAACTACAATAATGAATAGACACAAACATTCAAGAGGCTTGTACTCTCCTACAATGAGTATAGAGTATAGATTCAATGTCATAGTGAATACAAATTTCCAATGCCTTTCGCATTTCCACCCTTCCTTAACTATACTAGTTTTTCATTTTCTTTTAAAAATAAACTCTAACTGACTAATACTAATATATCATAGGTATCTTATATCCAATATATGGCTTAACTCACTGCCGTAAGCAACCAATAAGCATTCCAATATAAAACAGGGTGCTTCGTAGAGATAGGATTACAACTCTTAGACAATATGAGGAAACAATAAAATAAAACAAAATAAACAAATCAAGTGGCTTGTATAATACTTTTAGTTTACGGGATGTTTTATTTATAAGAGGGAAAGATAAAAATGATTTATTCTACATGATAACTTTGTGTTTTAAATTATAGTGGATAATAGAGTTACATGAACATATCTGATAAAAAATGTTAACATGATCGTTAAAAATGTGAAATCAGATACCCTTCTGAAAATTGTAGATGGTAACCCCTGGTTTGAACTTTTTTACATGGTAAACAATTTTTCCAACACACGGTATTCAATTAATTTTACATTTTTAATAAGTTAACTTTTCACGTTAAATATGGTCATGCCACTCTATTATCCAAAATCATAGGGTTACCAAATAGAAAAAAAATTGTCTCCAAAAAAATTAAAAGCACATATTTACCTTGTAGAATTTCCTTGAAAATATTTTAGTTCTCTAACTTATCATTCTTTGTTTGTCAAAACTTCAAACCTCCATTTTGAGTAAATTTATAGATCGGTATTTGGTATACTGACAATAGAATGGATTATTAAAGCCTATTTTTTTTAATGCTAAATTTTCTCCTGTGATTTGTATGCAACTTTTTTGTATTACAAGGATAATGTTGCATACATCCCACCCTTTAATCCCATTCAGGTGGGAGCCACTTAATACCATTGGAATAATGGGATGTATGACTAATATCAAGTACATATGTTGCTATTCAACGGCTACGAACTGAAAAAACAATGGTTTATGCATACCTTCTCAGTTCTCAGCAACTTCAAATATAGCAAACTTAAATTTTCCTGTATGAATACTTCTGACTTTAATTCTTTCATCATAGAGTAAAAATGCGATAATTGTCGTGTTAATGGTAACGAAACGGTGATGCGGTAATGGGAGTGATGCGGTTATCATGATGTCGAATATTGGTCAAAACCATAAGATATCCCTTGATACGGTCCCAATTGCGATTTTCTTACACCTTTACTACACGGGAAATATTAGTTCGTTGTTTATGAAAATTTTTAGAAAGCGGCCGACACGATGCAATGTGGCCTTGTTTTTGCTCTATGTCTTGCATAAATATTTTAACTTTTCACTTTCATTTTGAAGTATGCATCTTAACAACAGTATCTTTTAAACCTCAATTGAGTTCATGTGGTTGGTATATGTTTAACTCCTGGGACTCAGCTTAAGATTACATGTAGGGATTACTTGTTGACTGTTATTATATTGGCTTTTGCTTCTTGTCCGATAGCTCTTGTAGACTTATGTTCATGATTTCATTCCTGTATAGTTAAAGCTTCTATTTGGTGCTTTTTTAGTATAAAGGAATTCTGTTATGCAACTTGAAGTTGGCCAAGTTTCTTATCGTGTGTATACAAACTATGATTTATATGCAGTGGTTCCACTTGAAACGGCAGCATGCGATGATAGTAATTGCTGATAGCCTCTATTACTCAAAGTTTAGAAATTACTGCAGGGTAAAGCTCCTTTCTTTTACTGTCTTCTGAAGTATCACATCACATTGCCCCTCCCCCGACATAAAAGTTTCTCTTTCCCTTTGGAAGTTCACTGGTGTACATTTACTATAGAAGGAAGCTTACTTTAGATAATGCATTAACATGGTTAAATAGCCCATCTAACACATATTGTGAGAATATAGGCTCCTTGTTTGAGGTTGTCTCACTGAGAGACGGTCTCTCACTAGAGTAGCTCATAAATTACTGTGATATACAAAATACTATTCTTCTTTAAGATCTTGTTAAATTTGTTTTGATGTGGATTCTTCAACTATCGATTGTTTGTTATCTTTCAAAATACCAAATAAAATTCGGTAGCATTTAAAAGTTTGTATTGGAAACTGTGAAAAAAAGTAAGTCTAACCACTAGAAAACAAGAGGGTGTTTGAGGTTCATTTGGGTCTAAACAAAGTGTTGATCTGTATAATTACTCTTGACAGCCTGGATTTGAGGGACGTAATTGCTATTGTGACGAACACTACTTGCCGACTTTCTTCAATGTAAGTGTCTTTATTAATGTTCTCTACAAAGTTACTGAATGCTATCTGATCAAAACCTGACTTACTATTTCTGGTAATGTTTAGATTGTTGATCCTGGGGGGATGGCAAATTGGTCGGTGACATATGTTGATTGGTCTGAACACAAGTGGCATCCAAAGTCTTTTCGAGCACAAGATGTGAGCTATGAGCTTCTGCAGAAAATTACGGTATGATTACAAATGATTTCATGCTACCTTTGAGATTGCTAATTGTTCGAATATAAGAAACTTCAATAGGCCAGGGCGGTGGAACGTAGTTTCAAGTATATTGGAATACATCATTATCATCATTGTACCTAGTGTATCCCGCTTATAGAAACTATGATCAAGCTCTAGGGAGGGATGGAAGACGGAAACCATACCCATGAAGGGAGTTCCTCAATTCAAGAAAGACGCCCCATATTGGAATACATTAGTGAATAGTTCTCTTATATTTTCCTAAATTCACCGATAGAACTTAGATAGTATCTATGAAATAAAACATAACATCATGTGATTTGTCTAATACTCGTGAATATCCGTGAATTTGTATGATCTCGTCTGATATGCTTATGCAAAGTCTTAGCGAGTGTAGTTCTCACCCAGGGTAACATAAGTCGCCAGTTAATTCGCTTTTTGAACTCGCGATTTGCTCAAATTGACCTCAAAATAGCCGAAAACCGACTATAATTCGCTTTTTTTGATTCGTGATTCGCAAGAAGATTAGTGAATTATGTGATACTATTCTCATCTCTTTTTCTTTTTTTTCTTGCAGTCTATTGATGAATCTGTGCACGAGACCAGTGAAACACCGGTAATCAAGATTCTGAACATTTTCTTTAACTAACCCATTTCTCTCGAGTAATTTCTAAATATCGTAGCAATTCAATGATATGCAGATGCAGAAACTTGTACAGCCTTGTCTGTGGAATGGAGTGAAGCGTCCTTGTTATTTGTTCGCGAGAAAATTTTACCCCGAAACATTAGACATATTAGTACAACTCTTCTCGAATTACACTTCCGCGTGATTTTCCTCTCATTTGATGCCGACTCATAGGTAGCTTTTCCCGTTGTAAATGTCCATGCCCATACAAACACCCGAAACCGATGGATTAGCAGCCCGGAAACAAGATCGTCTTATACTTCAACTGCGCGCCAAGTTTCGAAGGTGGTTACTTGAGTATATCTCAATGTCTATTCTTTTCCCCTCAGGAGTATGCTTCTGTAATGTTGATATTGTAACAAACATGACTCAACTATTGACAAACTATGGGGGTTATTCTTAGATAGATATAATAGGAGCTTGCAGATTTTCCTTTAGCTTCTGCAATTGCTATTCATATTATAATTCTATTTTACCCTGATTTTCTTACTTGCATGCTATGATTCTAGAGTTAGTTGTCATATCAAAATGTTTGGTAAATGATTTTTCAGTCAGCTGAAAAGTTAGTTTGTTGGCTTGTTAGCTCTCTTTTTATCCGGTAGACAACCAACAATTGATATCTTATTTTATCGAAATATTTCTTTGAACAGTTGGTTTATTTAGCTAAATTAAAGGTTTATTGAAGTACATTTGAAATTTATTGAAGATGAAGTACATTTGAAATAATTCACACAAAATCATTTCTTTGACACATTTTAGGCCATGTTTATATCTTTATAATAATTAAAGTCAAGATGACAAACTTGATTTTTTGAATTGAGCAAACTTCAAACTAATACCTGATTCTTACATTTTAAGTTAATCCCGTGATTGGATACTTCACCTAGAGCTTTTCTACTATAGAACTTGACAACATTGATGTACGACTATCGCCTTCATCACGATTTTAAGCAGTTATGGGTCATTCAAACCTTTTTACATTCAAACATCATAAGATGTTTTTTACCACATTGAATCCAAGACATGACGTTCCTCGTGCTTGGAGTG